>CM029543.1:1429735-2073340 GCA_017141395.1 Laodelphax striatellus | reverse complement strand
CTGAATGTTTTGTATTACAAGCGCCAAATTGAATGAATCATACTATAAATTAGTTCATGCGCAGTTTAAAATTCAGCTGTTGAAATTTGACACTATACTTTCCTATCAAATTGGACAAAAAAATATCATATTCATGATCACATACAATCAGTTTGGGCAATCTGCAATCTAAATTTAAATGAAGTAGCCTACTGTCCGATGCTGAGCTCCATGTCCCTGATGGCTGAAGCGGAGAGACAAAGATAGCACTCTTAGGCTAGGCGTACACCGGTTAGTCAAGACAAGACAAGATTTTACTAACACAAAGCGAGTTTAGTTACAGCATTGCACATAATTGCGCGGCGCATCACACCACCAATTAGTCATTGCATCGGTGTGCTGCTGCTCATAAGCAACTATGTGAAGTACTGTGACTGATCTTGTATTGTCTTGCCTTGACTAACCGGTGTACGCTTATAGCTTTAGACACTGCAAAAACCGGGTTTCAATGAAGTATTGCATTCCTCCCACGGACACGGAGCTTAGCATTGGGCAGTACACTAGGGCTCTATAAAAACTTCAAGGTCTTTACCATAAAGTCTAATACTATAGAGTCTTAATAGAGCCTTAGGCTAGGGGTACACCGGTTAGTCAAGACAAGATAAGATGAGATTAGTCACAGTACATACATACATACATATCCGTGTCCCGTTCCAGCTAGTGCCGGGTCTGGGTATGAACAATGCCTCTCCATCTTCTTCGGTCTTGCCACCATCGTTCGTCCTCAACCTGCCGCCATCTGTATCCTCTCTTCTCCACTTCGTTGACCACTGTGTCTTTCCAACGTCGTCCTCTTGGTCTCCTTCGTTCAATCCTCATCTCTTCCATGCTCCTTGGAAGCCGATCCTCTCCCATTCTCTTCATATGACCAAACCAGCGTATTCTCATGTTTTCTATCTTCCCTCTTATGCTTTCCATGTTCAGTTCTCTTCTTATATCCTCATTCCTAATTCTGTCTCTACGTGTCTTTCCCTTTATTGCCCTGAGGAACCTCATTTCTCCTGCTTGCATTCTACTCCATTCTCTCTCTGTCATCGTCCATGTTTCCGCACCATACAACATGATAGGTACATAATACATTTTATACATCATAATCTTTGCCTTTTCTGGTATTTTTCCATCCCAAATTAAATGTTTCACTGTCTGATAAAAATTTCCTCCCTTTTGCAATCTTCTTGTTATCTCATAACTTATCCTCCCATCATCTGCAATTTCGCTGCCCAAGTACCTGAAATTAGTCACAGTAATTCACACAATTGCTTATGAAGCAGCACACACCGATTAGTCATTGCATCGGTGTGTGCTGCTTCATAAGCAACTGTGTGAAGTACTGTGACTAAACGTGACAAATCTCGTCTTGTCTTGTCTTGACTAACCGGTTTACGAGCCTAGCCTGAGCCTACACATTGGTGAGATGACGTCATAACCCTCTGGTAGTCTAAAGAAACTCGGCAAACTTGATCCAGTAGAAGCAGTTCAGCACGAAGAAGAGCAGCGGGAAAAAGACACGTGAAAATCGATCAATGTTGATCGCACGCGAACGTGCGCGTTGCGCGGCGGTCGGACCACGTGGTGGGGGTGGAGGTGGTGGAGGGGGAAGAAGGGGAGGCAGGGGGGGACCTCCTCCCGGCGGAAGGATGCGTGAGTTTTATTGGTTGGGTCGAGTTCAGGTTAGGTTGGGTCAAGTTCAGGTTAGGTTGGGTCAAGTTCAGGTTAGGTTGGGTCAAGTTCAGGTTAGGTTGGGTCAAGTTCAGGTTAGGTTGGGTCAAGTTCAGGTTAGGTTGGGTCAAGTTCAGGTTAGGTTGGGTCAAGTTCAGGTTAGGTTGGGTCAAGTTCAGGTTAGGTTGGGTCAAGTTCAGGTTAGGTTGGGTTTGTTTGACATTGAATTGAATTGAGTTAGGTTGGGTTCCAGTGATGTTAGTTATAAGGTAGGTTTAAATCAAGTAAAGTTGGGTTTGAAGTGCAGTTTAGGTTAGGTTGGGTCAAGTTGAGTTTGAGTGAGGTAAGTTTAGGTTAGGTTGGGTTTATTTGACGTTGAGTTAGGTTGGGTTCCAGTAATGTTAGTGTTCAAAGGTAGGTTTAAATCAAGTAGAGGTGGGTTTGAGTGGGTTTAGTGCAGGTTATGTTAGGTTTCAGTAGATTTTGGTTAGGTAGAGTATTCCAAAAGTGTGTAAGCATTAAAGAAACAGAAAAAATATCTGATTAGTTATTGCATTATATACTGGGGTGGCTACTGTAGCATCGATAAAAATGTTAGCCTTAACAGGTTTAACTCTCTAGCTATAGGTTCTCACCAGTCTTAACCTTTCTTGGTAGCTAACCTTGCTAAAAGGTTAGCAGCATGGAGAGCCCGTGCCACCTCCTTAGTACATAGTATATATCTATCTATCTATCTTTTGCCGGTAGTGCCATATTGTTAATGATATTAAATACATTACCAAATCTCAAGGTAATTACTTATTTTGTATTTTATTCTAGTGTTGTACCGATTTACTTTTGTATTGTTTTCTTATCTTTTTGGCAATAAAATATTGATTGATAGTATCGAGGCTAACATTTGTCGATGCTATGGTGGCCTCCCTTACATCAATAATAATGGTTATAACAGAGTTTGAGAGTCATATCATGCACAGAAAAATCACTATGGTAAATTTGTTAATTCACCATATTTTGCACATATGCAAACAAAGAGTAAGAACTCATTATCTGACAGGTTAGTCACTGGTTGACAAGACGATATTAGTCACGTTTAGTCACAGCACACACGCATGAAGCAGTACACACCGATTAGTCATTGCATCGGTGTGTGCTGCTTCTCATAAGCAGCTATGTGAATTACTGTGACTAAACGTGACTAATGTCGTCTTGTCTTGTCTTGACTAACCGGTGTACGCCTAGCCTTATAACTGCACACTGCATATGGTATGGTTTTTATAACTGGTTTCACAGTTATACGGTAACTGTTGTATCACAATAACTTGTGAGAAATAGCTTGATCCATGGATACTAGAATACACTCTCTTGAAATAAGTTTGAAAAATGAGTGAATGGTTTCATATTTGCCTGTAATCCCATATCAAACTGCTGTATCACAATAACTTGTGAGGAATAGCTTGATCCATGGATACTAGAATACACTCTCTTGAAATAAGTTTGAAAAATGAGTGAATGGTTTCATATTTGCCTGTAATCCCGTATCAAATACAAAAATTTGGCAAAAATGGTGGCGGCGGGAAAAAATGATCTCCACATACTGTTATGGAGTGTTTCACACAAATGGCCACACTGTTACTATACACTCTCTGTAGTACGTGTGAGTCAAGCTATTCCTCAAAGCTTTTTACTGTATTTTTGAATGTTTTGTATAGCAGGATTCTTTTAAATTGTCAGAAAACAGCTGATTGATGTACGCTCGTTTACTAACGTTAAATCAGCTGTTTTCTGACAAGTTAAAAGAATCCTGCTATATTTTTGAATACTTGTCTCGATCTCACCTTGGCAAGATTGAAGATGCGGTCAGGCTGACGGGGAGGGTCGGGGATGAAAGGTGGGGGGCGGGGGGCGTCAGAATCCCCCAGAACAATGTTCACCAGACAGTATTCCATGAGTGCCATAAACACAAACCTGCAACAAATTATCCGTTTGCTAACTTCTTAGACCATGTATAGAATAGACACGGCCTATGCTATAAATGTTGAAGCAAACATGAATTGGCTGATTAGGGGCAAATCATTATAGTCGAAACTATACGAGCGTTCTTGGGGCAAGACCACAAGTCACAACTATACGAGCGTTCTTTGCTTTCGTATTATACAGGCTACACTAACAGTACTATATCATGTACTACTGTATAGTACATAAACCATGCCCTTGAATTTATAGTTATGAGGTAGTCCGGTGCACCGTTAAAAAGTAATCTCAAAAGGTGATATAATCTTGTCTCCTCTCGCACAGTTCACTTTCTCTCTCTTAGGGGCAAGAACAGTAAGGGATGTTTCCGCTTCAAAGAACTTCTTATGTGTGAAGAGATAGGGAAGACCGTGTCTGACTCCTACCTTACATGGTCTGAAGTGAGCACTTTATTCTGAAGAGTTCAGGACTTGGGAGGCTAGCAACTCAGACGTGCAGTGTGTATTCCAGGCAAAAAAAAAAAGGAGATAAAAGGAAATGATATATTGCAACAGTCAATTGCTTTTAAATCATAATAATCAACAAATTAAACAAAATTCATAATAATTAATAATGCTATATAATACTCTGAAGACTTCCACTACTGCGAATATTGACAACAGAATAATAGCTAGTGAGGAAATTCGATGAACGCTGCTGTACAAAAAACTTTTGCCTGGACAGGAATCGAATTTCTGTCTAAAGCTGGGTTTACACCAGATGTCGTTGACACATTTTTGTGACAAAAGTCACATTTCTTGCGACATCGTGTCAATGACAATTGTCAACGACAGAAAATCTGTGTTTGTGACAATGTCACAAGTTTCCCATCGAGAGATCAAAAGGACTGTCGCTGACAAAATGTCACAGTCACAATGTCGCAGTATAAATAAATGTTGGTGACATTTGTCTGCGACAAAAGCCTCCTTTCTTTCTTGCTTGCTACTGGTGGCGTAGCATTGCGCACAGGATGTGAGATACAATATGTCATTGACAAAAACGTTTACATCAAACTGTGACTTTTGTCACAGTTTTCAACAAAATCGTTTACATCAAACTGCGACTTTTGTCAATGACATTTGTTTGTAACAAGTATGTCGTTGACAAAAGTCATTGACAGTTCTGTCACTGACTTTGGTGTAAACCCAGCTTTAAAATCTTGAGTTGTTGATATCATTTACATTGTAACTAGCAAGCATTCATGTTGTCAATATTGTTGACAATGTCGGGATTTGTCTGCACACTGGTGTCACCAAATATCTACCGGTACACGGTTGTCAGAAGACAAGACGAGATTAGTCACGTTTAGTCACATAGTATAGTTACATAAGAGCAAACACACCACGAATTAATGACTAATCGATGTGTGTTGCTTCAAAAGCAACTATGTGAAGTACTGTGACTAATCTCATCTCGTCTTGTCTCGACTAACCGGTGTACGCCTAGCCTTATAAACAAATGTGACGTCACAGTCAGTAGGCCACAGTAGCAGGATTCATTTAACTTGTCAGAAAACAGCTGATTTAACGTTAGTAAACGAGCGTAAATCAATCTGCTGTTTCTGACAATTTAAAAGAATCTTGTCAGAAAACAGCTGATTTAACGTTAGTAAACGAGCGTAAATCAATCTGCCAATTTCTGACAATTTAAAAGAATCCTGCTCAGCTATACTCACACAGTGCAGGCTGACATGAACGAGTCGACGGCCTTCAGATAGGAGACAGGCGGTAGTGAGGCTTGCGATTTGGCATGCTGGGTGCTGAGGGTGAGTAGTGACGTCACACCGAGAGTCACACGGGCTGGAGCCGCCTCGGGCTTGATCCAAAATGATACCCACTGTTGAGTGAAAATGAGATAGAATTAGTACAGTTTATCACTAGGCAATTGGAATAAAAATTAGTAAAGTTCATCACAAGGTAAATAGAATAAATGGTAGTGTTCATGTGCATGTATAGCAGTCGTGGCGAGCTTTAGCAGCGGTGTAGCGTCGCTGCCACCACCAGGTTTACAGGGTCTGGGCCCTGTTAGTTATTGATTTTAAAAACACATAAATAAATTGACACTTTGACTTTGAAAACTCCATCTAATTCATCATTACTACAAAACCACTATATGACTCTCTCTCAACTTCCGTCCGCACTGCCCGTTCCATGCGTTCTGCCGGTAGTCATCACCCCACCCGTTCAAGAGTCCAACTCGGTGGTCAGAGTGATGACTCCGCTTTTCCTACACATGTCAGTCTATTCATAGCTCTGAACCATTGAGGAGTAGCTAATAGACCTGATCAGCGCGCTCTAGGTGAGAGAGAGTGAACAACCTGGGGGATTTTAACCATTGTCAGATAGGAACAAAACACGATTTTGGGATAGAATTCAATTAAATCATTAAGGTATCATCAATAATTTATTGCTATCTATTATTTAGTTGTTTCAAGGTGTTTTAATGAATGTATTAATTGGATTAAAGTACTTTTATCAGAATTTTCGTTATCTTGTTCCTAGACTCTTCTTGCTAGATTGGGATTTTTGAAGTTTGAACTTCCCATTATGAGTAACCATCCGTATCGTATGTACGATAAACATTATTATTCCAGAGACATAAACTATTTCACACAAATAATATTTAATTCAATTACAACATTATATTTACATCTTATATTTTCCATATTTCATCTATTTACGTTCAATATTATATTTTTATATCAGTAGGTATCTCACTCTCTTTTGGAAAGATGATCAAATTAAAACTATCATTGTTTTTTTTTCTCTTAAAGAGACATCTGAAGTGTTCTTGAACATCCTAGCTTCGATTTTATAAGTTACTGGAATATTTTGGCTGAATATTTATCAAATACGATGGGTTTGAAAACAGGCATTTTTACATTTGATTCAATATTATCCTATCTTCAGTTCCCCCAGGTTGTTCCTCTGTCTCTCACTTGAGCGCGCTAATGTTTGGCAGCTACTTCTCAATAGTGTTCATGTGCATCTCAGTCTATTTTATAAAAGGTTGGAGAACTGGAGAACAAGAGATTGATTTTCCTTATCTTTTACATTCAATACTGAGCAGCTACCCATGTATTTTTCTCAAAACGTACATTCTTTCCAAGCCTCCTGCACATCTCCTGGCTTTATTGCATATTATCTTCAATTCTTTCGTTTTTTCATTCTATTAGCTAATTATTTCAAAAGAAATTTTTGGGATCATTAAAACATGTATATTGAAATTAGGAAACATGGAATTATGTGTCTCTCAATCATACTATGAGTCTCTCATCATATACTATGATGATGGGAAGAATAATCTATTCTATCACTAACTACTATTCTAGACTGCAAACTACTATTTTTGTAACAAAGTTCATACTCACAGACATAATAACAATGAGACAAGTAGGTATGTAAGTGTGGAAAAGATAGTAGCCAAGTCTCCGTTTCAAAACAAACACCACTTCCAAGCAAGTAAAATTTCCTGTAAAATTGAACAAAATATTAATATAATATTGCAATGTAAATATGATCATAATAATTGATTGAACGAAATCAATAATTAATGCCATATAATATATTGGTTAAGAAACTTTGTTATTGCGTAAATATTAATACAAAATTAAAATTAGCTAAGGAAATAGCATTAAATAGCAATTTCACTAATTACAGTGGTGTTATGATTTTCGCCCACAGCAACTGTATATAGTTGTAAATGTCTGTCATTCTTCAAAACCTTCCAAGATGTTAATTTTTATAAATGACCATTCTCAATAATTACAATTGATACTTTCTCAAATACAATAACTGGAAAAGGTGTAGAGAAGGATACAATAAAATTATTCTATTTGATATTACAATTACAATTGATACTTTCTCGAATACAACTGGAAAAGGTGTAGAGTAGGATACAATAAAATTATTCTATTTGATATTTTACCTGTTGAATAGACTTGTGAACAATCGTCAGTATAGTTTTTAACCAGTTGCAATTGTGGTAGTTCTATATTTTCGTCCACCACCAAAGGTACATCAGGGTCCCACTGGAATATCATGTCGTCGGTGGTATGTGACACTATGAAAGAAAAACCCAGAAATTAGTGAATCAACCAATTTATTTATTGGATAAAATCACTAATAGATTAATATTATAATAGGCTATCAATAGAAACATAAAAAATTCCTTCTTGAAACTGTGTCCTGAGATTGTGTCCACAAGCAAATTCTTCATCCAATATTCCATTCAAACAAATAACCTTGAATTAACAGCTGATTGGGTAAGCTAAAGAATAATGAAGGATAATGAGGAGGAGGAGGAGTAGAAGGAGAAGGAGGGAAAGAAGAGAGGCAATAATGGGAGAGAGGAGGAAAAAGAAGTAGTACGAGTTGGAGTAGGAATGGTAGAGAAGGAGAAGGAGGTGGAGGAAGAGGAGAAGGAGAATAAGGAGGACGAGTAGGAGGAGGAGAAGCACAAGGAGAAGAAGTAGGAGGTGGAGGAGGAAGAGGAAAAGTAGAAGAAAGAGGAGAAGTAGAAGGAGGTGGAGGAGGAGAAGTAGGATTGATTTAATCCCGGATTGATGTGGTCATTATTAGCTAAGTTTGAACAGTTGTATGAAATCCAGGGTTAATATACACTAGATATCTATTTATCTATATCGTGGTTTGCCAAGTTATCTGGTCCGTCTCTAGTGTGAGGATGACCTGATTATATCTGTATTGAAACATCAATTAAATTTATATATGAGAAAATATTTAATATATTTTACTTATTGACTTACAACTTTCCATCTGCAGTTTGCATTCCTGTGTGTCATGTGGATAAATTATAAAGTTCATAGCACAGGATAGTTTCAGTGTCAACCTAAAAACAGCACAGAAAAGAGCGTCAATATTAATTCATACTAAAGAGCGTCAATATTGATTCATACTGAAAGAGGATTACTAAAAAAGAGTGTAAGTTGTTGTGTCTTGGATAAATAAAAATAAATTTCAACAGGATCAGTGATATTGAAAATTAACAATTAAATTTAAGTCAAAAACAATCATTCTTTTCTTGGCAGCACACTAAAGAGTGTATCAGTGAATTTACACTAGACACAGCACACTAAAGAGTTGAATCAAAGAGATTAATCAAGAAGTTGACGTGTTTGCTCATTAAAGAAAATTTAAAAGAGTAAATTTAAATTTACATGGAATTGTGAGTGACATTATAGAGTAGGCTATATGATATCATAGATGACATTTATTCTTTAAATTCATTCATAAATTTCCATAAATAAGTTGACTGGCAGGTAATAACTATTAGGCTAGGCGTACACCGGTTAGTCAAGACAAGACAAGACGAGATTAGCCACGTTTAGTCACAGTAATTCATCAAATGAAGCACACACCGATGCAATGACTAATCGGTGTGTGTTGCTTCATAAACATCTATGTGAAGTACTGTGTCTAAACGTGACTAATCTCGTCTTGTCTTGTCTTGACTAACCGGTGTACGCCTAGCCTAATGTTGCTACTAGAGATATATTTAATCGAGCATCAAAGAAACATTACACAATAAATGAAATGTTACAAATGTTGCTACTAACTTATAAATTAATTCAACATAATTTTTACCAACAACAAATCAAGAACATTATTCTGAAGTTTAGAATTTTTGTAAGTACTTACTTTATGTGAGTATATATGGTTATGTATTTTTAAATGCTGATGTTTTTATCAGTTTATCAAAGATATGTTTAAATTCATTTATAAAAAACAGAATAAATAAATAAAATTATTCTGAAGTTTAGAATTTTTGTAAGTACTTACTTCACCATGTAGAGTATGGTTTTGTCTTTATAAAGCCAGATGTAGTGGTTCGGTATAGTCATTGTTTGAAAAGTTACTGACTTTGCATTTTTGAAAAACGAATCGGGTCGCCACATATTCTTTAACCAGTCAACTTCTAAAAGTCTGCAACAGGAATAAATATGAGTAATTATCAAACACAGAATAAAATATAATAAATATTAAATCAATACGATATGAAATACAACAAAATTCATAAGAAATAATATGTTTTAGCGTACAGAGAGACTGTATATAGCAGGATTCTTTTAACTTGTCAGAAAACAGCTGATTTAACGTTAGTAAACGAGCGTACATCATTCTGACAATCCTGCTATAATAACAGTGTAGCCATTTGATGTCTGACTTTTGATTGGTTAGCTCGGACAAATCCACCATACTTTTGCCAATTCTCAAAAGATTTGCATTGAAATGATACGCAAATCATTATGTTATGTTGAGTGATTCACTTCTTACCTACAATTTGCCTTTGCCAGTGTTAGTTCCCATCATTCATGCTTTTAAACTGTACAACGAGTAGAGAGACTATTTTTAATGTTAGAAAAGTTATTTTTGATGTTGTTTCTCTCGAAATAAGTTTGAAAAATGAGTGAATGGGTTCATGTTTGCCTGTAATCCCATATCAAAATTCAAAAATTTGGCAAAAGTATGGCGGTGGCGGGAATAAAAAATGTTCCAACACACTGTTATGGACCTTTTCACACCAATGACCACACTGTGATTATACAGTCTCTGTAGAGTAATCTATTCTTTCTTCCATAAAATAAGTTTTATAAAACAATTTGTAGTGTGATACGAGTCTTGGATCAATGTTCGAGAGGAGCAATATTTTTGTAGAAAATGAAAAGTTTTTGATAGATTTACCTGTATTCAGAAGTCATATTTTCCGGCAATCTTAGTCTGTGATCTTTCCATGTTTGTGCAAAAAATATATCGGCTGCATAGGTCTGCAAAAAACAATTGAAAATGTAAAAGAATAATGATATTGAAAAAAAAATCATTTTATTTGTCCACGTAAAAAACATACAAATAAGTTGAATTGACAGACAAATGAGATAGATAGGATTACATAAGATACCGTACATAAGCTTCTCATACAATCCACTGAATAAATCATTGAAAATAATTAATTTATAATTGTTTATGAATTTGAAAAATTGTCACAATTTTTTGTAGCTTTGTCCAGTTGTCATAAATGTTGGTGCAAAGTTTCAATGTCATATGTTCAAGCATTATTTAGAAAAAAAATAAGTGAAAAAAATGGCGTCTACACCTTTTCCAGTTGTATTTGAGAAAGTATCAATTGTAATTGAGAATGGTCATTTGTAATTGAGAAAACATCAGTTGTAAATGAGAACGGTCAATTGTATTTGAGAAGATATCACATGTAATTGAGAATGGTGAATTGTAAATGAGAAAGTATCATTTGAAATTGAGAAGATGTCAGTTGTAATTGAGAGAACCAGCTGACCTTTTTCACGTTTTTAACTTCTCATTTACAAGTGACGATTTCTCATTTACAATTCACCATTCTCAATTACATTTGTGATATCTTCTCAAATACAATTGACCGTTCTCATTTACAACTGATGTTTTCTCAATTACAAATCACTATTCTCAATTACAACTGATACTTTCTCAAATTGAATTGACACTTTCTCAAATACAGTTGGAAAAGGTGTAGAGGGGAAACGAAGCATTTTATGACCCATGTTTAATGTAACCTTTTCATTATATTTTGGTGTCAGGAATCAGTATGAGAAGTTTGGCAGATTGATTCTGAAACACCCTGTATACTTATAAATAGATGAACAGAATACAGACCATTGAGTTCTCGTCAATGGAGTCGAGACCCATGACAGTAACGTGGAAGTAGACGATGGTTGGATTGCCGTCCTTTTTCGGCGGTCGCATCTTGTCGTACTGTTTCGGATCTTCGGGCATTATGTCGTTTATCGTTAGACTGGTTGTCGATCTGGAAACAAAATTAAGAAAGTAATAAATAATAGACTTTCCAATAAGTATCATTTGAACATTTCTACATTTGGAGGAGGTGGAGGAGGAGAAGGAGGAGAAGGAGGAGAGGAGGAGAAGTAAGGAGGAGGAAGGAGGAAGGAGGAGAGAAGGGAGGAGAAGGAGAGGAGGGGAGAAGGAGGTGGAGGAAGGAGGAGGAGAAGAAGGAGGAGGAGAAGGAAAAAGGAGAAGGAGGAAGAAGAAGAGGAGGAGAGAAGGAGAAGCAGGAAGGAGGAGGTGGAGGAGAAGAAAAGAAGGAGAAGGAGGGAAGAGAAGAGGAGGAGGGAGGAGAGGAGGAGTAGAAGAGGAGAAGGAGGAGAAGGAAGGAAGGAGAAGAGGAGGAGGAAAAGGAGGAGGAGAAAGGGAGGGAAGGAGAAGTAGGAGTAGTAGGAGGAGGATGAAGGAGGAGGAGAAGGAAGAGAAGGAGGATGAAGGAGAGGAGAAGGAGAGGTAGAGGAGAAGCAGAGAAAGGAGGTGAAGGAGAAAGAAAAGCGAAAAGTGATAGGAGGAGAGAAGAGAGGAGGAGGAGGAAGATTGGGAGGGTAGAAGGTGAAAGAGGAGAAGGAGGAGGAGAGGAGAAGAAGGAAAGGAGAAAGAGGAGGTGGAAGAGGAGAAGGAGTAAAAGAAGGGGAGGAGGGGAAAGATGATGAGGAGTTATAGGAGGAGAAGGAATGAGAGGAAGATAAGGAAGAGGAGGAGGAGGAGTAGGAGTTTGAGAAGGAGGAAGATATAGTTCCCAGATAAAGAGGAGAAAGATAAGAGACGAAAAAGGAAGAAAAAAGAAGAGAAAACACAGTGACAGAAAACAAGTGAAAATACTGAAGGAGAGAACACCGATGATTTAGTATCAGTTTCAAGCTTTTATGTATCGAACTCAAAACTCAAATATAAGAGTGTTCTTCTCATTAGTAAAGTCTATGAAGCTCACAAATAATGTCAAGTACTAGGATAATCAGTGAGAGAAAAAGTAGAAGGAGAAGGGAAAAAAGCAAGAAGAAGAAAAGAGATGGAGAAGAACAGGAAACAGGAGGAGGAGGAGATGAAAAAGAAGGGGAAGAAGAAGAAGAAGATGCGCAGAAGAAGGAGGAAGGAGAAGAAGAAGAAGAAGAAGAAGAAGAGAGGAGGAGAAGGAGAAGAAGAAGAAGAAGAAGAAGAAAGGAGAAGAAGAAGATGCGGAGGCGAAGGAGGAGAAGAAGAAGAGAAGAAGAAGAAGAAAGAAGAAGAAAAGAAGAAGAAGAAGAAGAAGAAGAAGAAGAAGAAGAAGAAGGTGGAGGAGGAGGAGAAGGAGGAGAGAGAGAAGAAGAAGAAAGAAGAAGAAGAAGAAGAGGAGAAGAAGAAGAAGAAGAAGAAGAGAAAAAGAAGAAGAAGAAGGGAAAAAAGCAAGAAGAAGAAAAAAGATGGAGAAGAACAGGAAGCAGGAGGAGGAGGAGGAGATGAAAAAGAAGGGGGAGAAGAAGAACGATGAAAAGCAATAATTAAGAAGATAGAGTATAAATCTTTGTGAGTGTATGACCATTGATACGTTCAGCAAAATTTTATTTCAATTACAACCAAACTCTTCATTACAGCACACTCTTGAGATTTCCCTCTTTCATGTATGACTCTCCATGTACTCAACTTCCTCATCTGAATATGATCCTCTACTCTTTTCATCAATCTTGTTAATGAGATGTTTCTGATAATTATCATCTTGATTTGAAAGAAATATTCAATCAACCCATATACAGAGGTTGATGAAGATTACATTGAATATCATAGGTTTCGAGGATACTTGATACGGTATTCAATACATCGCATTTATTATAAATCTTGGGAACGAGTACCAGACAAGGTACTGAAGAATTGAGAGATTCTAAAGAGTGTTTCAAAAAGTACGCAGTTCAAAGTTTGAGGTAGAATATTTACTGCTTAGGGAATGTTTTTCCTCAAAATGTAATGTATTCGCTGTGTGCACGTAGGTGGTGGGGATAGAATTGACTCCAGCGCTCATGCGGAATTTTTGTGCGAAAAATTCTTGAAGTGAGAACTTTTGAAACACCCGGTATTAAATAATCAGATTCATTTAATTTGACGCTTAGCATTTAATAGACAGATAGATAAAGATATATTATTGCTTTGCCATCCTACTCTACGTTCATCAGCCACGTCAAGAAATAATATCTCTCTATCAATCTATCTATCTAATGCCAAGCGTCAAATTGAATGAATCTGATTATAATAAAATTTTGAAATAATGTTTGATTCGATTTCAATTTATTGTTCTTCAAAAAACAGGTGACGGTTATAGTATGAGAAGCTAAGTTCAGAGGGAAGGGGAGAAAAAGATAGGATATAAGGATAAAGAATGGTGTAAGAGAGAGAGAGAAACAGTGATATGATGTAAGGATGAGAAAGGGGAGGGAGAGAGAGAGTCAGAGAGAGAGAATTGAGAGTAGGGGAACCGACTCCACTTTAGCGAGTGAAGTGGCAAGACTCTCTTGTTGTGTATTGGCTTAGTCAGCTGATTTTGCACTTGAGAATATTCTTCACTGCTCCTTCGCGTTTGTCTTCTTCTTCTTCTTCCTCATCTTCTTCTCCTTCTTTCTTCTTCCTCCTCCTCCTCCTCCTCCTCTCCTTCTCTTCTTCTTCTTCCTCTTCTTCTTATCCTTCTTTCTTCTTTTTTTGATATTCTTCCACTTTTCAAAATAAATTTCCTACAGTTTCCCAAGCCATGCGCATTCGTTGAATATTAGATGACGTATGACTTCTTCAGTGAATTATGGAATAGATATACTGTAATAATTTCATAAATAATCAGAAGTTGAAAGAAACAAAAAGCAGTAAAAGAAGAAGGAGGGAATGACGAGAAAATGGAGTGATAAAAAAATACTACACGTTACTAAGAATGGGAAGAACACGGATTGAAACGCGTTGTTATAGAAGAAAAAGAAAAAGGTGGAGGAGGAGGAGGAGGAGAAGAGACAGAAGCAGAAGAATTAGAAGAAGAAAAAAGGAATAGGTGGATGATGAAGGAATGGTGAAGCAGAGGAACAAGAAGAAAGAAGGGGAGGAGGAGAGAAGAAGAAGAAGAAGAAGAAGAAGAAGAAGAAGAGGAGGAATAGAAAGGTGGAGGAGGAAGGAATGGTGAAGCAGAAGAACAAGAAGAAGAGACAGAAACAGAAGAAGTAGAAGAAAAATTAGAATCAGAAGAACAAAATGACGTCATAACAGGAGTACGTGCCATCCACTTGATACTTAACTACCGTCTTGTTGAGTTTGTCTCTCTCTCTCTCTTCACGCCCCTTATTTGGTGTAAAGAGAAGAAGAGGGGATGAACCAGGAGAGAGGGAAGGAAGAGATAATAGGGATTGTCGATAGTTGTGGGAGAAGGAGGAGGAGGAGGAGAAGACGAAAAAGAAGAAGAAGACTCCAGGATGCTAAATATAGCCTTTGTCAAATATAGGAGGAGATCAAGTGTAGCCTAGTTCTTATATAGTACCAATTTAATGGGGGTGGAGAAATGATCGACCTTAGTGTATTGTACAGAGACAGCATTACCACAGTGTGGTCATTGGTGTGAAAAGGTCCATAACATTGTGTTGGAACATTTTTTATTCCCGCCACCGCCATACTTTTGCCAAATTTTTAAATTCTGATATGGGATTACAGGCAAACATGAACCCATTCACTCATTTGTCAAACTTATTTTAAGAGAAACAACATCGAAAATAAGTAATTAGCCTTATAAATAGTCTCTCTACTCTTTGTATTGTTTTAAAAAGCATAACATGATTGAACTAACACTGGTAAAGGCAAATTGACAAGAAGTGAATCACTCAGTAACATATATGATTTGTGCCAATGCAAATTCAGGAATCGGATGGTGGATTGTCGGAGCTAACCATGTGAATCAAAGTGTGACTCTAAATGACTACACTCGTCTTGTGATTATACAGTATTGTCATAGCTAGTCACAAAGTTATTAGATTACAGGTTGAACCATAAACCATACTTAATGCTATTTGAATCCACGAACTTTACTAAATGTTCAGGTAACGTCATTTTGATCATTTATTGTGATAATATCAGCTGTTGATAATTGACTGATAATTGGCGGACCGTGAGTGTGACATATGAATCAAGAAATCAGACTTCCCCCTCCACTTTGCGCTTTACACCAACGATGGTTCAACCTTCTCTCTAATAACCTTGAGCTAGTCACACAGCTAGCTCGGAAAGTGGTGGGGTACTGTTTCTGCACTCAGAGGCCTTCAAGGATGAAATGCCCTACAGTGCTATGTTGAGTTATTACGAACTTCACATGCTTTTATCTAATGTATAAAAATATAATAGCAATGCACCATGTTTTTGGAATTTATAATTCCTAGTTTTCCTAATTTTTATGTATTTTTCAAGAGTTCGATTGATTCTCAACATTGATTCACCAGATAAATCAAATTTTCGATGATAAGTATTGAATAAAATTGATCACTCACACATGATTTCTGTATGATTCCTATTTTTCCTAATAATGCTCATGCGTTTTTCAAGAGTACGAATGATTCTCAACTATAATATTACCAGATAAATCAAATTTTAGATAAAAATTGAATCAAATTGATAACTTTACTCACACAGTATGCCTTGATAGGAGTAGAGTGTATATTAGAAATGAATTCGTGAGTTGTGTCACAGTGGGCAGATATCTGCTACGCCAATTTGTTGGATCCGACATTCTGAAAATGAGACAAAAATATTTAGAATTCGATTACTATTTCAATATTATTTCCAAAGAGAAAATTATTTGTGAAGCAAAAAGTATGAGGTCTGTTAATTGAACAATCGAATCATCTGCTTTTCTAAGCCCCTGCGCCCACTAAGCAAAATTAATGTTTTCAAATTTGCAACCCAGCGTTTTTTGGAAGAAACATTTTGGCTTTGAAAGTAGCCAGGCCCTATAAAATTTAGCCGGTTCATGATCACGATTTAGCCAAGTCCTAGACTATAGGTGAGTAAACACAGCATCGACAAACGTTGCCTCGACGTGTACCAAGGGCTCTGTATGTAACCCACTAACCTGTTGGGACAAACGTGACTGTCGATGCTACGGTAGCCACCCGTTGCAGTCTTGACTAACCGGCTAATCGCCCAGCCTTATGAACCGGCCCTTATTCAAGAAGATCCAACGTAAGATGAGTGAAGAAGACATCTTGTTAGACATGATGCCCAGTTTTCAGTTATTCAATAAACTAAACACATGGTTAGTCATGATTCAATACTGCTATTGGATCCATAAACTGTTGAACGACTGAGAATGACCAGGCAGAGATGTTTGTCAAAGTCTTAACACTGTGACTAAAACATTTATAGTCTAATAACCGGTGTACGCCTAGCCTAAGATGAGTGAAGAAGGTAAGGCTAAGATCGCACACCAGTTAGTCAAGACAGATTAGATTAGTCATTAGTCACAGTTATTCACATAGTTGCTTATGAAGCAGCACACACCGATGCAATGACTAATCGGTGTGTGTTGCTTCATAAGCAACTATGTGAAGTACTGTGACTAAACGTGACTAATCTTTTCTTGTCTTGTCTTGACTAACCGGTGTACGCCTAGCCTAACAGAAGAATGCATGTTTCAGCTTGAAATTACATTGATCTTATGGAACATCAATCCAATATGGCCTACTACTACTGCACACTTTTATGGCTGGTTTCCACGATGCTAGTAGACGTTCTGGTTACTGGAGGCAGGTTACTGGTTTGTAGATAGGCTTCTGGTAACCTGCCGCCAGTTAGTAGAACGTCTACTAGAATCGTGAATCCCAGCCATTAAGATAGAATATATATTTTTTAAATATTCTAAGCTCTCATTGGAGCAAATCTAGTCGAAATTGGTAAGATCATTTTCGGAAACGTTTCTTCTGTGCCCAATATGTCTTCATTCTCTCGAATCTCTGAAGTCTCTGCTCATTAAGATAGATAATTTATTATAATAAAAATATTCAATTCACAATAAAATACGCTAAAATTGTAAGGGTTTTCATGGTTAAGCCCATTTTTGTATTGCTTGCCCGCACTGAGTGTCTCAAAAAAGCATCGACGGTTAGAAAAAGGGGGAAAAAGAAAGGAAAAATCGAGTGGAGAACAATTACGTATTGGCTTCTTGTTGGTAATGACGTCACTACTATACAGGGCGTCCAATAATTATCGTTGCTCTTTCTCTCTCTTCATACTCTCTCTCATTGTCTCTCTTCCCTCCCCTACAGTAATCTACTCTCTTTCTCTCTATCTCTCACACCCTCTCAAGCCTTATTCTCTTTCTCTTGCTTCTTATCTCCTTCTTCATCAATGCACTTCATGCTCCTCCTTCTTCTTCTTCTCTTCCTTTTGTAGACTACATTGACATTAATTTAATTTGACGCTTGGCATTAGATAGATAGAGAGATATCATTTCTTGACATCGCGCTGATGACCGTAGAGTACGATGGCAAAGAAATAATAATATTATGATTATTAGATTATTGTGATTTTGTTGTATAATTTTGTTTGTAACAGAAATATGCAAAAGTACACACAGATTCATTTAATTTGACGCTTGACATTAGATAGATAGATAGATATAATTTCTTGATGTTGCTGATGACCGTAGAGTACGATGGAAAAGTCATAATATTTCTCTATCTATCTAATGCCAAGCTTCAAATTAAATGAATATCACTGTATGGTAAATTATTTTTAATTTGGCCGATGGCGAATGATTGTTATTAAATAAACAGCTGATGTTAGAGGATAGATGTTAGAATGTTAGAAATAAGATGTTAGTAGATGTTAGAACAGCTCTGTCAGGATAGGCTAGGCGTACACCGGTTAGTCAAGACAAGACAAGACGAGATTAGCCACGTTTTGTCACAGTACTTCACATAGTTGCTTATGAAGCAACACACACCGATTAGTCATTGCATCAGTGTGTGCTGCTTCATAAGCAACTATGTGAATTACTGTCGTGACTACAAAACGTGAATTACAAAACGTGACTAATGTCGTCTTGTTTTGTCTTGACTAACCGGTGTACGCCTAGCCTAATGCCAAGCGTTATATTAAATGAATCTGATTATAGTAAGATACAGTCATTATGTTTTTTGAGACAGGCAAGCGTGTAGGTGCGTCTGTGCGCGTATATCCAACAAACATGTGTGTGTTTCCCCATTTGTAAACAGCTAATTCATCCACCAAAATGAAAAAAAAATACTATAATTGTAATCAGATTAATTTAATTCGACGTTTGGCATTAGATAGATAGATAAAGAGATATTATTTCTTTGCCATCGTACTCTACGGTCATCAGCAACATCAAGAAATGATATCTCTATCTATCTATCTAATGCCAAGCGTCAAATCAAATAAATATCACTGTACTAGTACATAGTACCAGATGAGCTATGCAAACATTGGCTAGCCCATCTCATTGTTAGATTGTGACATTACATCGT
Source organism: Laodelphax striatellus (assembly GCA_017141395.1). Classification (NCBI taxonomy): domain Eukaryota; kingdom Metazoa; phylum Arthropoda; class Insecta; order Hemiptera; family Delphacidae; genus Laodelphax; species Laodelphax striatellus. The sequence goes on along the minus strand of CM029543.1, from coordinate 2,054,310 downwards.
AAAATATCCTAATCATTTCCAAGACCAACTCAGATTGAACAAAAATTCATGACAATATTTTAATCCACATAATATCCTCAATAGAATTTAGATCATGAAACATTTGATTGTTTACAAACGCCTTAAAAAAGAACAATGGACAAAAAATTAGTTGGATAAAGAGAGCAATAGCAACAGAGCAATGAATGAAAACGATTGAACAATCACAATCGAGAATCCAACTCGACCACGCCTTCTAACCACGCCTATAAGCTCCTCCTACTCACTTCTCGTCATTGACGAGTTTCTAAATTTCACCACTAGGTGGCGGGAGGTACTGGGTCGTTTTTTCTGTTTCCTCTTACTAGCACACCTACATTATTATAAGCTCCGCCTTCGCTCTCCTGTTTGGTCAACAATTTAGTTCTGAATTCTGACACTAGATAGCAGCAGATGCTGGGTCGTAAATACAGAGAGTGTATAATAACAGTGTGGACATTGCATTTCACACTTTTGATTGGTTAGCTCGGACAAATCCACCATACTTTTGCCAATTCCCATAAGATTTACATTGAGATGATAAGTGAATCATATTTTATGTTGAGTGATACATTTCCAACCTACAATTTGCCTTTGCCAGTGTTGGTTTTCATTATTTTAAGCTTTTAACACAATACCAAGAGTAGAGAGACTATTTTTAATGTTAGAAAAGTTAGTTTTCGATGTTGTTTCTCTTGAAATAAGTTTGTTAAATGAGTGAATGGGTTCATGTTTGCCTGTAATCCCGTATCAGAATTTAAATTTCTGGCAAAAGTATGGCTGTGGCGGGAATAAAAAATGTTCCAACTCACTGTTATGGATGACCTTATATTTGTTCAATAAATCAGAATAGAGTCTCTACATTTTATTGAGAGTCGGATTCCTTTCAAATATCCCAAACACTAGAATTTAAATAACAAACTTCTAAGAGGGACATTTTATTTGTTTTAAATGTTTAATTGGTGAAAAATCTAACATCAATAATTACAATTATTACTGAAAATAAATTTTGAGGACCGACTAAGTTTTAAAAATTGTTCACCAAACTATTCTAAACTAGGCTACTTCAAAACCATTCAACATTGTATTAAATTTATCTCTTCAGGTAAAAGAGATTGATCAAAACCCATATCCATCTACTTGAAATTAATATCAATAATTCTCCCCCAAATAAAATTTTCTATGGACAAGAATTCATCTAGAGAAGATTTCCCAAATACTCAATTTTCCTAGTCCCAATATAATTTTCAAGAACAAGATTCATTTTTAGGAGGTTTCACGAATTCCAAATTTTCCTTTTTCGAAATCCAATTTTTCATGGATAAGAATTCATCTTTAGAAGATTTCCCAAATACTCAATTTTCCTAGTCCCAATATAATTTTCAAGAACAAGATTCATTTTTATAGGAGATTTCCCAAATTACAAATTTTCCTTTTTCGAAATCCAATTTTTCAAGGATAAGAATTCATCTTTAAAAAATTTTCAATACTGAGGAGCATTATCTATATTTCAAAAATTAATTACCAAACTATTTTAGATATCTTCTTTATAACCATTCAACTTCCAAATTCATATTTAGAGGATTTTCGGAGAATTTTGGAGAACACCAAGACTAACTTACACTAATTTTGGTCACCTCAAAAGAATTCGACAGGGTATAAAATCTATACATTTTTGAGGTATTTTGGATATCTTTAGGAGAGTTTATGACTAATTTTTTCACCTCAAAAGAATTCGACAGCGTATAAAATCTATATATTTTTCAGATATTTTGGGTATTTTTAGGAGAGCTCCCAAGCCCTCCCTGCTAGATCTTCTACTTTTATCTACATAAATCCGAAACTAAATTTTTCTCTATGGAATAAACTTGTCTATACCTTGAAGCGCGCACTTTCCTTCTTGTGCTTAAACTTTGTCGCCAGGCGAAGTCCGTCCTAACAAAGTCCGGGACTTGAACAAAAATTTAGAACTTAGCGCAATTCCAACATACTTGGTGGCAATCCTGTCCGTAAAGTGACAACTTCAAGTATTATGGACTTCAAAATTCAATGACAGCCGCTGAATTATTAGGTGCCGCTTGCTGGAAGGAAGCTCACGTGATACAAACTCGAGTAGTTTGATACGGGGTGATGATACGGAGTGTATCAAATTTGGAAAGTACACAGAGTAAGGCACGAGGAATGCTCAACCACCATTCTATATCTTGACATTGGTACGGAGAGTGTATAGTAACAGTGCAGTCAGTCAGTGACAGCAACAGCAAAGGACTAGGCGTGCACCGGTTAGTCAAGACAGACAAGACAAGACAGATTAGTCACGTTTAGTCATAGTAATTCACATAGTTGCTTATGAAGCAACACAGACTGATTAGTCATTGTATCGCTGTGTACACTACATTATGAGGCTTCTAGCTTGGTGACACACAAACCATTTGTGCCGTGTTTTTTGTGAGAACAAAATACATAATATATTGCTCTCTAAACTGAATTTTAGTTAACTTATATTAATATTATTGATGATTCAAAGAATACCACAACTTTAAAATTTTGGTATGTTATGAAAGACATCATATAGAACCTTCTGTTAATACATCATTTCCAAAGTTGCTTGGTAAGTTTTCACTCACAAAACAGTTCAGAGATGTTCCGCCATGTGCCCCTCCATTCACTCGAGCAATATCAGTCAAAACCTCCCTCAAACTCGTTTCCACACTATCTGCAGCGTGCATGTCCAGTGTAACAGTTTGGATGGCTTGCTCTTTTCTTGTTTCAAATCATCAATGGGGGATGGATTACCTTGATGATTTGAAACAAAAAACTGCTGAATTATCAAACTGTTACGCCTTTATGCTGCTATGAAATGAAAGAGTTTGAGGAAACATTTACCTGGTTGATATTGCTCGAGTGTTCGGAGGTCATATGTAGCCATCTCCCTGAATTTCTTTAATGATGTGGTTAACACTTTGCTGAAATGATTGCACGACAGAAGGTTCTATTATATTTCTTTCATTAAATACAAAGTTTTAAAGATGTGGTATTCTTTTTGAATCACTCTGTATTAATCTGTGGCAGCAACAGACCATCACTTGCAACGCGTATCACTTTCTCGCGTATCATGAGCGTATTCCTGCTTTTAGTAGATGGTTGTCACAAGTTTCATTGGCTAGCAGTGGTGGCGGGGCGATAATTTGAGAACAAGAATTTTCCAGCAAAGAGTGGGGGAGAGGGTAGCGATGAATCCTCTTCTTACTCCTCCTCCTCCTACTCCTCCTCATCATCATTCTCACACTTTTCTCATCTTCTTTCCGCCACCCACCTCATTCGTAGCGCACACCACAATTCCTTTTCTTCTTCTTCTTCTACTTCTTCTTCGTCTCTTCTTCCACGTCAAATGTGACTTATCAACCATAACATCTCTTTCTTTTTGAGCGGCAACTCTCGTCACTTGAGCTCTTCTTCGAACTACCCTACCATCCTTATTATTGTTCTTCTTCTACTACATCTCTTTTTCTCTCTCCTTCTTCATCTTTTCCTTCTTCTTTTTCTTTTCCCCTTCTCCTGTATTCTTCTTCTAACCATTTTCTCATCTTTTCTTCTTCTCCTTCTACCAAGCTACATCTTCCATTTTTCTCATCACACTTCCTCTTCTTCTTCTCCTTTTTCTCCTCATCAACTTCTTCTTCTTCTACATCTATCCTATTCTTCTCACCTCTCCATTCTTCATCAACCTCTTCTTCTATCAAGTTTCCTCTTTTATCATTTTCACTCCTCTTATGCTCTTTCTATTCCTCCTCCTTCTCCTCTTTTTCACTTCTTCTTGTTCTTAATATTCTCATGTACTACTTCATTTTCAATTTTTCTTCTCCTTCTACTTCTTCTTGTTCTTCCTCTTCTACTTTTCTTTTCTCCTGTTCCTCTTCTCCTCCTTCTATTCTTTATCTCCTTCTACTTCTTCCTTCCTTCTTCTTCTTCCTCCTCCTCCTCCTCCCTCCTCCTATTCTTCCTTCTTCTTCTCTTCTTCCTCTTCCTCTTCTTCTTCTTCTTCTTCTTCTTCTTCCTCTTCTCTACATTCTTCTTCTTCCTGTTCTTCTCATTCCTCTCTGTTCAGTCGCCTCTATTCTTGTCGTGTAGCATTTTTATCAGCTTTCGATCTTCCAAAGCTGTTATCCTATCACAGAATCTCCTGTTCCTATTATACAGTACTACCACCTGATCTATCTGAGTTTCTACAGAACTCTGTCTCAAGATTAGACTTTAGACTTAGAATTTTATTCTCCGTAATATTGATCGAGTTTTTCATTGAATCTCATTCAACAAAACAGCCTTCAATTGAGCAGCTGACTCGCAACAATATCATTTTTTTCCAGTCAAAAAAATTTCAATAGCAAATTTCTAAGGCTAGGCGTACACCGGTTAGTCAAGACAAGACAAGACGACATTAGTCACGTTTAGTCACAGTAATTCACATAGCTGCTAATGAAGCAGCACACACCGATGCAATGACTAATCGGTGTGTGTTACGCAACAATGTACTGTGACTAAACGTGATCAATCTCGTCTTGTCTGCTTCGGTACGCCTCTCGACCAGCAATTGAGAGGTACGGGGTTCGATTCCCCATACAGGCACAACTTTTTGTACATTGGCATTCATCGATTGTTCTCTTGCTATTCAGTTCGGTTGTCAATATTTGCTGTAGCAGAAGTCTTCACAACTATAATCAGATTCATTTAATTTGACGCTTGACATTAGATAGATGGATAGAGAGATATTATTTCTTTGCCATTGTACTCTACGGTCATCAGCAACGTTAAATTTATTCTTGTTCTTTCTGATTCTTACTTAATTCTAAATTTCGTCTTAATTGACTCTACTCTATAATTAATCCCATTATCAAACAATTTCCAACCTCTATAATACACGTTACGTTCACAATAATTCCCACATCACAAAATGCACTTCTTTCTGAAAAGTGCAGCAATGCACTTCTAGTGATTGCATCTGCAGTGCTGTCTGCTGCACTTGTCAGGAGGAAAATCAAATTTTTCCGACTGGAAAACCCCTTGAGATTTTCTGCTGAGCGGCTGGAAAATCACTGACATTTTCCACTTTTCAGAATTTCCACCAATTCTCGACACTTGAGTGGTCTCTCTCTCTTGTTTACTATTTTAGGCTGTATCTGCAAGTCTATTATTATAGTTGAAGATATCGGAAGAATTGAAATATAGCAGGATTATTTTAAATTGTAACACTGAGTTTAAGTCAGACAAACAAGCGTCACATCAATTCACTTTTCTCAGCACAATGATGCAATCTGTCTTAAAATAATCTATTATCTATCATCTATCAGATTCATTTTATTTGATTCATAGATAGATAGATAGTCCTTTTCCATGTACTCACGGTCATCAAATCAAGCAATTTAGATATCTTCTTTCAATCTATCTATCTATCTCTAATGCGTAATGCCAAGCGTCAAATTAAATGAATCTGAGTGTACTTTTGTTTATTTCTGTTACAAACAAAATCACAATAATCTAATAATCATTGAATGATTATAATCAATCGATCATGATTGATATCGATATAATCGATCTAATCGGCAATCGATATTATAATCAATCGATCATGTTTTTAATTGAGGATAGCACATGAATTGTTATATTGTCATGTATTATTGTTCAGAATCAGCTGATTGAGTTGGTCGTACAAATGACTGTCTGACAAATACAGGTCGACCAATTGGTATGCCACCCAACGGCCATTGCTCAAGCTATTCCTCACTGTAAATATTAAATTTACAGTGAGAAATATTTATATTAGAGTAACTATTCAAATATTCACAGCTACTCACGAACTGTAAATATTAATTTAAATAATTACCAGTTTATTTATTAATATATTTGTGTGATGATTAATAATAATAAATGTTAAAACCCAGATAAATAAATAGCCTACAGATAAATAATAAAAATAATAGTTCAATACCTCTTTTCTCTTCTAAAGGCATTCCTTGCTTCAAAATCCATTTCGATGTCCAAAATTCCAGATTAATAGATTGCTTCATTTAAAATAGTTTGGAGCACTGCTTTCAAAATTCTCCACTATTTTGGAATTTTCCTTTTTTGAATTGTAGGGTTCTTCCACCCACTGAATCACTTTCAAAACTGTTTTGACATCTTCTGAGCTAAACAAAAAATATTTATAAAAAGAGATTAGAAAACGGTTGAAACATATAAAATAACATCAAAGGTGTAATGATGAATTAAACCAATCAATGAATAAATCTTTGTTTTTAGAAAATATAGTATTTATTGAATTTATGATAAATATACTGAATAAGTGCGTGTTTGAATTTGTGCCTGACAGATAATTATTATAAGAATACAATATTTATATTTTATTAACTATAATTTTGATAAAATCAGACCAGTAGATAATAAATATATATAGTTTAAACATTCAACATTAATATATTTCCTTAATAACAAGATGATTTTACAGATTGTAGATGTAAATATGAATATTTTTTAATATAAAAGCTAACAAGTCATTGTAATAAAATAATAATTTACTTTAAAGACAAGAATCTTGACTAGAATATTCCATTAGATAGATCAGAAATTGTAAGGCTAGGCGTACACCGGTTAGTCAAGACAAGACAAGACGAGATTAGTCACGTTTAGTCACAGTACTTCACATAGTTGCTTATGAAGCAACACACACCGATTAGTCATTGCATCGGTGTGTGCTTCATAAGCAACTATGTGGTACTGTGACGTGACAACCGTCTGTCTTGTCTAATACTAACAATATTATAAAGTTCAAATTTAGTGCCATAGATTAGATCCTTCTAAGATAGACAGATAGAATGATACTTCCAAGTAATTCTAGAATACAATAATATCTTAGAAGAAGATAACTATTTCAGTCAATATTCGTGATTTAGATTTAGATGATAATTATTTTCCAAAAGATTTTAATTTCAAAAATAAGTTACAAAATTGGAAAAATAGAAACTTTCAAGAATCTAAGCTACTTAACATTCATTTAGTACTAGACATTAAGAACAGTGATAATGATTTTTGTATTTAATACTGTAGTTTATAATATTTTTTTAAATCTATATAATATTGTGCCACAACCAATTGTTTGGTGTATTTTTCACATTTTATTTTTGCTAAATTTTCTGTCATTTTCAGCTAAACTTTTCTCATTCCTTTACTAAACTTTACTTTACCCAATGAACTTACCTAGCAGTCAGTCTTTTAGCAAATAGCTTATAAATATTTTTGAAGAATTATTAATTTTTATAGAAGAACAAGTAAATTCAAGTATTTCTACTGAGATATAATAATTGTTATTTTGTCTAGTATATTTTGAGAATTAGGAAAATTTGGATTGAGATTTGAAACTAGTTACTGGAATCCATTGATTTGATATTATATGGAATAAAATCAAGAAATTTTAATAATCTATTTCTATCCAAGATTATTCAACTACTGTATTTAAATTTCACTTAGGCTAGGCGTACACCGGTTAGTCAAGCCAAGACAAGACGAAATTAGTCACGTTTAGTCACAGTAATTCACATAGCTGCTTATGAAGCAGCACACACCGATGCAATGACTAATCGGTGTGTGTTGCTTCATAAGCCACTATGTGAAGTACTGTGACTAAACGTGACTAATCTCATCTTGTCTTGTCTTGACTAACCGGTGTACGCCTAGCCTAAGTGTGGATCCATCTTTTTTAAATTTCTGGAACTCAATTGAATACAACCCAGGTAAAATTAAATCATTCTTCCAAACCGAAAAAATGAAATTCCTTTTGCGATGCGTCAACTATCTAACGTAATTTGATGTCAGTTAAATTTAATTGGCTTTCATGCATTCGGGTTTATGATTTTAAAATAAATAACTAGTATTATAACTATAACTATGACTAGTGAGATCAGGATATTAAATAAATTATTAATAAAACTAGAATATAAATGAAGGCCATACTTCGATTAACGGTTTAGAGTTATTGATAGTGAAAATTGCAAACAAAATAAATAAATGACAGTAGGCTACTCTGTAAAGTATATAAAATACTAAATATAAATATAATAATATAATATAATATTAATTAATATTAATCAATAAAAACTATAGCACTAACTAGTCATTATAATAAATATAAACATACTAAACAAAACGTTTTAGGGCCTGAATTTGTATAGATAAATTGTTAGAGCCTTTATTTCTATAAATATTTTTTTCTTTTAAAGCTATGACTTTGATTTTTTTATCGTATGACTGAAATAGAAATACATAACAATTTATCAAAACAACTTTAAAAAACACCTCCAATAATTAAACAATAATCACTTAGATAATTGACTTTAAAATATTGATATAATATGAATTGAAAGGAATATAATATTCAGTTTAATTGATTTTTAATAAAATATTTCATTTCAAAATATGAAAATAATGTCACCCACGAAAACAGTAGAAATGACAATTATTCTAACAAAAATTGAATCAACAAGAAATCTATACCATGATGAAATTCATTTTTCAAGCTTGTCTATAACAATAGGCCAGTAATTATTAGAAAGATAGAAGTTTTTCCAACTTATTAAATTTAGTAATATTATTACTCATATTAAATTTTGTTTCGTATGTAAAGATTGTCCAATTACCCTGTTTTAATAACAAGAACTCTACCAAAAACTATTTGAAATAATTCCAATTCAAAATAATTTGATAATAATTTTCATTGATTTATGTTAAAATCCAATACCTTTGAACAAGAGTTATGATAATAAACTAGGCTCAAAATGGGAAACCATACAGTTGAATAAATATTGATACTTGAACAAATACATATCTATTAATATATTTTTGAAAAATAATTACATTTTGAAAAACTAATAGTTCCAAAAGGACGGAATAAGATTATGCGCTTGTTAATTTTTTAAAAATTATTTTTGTGCCAAACATTGAGACATGGAGCCGTTAAATCTCACAATAAAACCAATTAACTTAATGGACTATTAAACCAATCAACTTAATGGATTATCGAGTCCATTGTGTTCCTTACAATAATATTAATCGACAATTTGATTGTTCTCTACAGAGTACAAGTTATAGTTAATTCATCAAATCCTTGAAACTTGAAAACCCAAAATGTTGAAAAGAAATTCGTAATAATGTATTCTATTGAAGTGTTATCTTCTACCTTTCTGCCATAATCTTTTTGTTCTAATCCTGTCTCCCGACGTTTTTCTCCACAAGTAACCCATTATCTCCTCTTTCTAATCCTTATCTCTTTATCCTATACCTTTATTCTTTCTTGGATCCTCCTCCTCCTCCTCCTCCTTCTCTATTAAACTGTATTTTCTTCTACATTCTACTTTGATCTTCTTCTTATTCTTTTCATTCCGTCTCCTGACTTCTTTTCTCACCTACAATCTATTTTCTCTTTTCTAACCCTTTTTTCTACCTTTATTCTAATTTGGTCCACTCCTTTCTCTTCCTCCTCCTCCTGCTCCTCCTCCTCATCTCCTTCCTTCTCTCCTCCTCCTTCTCCTCATCCTCGTATTCTTCCTCCTCAGCCTTCTCAATCTCTTTCTCCTCCTCCTTCACCTCCTCTCCTCCTTCTCCTCCTTCTCCTCCTCCTCCTCTCTCTTCTCCTCATCCTTCTCTTCTTCTCCTCCTCCTCCTTCTCATCCTCTTCCTCTTCTCCTCCACCTCCTCTTCCTCCCTCCTCTTCCTCCTCCTCCTCCACCTCCTCCTCTTCCTCCTTCTCCGCTTCTTCCTTTTCCTTCACCTTCTTCTCCCCCTCTCCCTCCTCCTCCTTCTAATCCACCATTCCCTCCTCTTCCTCCTCCTCCTCTTCTTCCCAGTGGGTCCTTGCTTCCTGTATCAGCCTAGTAATATAAAACACCTTTCTCCTTCTCCTCCTCGTCTTCTTCCTCCTCCTGCTCCTCTTTCTTGTCCTCCTCGGCCTCCTTCTTCTCCTCCACCTCCTTTTCCACCTTCCTCTTCTCCTCCTTTCCTCATCATCCTCGGCCTCCTCCTCCACCTGCTCCTTCTCCTCACCTCTTCCTCCTCCATCTTCTCCTCCACCTCCTTTCCCCTCTCTCCTCTCCTCCTCCTCCTTCTCCTCCATCTCCTTTCCTTATCATCCTCTTCCTCCTCCTCCTCTTCCCTCCACCTCTTCTCCTCCTCTCTTCTCCTCCCTCCTCCTCCCCCTCTTCTCCTCCTCCTCTCCACCTCCTCCTCCTCCTCCTCCTCCTCCTCCTCCTCATCCTCCTCCTTCTCCTCCTCCTCTCCTCCTCCTCCCCCTCTTCTCCTCTCCACCTCCTCCACCTCCTCCTCTCCCTCCTTCTCCACTTCTCTCCTCCTCCTCCTTCTCCTCCTCCTCTTCTCCTCACCTCCTCCTCCTCCATCTTCTCCTCCTCCTCTCCACCTCCTCCTCTCCACCTCCTCCTTTCCTCTCTCCTCCACCTCCCTCTCTCCTCCTCCACCTCCTCCTCCTCCCCCTCCTCCTCCTCCTCCACCTCAATGCCTCCTGATAATCCGCACCCGCCGCCTACTGTCCGGTGACTCGTCCCCAGCCGCTGCTCCTCCTCCGCTTCCTCCCGCATCATAGTCCACAGACATGCGACGCCCTGCTGTCGCTGTCGCCTGTCACGAGCGGCGGGGCGCGACCATGTCTGCTGTCGTTGCTGCAGCGGACGACCTTCTCCTCTTCTCCTCATCCTTCTCCTCCTCCTCCTCTTTCTTCTCCTCCTCCACTTCCTTTTCCACCTTCTTCTCCTCCTCCTCCTTTCCTTATCATCCTCTTCCTCGTCCTCCTCCTCCTTCTCAATCTTCTTTTCCACCTCCTTCTTCTCCTCCTCCTCTTTCTTATCCTCCTCCACCTTCTTTCTCTCCTCCACCTCCTTCTCCTTCTTCTCCTCCTCCTTTCCTTATCATCCTCTTCCCTCTTCTCCCTCCTCCTCCACCTTCCTCCTACTCCTCCTCCTCTTCCTCTCCTCCACCTACTCCTCCTCCTCTTCCTCTATCTTCTCCTCCACCTCCTTCTCCTCTTCCTCTATCTTCTCCTCCACCTTCTCCTTCTCCTCCACCTCCTCCTCACCTCCTCCTTCCTCCTCCTCCATCTTCTCCTTCCCCATCTCCTTCCTCTCTCCTCCTCCTCCTTTTTCCACCTTCTTCTCCTCCTCCTTTCCTCCATCCTCACTCCTCCTTCTTCTCCTCCACCTCCTCCACCTCCTTCTCCTCCTCCACCTCTTCTTCTCCTCCCTCCTCCTCCTCCTCACTCTTCTCCTCTCCTCTCCTCCTCCCTCCTCCTCCCTCTTCTCTCCACCTCCTTCTTCTCCTCCTCCTCCTCCTTATCATCCTCTTCCTCCTCCTCTACCTCTCTCTTCTCCTCCACCTCCTTCTCCTCATCCTCCTCCCTCCTCCTCCTCCTCTTCTCCTCCTCCCCTCCCCTCTTCTCCTCACCTCCACCTCCTCCTTCTCCACCTCCACCTCCCCATCCTCCTCCTCCTCCTCCTCCTCCTCCACCTCAATGCCTCCTGATAATCCTCACCCGCCGCCTACTGTCCGGTGACTCGTCACCGCTTCCCGCATCATAGTCGACAGACATGCGACGCCCTGCTGTCGCTGTCGCCTGTCGCACGAGCGGCGAGGGCGGCGACCATGTGCTGTCGTTGCTGCAGCGGACGACCTTCTCCTCCACCTCCTTCCACTTCCTCTTCCTCCTCCTCCTCATCCTTCTCCTCCTCCTCCTCTTTCTTATCCTACTCCACTTCTTTTTCCACCTTCTTCTCCTCCTCCTCCTCTTTCTTATCCTCCTCCACCTTCTTTCTCTCCTCCACCTCCTTTTCCACCTTCTTCTCCTCCTCCTTTCCTTATTATCCTCTTCCTCTTCCTCGTCCTCCTCCTCCTCTTCCTCCCTCTCCTCCTCTTCCTCTATCTTCTCCTCCACCTCTTCTTCTCCTCCACCTCCTCCTCCTCTCCTTCTCTCCTCCTCTACCTCTCTCTTCTCTTCCACCTCCTTCTCTCCACCTCCTTCTTCTTCTCCTTCTCCTCCCCTCCTTTCTTCTCCTCTCCTCACTCCTCTTCTCCTCCACCTCCCTTTCCACCTCCTCCTTCTCCTCCCTTCTCATCCCTCTTCCTCCCCTCTCTCCTTCTCCTTCCACCTCCTTCTTCTCCTCTCCCTCCTCCTCCTTCTTCTTCCATCTCCTCCTCCTCCTCTCCTTTCCCTCCATCTTCTCCTCCTCCACCTCCTCCTCCTCCACATCCTTCTCCTCCACCTCCTCCCCCATCTTCCTTCCTCCTCCCCCATCTCTCCCTTCACCTCTTCTTTCTCCTCCCCCTCCTCCTCCTCCACCTCAATGCCTCCTGATAATCCTCACCCGCCGCCTACTGTCCGGTGACTCGTCTCCGCTTCCTGCCGCATCATAGTCGACAGACATGCGACGCCCTGCTGTCGCTGTCGCCTGTCGCACGAGCGGCGAGGGCGGCGACCATGTCTGCTGTCGTTGCTGCAGCGGGCGACCTTCTCCTTATCTTCCTCTTCCTCCTCATCCTTCTCCTTTTCTCCTCCTCCTCTTTCTTATCCTCCTCCTCCTTTCCTTATCATCCTCTTATCGTCCTGTCCTCCTCCTCCATCTTCTTTTCCTTCTTCTCCTCCTCCTCCTCTTTCTTATCCTTCCACCTTCTCTCTCTCCTCCACCTCCTTTTCACCTTCTTCTCCTCCTCCTTTCCTTATTATCCTATTCCTCTTCTTCTCATCCTCCTCTTCCTTTTCCTCCTTCTTCTCCTCCACCTCCTTCTCCTCACCCTCCTCCACCTTCTTCTTCCTCCTCCTCCTCCCTCCACCTCCTCCTTCTCACCTCCTTCCTTCATCCTTCTTCTCCCTCCTCCTCACCTCTTCCTCATCTCCTTCTCCTCCTCCTCCATCTCTCCTCCACTTCCTCTACCACCTCCTCCTCCTCCTTTCCTTATCATCCTCTTCCTCTCCTCCTCATCCTCCTTCTTCTCCTCCACCTCCTTCTTTCCTCCATCTCCTTCTTATCAGCCTCTTCCTCCCCACCATCTTCTCCTTCACCTCCTCCACCATCTTCTTCCTCTACCTTCTCCTTCTTCCTCCATCTCCTCCTTCTTCCTTTACCTCCTCCTCCTCATAATTCTCCACCTCCTTCTCCTCTACCACCTCGTCTTCCTCCTCCACCTCCTTCTCCACCTCTTCGTCCCTCTCTCTTCTCCTTTTTCCACCTCCTTTTCTACCTCCCTCATCCCTCTTCCTCCTCATCATCCTCTACTCCAATCCTCCTGTAACTCCACCTTTTGTTTTTCCTCCTCAACCTCCTTCTCCATCCTTCCTCTCCCCTCTCCTCCTCCCCCCTCCCTCCTCCTATAATGCCTCCTGATAATCCTCTTGCCATACCTACTGTCCGGTGACTCGTCTCCAGCCGCTGTCCTCCTATTCCTGCATCATAGTCGACGGACATGCGACGCCCTGCTGTCGCCTGCGTCGCTGTCGCCTGTCATGAGCGGCGAAACAACATATTGCTGTGTCTGCATGGCGACCTTCTTCTCTTCTTCCTCCTCCTTCTCATATTCTCCTTTTTTTTTCTTATCCTCCTCATTTTTTCCCCTTTTCTTTCCTTTTCCTCATATTTTCCTCGTTTCCTCCTTCTCAATCTTCTTTTCCTTTTTTCCTTTTCTTTCTTATCCTCCTCCATTCTTCTCCTCCCATCCTTTCCATTTTCCTCCTTCCTTATTATCCTCTTCCTTTTGTCTCCTTCCACACTTTTCCTCCTCCTCCTCTTCCTCACTTCTTTATGTTCTTCTTCCTCCTCCTCCCTTTTGTTTCTGTTCTCTTCTTATCATCCTCTCTACATTTCTTCTTCCTCTCCTTCATCTTTTCCTCCTTATCTTGTCTCTCCTTTTCCATTCTTCTCTCTTTTCATCCTCTTCCTACATCTTCTCCTTCACCTCCTTCTTATTCTCACCTCTTTTCTCTCCTTCTCCTTCACCTCTTTTCATTATTCTCCTTTTTCCTTATTATCTCTTCTCCATCTTCTTCTCCACCTCTTTTCCTCCATCTTCTCCTCTCCTTTCTTTCCTTATCATCCTCTGTTCTCCTATCTTCTCCTCCATTTTCTTCTCCCTGTCCTTTCCTCCTCATCTTCTCCTTTCCTCCTTTTTCCCTTATCATCTCTTTTCCTCCTATTTCTCCTCCACCTCTCTTCTTCTATTTCTCCTCCTAATCCTCCTCCATCTTTCCTCTATATTTCTCTTTCACCTATTTCTTCTTTGTTTTTCCTTCACCACCTTTTTCTACCATTCTCATTTTCCTTATATATTTTTCATATCTTCTCCTATTTTTCTCTATTTTCTCCTTTTGTTTTTTCCTTCATCATATTTCTCCAATCCTATTCCTCCACCTCCTCCTCCTACCTCAATGCCTTGATAATCCTCAGTACTGTCCGGTGACTCGTCTCCATTCCTCCCGCATCATAGTCGACAGACATGCGACGCCCTGCTGTCGCTGTCGCCTGTCGCACGAGCGGCGAGGGCGGCGACCACGTCTGCTGTCGTTGCTGCAGCGGGCGACCTTGAAGGTGACCTCCAGCCTGACCTTGGAGCAGCAGGCCTTCGGCCAATGAGCTGCGTCGCAGCAGCGGTGCCGCTGAGACAGTGGCTGAGACAGTGTTGCGTGTAGAGGTGCTGGCACCTGGTGGCCATAAACTGCATTAAATTCTGTTCTATTCGTTTCGACTGTAATGAACTCTTATAATTTTATATAATAACTGTATAATATAATTTAGATTCTTGATAACTTTGACATCTTAATTAAAGTAAATTGTTGTTATGTTGTTTTGATCAGTAAACATTTTATGACTCAAATGTATTCCTTGCAATCTTCAGTCAAAGTTGTGTTTTGTATGTCAATGAAAAAGACATTTATAGCCAAAACTTTGTATTGCATCTTAATCTTCAAAATCACAGTTAGTTGTTGTTTTGTATTTTTTGTATCAATGGAAAAAACATTTTATGAGTCTTATATAACGTATTCATCTTAATCTTCTAAATTGTTGTTTTGTAATTTTGTATCATAAAAAGACATTATATATAATTATGAATCTTATACATTTGTATTGCCATGTAAAATCAAATTTTGTTGTTTTGATGTATCAATAAAAAAGACATTTATGACTCTTATATCACTTTTATTTCATCTTAATCTTCAAAAGTCATTGTTGTTTTTACCAGTTTTGTTCAATAAAAAGACATTCTATGAACTCATATAACATGTTTCATCTTGACTTCAAAATCAAAATGTTTCATTGTTTTGTAGTTTTTTCAAAAAGACATTATATATAATTATGAACTCATATCACTGTTTCAGCATCAATCTTCATCAAATTGTTGTGTAGTTTTAACAGTACTTTTAGAGCTCTTTATCTTTGTATTCAGCATCTTAATCTTCAAAATCAAATTTGTTTGTTGATATGTATCATAAAAGATCATATTTTAGATAACCTCTGATATCAAAAATTAGTCAAAATGTATATCACGTTATCAGCATTTTCACGTTTTTACAATATTTTTACCATTCAGATTTTATATGTCAACTATTTAGCCAATTAACTAATTGAAATTGATATGTTTCTTGTTTCCTGAAAAAATTCAACGATCCAAAGATTCAAAGATCCTCACGTCAACCAGCTTATTGTATTGTCCCTAATAGTTTTATGATAATTCAGTCATTTGTGTGCTCAAAATTAGTGAACTATTTAGGGCCATACTTTTAAATTTTTGATTTTGATATGGGATTACAGCAAACATTAAACCATTCACTCATTTGTTAAACTTATTTGAGAAACAATATCAGACAAATTTTCTACCATTAAAAATTTCTACTCTTGTATTGCTACTTAAAATGATAAAAACTAATACTGCAAACAAAATTGTTGTGTTTCAAAAAGAACATATACTGATGAACATATGATCTGTTTTTCATTCAATGCCAAATCTTATTCAAAAGTATAGCGGATTTGTCGGAGCTAACCAAAAACCAATCAAAAGTATGACATGCAATGTCCACACTGTGACTATACACTCTCTGTAGTTCGAATAAAACATAGTTGATGGTAACAATGATGGTTAAAATGATGTTCAAATGATGGTCAAATGGTCAGCTGTTCGGACTTTCTGACAAAAACGTTTCTAGTGAGTGGTTCTTGAGCACCAGGCCAATAAGGGACAACTAGTTTTATTCCAACTATAACTATAGCAGGATTGTTTTAAATTGTCAGAAACAGCTGATTGATGTACGCTAGTTCACTGACGTTAAATCAGCTGTTTTATGACAATTTAAAAGAATCCTGCTATACTAACCTTCTACTATATACCAACCTGAGTGTTTCAGAATATTCTCAATCTGATGCTCTTTTCTGGCATGTCTGCTAACTGTCAAATCAACCAAAGACATTCTCCTACCAACACTGCATCCAGCTGCTATGTCGTTGGCATCATCTGTACCCTCTTCAGATACCTGTAAAAAGGACAAGAATTATGACAAAAATAACATATTCAAGGCGGGATTTCCCAAGAGCCAAAAACAGCTGATGTATTCAGTTGCTGAGCTTTGATTGCTCTACTACTAATTTTCACCGGTTAGTCAAGACAAGACAAACGTTAGTCACGTTTATCATATTCACATATTGCTTGTGAAGCAACACACACCGATTAGTCATTGTCTTGCTTCATAAGATGTCTGTGACTAAATGACAATCGTCTTGTCTTCTTTCAGTGTACCCTAGCCTTAGTAGAGCTCAATAGACTGAGATGCAACTGAACACTACCTTCTATTCTGATAACCTTGTTGTGAATGTTGGATGTAGAATATTGTTTTGCTCAACACTATTACAGAGTTGATCTATTGTTAGATGAGACTTTCGGTTGAAAACAATAAAAGGCAAATATCTTTTTAAAACTGAACTAATCGGTGAATATTACTCAACTCAAATAGTAGCTAATATAAACTTCTTTTCTTGCTGTACATCTTGTCTTCAGAACACTAGCTTAGGTAAATTCATTTAATTTGGTGGATGGAAAACTTTCATTTCTACAGGCAAGAGAAGTATACAATGCGTTAATAAAGAATATAGTGGTGCTAATACATTATATTTTGAGGAAAAATATTCACTATGCAGTAAATATCCTCCCTTAAACTTTGAAGTGTGTACTTTTTGAAACGCCCAATAGATGGTTTCCAAAGTAGAGCAGGATTATTTTAAATTGTCAGAAAACAGCTGACTTAACGTCAGTAAACGAGCGTACATCAATCAGCTGTTTTCTGACAATTTAAAATAATCCTGCCATACAGCATGATAAATAACGGCTAAAAACGTGAAATATTTTTAAAAAGTAACAGATAAAGTCTCACCTTTCTCTTCTTCTTTTTCTCTCTCAGCAGTTCCAGAACACTGGCGCCTGTCGAAATCACCAGCAAAGGAAAAAGGACCAAATATGCCAGAGATGTACTTTCATTTTCCTCTTTTTGCTCTTCTTCATCACGTTTTTCGTTGTCTACATCATCAACGTTCTTCTTCTTATCCTCCTCCTCCTCCTCCTTCTTCTTTAGTCCATCATCATCATCATCATCATCATCATCTAGATCTCCAACTTCATCATCATCATCATCATCATCATTGTCATCTCCTTCCGTTCTTCTTCTTCTCCTTCTTCTTCTTGTTCTTCATCAGTGATATCTTCTTGTTTGTTTCCATCAGCTGTTCTTGCTTTCTCTGCTCCATACTTTTTTCCGTCTTCAAGTTCTTTTTCATCATTCACTGTATCATTGTCATTGGTATCATCGTCTCTGTTTAGGCCTAATTCTTCTTCTGAATCGACATCATTAGCGCCTTCAGCTTCTATTCCTTCTTCTTCTCTCTTACTCCTCCTGCTTGATTACTTTCTTCATCATCGTCATCATCTTCTTCTTCTTCTTCTTGAATATTCTCATCATCATCATTATCATCCCCAGATTTACTATCAATATTACCATGAATTTCATCTTCAACAACACCAGATGAATCCAATCCATTCTTTTGATCTGCCTTAGTCTTCATTTGTTGGGCTTGTACAGTGTTGCCAGTTTTAGCACCAGATTTCTTAGCTGCCGTCTTCCTAGCACTGTTGCCATGTTTCCTAAGCGTACTTATTTTGCCAGCTTTCTTGCCACCTGACTTCTTTCCAACATGACCTCCTGATTTCTTGACACTTCTACCCGATTTCTTGACATTATTGTCAGTTTTCTTGACACTGCTGGCAGATTTCTTGCCAGTTTTTGTTGCGCGTTTGCCAGATTTCTTGGATCCATCTGTTACTTTGACATTGTTGACAGATTTCTTCCCCGGAGAGTTGCCAGATTTTGAGTTATTTTTCGCCACTTTTACACTGTTGCCAAGTTTCTTATCACAAAGAAACAATTCCTCGAACTTTCCACTAGCCTCATCCAACACCATCACTTCACACCCCAAAAAATCCCTCCTCAGCCCCCAAACCCCCACTTCTCCCAACAAACTTTGGCAGCCATTTTGGATTGTCATCAACCCGTGTCGGCCATTTTGAATTGTGATCAGTTGCCGGCAGCCATTTTTCAACGCTGCAAACAGGTGTAAAACTGATATTGAACTGTTGGCATCTGATGAACATTGGCGGCAATATTTCGAATTCAAATCCAGGTTGGGCGGTTCTTTCTGGACACTCTGTAGATGGCTGCATTCAACATTTTCTTCCAGCAATTCACTTGGCCAATAGACATAGAGAAGGAATACTAGAAGAAGACATGTCAGTAATGTTTTTTGTTTATGGTTATCCATGCAATGTAGGAGGAATCAGCTGGCCATTGATGAATTCAGTACTACTGGTAATTTGACGCCATGTTTGTTTTTTGACAACAATTGATTTGTTATTGTCAAAAAACTATTGTTATTATTTGTTATTTGTTATTGATTTGTTAGTTATTGGTCAACTTGACTATTGCTGGTTATTCGATGCCATTTGTGTTTATGTTGTTGTTGTTGTGTTAGCAGTTTCAACTGCAATGCAAATCTGGAAATAATAAAGGAGTTTACAATTAGGTACTGTACTAATACAAAATAAACAAGAAACGTACAGCGGAAAAACAGGGCCGCTTTCCCCAACGCTGCTTAAGTTATCACAGCTGACGCTCAATTTTTTTCTATACTTTTCCTATTCTCCGAATGAGGCTTAAGCCAGATGTATTGCTTAAGCAGCGTTGGGGAAAGCGGCCCTCAGTATTATAACACACAATTTCTCCCATAGATCAAACAATCATCATAGATCATAGTTCATCATAGATTTCAATGCTAAACAATGAACACTGTAGATGTCTTCTTAAGATCACTTCTACATACATTATTAACATATTTAGTAAAGACCTAACAATATAAATGTTATAAATAGCAGGATTATTTTAAATTGTCAGAAAAAACTGATTGATGTACGCTCGTTTACTTACGTTATAACAGCTGTTTTCTGACAAGTTAAAATAATCCTGCTATATATGTATATTCATTTAATTTGGTGGATAGCGAATAACTTTCATTTAACATTTCTATGTTAATAGATGATGTTCTGTTCAGGTCATGTTTAAATATGTTTTTTACATGTTATGTAGCCTACAGTATTTATAATATAAAATTAGGCTATAAATATTATTAATATTATGAAAATAATTCAACAGAACATCACCCGTTACCATAGAAATATTGAATGAAAGTTATTTGCCATCCCCCAAATTGAATGAATATACCTATAGTTTGTATGAAGAAGGGGGAAAAAGGCTAATTAATAATCCCCCTAAAAATAAATGGAAATTGTAGTCAAAAGTCAAATAAATGGAGGTATAAACAGTAAGTTTATGAAGTTTTGCTTTGGGATGCTATAGAAGGTGTTTAATGGTTAAGTTGGAAAATTGGACAGACCAGGCTACCAACACTTAGGCCAGGCGTACACCGGTTAGTCAAGACAAGACAAGACGAAATTAGTCACAGTAATTCACATAGCTGCTTATGAAGCAGAACACACGGATTAGTCATTGCATCGGTGTGTGCTGCTTCATAAGCAGCTATGTGAATTACTGTGACTAAACGTGACTAATTTCGTCTTGTCTTGTCTTGACTAACCGGTGTACGCCTAGCCTTATAACAACATGATTGAAAGAGACAAACATCAAATTTCTTAGAAAGATCCCTCTGTAAGCTAAATTTGTCAAAACCATGAACAAATCAAACTGTCAAATCAACAACAAGTTTTGTTTTCAAATCTCAGTTATCAATGAACCTTTCAGCAATTTTTGAAGTAAAAACATCAAAACCACACAAACACCAACCAAATTTCGACAAAAACTACACAACATCTACTACAAGTTTTGAGGTTAGAATCCAATACCTGTTGATACAGCGTTCAGTTTTCGACCCTTTTTCAAAACATACAAATTGCAGACCACTTTAGACCAGAAAAACGACGATTTCTACCGTTTTTCCGACAAATCCTGGCATAAAATTGAGATTTTAGACCGTTTATCACTATTTTTAGGGCGATAAGAGAAGCGAGACCACAACAACAGAGTGAGTAAACATTCCGTGGATTGTTGTCGCTCTGTCTTGTCATATTATCGTAAGGTCGTTTTTCGCTTGGCATAGCAGGCGATTTTCGACCTTATTGCCTAGATAGGTATCGATCGCCGGGCGTTTCAAGTTCTACGCATGAGCAGTGTTACTCTTATTTAGCGGCTTGATACGCGAAACTGTGATACGTGTATCAAAAACAGATATTTATGTATCAAGGGCATGTGATACTTGTATCAAATTGATGTGATACGTGTATGAAGAACCTGTAATGTTGTCAGAAGGATTTGATACGTGTATAGAGGGGATATGATGCATTGTATCGAGGGAATGTGATACGTGTATCAAAAACAGATATTTATGTATCAAGAGGATGTGATACTTGTATCAAAATGATGTGAAATACGTGTATGAAGAACAGATCCTGAAATGTTGTCAAAAGGATTGATACGTGTATAGAGGGGATATGATGCATTGTATCGAGGGAATGTGATACGTGTATCAAAAACAGATATTTATGTATCAAGGGCATGTGATACTTGTATCAAATTGATGTGATACGTGTATGAAGAACCTGTAATGTTGTCAGAAGGATTTGATACATGTATCGAGGGGATATGATGCATTGTATCGAGGGAATGTGATACGTGTATCAAGAAACCTGATACATGTATCAGAAGAAAGAGATACATGTATCGAGAGAACTTGATACACGTATATAAGAGTGTGATACGTTTACCGTGATTTGATACAAAACATTTGATACAAAAAGTTTTGATTGATAGGTGATAACAGGTCAATGAATTCTAAGATTTTGAATACAAATTCAAGAGAAGAGGAATAATTATTACGTTTTGCTATACCAAAGTGGAATATTTTATTTGGAGAATGAAACAAGAAAAAGAAGAATAGGGGTTGGAAGAGGAGAAGCTAGTACAAGCGAAAGGTTAAATAATAGTCTTTCACCAGCCGCCTTTTTAAAGAAATTCTACTTTACGAGATGCTTGCCTTCTTCAAGTAGTGGTTTAGTGACCCTGGTACTACTTGAAGTAGCACATCTATGTTCTAAGTGTGCTCATTATAACTTGCTACTTTAAAAAAATTTTCTTCTTCCTGTTCAAAGTTCTCGTCTTCCTTATCCTCCTCAGCCTCCTCCTCCTCCATCATCCTCCCTCTCCTCCTTCCTCCTTCTCCTCCTTCTTCTCCTCCTCCTCCTCTCCTCCTCTTCCTACTTCTTCTCCTCCTCTCTCCTCCTCCTCCCTCCTTCCTTCCTCCTCCTCTCTCCTCCTCCTTCTCCTCCTCCTTCTCCTCCCTCCTCCTTCCTCCTACTCCCTCCTTCTTCTCTTACTTCTCCTCCTTCTTTATACATCCTCCTCCTCCTCCAACCCCTCTTCCTCCTCCTCCTCCTTCTTCTTCTCCTCCTACTCCTTCCTCCTCTCTCCATCTTCTCTCCCTCCCTCCTCCTCCTCCTCATTATACTTCCATATATCTTCCACCTTCTCCTTGTTCTCCACCACCACTCCATGATTCCTCTTCCTTCTTCATCACCTCCTCCTCCTCTCCTTCTTCTTCTCCTCCTCCTCCTTCTTTTTATCCTTTTCCCAATTTCTTTTATTTCTTCCTTCTTTCTCCTCTTGCTCCTCCTCTTCCTTTTCCTTGTTATCCTCCTTCTTCACCTCTTCCTCTTCATTTATATTTGTTTATCTTGTTCTCCTCCTTCTCTCCTTCTTCTCTCCTTTCGACTCTCCCCTATCCTCCATCTTCATCTTCATCTTCATCTCCATCTTCATCTCCATCTTCACCTTCTTCTTTTCCTCCTCCTTTCTTATCATTCTCCTTTAACCTGTATCATTCTCCTTGATTTGCGTATCATTCCAATGCAAATCTTATGGGAATGGCAAAAGTATGACTGGCTTTGACCGAGCGAACCAATCAAAAGTGTGACATCCAATGAGACCATACTGTGATTCTCTGTATCCCCAATGATACTGGGAGCTTCCTCTTGATAACAATTCTCTGTATCCCCAATGATACCGGGAGCTTCCTCTCGATAAGAGACTGAAGAACTACAATCTACCTGTTCTTGACACTCAACTCAGGTGAAAATTCACTTCTCCTCTCATTATCATCACAGTAGACTTGAGCAGTGACTGTGAGAGAGAATCGAAAAACTTCTTGTTCCCGAAATGACCGAAGTACAGGTAAATAGCTTACTGCTCAATTTTCCAATTAAATTAATAATTTTATTATGATTAGTTCAATTTTCATTAATTATTTATAATAATAATAATCTATTACACCTCTATTCATTTAAGGCTAGGCGTACACTGGTTAGTCAAGACAAGACAAGACGAGATTAGTCACAGTACTTCACATAGTTGCTTATGAAACAACACACACACCGATTAGTCATTGCATCGGTGTGTGCTGCTTCATAAGCATCTATGTGAATTACTGTGATTAAACGTGACTAATCTCGTCTTGTCTTGACTAACCGGTGTACGCCTAGCCTAAGTTTGCGGATAGCATTAGATGGATAGACAGATAGATTAGATAAATATTTCACACAAATATCCTTTACCTCGACGGGAGTTCTGAGACCCCGTAGCGAAGCACGGGTGACCAGCTAGTTTATTATAAATTCATCATGAAAGTTCATCCAATGAAGGTTTGTGGGTTGAGTCGAAGAGAAGGCTTTTATGTCTCTAGGTAGCCCATAAAACTTTTTAGAACTTTTTTATTGTACTAATTAAAAAACGTCATTCATCTATGTGGTATAATAGTATTCATTTAATTTTGCAGATGGCATTTTTTATGCTAAAAAATGTGTTATCAACACTACTGCACAAATCTCATTATTACCGCTTTTCATATCATTTACATGTATAGCAGGATTCTTTTAACTTGTCAGAAAACAGCTGATTTAACGTTAGTAAACGAGCGTACATCAATCAGCTGTTTCTGACAATTTAAAAGAATCCTGCTATACCAGTATCTGGTATCTGGCTATCCCACTGTTCATTTATGACTACAGTATCTGTATTATGTTTTGCGCCTTGCGCCAAAATAAAAAAAATCACTATAATATGTTTATCATGGGGGCTCTGACCAAACGTTATTATTCTATCAAGCTTAATCTTAATAATTAGCATCTACTTATTATTCATGCAATTCAATTGATGCGACAGTTTTTTTAATTTGCATTTTCTCATCATTTGCATACAAAAAGAAATACAATTATTCTAGGTGTCCGCACTTGTTGTGAAGAGAATGTAAATGTGTTTTAAATAGTGATTTACTAGTTTACTCATTCACTATAAGTTACAGCATGAAATGTTTCCAATTAGGCTAGGCGTACACCGGTTAGTCAAGACAAGACAAGACGAGATTAGTCACGTTTAGTCACAGTAATTCACATAGTTGCTTATGAAGCAGCACACACCGATGCAATGACTAATCGGTGTGCTTCAAGCAACTATGTGTAGTACTGTGACTAATCTCGTCTTGACTAACCGGTGTACGCCTAGCCTAACTGTAGGTCTTCAAATAAGTTTCGAAACATTTATTGAACAACTGCCGTGATAAATACAGAATGAATTCGTGCTAAAATGACATTTGACGAGTTTAAAATTGGTAATTTGTACAGAGACTGTATAACAACAGTGTGGCCATTTGATGTCACACTTTATTCCCATAAGATTTGCATTGAAATAAAACGCAAATCATTTATGATATGTTTAGTGATTCACTTCTTACCTACAATTTCCCTTTGCCAGTGTCAGTTTACAACATTTTAAGCTTTGAACACATATACCAAAAGTAAAGAGACTATTTCTAATGTTAGAAAAGTTGTTTTCGATGTTGTTTCTGTAAAAAGAAGTTTGACAAATGGGTTCATGTTTGCCTGTAATCCCATATCATAATTCAAAAATTTGACGAAAGTATGGCGGTGGCGGAAATAAAAAATGTTCCAACAAACTCTTATGAACCTTTTCACACCAATGTCTTAGTCACGTTTAGTCACAGTAATTCACATAGTTGCTTATGAAGCAGCACACCGATGCAATGACTAATTGGTGTGTGTTGCTTCATAAGCAACTATGTGAAGTACTGTGACTAAACGTGACTAATCTCGTCTTGTCTTGTCTTGACTAACCGGTGTACGCCTAGTCTAACTGCTTTCTGTCTACCTTAATTTGTACACTCATGAACGGTACATCTCATATTTATTACATAACTCTCTGTTCATGCTTTTAATGGAGACATTAGTGCTTGACAAATGGAAAATAATTAAAATCCTTCAATTTTATTAACTGCCTAGGAGATAGGTAATTATAGAAGATAGAATACAGAATAGAAGATATAGAATATAGAAGATAGATAGGTGTAATTATAGAACTATTGACTGCATGTCGTCAATTCTAGTGTGGAAACAATAGTGTTAACTTCGCAGTTCGTCATGGATCCAAAAATTCAGAACTTTCACATCTCTTTAAAACTCGATTCATTCTATGGTCGGTCAACAATTACTTTGGAGAAATCTCATCATTAGCAATCATAATTAGAACTTTATGATAGAGATTTTATGGTTATGCTACAGTTAGCACTGATATTATTACAGTGAAAGGAACATCAGCTGAAAAAAACTCAAGTCATGGTGGCCAACTTTGTAGGACATATAGCAGGATCCAATTAACTTGTCATAAATCAGCTGATCCAGTAATAATTAAACAGTGATTTCGACACAATAATCAAACGGCTTGAAAGTCTTGAAGACCTTTTTAAAGAAGTTAAAAGACCTTTTTAAAGAAGACCTTTCAAAGAATAACTTTTTAAGAGACCTTTTCAATAATCTGCGAGATTCAGCATTTGTAGGTTAAGTATTGTGATCATATGCTCGTCGATCAGCTGATTTATGACAAGTTAATTGGATCCTGCTATACTATTTTTCACAGTGTAGCGACTGAGGAATAGTTTCAGCTACAGAGACTGTATAATAACAGTGTGGTCATTGGTGTGAAAAGGTCCATAACAGTGTGTTGGAACATTTTTTATTCCCGCCACCGCCATACTTTTGCCAAATTTTTGAATTTTGATATGGGATTACAGGCAAACATGAATCCATTCACTCATTTTTCAAACTTATTTCGAGAGAAACAACATCAAAAATAACCTTTTTAACATTGAATTTTTGTTTAATTTTGATATGTGATTATAGGCAAACATGTTCACTCATTTTTCAAACTTATAGAAACAACATTGTAAATAACATTAAATATAGTCTCTCTACTCTTGGTATTTTTTCAAAAGCTTAAAATG
Organism: Laodelphax striatellus; assembly: GCA_017141395.1. Taxonomy (NCBI): domain Eukaryota; kingdom Metazoa; phylum Arthropoda; class Insecta; order Hemiptera; family Delphacidae; genus Laodelphax; species Laodelphax striatellus. The sequence goes on along the minus strand of CM029543.1, from coordinate 2,028,304 downwards.
ATGAGAACTAACACTGGCAAAGGCAAATTGTTGGTAAGAAGTGAAACAATCAACATAACAGATGATTTGCGTATCATTTCCATCAAATTTTATGGGAATTGGCAAAAGTATGGCTGAATTTGTCAGAGCTAACCAATCAAAAGTGTGACATTCAATTTCCTCACTATGATTATAGTTAGTAGACAGTTAAGACAAGACGAGTCACGTTCACAGTACACAGCATACACATTGATACAATGACTAATCGGTGTGTGTTGCTTCATAAGCAACTATGTGAAGTACTGTGACTGAACGTGACTAATCTCGTCTTGTCTTGTCTTGACTAACCGGTGTACGCCCAGCCGGTGGATAGAATACGAGGTAGTGCTCAAGAGGAGGATGCGCAGTAGCAAGCTTTATTCAGCTGATTTTGTGACGTCACTGATAAAATAGATTCAATTTAAAGAATTAATTACTCAAATCATTTAAAGCGGAACCGTTCAACAAAGCAAGTACCATTATTTTTACTGTTAATTTGCGCCGGCTCTTTTTCATGCTCTCTCCAAGGTCAACTGCATAGCCAAGTGCACTCGCTTCTCAACTCAATTAAAAGCAGCTCATTTCGGAGCAACAATATTCATGATTATTTCCTTGTTTAGTTTTCCCACTACAATTTCAAGATGGTTGGCAGTAATTACTGTACCGGTTAAACGAGGGGAATTTATACCCAGTTTTTTCTATTTTCAAATGTGGCCAGACTGTATAGTTTGAGCGGGAAACGGGGAATTTATTCCGGGTTTTTTCTATTCTCTTATTAGCCGAACATGAAGTGACACTACAGATACAAATGAATACTGAGAAAGCAAAGCACTGGTACATGTAAGGCTAGGCGTACACCGGTTAGTCAAGACAAGACGATATTAGTCGCGTTTAGTCAAAGTAATTAACATAGCTGCTTATGAATCAGCACACACCGATGCAATGACTAATCGGTGTGTGTTGCTTCATAAGCAACTATGTGAAGTACTGTGACTAAACGTGACTAATCTCGTCTTGTCTTGTCTTGACTAACCGGTGTACGCCTAGCCTAAGTGATGTAAAATGCATTAATAAAGAGTACAGTAGTGCTAATACATTATACTTTGAGGTAAATATATTCCGTATGCAGTAAATATTCTTCCTGGATCTTTGAAGTGCGTACTTTTTAAAAAAGAGTGCGTACTTTAAAAGAGCCGTTTGTTTGTTTACTTTTTCAACTATAATTGAACAAGAATCTAATTTATTCCACTAACTCGAGGTTATGCAACACAGCTATCGCTTAATGATTGCTGAGTTAAAAGCGTTGACTTAAGAAAACAAAAGAGTAGGTAGGCCTACAACTGCTTGACAAAAAAGAACAACAAAAAACTTGTTTTTCCAAAAGTTGAAGAAAAGAAGGTTAGCATGAAGCAGAAGAAGTGGGAGAGGACTAAGAAAACGAAGAAGAAGAAGGAGACGAAGAAGTAGGTTAGAAGAAGTACGAAAAGAATAAGAAAGTTAGAAGAAGCAGAAGAAGGAGGAGGAAGAAAAGAAGAAAGAAGAAGAAAAGAAGAAAAGAAAAGAAGAAGGAAGAGGAAAAGAAGAAGAGGAAGAAGAAAGGAGGAGGAAGAAGTAGGAAGAATAGTTGAAAACAGAAGAAGAAGAAGAAGAAGAAGACAAGGAGGAATAAGAAGAATGAAGAAGAAGAAGAGAAAAGAAGTAGGAGAAGAAGGAAAGAAGAAGAAGGAGGAGGAGAAGAGATAAGAAGAAGGAGAAGAAGAAGAAGAGAAAAGAAGAAGGAAAGAAAAGAAGAAGGAAGGAGAAGAAGAAGAAGAAGAGGAGGATAAGAAGAAGAAGAATAAGAAGAGGAGGAGAAGAAGAAGAAGGAGGAGGAGAAGAAGAAGAGGAAAAGAAGAGAGAAGGAGGAGAAGGAAAGAAGGAGGAGGAGAAGAAGAAGAAGAAGAAAAGAAGGAAGGAGAAGAAGGAGAAGAAGAAGAAGAGAAAAGAAGAAGAGGAAGGAGAAGAAGAAGAAGGAGGAAAAGAGGAGAAGAAGAAGAGAAGAAGGAGGAGGAGGAGGAGGAGAAGAAGAAGAAGAGAAAAGAAGGAAGGAGAAGAAGAAAAGAAGAAGAAGGAGGAGGAGAAGAAGAAGAAAAGAAGGAGAGGAGAAGAAGGAGAAGAAGATAAGAGAAAAGAAGAAGGAGGAGGAGAAGAAGAAGAAGGAGGAGGAGGAGGAGGAGGAGAAGGAGAAGAAGAAGAAGGAGGAAGAAGAAGAAGAGAAGAAGAAGAAGGAGGAGGAAAGAAGAAGGAGGAGAAGAAGAAGAAGGAGGAGAAGAAGAAGAAGAAGGAGGAGGAAAGAAGAAGAAAAAGAAGGAGGAGATGGAGAAGGAGAAGAAGGATAAGGAGGAGGAGAAGAAGGAAGGAGAGGAAGAAGAAAGAAGGAGGGAGAAGAAGGAGAGAAGGAGGAGAAGATAAGAATGAGGAAGAAGAAGAAAGGAGGAGGAGGAGGAGGAGAAAAGAAGAAAAGGGAGGAGAAGGAGAAGAGGAAGAAAGAGAAGAAGAAGAAATAGTAGTAGAAGAAAAAGATAAAGTGGTAAAAAAGAGTGACCTTTCTTCTAAGAGGACTTGGATCCCTTCAAACCGGTTAATTCTAATTTCAGCTTTTAGGAAATGTCAATATAAAAAACTTAAATAAATGCTGGTTAAAATCCTGCTTTATTGATTAGGTAGCTCAGTGATTCTTAAACTGTTCTACGCCCTTGGATGGTACGCAAAGAGGTACACAAAAATGTTTAGGGCATACGCGGCTGGTAAACTAAAAATAAAAATCATTCAACGAATGCTTCAAAAACTCTATAATCACTTCAAGTTTTCAGATAGTGGCGATGCTAATAAACGTAAGTTGAAATTAAGGCTAGGCGTACACCGGTTAGTCAAGACAAGACAAAACAAGACGAGATTAGTCACGTTTAGTCACAATAATTCACATAGTTGCTTATGAAGCAACGCTCACTGATTAGTCATTGCATCGGTGTGTGCTGCTTCATAAGCAACTATGTGAAGTACTGTGACTAAACGTGACTAATCTCGTCTTGTCTTGACTAACCGGTGTACGCCTAGCCTTACTCAGAGTATAAGTTTGAGAACCACTGGCATTAACTTATTTGATTATAATAATCAGATAATAGAGATTTCATAGTATTCGGAATGGATTTGACAATAGTTTGATAGTATTCATTTAACCTAAAATTTTGATAGTCCCCAGCAGTAGGATATATCAGGCATTGCATTTCAAGCTAAAATTGCCACCTTTCTCTTTATATTTTTCCCTTTTTTCTATCATTTATCATCAAAATTTTACTGTAAATGACACTGTATTATTTACTGTAAATTCATGAAACTGTATTATGTTTGTAAAATTATTTGTTTTCTGATTTGGCAAGTAAATCTTCCTTTCATACGATTTCTCTTATTCATGTTCTATTCTTTTTCTGTTCATCTCTCACGAATTTTGTATTTCTTTCGACTTTTTTCTTCTCTCTCAGCCACTCGAGTAAGTCACGTATTTCATAGAAAGCCACAAACTATAATTAGTTTTTATGAATGCTGGATTAAGGAGTAAGTTATACGCTGTAGAGGTAATCTCAAGATAAAAAATGGAAAAGAATTTTAGAACCGTACTGTTTGATAGCATCACGTAGGTAATAATATTCCATCTGAATTGGTTTGGTATTCTTCCTTCTCTTCTTCTTAACTTTTCCTCTCCATCTTCTTCTTCTTCCTCTTCTTCTTAACTTTTCCTCTCCTACACCTTCACCCTTCTCCTTCCTCTTCACCCCCTTCTTCTTCAGCTTCACTCTCTTCTTGTTCTTCTTCTTCTTCTGCTTATCCTCCTCCTTCTTCTACTTCTCTTCCTCCTAATCCTCCTTCTTCTTCTTCCTCCTACTTCTTCTTCTTCTTCTTCTTCTTCTTCTTCTTCTTCTTCTTCTTCTTCTTTCTCCTCCTTCTCCTGCTTCCCCTTCTACTCATCCTTCTCCTCCTTCCTCCCTCCTCTCCTCCTTCTCCTCCTCCTCCTCCAATGTACAAATAATGATATTCAATTATTTTATTATTCAATCATTGAATTATATTCAATTATTCAGTAGAAAGAGAAAGTTTAACTTAAAATTTGGTAAACAGCAAATTGGCGATGGCAAGAAAAAATGTTCCAATCCACTGTTATGGACCCAAAATAGCCAAACTGTGAATAAACAGTCAAGCTATTCGCTATCAAACATGATAATAATAATAATTCCGTGTAACCTGGCTGGCTCAGGTCTGTTGTCAGAGTTTTCAGGTCACTCCTGATCAGTTCAGGGTCTCTGACGTGACTTAACGACTGTTTTTTAGGCAGCCGGGACCGACGGCTTAGCGTGTTCTCCGAAACACAAGGAGTGGCTCGAGCTAAAATCTCACGGTCTGACCTGGGATTGAATGACCTCTATTACAAAGCCAGCACTTCCCACTTTTGCACTCCTAATATTAAACAATATTATTGGAGCTATTATCAACACTATTATCAAACATGATAGTCTAATAATTATTAATATATGAATCCCTCTAATGGCAGACCCTCACTTTTACATTATTTGCAGCTAAATTTCCAATATTTCACTCTGTTTGTCTAGACGTTTGACAAAGCCAAAAAAACTGTCTTAAACAGTCAAGCCATTCAAGTCGCTATCAAAGATGATACGGTATATGAATCCCTCTAATGGCAGACCCTCACTTTTACATTATTTGCAGCTAAATTTCCAATATTTCTCTGTGTTTGTCTAGACGTTTGACGAGGCCGTGAGCAGAGTGCGAGATCTGACTCAGAAACCGAGCGATGACGAACTATTGGAACTCTACGGACTTTTCAAACAAGCTACCGAAGGCGACAATACTGCAGGTTTGTATAGGAAAACTTTTCGATTTAAGCCTGGTTTTCATTAGTAGAGTTAGTGGTAGAGTTCCCTGGGCGAGTACTAACTATCTTGTGAACTCTCCCAATGAAAACGTTCATAGTAGAGTAGAGTCATGGTAGAGTGTGGAAAAATATTAATTTGTACTTACCAAACAATTTGTAGTTTATTTTTGACAACAATTGCTGTTCTTGAAGAATATGTAATAAAGAAATTTGACTATTGACTATTGACTAATTGTTTTTGGTAGAGTAGAGTGGGATAGCACCGTGAGATAGTACTCTACCACTTGCCTCTTCCCCCACCACCGCTTCTCACTCTACTCTACCACCACTATTCTAATGAAAACAGTCTCGAGCTAGTAGAGTAGAGTCTGCTAGTAGAGTAGAACTAGTAGAGTAGAGTCATTTCAAGGTTAGATCTGTTCACTAGACAACACACTTTACCTACTATTCTCAATTGTAGTGAAAACAGCTACTCGACCAAGTAAGTAGAGTTAGTATGCTAGTTACTCTACCACTAACTCTACTAATGAAAACCAGGCTTTACTCACATAAATTCTAACCAAAATTCAGTTTTGACTCTTCAAACAACACGAAAAACCAACACAAAGTTTATATAATAATTATAGTCCAATACTTTTAGTTTTACTACATACAGGTACAGAGAGTGTATACACTAGTAACAGTGTGGCCATTTGTGTGACGAAGCTCCCCATAACACTAAGGCTAGGCGTACACCGGTTAGTCAAGACAAGACGAGATTAATTACGTTTAGTCACAGCACTTCACATAGTTGCTTATGAAGCAACACACACCGATGCAATGACTAATAGGTCAATTCTTTTAGTCACAGTAATTCATTGCTTGTGAAGCAACACACACCGGTTAGTCATTGTGTGTGTGCTTCATAGAAGAAGCATCTATGTGAATTACTGTGACTAATCTTGTCTTGTCTTGTATTGACTAACCGGTGTACGCCTAGCCTTATGGGGATTGGCAAAAGTAGGGTGGATTTGTCGGAGCTAACCAATCAAAAGTGTGACATGCAATGTCCACACTGTTACTAGGCCTATACACTCTCTGTTAAACGAAATATTCTCTCTTGTTTTGTTCAGATAGACCCGGAATCACCAACCTAAAGGGAAGATACAAATGGGACTCCTGGACAGCCAAGAAGGGACTGAGCAAAGAAGACGCTCAAAACGAATATGTGGCCAAAGTGAAACAGCTGATGACCAAATACGAACATAGCTAAAGAGGAATCCGTCTACGAAAATCAGCTGTAATACTACAACGATCGTCTGCTGCACAATCTGGCAACACTGCGATCTGTCCTTGATAAAACAACATCACTGGTGCAAGTATATTGGTACAAAAATTGTTGCAAGTTTAAAAGTAATATAGCAGGATTCTTTTAAATTGTCATAAAACAGCTGATTGATGTACGCGCTCGTTTACTAACGTTAAATCAGCTGTTTTCTGACAAGTTAAAAGAATCCTGCTGCACCAAGGAACTCATTCTCTAGAATCCAAACAAGGATTCAAACTAGAGAAGAGTGATTGTGAATAAAATAGGTACTAGACTAAATTAACTGATAAAAGTACGGTACACAAAAATAATGTTTTCACCCTATTTTAGCCTATTTTAATTTGATAGTTTTGTTGAAAATAAATGTTGAAAATTACCTAGAATGAGTTGTGGTAATTATTGTAGTCTATTTCCAATCTTTCCTGTAGTTATCATTCATTATTTGTCCAATTATTTGCCAATTTCCTTTTCCCAAACATTTTTTTCAATTATTTGCCGATTTCAATTCATTTTCTTCACATCTTTGTTATTCCGTTGGTTTAGTTTTAAATACAACCTGAAATAAAGAAAAGTGCATATCATTTTACCAGAAATACTAATTATTGTTGCAGCATGGTACAGGCAGTACAGTATAGAATGGCTAATGTTTAATTACTTAATTGTAATTATTCAAATGAATGAATAATAATATTCAAAATGAATGTATTTCAGTAAGCCTACTGAATGTTTAAATGTATCACAAATGTTCAAATTCGATTTATTTATCAAATTTACAATCCAATAAAATGACCTAGAATAAAACAACTAATTTTTAAGGCACCCATACACTATTCATGATATTCTGCTGAGTTCTAGTGTGTGGGTTACCTTACCTAATCAGCTGTTCTGTTCAAGGTCATTTGATCGAATTCAATGAAAAATTCAATAGCATACAAACTTTTACATAATCGAACAATAAGATTATTGAAACAAAAATAGGTTACACACAAAAAATTATAGGAGGACTATTCAACCAACACAGAAGCTGTTGCCTTGTGTATTTAAACAAATTTAAAGAATGAAATAAATTTATGAATAATGAAGTGAACAATGAGGGTAAATAAAAGAGAACTATTGAAACACATATGGTATAAAATTATTTGAAAGGAAAAATTGAACTATGAATACAGATTTAGAGAGAGAGAGAAATAGAGAAAGAGAGTGATATATATATTGGATTGGATAACTTTTTTCATATAGATTACAAAATATATGTAATATGTAAGGCAAGGCGTACACCGGTTAGTCAAGACAAGACAAGACGAGATTAGTCACGTTTAGTCACAGTACTTCACATAGTTACTTATGAAGCAACACACACCGATTAGTCATTGCATCGGTGTGTGCTGCTTCATAAGCAACTATGTGTAACGTGACTAATCTTGTCTTGTCTTGTCTTGACTAACCGGTGTACGCCTAGCCTTAATGTTACAGGTTTGTGGTTTGGATTACACTTGGCAAACAATGTCCCAAATTTGTGTACATTATCAGTTTTATAATAAACAATATAAGATTGATAAAGAATCCTAATTGGATGAACCCTATACTAAGGCTCCAAGATCCTACAGGTTTGTGGTTTGGATTCCACCTAAAATTTTGTAGACAAACACATAGACCATATATAGGCTACACAACTGAAAGAGAAAATTGAGATTATATACATCCTTAAAAATGATAGTTCATCCATAATTAGTACACTCACATACCTTTATTTAATTAATGAAGATTCTACATCATTGATATTGGTTTCAGAGTAAGGAGGGTGTGAGACAACCACTTCTTATACTGTTTCAACTGTGGAGAATTTCATCTCATTATTGAACTCACAAGCTTTTGAAACGATTTCACAACTGGAAAATACAAAAAGTCTGGATTAGTATTTGAATTTTCGACTTTTGGAGGCATTAAGTGCCCCCCGGTGGCCTCCCAACACCCCACACAGCCACCCCTAACCTCCAAACATTTGAAAAATTGTCAAAAGTTGACAATTTCTCAAAACCTAACACAAGTCAGAACTTGCATCTCTTGCTATATGATTGAAAGGATGAGATTTCCTTGGAATCACATCAGCAGAGTGGTGGACCTACAGTTTTAGGTGGGTTCCGAACCACCGTTGATGCTTATAGCATCACTGTCATAGATCTGGAAAAGATACAGAGATTATTATTAGAATCAGGATAAGTGAACAGAGAAAATTGATAAAAATAATGTTGGTAATTAAAAAAACTACTCAAGTAGGCTATGTTCATTGAGATTAGATACAGAATAAGAAAAACGTAGTATTTTATAGCCTATAATAGATTCCGTATATTTTAAACTTGATCTTCTATATTTCTACATCCTTGTTGTACTCTTTTTATTGTGAATATTTCTCAGTACCGTATAGAAGTGATTCTAATTCGGAATAAATTCTGATAAGAATAAAAATGTGATGAGAAGGAACAGGAATAAACTGAGTTCATAATATACAATTCAGTCAATGACAAGGTTCAACTATGTCACTTGATCATTTTATTTTAGAAATAATTTCATATTTTAATTTGGTACAGTCACTTCATTTTGTTAGGATCTCTACTATTCCTTGGAACCATACAGATTAATTTTATTTCCATACTGAAAGAACTCTACAATGATTATAATTATTTTCAATAAATAAGAATTAAATTCCTATTCTAAAGAATAATAATTATTTGCAATATATTCTTACCTCTTCCATTGATTTCATATGTTTTCTTCCTACAAGTTCGATGTTGAATTGGTTTTACAGAAGAGGAAAAAATGCATATCAGAAAAACTTCTGATAGAACAATCAAATTAGTCAAAGAAACCCGTGTATTAAATATAATAAGGTATAAAAAATATGTTGGAATAATTAAAAACCTGAGAAGAATCACACAATATTAGTTAAAAAAAAGAATGAGAGGAAAAAACCTTAATACTAGAAATAGAGAAAAGACTTAATAGCTAATGAAATTGGGGATATCACTTAAAATAAACAGCTTAAAAGTATAAATGCACTTATTATAGAAGCTTACAACTACAATATTCTCAACCGATATTGTATCGATACGTACTGAGCTTAAAACTTATAGAGAATGGTGACACTTGGTCAGAAACGCGTCCTTAACAACTAAAGTCTACCCAGCTCAATTGGAGCCTCGAGCCTAGCCTTCAATTCACAAGGTCATGAATATTCCCAGTTGAATATATCATGATACATATAAATTCACAATAATATTGAAAATGTGGCAAAGTACAAGCGGCAAACCATGCAAAATTGAGAGCAACATGCACTCTAAAAACTACAGCAGAAGCGTGGAAATAAAATAAAAAATTTGCCTCCAACAGACCGGGATAAGGAAGTTTTGGGGAAAAAGGAGATTGGTAGAGAGACGGGGTGGACCATCAAATCAGCATGCCTAGCCCACTGAAATGAGATCCAAGCTCCCAGTGATCAACAGTTAACAACCACCCCAGGGTCTGGCTGCATTGGTGGCTGTCATTGCTGTCTTTCACTCAATTAGGCTCTGAAAAATGAGGCGATTTCCAGGTCTGTTGGTGCATCCATACCAAAAGGGACCTAAGCTAAGTATGCTGAAACCCTACTTTAAACTAGAAACATTTGCTGACAGCTATAAACCAATACTAAACTTTCCTACATTCAAAGCATGGGGTTCCTAAGGGTGGGGTGAATATTTTAAAATCTAAAGAGGAGTGAGTTTGTCTCACCAAGCTAGAAGCATCGTATCAGTATGCCAAGCCCACTGAAACAGGCCTCCAACTCTATGATTGACAGTATTAGCACTCACTACAGGGTCTGGCTGTATTGGTGTGAGTGAATACTGGCCTTCATACCTCATTGAAAAGGGACAGAATGTGGGGCGCGATTTGAAAACTTCCATAAAAAGATGATGAAAACTCTAAAGTAACTCATATTCCAATGAACTAGTTATTTTTTAAGAATCTGTCAGACTCCTACATTTAAAGCATGAGTTACACAAAGATTTAATGAGAATTATAAATTAGTTTTTAAAGTATTTAACACGGACGATGAGGTCAGGGCCAGGGAATCCTTGATGATGTATTGATGATCTTGAAGTCTTGTAGCTGAAGAGGATGCTGAAATTTCCTACTCTATCCTAAAATAAAATTAGCCTCTTTTACTTTGAAATCATTATCCTGATTTGATAAAGAAATTGATATAAAATCTATACTGCTGTAGTAAAAATTAAGAAAATATCATTCTAATGTGATGAAGATTTACTCTGGTTAAGAGAAAAATTAATCTGAACGTGATAATCAAGACTAATCATAAATTTTAAAAGTATAGATGCCTGTGATTGAAACTGGCAAGTTGGAAAAAATATAGATTATTCAAATCAAATTTATCGCCATTTTCTTTCTACAGTTGAACAAATATAACTATGATAATTATTCGTTTATTCAATTCAGAGTTGATTTAGAAAAAATATTAGATACCTAATTGAGAAAAAATAGATTGAAGAAATAGAAACCCTGACTGACTTGAAGAGTCCAAAAGTCCTAAAAATTCAGATCCTAAAATGTGGGGGGGGGATCCTTGATGTCTTGAAGTCTTGTAGCTGAAGAGGATGCTGAAAATATTATCCTACTCTATTCAAAAAGAAAATTAGCCTGCTTTGATATGAAAACACTATCCTGCTTTACTTTGAAAAATGATTTGATATAAGAAATTAATATAAAATCTATCCTGCTGTAGTAAAATCAAGAAAATATCCAGTTTTTATCAAAATTACATTGGTTGAAAAATAATTTAATCTGAAATTTTAAAAGAATTAAATAATCTGAAAATTATAATCAAGACTCATCCTAAATTTAAATTTGAGAAAAATGATTTTTACGTTAATGTAGATAACTCATGTATAGGCCTACTATGCAAACTTAAAACCTGATTTAGATTAAATAATAAATACCTGTTAGAGAGAAATTAGATTCAAGAAATAGAAAGCCTGACTGACTTGAAGAGTCCAAAATTCCTAAAAAATGATATCCTAAAATGGGGGGTTATTGAAGTTCTCCGCAGACAGTAGAACAATTCCTGCTGTATTTTTGTGTTGGTGTAGTGTAAAAATCAAGCAACTACTGTGTCTCATATGCTGACACCATGCAGTGTAACCTCACACACATATTCTACTTTAAATTTGTGAACAAAAATTGATAGATTAGTTTTATTTTGTATGAGACTGAAAAATTGGATGCTCCTCAAGATAAATGAGAAAACACACCTACATGAGAGACATCCATTTTAAAAATTCAACAAATTTTTATAATTTTGTAAAAATGTGAATAGTCAGTGCTGGACAACTTTACTGGTAGGAAAAGCTGAAAACCCGCGATGTTGTCATTATTTGACAACTTTCAACGTTTTCCCTATGACAACAACCTGAAATGGCAACACTGCAATCCTATACAAAACAAAACGCGAGGTATGAAACCTTTCGAAACGACATGGCAACACTGTAAAACCTCCCACCAGTAAAGCTGTACAGCACATTTCTTTTAAATAAATACTGGAAAAAATGTATTGCAAATCAAATTTAAATACGCAACTGAGAACTAGAGAAATTTAGAGATGAATCTTTTGATTTACAGAGCTTTGAAAGTATTAAGAATTGAAACATGATTATGAGTTTAAATTCAAGAATTTTTATAAATTTTTGAAGTGTGTGAGGATGTTTAGTGTGGCATGCAGAAAATTTGTAATCAAAGACTCACCGAACTGGTATAAACTCAAACCTGTAAACAAACAAAATTCATCAATATTAGTAAAGAATTTTCATGAATACTACAAAATAAAAATACATCGAATTTTGATCAAATATCAAAATTAGGCCTAATTCACAGCAGAATTTCCCCATATGGTACTGAAAAGAGCTATAGAAATCAAAGTGATGTATTAGAATGAATTATGGAAGAATGCAAATAAATAAATATGATTCATATATTAAAGACAATAAGAATCCAGATTTTTTTTGTAAAATATTGAAGAGTCTCAAAATAAAATACATGAGAACAACTGGCCTAAATATAGCAACATCACATTATTTATGTTGCTAATCTATTATTATCCCAAGATTATTGATGTTGATTTATTCCATAAAAGCGCCTCAAGAAGTCTCGGTCTCTGTTTATTCCATTGTCGCACAACGCCATCTAGCGAGTAGAAGTACAACTACTTTTAGCTTTTCACTACTCAAAATTATTTCGTTAGAGCCTTTACTATTTAGGGCTATTTGAATCAGATCTCATGTTATTTGACAATTACATTATAGATTAACATTTCACAAAATATAGAAGGCGCTCGAGTATAATTTAAATGAAATAAACATGAAAATTCAAACAATTAATCCAGTTTTATCTGCTACTTCTCGCTGATTCCAGTGCAATTACATCTAACTCCTTAAAAAACATACCAAAATACTGATGTTCGAAGTTAGGTTAAGCCTACTAAATTTTTTTTTGGAGGATCAATGAGATTCAAGGACCTCGTACGGTACTTATCTCAATGATTCATAGATTATTGTTCATACGAGCTTACCCCGTGCACCGTAAAGCGCCGCTTTGTTTCTTTGCTACATTAAGATGAACTGAACTCCATATTGGAATAGCAAAGCTTTTTAATTTTTGTATTAGGCTAGGCGTACACCGGTTAGTCAAGACAAGACAAGATTAGTCACAGTAATTCACATACTTGCTTATGAAGCAGCACACACTTAAGCAATGACTAATCAGTGTGTGTTGCTTAGTGAAACACAGGTTTATATGTTAATAATAAAAGATAAGTGTCTCACCTTGAGAACGTAGCGGATGCGCCCTCCCAGCAACCAGCAAGTCCACAGAATCCAGAATCCAGAGCTATAGTCTTCTGAGCACTAAATGTTCACACTACACACTTCACTACACTTTTGTCTAAAATGTTCACTTTAGTGTCCATCTCCAGTGAGAGATGCTCTGAAAAACATTCAAAACTAGTATTAGTGGATGAATTGGTGACACACCAACTAATCAAATCAATCATTGATAAGTCAATGTGTCACCAAAATATTAATCAAAAATACTACCTACACTAAAACTCCTACTATACTGGGATTAGAATTTCTTATTTTACAATAGAAGGTATTTGCAAGAGTAACTACTTGTTGATTTTCCATAAATTGAAGTGTTTGATTAGGAAAATCTAATGATTTTTATTAATATCTTCCATTTTCAATATTCTCATCAGGCGAGGCCATGAGAACTGTCATTTTCAAGACTTGTAATGTCTCCTATACAACTTTTTCGGGAGATTTATTAATTTCTTCCTTTTGACAATCACTCATCAGTGATCTGCCCTTGAAGAGAATTTAGTGCATCGTCAGATGGCTCCAAAAGTCACAATTATTGATCTAATTATTATGGTAAGCTATATTCCATCATCATACTAAACTTTCTGATTCCTATTTATTGCTCAAATTTCAATAAGAATTAATGTTCTATATTCTTGGGTCTTCAATTTGCAAGTATCAAAATGAGAAATGAAAGCAGAATGAGGTATTATACTTTGATTTTATCCTTCTAAAATACAAAAAAAAAAAAATAGAGTTGAATGAAGATGCTTTAGATTGGAGTAAAGTTCCCCCCCCCTCCCATAAACTTGCTTCGCAGAAAAGCATTGTTTCACAAGTGAAATACAGGATAAAATTAATTTTTTGCCCACAATTAACTTGAATATTATTGGAGTCAAGCTGGAAGGAAATGCAGTTGATTAGACACAACACAACAAAATTCAGATATATCACAAATAAAATTAATTTTTGATTTGAATGGCTTCCAATATGTATTTCGGGCTAATATTTTGAAGACTCAAGACTTTCAAAGTCTCTTCATGTATAAGATGCACACTGCACAGCTGCTCTGTATTGACTATACGTATACATATAGTACAATGATAATCATGTTCCAATTTTTCAGAGGGTAATCACTCTTCCAAAACATTATAGCCTATATTATAACCATTCAATCCCATGATTCACATTCTAATATTAAAAATTAATAACTAATTATATTATCCTATGCATTTAATAATTGATACGAAATTGTCCATGAATAAAGAATAATTATTTCCCCAGTGCTGCTTTTATAATGATAATATGCTACAGCCTCCCTTTTACAGGAGTATGCAGTAGTATAAAATTCTCGTGGTTAGGACTCCACCTAGAACACTAGAGCAGCTTGGTGGAACCACCTTGAAAGGCCTTCATCACCACATAAATTCATAAAAATTAGAACCGCTCTAATTTTTATTCCGCCAATAATCCAACTCATGGCAATCTATGAATTGATAATAGTAAAAATCAAGTTAATAATATCAGCTAAGCATCCTCAACTTACTAATAAAATAGAGTTGGACATTATTTCAAAAATAATGTAGCATATATTTATCAAATAAAATATGTAATTCTTTCACTGAGTCTTTATTATTATAAGTTATCCTTTCATTCCTCAGAAAGTTGTTCGGTCTACAGTGGTATTTCTTTGAGAATTTCAATATATTCGTTCTTTTTGTTTATAATAAAGCAATCGATCAACTACAAGCCTGAATGTAGAATAAATTTTGAAATAATAGAATAAGAAAGGCACTCAGCTTTTGTGTGAACTGCTTCAGAAAGGAGCTGATGATGATGACGATGATGATGTCAGCATTTCTCCTTCTTGACGATTGCGATCAGTGACACTGTGGAGGTAAAGAGCAAATTGAAATCAATTTTTAGCAAGAGAATCTTATTTATTTTTTGCTTAAAACAAATAAGGATAGATTTATATTTATCAAATAAAATATGTAATTCTTTCACTGAGTCTTTATTATAATAAGTTATCCTTTCATTCCTCAGAAAGTTGTTCGGTCTATAGTAGAATTTCTTTGAGAATTTTAATATTTTCGTCCTTTGACTATGAAAAAAGAAATCGATCAACTACAAACAGGCCTAAATGTAGAATAAATTTTGAAATAATAGAATAAGAAAGGCACTCAGCTTTTGTGTGAAGGTGAACTGCTGATGATGATGTCAGCATTATTTCTCCTTCTTGACGATTGCGATCAGTGAAACTGTGGAGGAAAAAGTGCAAATTAAAATTAATTTTTAGCAAGAGAATCTTATTTATTTTTGCTTGAAACAAATAAGGATGGATTGTTAAATTTATTTCAAGTTTAGATCTATTTCATCCCTTGTTGTTAACAGATAATGATAGTGGAATGCTTTTCTTTAACAAAAAATATTCACATTGTCATTATATGTACGTTTTGCCACTGATTGACATTACACACGGGTTAATCAAGACAAGACAAGACAAGATTAGTCGTTTAGTCACAGTACTTTAGTTGTTATGAAGCAACACGCACCGGTTAGTCATTACATCGGTGTGTACTGCTTCATAAGCAACTATGTGAATTACTGTGACTAAACGTGTCTAATCTCGTCTTGTCTTGTCTTGACTAACCGGTGTACGCCTAGCCTTATTAGGCATCATTAGACACGATGTTGACATTAGAAAATTCAGGGTGCAACATAAATCATGTTATAACGTCGACAGTTTTTCCTGTTTCAAATTCTTATAAATTTACAATATTATTATTTATGTAATTAGAAAAATGATAAAAAATAAGGATCTGATAACCCATTTCGAGAGTCGACTGTTAAACGCTTGTAACTAGCGATAGATCGACTTCAACCATCGATCAACCTGAACAAGTATCCAGCAAGATCATTCAAATATGAATTTCAGTAAAATTTATTGAGTTTGTTAATCGACTTTAATTTGTATCAATCAATTTTTAAACAATTTAAAAAGAATCAGAAAAACTATATTTTCTACAATCTGAAGATAACAAGGGAAGATTCTTTCGTAAACATAATCATGATGATTTATTATAATAATCAGATTTTATAAATAATGTTGAAATACGAATCAGAATTTTCTACTTATTCAGCATGATTTATAATTTTCGAATAATTCCATCAAAATCAAGAAGCTTCTCTGAGTTTCAAAGTAGTTCCAAAACTTTTTAACGTGGTGGCTAACCTGCATCAGTGGCAGCCATTTTGCAACCGCAATATTCAAAATTTCGAAAATAATCCATTTAAAATGAGAATTGCTTTAAAATGACTTACATTGTAATTGCAATACGAAATCCTATTTAAATATTGATCCACAAAGTAAAGAATCATCTATATTTGCTATTCAAGTCAAGAATCTATTAAAAATTTTCTTAATCCACATAAAAATGGCTTCAAATGTTGGAAAGACCTTTGCAGGTTAGGTCCACATCTCCGGTTTTTGCCATATTATTGGTAAATAGTGGACCTACAGTATTTGAAAATAGATCTTAATGATTCATCCATGTAGAGAGTATATCCATTAATAATTTAACACTGTTGTATTGTAAATATGTTTGAATGATGAATAAAATTGAATTTGATTCCAAGCAAGTGGAATTCTAGAGTGGACAAAGTCATTGCTCAGTCTCAGTAGCGCTTATTTAATCAAATAGTATATGCGCTAGCTTTTAATGGTTTGGTTTCACGATTCCAGTAGACGTTCAGGTTACTGGTTTATAATATGTGAGTAGATAGGCTTCAGGTAACCTGTCTCCAGTAACGTGAACGTCTACTGGAATCGTGAAACCAAGCCATTACCATTAATGATTGAATATAGCAGGATTCTTTTAAATTGTCAGAAAACAGCTGATTGATGTACGCTCGTTTACTAACGTTAAATCAGCTGTTTTCTGACAAGTTAAAAGAATCCTGCTATATCTGATATGCAGGCTACACAACTCAGTAGCGGCACTGAAAAAGGGAGTCTGTAGGTGAAGTCATTCTGGTTTGACATTTTGAAGGCCATTATTATAGTACAACTTGGCCTAATCATAATGACATTTGATTAGGCTGGACGCAGTTTGTATTGGTTCTTAGGCTAGGCGTACACTGGTTAGTCAAGACAAGACAAGACGAGATTAGTCACAGTACTTCACATAGTTGCTTATGAAGCAACACACACCGATTAGTCATTGCATCGGTGTGTGCTGCTTCATAAGCATCTATGTGAATTACTGTGACTAATCTCGTCTTGTCTTGACTAACCGGTGTACGCCTAGCCTTAGAAGGAAGCTGCCTTGCCTTGCTTCCATTCAAACCACGACGCAAGATGCATCTCTGGATGCAAAATGTCGCGTCGCGCTGCCTCAGGTGTGCGCCCAGCCTTATTACACTAGAGCAACCTGCTTCATAGCAAATTAGAAGTCTTGTAAAATAGAAGAAAGGCGGTCACACACCAAGACATGATTAGCACGTCATACTAAGCAATAGCCTCTAGTGTGTTCCTTCCAATTGTTTCACAGGACTTCTAAGGACATGTCTACAGCACTATTAAATAGGTACTTACGCGGTAAAAATGGAGCAGCATAATTTTATTCTCCAAATATTGAAGAGCCTTGAAATAAAACCCTGCTAATTCCACAAGTCATGATGAGCACACGAACCAAGGTTCAACGACCTCAACCAGCCAAAGAAAAAAAGATGACTGACTTGTATTGTTTTGGTGGTGGATAAACTAGATGAATGGCTGATTCGAAAATGCTCCAGTAATATGAGAAATGATGATTTATCATAATAATTATCAAAATAATCAATAATTATTATTGATAAATAATAATTTTCAATATGGTACCTATAATATGAATGATTAAAGAGATTAGATCCCATATTCATTAATCATGGATAATTTATTCACTATTAAAATAACGACTGAAAGTTAAGGCTAGGCATACACCGGTTAGTCAAGACAAGATTAGTCACGTTTAGTAACAGTACTTTACATAGTTCCTTATGAAGCAACAACACACACCAATTAGTCATTGCATCGGTGTGTGCTGCTTCATAAGCAACTATGTGAATTACTGTGACTAATGTCGTCTTGTCTTGACTAACCGGTGTACGCCTACCCTTAAACATTCAGTAACTGCAATCAGTCAAAGTTACTAAGACGTGGGCTAGGTCATGAAACCATGGCTCTATGCTAAATAATGAATTGTGGAATCAACAACAACATAGGCTACCAACAACTTACCATTTGGGAGCATAATTTTGGTAACAAACGCTTTTTATTGCAATACACAAGAACGCGGCAACATAATTCACAAGTGAAATTCAAAATTCAGGTATTACAGTATAGTTGGTTCATTTTGGTAAGGCACCTACTGGATTGATAATGGAACATATTTCACTGCCTCTCATTACAATAAATGGAGTAAACGAATTGAATTTGAATAAATTGCAAAAACAGATACAAGAAACTGCACAGCAATGATTGTGTGAATATTTGATATTCAAGTTCAATAAAAAATGAGTAATACCTCAAGATACAAACCTGACTAAAAGTATCAACCTAATGAGAGGTATCAAAATAATTTATTCTACATTTTAATCAAGTTCTAACTCTGAATATACCATTAAAAAGACTACTCATTTTCTATAGCCTACTATCATTAAGGCGTACACCGGTTAGTCAAGACAAGACGAGATTAGTCTCGTTTAGTCACAGTACTTCACATAGTTGCTTATGAAGCAACACACACCGATTAGTCATTGCATCAGTGTGTGCTGCTTTATAAGCTACTATGTGGATTACTGTGACTAAACGTGACTAATCTTGTCTTGTCTTGACTAACCGGTGTACGCCTAGCTTTAGGCTCGCAACTAGCATTTAATGTAACCGCGGCCTTACTAGTTACATTGCACCTTTACTGATGATATCCAATATTTAACGTAGTTGCTCAGAGTGTAATATTGATAGAATTTCTCCAATTGACCAAGAAACTAGAATAAATAAATAAGAGAGCCAAATGAACTGTCTAGAATCTAGATAGTCAGTCACTTCAAAATTAATTAATTGAAAGCCGTCGTCAATCCTATCATTCAAGTGTAGTAATCAGTGTTTTGTAGGAGCCAAATAGTTTTGAATGGCCGTAGAGCAATTCAAGACTGCTCTGCTGTAGAGCCTAGACCCCTAGACTGATCTAGGAGAGCGCTCTCACCACCGCAAGTGTCAACTCTACTTGAACTTAGGCAACAAACCTCAATTCGCAACTCGATTACCAGACATTGACGATAAAAGGCTAATTAAACATGGCATAGGGAGGGGTAATTCGAATCTACACAGAATAAGACCAACACTTCATTTTGATCGAAGTTTATGAAAAAAATGAAGGTTGATAAAAATCAGGGGAATTTGGATAAAAAATAAGGACTGATTTTCAAAATTATTAAAAAAAGTAATCTGAACCTCCAATTGTCAATACTCAAGAATCGACAAAAATAAAGATAGAAAATAAATAAAAAGAGTAAGTAAATAAAAAATATTAAAATTAAATAGAATAAAAATGAAACAAAACAAAAATAAAACAAAAAACGAAATTTAATCTCTCATGAATATAAATCACAAGAAAAAATAAAATAATGTGAATAGAAAAATCATAAAATAAAAGTTGATATTAATTAAACAATAATGAAATCCAGCGATGACTCTCCATTCGTTCCTGTAAAATAAACGGGGCGACGTTTAGGACTTTATTCATTTTTCAACATTATTTCCAATCTCCAAACATCTGCAAGCCATGCTCTGGCAACTAGTGGTGCTTTCATGCTAGTAGACAAGTGCATAACAAAGTCGGGCACGCAAATAATATTGAGTGTTGATAATTTACAGTAGACAACATGAAAAGGGTGAAAACAAAACCAAGCGAACACTAGAAGACATCACAACATGCACTGGTGGGACACAAGAGAATATACAGAAGCGATCAGAAACAGTGTCATAGCTCTCTAAAAAAGAAGCTCTAGTTGACTTCAAATCATTTATCGAGAGCATCATGGACTCATGGTGTGGTAATAGCCTAGGGCAAAGTAGGTTGGCAAATCTAACAAGCATGCTGAAAGAAGAGATACTCCCAAGGAATACTCAGGGAAGTGACTACTAGAAGACGGCTCACTACAAGAAGAAGTGGTTGAAAAACGCACAAATAGAAGATCTAGAAAATTGCATGAACGCTATTTTAGTACAACTAATTTATAAGGAATTGTCTAGAAGAGAATACTACGTTCGAAATTAGAAAGGCAACCGTACGAGACTATACAATAGCTGCACAGGAATGCTTTGTTGGATAGATGACTCAATCAATAGTCTTGATCCAATACTTGTCTAATTTCTAGCTGCTGTTCTCTAATATTCTAGTCTTGACAAATAGCTTAGTATCAATATTGTTCAAGCGTAACCCCCAACTAGATTCATAAATAAGGAATAAAAAATAATCCAATCATATCGCATTATTAGCAGAGACATCGCAAGGCGTGACGCAAATAGAATCGAGGCGCAAGTCAAACACACTGCTTCAAAATTGCAAAGTGCAGAGTGCAATGTACATCATGCATAGGAAATATTTTGAACTAACCTGAACAAAACTTCATTGATGAGTCACAATAAGTTTGCAGTGATTGCCCGCTGAAGATTGAAGAAGGACTTCTTAGCGTAGTGAGATTCCTCTGCGCGCGCGGTGTTCCATCTTCCAAGATTTGAATACACTGGAAAAGAACACATCAAGTAACTAAAAATGAATAATTTACACTCCAATAATACATTGTTGAATTGGTTACATACAAAATTATTGCTTCTCAACAAATTGACATGTCACAACCCAAGTAATTACTGAAACATCTCTCAAGTAAGTACTCTAGATACAAAAGAAGCCGTGTGCCCGGTTTAGTAAAGTGTTTAATGAACTTCTGAGAAACTGAGCTAACAGTAATAGATGGGTTGATGAATGAATCTATTTGATCAAACAAAAAATACACTTCACTAGTATTATATAATTACAATTGAAATAAAAACAAGATACGGTAGTAAATTACATTGAACCATGGCATTACAATAATAAATTAATATCAAACTCACATAATCTTCAATACATAAAGAGATGAATAGCCTCTTAATAATGATAATTATAAAACGAGAAAATACGCTCATGCCCATCTAGGCTATTCAATAGTATACATTTTCTTGTTCAATTCAAATATTGAAAGAAATCACTTTGTCAAAAATTGTTTTTTTGAGAGCACATCACTCCATCGAACTGTGAAGTACATAGATAGTAGCTGTCTCAAAATCAATGAAAAGTGTAACATGAAATGGTCACACTGATATTATACAGTCTCTGTACTAAACAGTTACTTACATTCAGCCATTAAATTAGATAGTTACAACCATCTATTCGCAGTCTGCCTTCCAAGATTCCATCGCCTCTTTAGAACCATTGCAACTGCATGACTTTCCCTGAAAATGTGACACTATATCAATATTTTGACGCAAGAACTTGTATCAAAGTCAACATTCAATTAATTACCATTGAAAATATCATAACTAAAGTCAACAACTTTAATTTTAGTAATGAAATTGGTATAAACCATCACATTTAAATTGTAGATAGCCTGACTTCTTTTAGCGAAGGAAATTCGGATCATTTTTTATTGTGCGCGCAAGTGATTTCTTTCGACCTGTTTCAATAAGGCTAGGCGTACACCGGTTAGTCAAGACAAAATTAGTCACGTTTAGTCATAGTATTTCACATAGTTGCTTATGAAGCAGCTTACACCGATGCAATGACTAATCGGTGTGTGTTGCTTCATAAGCAGCTATGTGAATTACTGTGACTAAACGTCACTAATGTCGTCTTGTCTTGACTAACCGGTGTACGCCTAGCCTAACAGTCAGTGTTAGCGCGAAAATCTCTCATTTAAATGATGAACCAAGTTCGGAGAGTGAGCGATATATTGCATTTACAGTGGGCCTGCTAGGACCTCCAACGTTACTGCTAATTGAAATTGGAGAAAAATTAGGCTATTGATTATGTTAACCTGACAAAATTAAGAAGTTCAAGGCGAGATTGAATTTGACATATTCAACAATAAAATCAAATTTACTTTCCGAATGAACTTTTATTGGCATCAAGATTAGGCCTATGTGGTTTTCAGAACCAAAGTCTAGTTTACTGGCCCACCTTGCTGGAGTCAAATTTGAGGTTGCAATCGATTCAGCATGTTATTCTGAACATAAAACCATCAAGATTAGCAGGCTAACGTTTGTCGCGACTACGGTAGCCACCCCAGTAAGGCGGAAATTAACATGCAAATTTATGAACTTTGAACTTGATTTATTTTAAAACTACAGGTGAGCGCCTGCTAATCTTGATGGTTTTGAGATCAGAATAACATGCTGAATCGATTGCAACCGGAAATTTGACTTCAGTAAGGTGGGCCGGTAAACTAGACTTACACCGAGAATATAGGCCTAACTATAACATTTTTCTTAATCATATTTTATAAAATACACCGTCGAATAAGTTAATAATTATCAATGATTTTCATTAATTAACACGATAAATAGAACTTTCAACAATGTCTGGGGCGTTCCTAGTCGTTATAGGCTAATTAGGTCAAGCGAGGCCTATATCTACATTGGGCATACTCATACAAAAAACATTGGAAAACCAAAAATTAACCTAGTGAATCGCTTATAACAACTGAATAATGAATCCAAGACATCGAAATAGTAGGGAAGTAGGCAATACAGAAATATTTGATACGAGATAGAATGATAGATAGGTAGGCTAATACTAGCATTAGGCACGAAATAATTACGAGTTTATGACACAATTTCGACAAAACCTGGGAAATTCATCTGATACAATCGAATCTATAGATCATATAAAACATAATATGACAAACATTCAACGTTGGAACGCTAAAAATAAGTTGATATGATGAAAATAAAATCCTATATCTCACCAATCAAGGGTAAGCTGTGGCTCGTCAACTTTCGATGCTCAAATTCGAGAAATTCGGCAAAAGTAACTGATTTCTATATGCACAATCGATGAAACCATTTCTAATGAACACATTTCACAACAATTTCAACCACAAATCGTTAAATTATCACTATAAAACTCAAATATTCCGAAGAAAGATACAGGATCTAGGCTGAGAAAGGCAAGATGGCCGCGAAGAAGTAAAGAACTGGGGAAGCAAAGCAGTGCTGCCAACCTACCAGCGTGAAATAGAACTGCCTGCTATTATCTATCTTGTATTGAAGTGAGTGACACATTGGAAAGTGTTGTTGGCAACACGTAACTTAGCGAGCGAAATTATTTGCTTTTGCTAATGGGAAAATAAGATTAATTTCTAACCATAAACCTAAATTTGAATAAAATAATTATTTAAAACAACAAATGTTGTTTGGAAAATACTATTACACAACTTTCAATCGTGTATTAACATTGAAAACTTCCATCAAACAATTACAATTGAATACAACCTATAATAGATTGTTTTTCAATGTCCCAACACTGACAATGATTTCAGTATTTCTGACAAAAATTTAGAATCGAACAAGAAATAACACATTTCTATGCTCATATAAAATCATAATAAATCTAAAAGATAAGTAAGGAAGCTATTAATCTAGCTATTCTGGAACTACACAGTACATATAGTACAATCTTCCAACTCGATTTATCTCATAATATTTTGTAGTGCCATCACTTGGGTAAAACTAATTGAATGCCACATCCTACAATAATATTGAATCCCACATCCTATTATAATAATAGGGCCAAAATTTTCCTATATTATAATAATAGGGCCAAAATTTCTTGGCACTTGGCAGCTGTCTACTACTAACGGCATTAAAAACATTGCCTGCTGCTATAAATCTTTAAATCCCCCTTGACTGTGATTATGCTCTCAGCTGATCGGTGCATGTAGTAGCCCAATATTTTCAGAAACGTACCCGCACTACCCCCCTCACCATGGCTCGAACCGGTCGAGATAAGTGCCAAGAAATTTTGGCCCATCTATACTAGAAGAGGAGTAAGAATAACTAATTAAGGAAGACTAACCAGGATCAAGAAAAATCCACTCTTATACTCTCTATTAAATTTTTCAAATAGCAGTGGATGCATTTATAAGGTAAAAGGAGGGGATTAAGCCACACACACCATTTTGGAAGAATTTCTTCATTTTCATCATCCATTTAATTGAATAACTAATCAAGGGAGACTAACCAGAATCAAATAACCATTGAAATGCAATCTTATACTCTCTATTAAACTTTTCAAATAGCAATGGATGCACTCTTAAGCATGTATTAGGTAAAAGGAGGGGACTAAGCCACACATACACCATTTTGGAAGAATTTCTTCATTTTTATCATCTATTCAATTGAATAACTAATCAAGGGAGACTAACCAGGGTTAAATAACCATTGAAATGCAATCTTATACTCTCTATTAAACTTTTCAAATAGCAATGGATGCACTCTTAAGCATGTATTAGGTGAAAGGAGTAATACATACATCATTTTGGAAGAATTTCATTTTATCATCTATTCAATTGAATAACTAGTCAAGGGAGACTAACCAGGATATTATAACCATTGAAATGCAATCTTATACTAGCCACACACACACCATTTTGGTAGAATTTCTTCTTTTTTATCATCTATTCAATTAAATAACTAATCAAGGGAGACTAACCAGAATTAAATAATCATTGAAATCCACTCTTATACTCTCTATTAAACTTTTCAAATAGCAATGGATGCACTCTTAAGCATTTATAAGGTAAAAGGGGGGGTTTAAGCGACCCATGCACCATTTTGGTGGAATTTCTCCATTTTTACCATCTATGCAATTGAATAACTAATCAAGGGAGACTAACCAGGATTAAATAACCATTAAAATGTACTCTTATACTATCTATTGAACTTTTCAAATAGCAATGGATGAACTCTTAGGATTGTATTAGGTAAAGGAGGGGATTAAGCCACTCATGCCATTTTGGTAAAATTTCTTCATTTTATCATCTATTTGATTGAATAACTAATCAAAGGGAGACTAACCAGGGTTAAATAACCATCGAAATCCACTTTTATACTCTCTATTAAACTTTTCAAAGAGCAATGGATGCACTGTTAAGCCTGTATCAAGTAAAAGGGGGGTATTAAACCACATATGCACCATTTTGGTAGAATTTCTTCATTTTTTTCATCTATTCAATTGAATAACTAATTAAGGGAGACTAACCAGGATTAAATAATCATTGAAATGCAATCTTATACTCTCTATTAAACTTTTCAAATAGCAATGGATGCATTCTTAAGCATGTATTAGGCAAAAGAAGGGGATTAAGCCACACATACACCTTTTTCGTAGAATTTCTCCATTTTTATCATCTATTTGATTGAATAACTTATAAAGGGAGACTAACCATGATTAAATAACCATTCAAATCCACTCTTATATCCTCCATGAAACTTTCAACTTGCATTGGATGCACTATGAAGCCTGGATTAGATGAAAGGGGGGGATGATGCTACTAATACACTAAATAAAAACTACGAGCTTACAGAACTAAAAGCATTTGAAAGTTATTGGAGGAATTTGTCCAGAACTTTGACCTGAATATTCTTCTCTCATGAAAAAATATAACGGTTTTAACATATCTATCTTCCCAGAAGTAATTTTGAATGTCGGCTTTCTTGATGGGTTTCAATATTGTTTAAATAGGTAATGAAAATGAGGGAAGACTAAACAGATCACAGAACGCCTTTTCCTTTGTTCCAAAATCTTTCAAATGCCAATACTAAAACTAGGTATAGCAGGATCCTTTTAACTTGTCAGAAATCAGCTGTTTTGGTAATAATTAAACATTGATTTTGACACAATAATCAAAAGTCTTGAAGTCCTTTATAGTCTTTAAAAGACCTTTTCAAAGAATACCTTTCAAAGAATAACTTTTTAAAAGACCTTTTCAATAATCTGCGAGATTCAGCATTTGTAGGTTAAGCATTGTGATATTGCTTGTCGATCATATGTTTTCTGACAAGTTAAATGGATCCTGCTATATAAACAAGTGGTATAGCTTACTGTGAAATCAATGTTGATTAGAGAAACCGTGTATTGAGATACGGTACTAAATTGTTCTATCTCACATAGATTAACAAAAGTCATTAAAAATTGTCTCCATTCAAGTCTCGGTCCCTCTACAGATGGATATCATCAATGCTATCGAATGATAGTCTCTTGGAAAGAACAAAATAAATATCTGTGGAAACCGAGACACAGTAACTGTAAGCCCCTGCGCCCACTAAGCAACTGCTATCTGATTTCAGTCAGCAACCAAGCGTTGCCAGATGACTTTGGCTGATAGGTTAGATTACCCGAAAAACAGCCAAATGTCATCTGGCAACATTGGGTTGCTGACTGAAATCAGATAGCAGTTGCGAAGTGGGCGCAGGGGCTAAGACGTATAAAATAATAGCTACAAATTACCTTGAAAGCAAGAACATTCCTTGAGAAGATTTGTTAGTAGTTCAATAGAGGCCGACTTCATCAATCTAAACTTTTCCCAGAAGTTCGATCCAGATCAATATTCATGATTGCATTCATTGTCTGAAAATAGAAATGCAATGCATTTAAGTCACATAAATTGTAAAAATTTTCAAAGCAGGATGAAAAGGAAGGAAGGAAGGGAGAGAGGAGATTGGGTTATGGAAAAAAGAATTCCCTTTTAGTCGCCTCTTACGAACAAGCAGGGATTACTGTGGGTGCAATTCTATAACCCCCACCCACTGGGGACATATCTACAAGTGATTCTTTTAACTTGTCAGAAAACAGCTGATTTAACGTTAGTAAACGAGCGTACATCAATCAGGTGTTTTCTGACAATTTAAAAGGATCCTGCTATACTTAATCATGGAGGATTGACGGCATTCATCTAGGTCTATAATATATGATGCACGAAGGAAATACTGTTATGTATCCATATAAAAGTATAATGTGTAATGTAAAATACAATTTTCTTTCACTCAGAGAACAAAATCAATGTAAAACAATGCAACCGGAAATTTGTCTCTAGCTTTCTATGCCAGTAAAGTCGCATTTAGCCAAGTTTTATTCTATATTAATCCCAGTAGGCTACTCTTTGGGGACTACCGCATCCAAACAAACTAACCTGCCAATGCTAAGTTACCGCTACACTACACCAATAATGAGATAAATGAACAAAAACTCATGGTTCATGGTGAAACTAAATAAAATTGAAATTAATAGACTATTAACTGCATATTAAAACAAGATTTCGAAAGAAATGAGCGAAAATTTCATAGCCTACAGTTGAATTAGATGATAGCTGTCAAATGCATACGGATAACCTATTCATTGGGCAACATTTTCCAAATATAATCAATTTGACAGTTTCAATCTATGAATAGACTTTGAATAAACATAATAGAGCATGAAATTCATAATAATACACTCTGAAGTGTCAAAATACTCACAAAAACTTGTTTTCCAATTACAGCTAAGCTAGTCTGGCCACTTCATAGAATCTATACACATTTCGTAATTATTTGACAAGTACGGACGTGTTCTATAGTTTTTGAGGATGGAATAATAATTGAGGAATTGTTTTTTTACGAATTCACTTTTTAAAATACTGAATTTAACTTATAAACAACAATTATTAGCGGGCGAACACCAAAAAAATGACAATCCATGATGGCGTCGTAAAGAAGATGGCCCAGCCAGAAAGAGCCGTAGAGCCAAAGTTCAAAAAGTGAATGCTCATGCGATCTAGCGGTTGATTCTGAAACTAGAGACTAAGAAAGTGGATTTGCATGCGATCTAGCGGTCGTAATTACAACTGCATTGAGCTTTTCACAAGTTGTGTTATAGAAAGTATTTTGCAAATGCATTGTTTTCATTGATTGTACTTTGAATAGCCGTAAAGACAATCCTAGTCTAATTTTCCATTAAAAATAGTACTTTTAGTGTGAATTAGTGTATTGCAATATACAAAAATACAACAATAAATCTAAATAATAAGCCACACATACACCATTTTGGAAGAATATCTTCATTTTTATCATCTATTCAATTGAATAACTAGTCAAAGGAGACTAACCAGAATATTATAACCATTGAAATGCAATCTTATACTCTCTATTGAACTTTTCAAATAGCAATGGATGCACTTTCAAGCATGTATTAGGTAAAAGGAGGGGACTAAGCCACACATGCACCATTTTGGAAGAATTTCTTCATTTTTATCATCTATTTGATTGAATAACTAATCAAGGGAGACTAACCAGGATTAAATAACCATTGAAATGCAATCTTATACTCTCTATTAAATTTTTCAAATAGCAATGAATGCACTCTTGAGCATTTACAAGGTAAAAGGAGGGAATTAATACACCATTTTGGTAGAATTTCTTCATTTTTATCATCTATTCAATTGAATAACTAATCAAAGGAGACTAACCAGGATGAAATAATCATTGAAATTCACTCTTATACTCTTTTTTGTTCTTTTCAACTAGCAATGGATGCACTCTCAAGCATGTATTAGCTAAAAGAATTATTAAGTATTAGAAAGAATAACTAATCAAGGGAGACTAACCAGGATTAAATAACCATTGAAATGCAATCTTATACTCTCTATTAAACTTTTCAAATAGCAATGGATGCACTCTTAAGCCTGTATTAGGTAAAAGGAGG
Organism: Laodelphax striatellus; assembly: GCA_017141395.1. NCBI lineage: Eukaryota > Metazoa > Arthropoda > Insecta > Hemiptera > Delphacidae > Laodelphax > Laodelphax striatellus. Next base: position 1,999,330 of record CM029543.1, on the reverse strand, counting down.
GAATTAAGCCACACATACACCATTTTGGTAGAATTTCTTCATTTTTATCATCTATTCAATTGAATAACTAATCAAGGGAGACTAACCAGGATTAAATAACCATTGAAATCCACTCTTATACTCTCTATTAAACTTTTCAAATAGCAATGGATGCACTCTCAAGCATGTATTAGGTAAAAGGAGGGGATTAAGCCACACATACACCATTTTGGAAGAATTTCTTCATTTTTATCATCTATTCAATTGAATAACTAATCAAGGGAGACTAACCAGGATTAAATAACCATTGAAATGCAATCTTATACTCTCTATTAAACTTTTCAAATAGCAATGGATGCACTCTCAAGCATGTATTAGGTAAAAGGAGGGGACTAAGCCACACATACACCATTTTGGAAGAATTTCTTCATTTTTATCATCTATTTGATTGAATAACTAATCAAGGGAGACTAACCAGGATATTATAACCATTGAAATCCATTTTTATACTGTCTATTAACCTTTCAAATACCAATGGATGCACTCTTAAGCATGTATTAGGTAAAAGGAGGGGAATAAGCCACCCATGCACAATTTTGGTTGAATTCCTTGAATTTTATCACCTATTTTATAGAATAACTAATCAAGGGAGACTAAACAGGGTTAAATAACCATTGAAATTGACTCTTATACTCTGTATTAAACTTTTTAGATAGCAATAGATGCATTCTTAAGCATATATTAGGTGAAAGGAGGGAATTAAGCCACACATACACAATATTGGAAGAATTTCTCCATTTTTATCATATATTCAATTGAATAACTAATTAAGGGAGACTAACCAGGATTAAATAATCATTGAAATCCACTCTTATACTCTATATCAAACTTTTCAAATAGCAATAGATGCAGTCTTGAGCATGTATTAGTTGAAAGGAGGGGATTAAGTGACCCATGCACCATTTTGGTAGAATTTCTTCATAATTATCATCTATTCAATTGAATAACTAATCAAGGGAGACTAACTATGATTAAATCATCATTGAAAGTTACTCTTATACTATATATTAAACTTTTCAAAAAGCAATGGATGCAATCTTAAGCATGTATTAGGTAAAAGGAAGGGATTAAGCAACACATACACCATTTTGGAAGAATTTTTCATTTTTATCATCTATTTGACTGAATAACTAATCAAGGAAGACTAACCATGATTAAATTACCATTAAAATTTACTCTTATACAATCTATTAAACTTTTCAAATAGCAATGGATGCACTCTCAAGCATGTATTAGGTAAAAGGAGTGAATTAAGCCACACATACACAATTTTGATTGAATTCCTTGAATTTTATCATCTATTTGATTGAATAACTAATCAAGGGAGACTAACCAGGATTGAATGACTATTCAAATCCACTCTTATACCCCTTATGAAACTTTGAACTTGCATTGGATGCACTATGAAGCCTGGATTAGATGAAAGGGGGGGGGGATGATGCTACTAATACACTAAATAAAACTACAAGCTTACAGAACTAAAAGCATTTGAAAGTTATTGGAGGAATTTGTCCAGAACTTTGACCTGAATATTCTTCTCTCATGAAAAAATATAACGGTTTTAACATATCTATCTCTCCAGAAGTTATTCTGGATATCAGCTTTCTTGATGGTTTTCAATATTGTTTAAATAGGTAATGAAAATGAGGGAAGACTAAACAGATCACAGCACGCCTTTTCCTTTGTTCCAAAATCTTTCAAATGCCAATACTAAAACTAGGTATAGCAGGATCCTTTTAACTTGTCAGAAATCAGCTGTTTTGGTAATAATTAAACATTGATTTCGACACAATAATCAAAAGGCTTAAAAGTCTTAAAGACCTTTTTAAAGAATACCTTTCAAAGAATAACTTTTTAAAATACCTTTTCAATAATCTGCGAGATTCAGCATTTGTAGGTTAAGCATTGTGATATTGCTTGTCGATCATATGTTTTCTGACAAGTTAAATGGATCCTGCTATATAAACAAGTGGTATAGATTACTGTGAAATCAATGTTGATTAGAGAAACCGAGTATTGAGATACGGTACTAAATTGTTCTATCTCACATAGATAAACAAAAGTCATTAAAAATTGTCTCCATTCAAGTCTCGGTCCCCCTACAGATGGATATCATCAATGCTATCGAATGATATTCTCTTGAAAAGAACAAAATAAATATCTGTGGAAACCGAGACACAGTTACTGTAAGCCCCTGCGCCCACTAAGCAACTGCTATCTGATTTCAGTCAGCAACCCAGCGTTGCCAGATGACTTTGGCTGATAGGTTAGATTACCCGAAAAACAGCCAAATGTCAACTGGCAACATTGGGTTGCTGACTGAAATCAGACAGCAGTTGCGAAGTGGGCGCAGGGGCTAAGACGTATAAAATAATAGCTACAAATTACCTTGAAAGCAAGAACATTCCTTGAGACGATTTTTTAGTTTTAATAGAGGCCGACTTCATCAATCTAAACTTTTCCCAGAAGTTCGATCCAGATCAATATTCATGATTGCATTCATTGTCTGAAAATGTAATGGCAATGCATTAAAGTCACATAAATTGTAAAAATTTTCAAAGCAGGATGAAAAGGAAGGAAGGGAGAGAGGGGATTGTGTTATGGAAAAAAGAATTCCCTTTTAGTCGCCTCTTACGAACAAGCAGGGATTACTGTGGGTGCAATTCTATAACCCCCACCCACTGGGGGAATAATATATACAAGTGATTCTTTTAACTTGTCAGAAAACAGCTGATTTAACGTTAGTAAACAAGCGTACATCAATCAGGTGTTTTCTGACAATTTAAAAAAAATCCTGCTATACTTAATCATGGAGGATTGACGGCATTCATCTAGGTCTATAATTTGTGATGCACGAAGGAAATACTGTTATGTATCCATATAAAAGTATAATAATGTAATGCAAAATACAATTTTCTTTTACTAAGAGGACAAAATCAATGTAAAACAATTAAACAATGCAACCGGAAATTTATCTCTAGCTTTCTATGCCAGTAAAGTCGCATTTAGCCAAGTTTTATTCTATATTAATCCCAGTAGGCTACTCTTTGGGGACTACCGCACCCAAAAAACCCAACCTACCAATGCTAAGTTACCGCCACACTACACCAATAATGAGATAAATGAACAAAAACTCATGGTTCATGGTAAAACTAAATAAAATTGGAATTGATAGACTATTAACTGCATATTAAAACAAGATTTCGAAAGAAATGAGCGAAATATCATAGCCTACAGTTGAATTAGATGATAGCTGTCAAATGCATACGGATAACCTATTCATTGGGCAACATTTTGCAAATATTCAATTAATTTGACAGTTTCAATCTATGAATATACTTTGAATAAACATAATAGGACTTGAAATTCATAATAATACACTCTGAAGTGTCAAAATACTCACAAAAACTTGTTTTCCAATTACAGCTAAGCTAGTCTGGCCACTTCATAGAATCTATACACATTTCGTAATTATTTGACAAGTACGGACGTGTTCTATAGTTTTTGAGGATGGAATAATAATCGAGGAATTGTTTTTTTACAAATTCACTTTTTAAAATACTGAATTTAACTTATAAACAACAATTATTAGCGGGCCAACACAAAGAAGAAGGCTGACAATCCATGATGGCGACGTAAACAAGATGGCCCAGCCAGAAAGAGCCGTAGAGCCAAAGTTCAAAAAGTGAATGCTCATGCGATCTAGCGGTTGATTCTGAAACTAGAGACTAAGAAAGTGGATTTGCATGCGATCTAGCGGTCGTAATTACAACTGCATTGAGCACAAGTTGAAGTGTTAGTAAAAGTACTATATTTTGCAAATGCATTTTTTCATTGATTGTACTTTGAATGGCCGTAAAGACAATCCTAGTCTAATTTTCTATTAAAAATAGTACTTTTAGTGTAAATTAGTGTATTGCAATATACAAAAAATACAACAATAGCATTCATAGTCATAAATTATTCCATTCTCATTAATAGGTCAACTATCAACTTTTTGGATGCCAGTTCAATGGTAGGCTTGTATAATATTTAAATGAATAATTTTGCCTACAATTTGCCTTGGCTAGTGTTAGTTTTTTTATCATTTTAAGCTTTCAAATCAATACCAAGAGTGGATAGACTACTTTTATTGTTAGAGTAGTTACTTTTGATGTTGTTTCTCTCAAAATTAGTTTGAAAAATAAGGAATGGGTTCATATTTGCCTGTAATCACATATAAGAATTTAAAAATTCTGCAATAGTATGGCGGTGGCGGGAATAAAAAATGTTTCGACATTTTGGAGTTTTTTACACCAATGACCACACTGTTATTATACAGTCTCTATAGCAAGTTAGGTATAGGACTTGAATACAAATTGAATGCAAAAATCATACTCTTCATAGAATATATTTACTTTTATTTTCAATACACATTAAAGATTCAACAGTTATGGACCCGTATCTGAAAACACCACTCGTTTTCAACGTACAATACATTTTTTTTACAATACTTATAAAAGATAAATAACGTATATATTACATAATATGGAGGACATACATAGTATGTAATATATAGACAATTACAAGGTGTACATCGTATATATAAGTAGGTATTTTACAAGAAGGCTACAACATTATTTATTAATTATTTTAAATTCGGGAAGTCATCAAGGGGGCAAGGCTTTCATGCTCACAATTCATTAAAAATGAAAAAAACGGAATAGATGTCAGTTTTAATTGTAAAACCTAATAAAATACAAGATTAAATTACAGTAATTAAATTTATTTTTCAGGGTTTTTTATTGATTACATCTCAATTTGATTAATGAATCTATAATTTATTTTCAATTATCCTTAAAGTTTGTTAATTTATCATGAGATATTGTACTCGATATTAGTACAGTTGATGAGGAATAGCTTGAGCTTTGGCCATTGGGTGGCATACCAATTGGTCGACCTGTATTTGACAGACAGTCATTTGTACGAATCAACAAGTGTATGACATTTCAATCAATGTGATAACTTTGATTTAATTCAATTTATTTGAATTATGATTAATTGTTTACAATATTGAATTGATGATTGTGAATAATTATCAGATCATTCAGAGTTTTTTGTAGCAAGAAAAAAATTCTACATTGGTAAAATAATATTCAGTAAGGCTAGGCGTACACCGGTTAGTCAAGACAAGACGAGATCAGTCACGTTTAGTCACAGTAACTCACATAGATGCTTATGAAGCAACACACACCGATTAGTCATTGCATCGGTGTGTGCTGCTTCATAAGCATCTATGTGAATTACTGTGACTAAACGTGACTAATCTCGTCTTGTCTTGTCTTGACTAACCGGTGTACGCCTAGCCTAAGATAACCAGCAGTATATCAGACACTGTCAATTCGACCAAATGGCAGGTCGACCAACTGGGTAGCCACCCAACGGCCATACCTCAAGCTATTCCTCACTAACTATATGTTATTAAATTTCAGGTATTGCTAATTGAATGAAATAAAATTTTCATAGAAAACTTTCAACATGATTACAAACACAGAATAAGAAAGGATGTAGTTACTCTATAGATTTATAGTTATTCTATGGTATAAATATCTCAAAACTATTTTCGGTTAATATCCAATATTGTTATACATGAAAGCCAATTATTCAGGGGTTATAGGGTAACACTATTTTATAATATTTTATAATATCAATTGATTCGTTTTATACAAAGGTTGGATCAGAATTTAAATACTTTAAGCTTCACGTTTCACTTTTTGAATCATTATTTTCCAAATTCTAAATTGAAAATAAATAGATTTATTGCTGGAATATACGCCACTGTACAGGTAATAAATAATTGAAGATTGATCAAAATTTAGTTGAAATCCTCACCACAAAGTAGAAATTGTATTAAAGTTTATTAATTTGTTTGAAAACATCAATTATATTTCTAAAACATAGAACATACTGTACGTAAATAAATGATTAAAATATTTTTGAATTATTTTTGCCCTTGTAGGCTACTTATTTATTGTTCTTGGGCCATAATGATCCAAATTTGTGATTTGTGAAGCCAAGGTATCTCTTATAGTTATTTACAAATTTGGTATAAATATTTTTTCAAACACGTTCATATAACAATAACAGGACTAAATTTTACTGTTTACAAGGTTTTTCCAAAACGTACAATTTTGACAACCATCGATTACTATATTTACATGAACAATAATTTACAGGAGAATCTACAAGTTATTACAATAATTTGAGCATAAAACTCGTTTGAACTATGTTTCAATGAGAATTTATTATGAACATTGGGAGTTGTTTACTTCTAAACTTTGTTATATCTGTATTACAATAACATTTGAATTCTTCACAATAAATGCTGTTTTTATAAAACTCTGGGTCCACGATCAAATTTTTCATCCAATTCCTTTCAATAAAAAACCTTGAACTAGCAGATGATTAGGTAAGGCACACCTACACAAAACATCCATATGAAATTTTGCAGAATTATAGCAGGATTCTTTTAACTTGTCAGAAAACAGCTGATTTAACGTTAGTAAACGAGCGTACAACAATCAGCTGTTTTCTGACAATTTAAAAGAATACTGCTATATAACAGTCCATGTCTAATGTAGGGGTACCTTGACTAATCAGCTGTTAATTCAAGGTTATTTTATTGAATGGAATTGGATGATAAATTTGGTTTTAAATACCAGAATTAGTAGAGTTTTAATTAGGATTTGATGTAGGCTAAATTGGAAAATTGTTTGTGATTTTGTTTTCTAAATTTTGTTTTGTGCTCACTACAGAGTTCAAAGGATCTATTTCTCTATATAAATAACTTTCAGTGGTGATTGAATTTAGATAGGGGTGTTTTAAAAACTCTGGATAACGCCCCTCTCAGAGGCAAGTACAACGCCATCTAGTAGGGAAACTAAGAACTAAAGACCGGTTAGAAGAAATACAGAATTCTTGTACCTAAACCGATAAGATGCAAATCATTTTTAGAATATTTCTGGGACCTGTTTCATTAGGCTAGGCGTACACCGGTTAGTCAAGACAAGACAAGACAAGATTAGTCACGTTTAGTCACAGTAATTCACATAGTTGCTTATGAAGCAGCACACACTGGTGCAGTGACTAATCGGTGTGTGTTGCTTCATAAGCAACTATGTGAAGTACTGTGACTAAACGTGACTAATCTCGTCTTGTCTTGTCTTGACTAACCGGTGTACGCCTAGCCTAATACTCATTATCAACCTTGAGTCATGAAATTGTTTTCACACTTGGGAAATAAAAAAAGATTGGCTATTCTAGCTTACAAGGATAAATTATTCGTTTTTGATTATTCATGGTAGGTAAGTACTATATAATTATTAATATCACTAGTAAAGTTTTAATCAAACAATTAAATTGAAAAAGGCACAAAGTTTGATGATTGGAGTTGGAAATTGATAAATAATTATATCAGGAATTTATAATTTCATATTGATAAAAGTAGCTATATATCAGGGGCCTGTTACACCAACTTTTTGGATTCCTCTAATACAAGAAAAAGGCGGATACACACTAGACTTTCAAGTTGATTCATGACACGTGTGAGTCCTCCTTTCTTCCTATTATTTACAGGACTTGTAAATTTTTATGGAAAGGCAATGAAAATGGTGAATTCGAACAAATGGCAAGTCGGCAAACCTGGTAGCCACCCAATTCCTATTATTTACAGGACTTGTAATGGAAAGGCAATCAAAATGGTCAATTCGAACAAATGGCAAGTCGGCAAACCTGGTAGCCACCCAATTCCTATTATTTACAGGACTTGTAATGGAAAGGCAATCAAAATGGTCAATTCGAACAAATGGCAAGTCGGCAAACCTGGTAGCCACCCAACGGCTATATTACTTGCAAACAATACATAATTCTCATCAAAAATCTTGAACTAGATATATAGCATTCATTCACACGATTTTCGAAACAATCAACCTCAATTTTATACCTATATATATCATCACTCTTGACCTCTTACTGAACTAGAGATTGTATGCTACGCGGATTTATCTAAATTTTAATTAGAAATATTACATTTTACAAACAATAGATTGACAACACAGTAGCCTATTTGATACAGATCGAATCAATCATGATACAGAACAAGTCGATTATGATACAGAACAAGTTGATTGTGATACAGATCGAATCGATTATGATACAGAACAAGTTGATTGTGATACAGATCGAATCGATTATGATACAGAACAAGTTGATTGTGATACAGATCGAATCGATTATATGATACAGAACAATCAGTTGTGATACAGATCGCAACGATTATGATACAATCAACTTTCAAAGTAGAACAAATTTGATAAATTTTGAAATAAAAACATTCAGATTGGTGTTCATCCCTCTTTGATTGAGTTTATGGTTTTTTGAAAAAAATCATTCTTCAAAATATTACTGTGTTTAATCTATTGTTTGCAATAACATTATGGAGGACTTTATTCGATATTTTCAGTATTATACGCGGTACTGTATAACTATACTTACTAAAGCTATAATATTATATGGGTTTGTACCATAACCTCATCTATATGCAATAATAAAACAACTTATATTGATACTATTGCTTATGTTTTTATAACAGTTAATATAATATTGCATCACTCTTGTTTGATGTAAATTTGTGTAAAGCACCACAAAATGGAGGGAAAGAGTTTTAAAGATGATAATAATATAGCAGGATTCTTTTAACTTGTCAGAAAACAGCTGATATTTAACGTTAGTAAACGAGCGTACATCAATCAGCTGTTTTCTGACAATTTAAAAGAATCCTGCTATAATTTATGAATTGAAAAGAAAGTGATAATCAGTTATTGAAATTATTATTATTTTTTATTAATTTGATAAAGTAAAACGTTTTCAGGTTGATGGGCGAAGGTTAGACTCTATCAATGCTTCTTGAAATATTCCTGTAAAATTGTGGTTTTATCTCTTATCTAGATAAGATGAAGAAAGAGGGGAAGGAGAAGAATTTGTGATTATGAGTACACAATAAAGTTTGCAATTAAATGCGTATCAAGTTAACTTAATGGAAGTCATATTGGTACTAGAGGTAACATTTTTGGAAACATGCACTCAATAATACATTGAATAATCAGATTCATTTGATTTGATGGATAGACAGATAGATAGAGAGATATTATTTCTTTGCCGTTGTAGCCTACTCTATGATCATCAGCAACATCAAGAAGATATTATTTCTTGACGTTGCTGATGACCGTATAGATACGATGGCAAAAGAAATCTCTCTATCTTCTATCTATCTAATGCCAAGCATCAAATTAAATGAATCTGATTATACCACATAAATATGAAGAGTATACAGTAGTGCTAATACATTATATTTTGAGGAAAAAATATTCCCAATACAGAAACTATTCTCACTCAAACTTGAAGTAGAACACCTGGTATTACACATTATATAGCCGGATTCTTTTAAATTGTCAGAAAACAGCTGATTGATGTACGCTCGTTTACTAACGTTAAATCAGCTGTTTTCTGACAAGTTAAAAGAATCCTGCTATATCTGTGGCATTCACTGAGCTAAATATTATCTAACTGGAGGTAGCAGTGGCTAGGACTGCTATACGAGACCCATGTTCCACCTATTTTTTTTTATCATGCCCTAATCATTTTATGATTAGGCAACATATGATGTACCCACTGTACTGCCAACCAAACAAAATTAGGTGGCCCGTGTTCCACCTAATTTTGTTAGGTTGGCAGTACAGTGGGGCATGATAAAAGAAAATAGGAGGAACCCAGCTTGTTCATTCATTGCTACCTCCAGTTAGATAATACTGGGTGATTCAAAAAGAATACCACAACTTTAAAAATTTGTATGTTATGAAAAAAACATCATAGAACCTTCTGTTATACATCTCTACAAAGAGTATTTGAAGAAGTTTTTTTCACTCACAAACAAGTTCAGAGATGTTCCATATGACCCCTCCAGACACTCGAGCAATATCAATCCAAAACCTCCCTCAAACTCTTTCCACTCTCACTGTAGCATGTCAGGCGTAACAGTTTGGATGGCTACTGTTATTTCTTGTTTCAAATCATCAATGTCCATCCACCATTTATGATTTGAAACAAGAAATAACACTAGCCATCCAAACTGTTACGCCTGACATCTGCAGTGAGAAAAAGTTTGAGGGAGTTTTGATTGATATTGCTCTAGTGTCATAGTGAACATCTCTGAACTTCTGTAAGTGAAAAACTATTTAAATCTCTTTGTAATGAAGTATAACAGACGGTTCTATTATGTTTCTTTCAGTAGATACAAAGTTTTAAAGTTGTGGTATTCTTTTTGAATCACTCTGTATGTATTAGCTCAGTGGTGGCATTACACACCACCATTACACCCCCCCCCCTAGCCCCCCTACAACCGACTAGTAACAACTACAGCGGTAGCAGCAATTTGTCAGCGCGCCGCCGCAAAGTGATGGTGCGCCGCTCGTCTGCGCACCGACGCCCGCCGTCCGCACAAGAGCCGCTTGAACGCGTGTCTAAACTCGGGACTGAACACGGTGTAAATAACCGGATTCAGTGTGCTGTTAAAGTAGCCCAACCACAGGAAAAAGGCGATCACATACTGGTGAAAGAGACCGCTGTCGCCTGGCAACAGAACGGCCATCACGAAGAACGGCAGCCAGCAAACAACGAATGCGCCGGTGATTATTGCCAGCGTTTTTGCCGCCTGTAAACAAGAGCGGAAAATAGGTGTGATTAGCTGAAATGTTGAGAAAGATTTATGGAAAAGGCAATAAAACATGATAAATAGTTTGAGGAGAATATGTACAGTGAGTAAACTCCTGGTTGTCCAAGTGTTTGGTTAGTTAGGTTGGGTACAAGGTTAGTATTTATGGAAAGATTTATAGAAAATGCAGTAAAACATTATAAAAAATGGAGGAGAATATGTACAGTAAACTCATGATGGTTATAGGTTAGGTTAGGTGGGGTTGGGTTAGGTGAAGGTGTATAAGAGTTTTTGCCGCCTGTAAACAAGCGGAAAACGTATGCGATTAGGTGAAATGTTGAGAAAAAATTATGGAAACGGCAGTAAAACATCGTAAAAAAAATTGAGGAGAAAATGTACAGTAAACTGCTGGTTATCAAAGTCTTGGTTAGGTTAGGTTAGGTTGAGTTAGGTTAGGTTAGATTAGATTAGGTTGGGTTAGGTTGCTAGGGTTGAGTTAGGCTAGGTTGCTAGGGTTAGGTAAGGTTAGGTTACAGAGAGTGTATGATCGCAGTGTGGCCACTTGTGTAAAGCAGAAGCGGAAAACAGATTTGATTAACTGAAATGTTGAGGAAGATTTATAGAAAAGGCAAGAAAACATCATATAAAGTTTAAGGAGTGATTAGTGACTCCAGAGGAGAAAAGTTTGACTCCAGTGATTATTGCTAGCGTTTTTGCCGCTTGTAAACAAGCGGAAAACAGATGCGATTAGCTGGAATGTTGAGAAAGATTTATGGAAAAGGCAGTAAAACATCATAAAAAAATTGAGTAGAAAATGCGCCGGTGATTATTGCCAGCGTTTTTGCCGCCTGTAAACAAGAGCGGAAAACGGATGCGATTAGCTGGAATGTTGAGGAAGATTTATGAAAAAGGTTAGGTTAGGTTAGGTTAGGTTAAGATTTTCCAATGCAAATCTTATGGGAATTGGCAAAAGTATGGCGGATTTATCGGAGCTAACCAATCAAAAGTATGACATGATGTAATGTCCACACTGTGACAATATACTCTCTGTAGGTTAGGTTAGTTGGTTGACCAAAATATGCTTGGTTAACCAACTAATTTAACCTACAGAGAGTATATTATGATAATATGCATAGAAGCAAAACCTCTAGAGTCTAGAGCGTGTAATCCAAATTTGGGATTGAATAAGTCGTTTTGGGCTATGCCTGTTATTTCTTCCCAAGCAAGGGAAGATCTCAGGAGACAATCAAATACTTTTTTAAGAAATAATCTATGTTTCTTTTTGCTTACATAGGATTGTAATAATTGTGATTATTATATGTTTTGCTTTCAAGGTTTGTGTCAACCTTTTACAAGGTTTTATGTCTTTTTTACCTTTGTATTATCCAAGATTGCATCTGTGTGTGCTGCTTCATAAGCAGCTATGTGAATTACTGTGACTAATGTCGTCTTGTCTTGTCTTGACAAACCGGTGTACGCCTAGCCTTATTAAGAAAGAATTCTGGAAAAGGCAATAAAATATCGTAGAATAGTTTGAGGAAAATATGTATAGCCTACAAATATGGGGTCTGAATTTTGCTCCTGATAGCAGTATGGCTGAGAAAAATATGTAGCCAATTTTATTTATTCATTGATACAACTACAAAATTGTAATAACTATTATAATCTGGGAGAGAAAAGCTAGGCTGAGCCTATACTGTTTCTCTTCAGAATTTTGATGATTAAGGCCCGGTTAGACAAGACAAGATTAGTCACGTTTCTTATAGTCCCAGTACTTCACATAGTTGCTTATGAAGCAGCACACACCGATGCAATGTCTAATCGGGAGTAATGTTTTCTTGTCTTGCCTTGACTAACCGGTGTACGCCTAGCCTTATAGTCATATGTAGTCATGAAACTATGGACTACAAAGACAATACCAAGTCGACTATCAGGCCTTTATTGGCTGCCTGAAAATGAACAGAGAACATAAGATTCAATGAAACATTGAGAAAAATATTCAAAAAAGTTTATAAAATGTCAGAAAAAAGTATGTACAGAAATATAGGGTCTACATTTTTCTCCTGTTATGAACATTAGGCTACAAAGGGATTATAGCAAACGGACTACACACTAGATCCTAAATAGCATACTCTAGATTCAAACCTCTACATTCTCAATCCAGAACTCTAAACTCTAGGTTTCATCTAGTTAAAATACCAGTTTCTATCCTATAACACATGCAACTAATTCCTTTAGAAGCTTACTGCTTCTTCACTCCATTTTTCCAGATAACTACAGAGATTATCAAATACACTACAATTCATTTAATTTGACGCTTTGCAATTGCATTAGAAAGATATATAGATGGAGAGACATCATTTCTTGACATTGCTGATGATGTAGAGTAAGATGGCAAAGAAATAATATCTCTCTATCTATCCACCCATCTAATGTCAAGCGTCAAATTGAATGAATATCACTGTACATGGTTTGACATGGTAATGCAAAGTCAGGTTTCAACACAAGCTTTAAATTAGAGAATGCGAAATTTAACTATATCAAGAACTCACTATACCAATGCTAAAATCCCCTATGCCTGGAAAGGTTTAGGTAGTGTGATATAGTGGGTTCCAGATACAGCCAATTCATGCAACCACCAAATTCTATCGATTTAAGCTGGTTTGAACTGGTTCAATGCATCCTACCTACACAGCATGCAAGCAACTAAACCAGAGGACCTGTTTCATGAAACCGTTTGAGTTTGTGATTGAAGAGAAAGGAATATGGTAACGCTACATTTCAGGTGACTTATAAATGGGGAAAGTAGAGACGGAAAGTTACTGGCCACCAGTAACTTTCTGTCTCTACTTTCCCCATTTATAAGGCACTAAGTAAAAACAAACCTGTTCGTTGATAATTGTTGGAGACTGGAACATTCCTGAGATAAATTGAACTGATTTTGATTTCAGTGGAGGTTTTGTTTGGCTGTATAAGGGCAACACTGTAGATGCTCACAGCAAATATGATACAGTTGTAAACTGTTCTTTGACATATTTTGATCCAGGAAGTAGACAGGTAACACTGTTATAAATCTAGCTATCCCTAGCAAACTACAAAAGTTTCATGAAACTGTTGACAAAAGCCAGGATATCTACTGGGTGGCGCAAAAAGAACGAATGGATTTGAGTAGGATAGTATCAGTGGACTAGAGTTCTCTGTGACCGCAGAGCGACACCATTAAAGTATCCAGTTTTAGTATCAATGGCGCGATTGACCTTGCAAAATCACGTATTTGCTCTTGAACAATATTTCCAATAGAATGAATCTGCAATCGTCGTTCAACGGAGCTTCAACAGAAAGTTTCAAGTTGAACTTATTGGCATGAGATTCTTCTTTACTTGAAATTCAAGTTTACTATCACAAATATTGTTACATTGAAGATATGAATTCTGCAATACATGAATTAATTGCTGCTGTATTTTATTTATTTAGCGTATAGCTTCTAATAAGCTAGTGGGGAGACCCGAGTAGGGTTGTTCCACTTCACCAACATAACCAATTATCCCTTGATAGGGAACATGGTGAAAGTTTGTTTTGCTGCTGCATTAAAAGTTAAGGACCAATTTGAGGCTTTTAATGAGCATTAAGATGGGGGCGCTTATAGGAGCGCCATCAAGGCAATTTTGAAATATACTCTAGTGTTTTGGAGTTTTTCATACAAATTCTCAAACTGGGTTATTTACTTAGTATTTTGGTGTTAGGAAGATAAATGTATGATAAGAATAAACTTTTTTATAACACTTTGAAAAACATCCGTTCTTCATGCGCCACCCTGTATTACCAACAACTAATGACGTGTACATGTTTGTGTGGCATTAGTTTGAAGGTTGTCCAGCTGCGCTTGCCTTGTGGTTTACCTTCCGCTCCCGTTTGGTTTCGGCGCTCTCCTTGGGCGCCTTGCGCGCCTTGGGCGGCAAATGGTAGACGGTGCCCGGATAGCCGCCGCCTCCCGGAGGACCAACCGAGCTGATCGGATCGCAAGTGGGCGGATCCGGCTCGAGGCCGTTGCCAAAGCTGCCCTTCTCCGGAGACGTGTTGGCCGAACTGACGTTGGTGAAGGCGGTTGTCGTTGTCGTGGTCGTGGTCGCTTCCGAAATTGTGGGCAGCGGACGACCGATGACTCCGACCACGGCGGCTGCGATTCCGCCGCTACCGCCTGCCGCGCCGGCTGCACACAGACCTGAAACAGAAACGGAGATGATATGTCATGCATGTTATGGGGGATCACATACTGCCAGGATTGCCATATAGCAACCACATAAACGACACTATGAACTTGTATATAAATAGGGATCCATTTAACTTGTCGCCAAAACCATATGATCGCGACGAGCATATGATCAGCTGATCCTACAAGTACTGGATCTCGCAGATGTTTTTCAAAGGTGATCTACCAAAATGCTGAATGGCAGTTAGCAGATGGGCTGCAGATTAAATTCTTTGAAAGACTAAAAGGTCTTTTAGCAGTTATTGTTGAAAGGTGTGTTCTTCAAGAGCCTTTTTGACATTGGCTGTAATTATCAAAGACTTTAAAAGGTCTTCATTAGACTTTCATTAAGTTAATTGGATCTATGACTGCTTCAATTGTTACCAAATTCACTATGTTATGGTTGTGTTATGATGTACACACTGTTTAAAAGTGTTACTTTGGAAAGTCAGCTAGATTATTATGACAATTAATTGGATCTACTTCTTCTTCTTCTTGCTGTCTTCTATTTTCTTCTTACCTTTCTTCTTGCTTCTCCTCCTCATTCACTAGTTATCTTGTATTGTTAGTAGTTCTCCTCAAATAAAATTCTATAGTTCCCCTCCCCTCCTCTTGTAGTTATTATAATCTTCTCATTAATACATTCTTAAAACAATGCCTTCCCTCGCCCTTCTTCTTCTCTTCTCTCAGTCATCTTTTCTCCTCCCTTCCATCTTCTTCTTTTCTTTTCCTGCTTCTTCTTCTTCCTCTTCTTCTTCTTCTTCTTCTTCTTTCTTCTTCTTCTTCTCTTCTGTACTTCTTCTTGTCTTTTACTAAGGTAAATGCATCTGTGTCTGGTCCTTTGCAATTTTGCTTTGGCTCTATTCGTACACTTGGTCAAGACAAGACAAGACGAGATTAGCAATGACTGGTGAGTAACAGTGTACTTCCACTGTGTGCTGTTACTAAGCGTTGACCACACATGTGCGTGCTGTGGCAAGAGGTTAAAGCAAACCTAATGGAAGTAGTTAGCCAATGGTAACTAAACGTGACTAATCTTATCTTGTCTTGTTAATCTTGTAGTAAATACTTTTTGCAAAACCTTCAGGCCAAGGTACATAAAACTGAATAACCGGTTTCTCTAGATGTGGTACATCTAATAGAGTATAATATTTGTTCTGAATTTTGATCCATGACGAAACTAATTTATGAAGTTCAACATTATTGTTCCACATTAGAATTGACGACATGCACAAATAACTTACTGTAAATTCAACAGAAAAATGTTACTGCCCACCGGACTACAGAAGACATTATATTCCAAGTCTTCGAAAGGGAACTTCCGTGCATCGTCAATTCTAATGTGGAAACAATAATAATAATTATGTCACCTACCGGCTATAACGCCACCAGGCGGAGCTCCGCCCCCTTTTCCGCCGGCTCCGCCCCCTCCGGCTCCAGTGGGCGGAGTGGCAACTGTGACGCGGCGTCTGATTCGCTTGCGCGCCGTCTGAAAGATGCGCCAATAGAGCACCAGTATGACCAACAGCGGCAGATAGAAGGAGGCCAGCGTGGCGAATATCTGGTAGCCGATGTCTTGCGAGACTAGGCACATGCGCTCCTGTCAACAACAGAAAATGAGAAATGTATTGATTAGTTGTGAAGATTGTTAGGCTATGCGTACACCGGTTAGTCAAGACAAGACGAGATTAGTCACAGTACTTCACATGATGCTTATGAAGCAACACACACCGATTAGTCATTGCATCAGTGTGTGCTGCTTCATAAGCAACTATGTGAATTACTGTGACTAAACATTTCTAATCTTGTCTTGTCTTGACTAACCGGTGTATGCCTAGCCTAAAGATTATTTGTGAAGATTTAGAGGAGGAGGAGGAGGAGAAGAAGGAGAGGAGAAGAAGAAGAAGAAGAAGAAGGAGGAGGAGGAGAGGGAAGAAGAAGGAGGAGGAGAAGGAGGAGAAGAAGGAGAAGGAGGAGAGGAGAAGAGGAGGAGGAGGAGGAGGAGAAGGAGAGAAGAAGAAGAGGAGAAGAAGAAGGAGGAGGAGGAGAGAAGAAGAAGGAGGAAGAGAGGAGGAGGAGAAGAAGGAGAAGAAGAAGAAGGAGGAAGGAGGAGGAGAAGGAGAAGAGGAGAGGAGAAGGAGAAGAGGAGGAGGAGAAGAAGGAGAAGAGGAGGAGGAGGAGAAGAAGGAAGAGAAGAGGAGAAGGAGGAGGAGGAGGAGAAGAGAGGAGGAGGAGAAGAAGAAGGAGAAAGAGAAGAAGAAGAGAAGAGAAGGAAAGGGAGAAGAAGGAAGAGGAACATATTTTAGTGTTTTATTCAACTCAGTGAGTTGTGATAGCAGACTGATATTTCAGTCCAATAGGCATGCGTGCCTCAGCACACAATATGACAACATTGCCGGGCATTCCAAATTGCAACAATGTGGCTAGGGGCCTTTGAGGATGAAAAGCACTTCAACAGGCATTTGCCATCTGTTGTCTTGTGGAGATTTCACTCTACTAACCTGTGACACCCGAGTCTCCCAGCCGGGGTCCTTCCAGCCGAGAAGGGGAGCGATGCAGACCAGAAATGAGACACACCATATGACCAGAATCATCAGACCGATCCGTTTGCCAGTGCGCTGATGTATGTAGTCAATGTTGGTCACTGCCCAGTACCTGAAACAGACATTCATTCATTTGTTAGCATCATTTGAACTGGTTTAAACTGGTTTGAACCTGGTTTAAACTGGTTTGAACCTGGTTTAAACTGGTTTGAACCTGGTTTGAACTGGTTTAAACTGGTTTGAACCTGGTTTAAACTGGTTTAAACTGGTTTGAACCTGGTTTAAACTGGTTTGAACCTGGTTTAAACTGGTTTGAACCTGGTTTTACTGCCTGAAACAAAAAATGTTCACCATAGAATAAGGCTTTGTGTGTATGGCTTGTTACCAACTTGTAGTCGTTTGCACTACAGAGAGTGTATAGTCACAGTGTGGCCATTTGTGTGAAGCACTCCATAAAAATAAGTGGAGATCATATTTTTCCCGCCGCCGCCATACTTTTGCCAAATTTTTGAATTTTGATATGGGATTACAGGCAAACATAAACCCATTCACTCATTTCTCAAACTTATTTTGAGAGAAACAACATCAAGACTAACTTTTCTACCATTAAAAATAGTCTCTCTACTCTTGGTATTGCTTTAAAAACTTAAAATGATGAAAACTAATACTGGCAAAGGCAAAATGTAGGTTAGAAGTGAATTTTATATCATAACATATGATCAGCTTTTCATTCCAATGCAAATCTTATGGGAATTGGCAAAAGTATGGCGGATTTGTCGGAGCTAACCAATCAAAAGTATGACATGTAATGTCCACACTGTGACTATACACTCTCTGTAGTTTGCACTAATCGTGATAGGTTTTCATTCGAGTGAGGTTTCGCTCCCATTGAAGACGTTTTATGTGATCAATTTCAAGTTGACTGGTTCACTATAATAATAATACGGACACAAGTATGGCTTCAAGAGAGTGAAAACGATGTGAGAGTGTTTGAGAGAGAGTGAGAGAGAGGGTAGAGAGAGGGAGAGAACAGGAACAGAGAGCAAGAGAGAAACGAGAATTCTAACATTACAAAACAAGTGAGTGATGTTGATTGAGAGAGGAGAAGAAAAAGAACAAAGAGGAGAAAAAGAAGAAGACACAGAAAAAAAAGAACAAGAAGAAAAAGAAGAAGAAGCCGCAGAGAAAAATGAAGATTGAAAAGACTGATTGAGGATCAGATTGAAGGTTTTGTTGGGCGAAACATAACAAACACGGTACACAATCTTGTCACGCGGCGGTGGTGATAGAATGGAATAGAGATAGAAGAAGCAGAAGAGAAGGAAGAAGAAGAAGAAGAAGAAGAAGAAGAAGAAGAAGAAGAAGAAGAAGAAGAAGAAGAAGAAGAAGAAGAAGAAGAAGATGAAGTGTGATGCTGGTAATAAAGAAAGGATATTTGTACAGAATTGAGAGACTTTTTCCTGACAGGAATATCGATGTCAACGATGGGGTTTTGCTTCTTCCTCCTCCTCCTCCTCCTTCTTCTTCCTCCTCCTTCTCCTTCTCCTTCTTCTTCTTCTTCTTCTTCTTCTTCTTCTTCTTCTCCTTCTTCTTCCTCTTCGTCTTCTTCTTCTACAAAGTCTAGCCGCCGCCCGTCCTTTTCAAATCATCCTCTCTCTAAATCATCCACCCACCGGTGTTATCCTATAAAAGGATTAAGGAAGATGAGGAAAAAGAAGCAGAGGACGTAGAAGAAGAGGAAGAAGGAGAAGAGAAGAGAAGAAGAAGAAGAAGAAGAAGAAGAAGAAGAAGAAGAAGAAGAAGAAGAAGAGGAGGAGGAGGAGAAGAAGAAGAAGAAGAAGAAGGACAAGAAGAAGAAGAAGGAGAAGAAGAGGAAGAAGAAGTAGAGGAGAAGAAGAGAAGAAGAAGGAGGAGGAGGAGGAGGAGGAGGAGGAGGAGGAGGAGGAGAAGAAGAAGAAGAAGAAGAAGAAGAAGAAGAAGAAGGAAGAGAAGGCGACGAGAGAAGTAACAATGTCAACAGTAGAGCTTCTAGCTAGAACATGGGTTACCACTCTTGGATTACTTAGAAAGCCAAATACAGTTTGATCTCCTTTGGGCTACAAGTTTTACTGCTGCCAAAATAGCTAACGATCAGAATGATTAGAAAATAGGATATTAAAAAAACTATAGTACTTTTCATCCTTGAAGAGCCCTGGCCAGCTTGGTGCGCATGCCCGGCAATGTTGTCATATTGTGTGCTGGCAAAGTGACAACTTGTTTTATACAAACTGTCATTGCAGAATTCAACATGTAAGAGATAGGGAAGACAGAACTCTTGATCTCCTATGACGTCACTTCTATCAGCTAAATGAATCTTGCTACCGCTCATCATCCTTTTGAACACTACAGAGAGTGTATAGTAACAGTGTGGACATTGAAAGCAAGACACATGTGATTGTCACTTCATAAGCACAGTATACACCTCTGTCTTGTCTTGACTAACCGGTGTACGCCTAGCCTTAGACTGAGATGCACGTGAACACTACCTTCTATTCTAATTACCTTTTGCTCTAACCTCATTCATCCTCTCACTATTCTGATAATGTTGCATCATCAGCAAAAACAGCCGCCAGCCTTCCCCCATCCCCGCCGGAAACCCCACTTCATTAAAGCTTAAAAACTTCAAAATTTAATGCATTCCGTTGACATTTGCAAATGCCAGCCGCGACTACGGTTTACCGAGCACCGGTACACGGAGTCCGTTCAGTTCACCGGTACACTGAACCCACCCTTTTTACGGTATACAGTAAGCTGCTACCATTCAGTTTTCCGGCAACGGTAAACTGAACCCACTCTCTTTTACACATTCAGTTTTCCGGTGCGGCGCTGGGGTAATTTCGAATTCAAAGGTTGGCAACACACAGTGTACCCACATGTTCAGCTACACAACGTATGAATTATTCAGGATGGGTGGTCACAGCAGTGGTGGGGTGAGTGGGGGGGGTTTGTAGAGATGGAATATAATGAAGAGTAGGAGAGGAAAAGAGAGAGAGAGAGAGAGTGAGGGTTAGAGAAGGGAATGAAGAATCAGATTTTCGCATATAGTGTCATTCAACAGGTGGTTGGTAGTGCTGGGGGTAGGTTGGCTACATGCCTTTAGGGGTGTCGATGGCATTTGTGAATAAATTCAAAGTCCTCAATTCACTGGTACCCTCGGTTACAATCTAAGGGTCAAGAAGAGGCCCTTGAACGTAAGAAGGGTTTGTAAAAGGTATAGAGAGTTGAGAGAAGATTGTAAGATCTAGACTAACCAACTTTAGTCTGTATAGTTCGGAGACTGTATAATCACAGTGTGGTCATTGTAGTGAAAAGGTATATACAATCATATTCATTTAATTTGACGCTTGGCATTAGATAGATAGATAGAGATGTATCATTTCTCGACGTTGCTGATGACCGTAGAGTACGATGGCAGAGAAATAATATCTATCTATCTAATGCCAAGCGTCAAATTGAATGAATATTACTATAACAGAGTGTTGAAACATATTTTATTCCCGCCACCGCCATACTTTCGCCAAATTTTCGAATTATTGATATGTGATAACAAGCAATCATCAACCCATTCACTCATTTTTCAAACTTATTTCAACAACATCAAAAATAACTTTTCTAACACTGAAAATTGTCTCTCTACTCTTGGTATTGTTTTAGAAGCTTCAAATGATGAAAACTAACACTGGCAAAGGCAAATTGTAGGTAAGAAGTGAACCACTCAACGTAACATATGATTTGCGTTTCATTTCGAAGCAAATCTTATGGGAATTGGCAAAAGTATGGTGAGTTAGTGTAAGGTAACCAATCAAAAGTGTGACATCTAAGGCTAGGCGTACACCGGTTAATCAAGACAAGACGAGATTAGTCACGTTTTTCACAGTAGTCATTGCATTTTCTATCCTCTCAATTTCTCTATTTTTCCGCCCTATTCTATTTCAAAAATAGATTACCATGTTAATCCTCAGCCTACAGTATTATCCTCGACTTTCTTTTCATAAAATTCTGCATCATTTCATTATGCCTTTTTTAACAAACCACCGGAAGGGCAAAATAAACACACAAAAAAAGGTGGAAAGATAAAAGGCATGAGAGAGAGAGAGTGAGAGACAGATGGGAGGAAGAGAAAGAAAAGGTGGCCAATAATAAAAAGTAAAAGTGAATAAAATAGGAACGACGGCTTATGGGATTACTGAGTACTGCTGTGTGGTGTACTTTGAATTATTACCGACTCTATATGAGCTAAGCTGGAGAAGACAAAGAAGAAGAGGAAGAAGAAGAAGAAGAAGAAGAAGGGGAAGAAGAAGAAGAAGAAGAAGAAGAGAAGAAGAAGAAGGGAGAAGAAGAAGAGGAAAAAGAAGAAGAAGTAGGAGGAAGAAGAAGAAGAAGAATAGGCAAGGAAAAAGAAGAAGGAGAACAATCAGGGGAAACAAGAAAGAAGAAGGGAAGAAAGAGATGAAGATGGAAAAGAAGGAGGAGAAGAGAAGGAGTAGGAAGAAGGACGAGGAGGAGTTAGAAAAAGAAGAAGAGAAGGAGGAGCAGGAAGAGGAGGAGGAGGTGGAAGAAGAAGGACGAAGAAGAGGAGGAGGAGGAAGAGGAGGAGGAGGAGGAGGAGGAGGAGGATGAGAAGGAGGAGGAAGAAGAAGAAGAAGAAGAAGAAGAAGAAGAAGAAGAGAAGAAGAAGCAGAAGAAGAAAAAAACAATGAGAGGCAAAATAGGAGCAGGATATTGTGAAGAAAAATAAGAGGAATCTGGGAGGAAAAGGAAGGAGCAGAATAATCAGTGGAGAAAAAAGATGAAGGATAGGAGAGATAGGGAGCAGATGATGAAGAAAATCACTCGTTGTTTAAAGGCTCTCATAATACAACCATTGCATAATGCAGTTTCAATGAAAGTGTGGTTTCTAGAATGGAATGGTTATAACGAAATCCGTCCGTATTTTATTTAACAACATGTCCCATGCACTATTCAATACGGCACGTAATACAATTCCCCTGATAAATAATAACACTGTGTCATTCATATAGCAGAAAAGGATATCAGGAGAGAAAAACAGCGCTTAATCTTATAATACCTCTTTTGTCATGTTTGTTGAGACTTGAGTAAATAATCCCGCTACTCCCACTTTATTTTTCTCTCTTCCCACTCCTTCTTCTTCCTCTTCTCCATCTTTTTCTTCTTCTCAATCTTCTTTCTTTTCACTGATCCTTTCATATAGTCGGTAATATTTCAAACCACAGGACATTGATAATTCTACTCATTCCTTTTCTTTGTCTTGTTGTTGTTCTTCTTCTCTTCCTTCTTCTTCTTCTTCTTCTTCTTCTTCTTCTTCTTCTTCTTCTTCTTCTTCTCTCCTCCTCCTCTTCTTCTTCTTCTTCTCTTCCTTCCTTCTTCTCCTCTTCTTCCTCCTCCTCTTCTTCTTCTTCTTCTTCTTCTTCTTCTCTTCTTCTTCTCTTCTTCTTCTTCCTTCCTCTTCTCTCTCCCTCCTCCTCCTCCTCCTCCCCTCACCAACAAACTAAATGCCACCTGCGCAGCCCACGCTTCTTTACAAATTTCAAAATGATGAAAATCATTGAACTCCCTCATTTTCCTGATGCGAGAGTTTACGTGAAAAAACGACGATGTCTGACTTTTCTACTGGTAGCACATCAGCCGCCACTGGAAAATGTTTTTCCTATCAATTATCATCATCAGCATCATCATTTGATGACTGACGTTCTCGTCCCACACGCTCGCTGGGGAAAATTCGGGCAAAAATTGCGAAAAATGTGTTTTCGTTTTGCAAAGAAATGCCTGAAAAAGTTACAGCGTGTTCTATTTTTAGAACTTTGCTTACGGTACACTGACTGACTGGCTTCATCAGTAGCAATCAAATTTAGAACTTTAACTGGAATGTGGAATTTTCCACACGCTTTGCTTCGTTTCTTCTCTCCTCCTCCTTTTTTCTTCTTTTCCTCCTCCTCATTCTTCTACGCCTTCTTTCTAAGAGAAGAAGGAAAAAGTAGGAGGAGAAGAAGAAGAGAGAAGAAGAAGAGGAAGAAGGAAGAGAAGAAGAGGAAGAAGAAGAAGAAGAAGAAGAAGAAGAAGAAGAAGAAGAAGAAGAAGAAGAAGAAGAAGAAGAAGAAGAAGAAGAAGAAGAAGAAGGAGGAGAAGAAGAAGAAGAAAAGAGGGAAGAAGAAAAAGAAGAAGACGAGGGAGAAGAAGAAGAAGAGGAGAAGAGAAGAAGAGAGGAGGAAGAAGAAGAAGAAGAAGAAGAAGAAGGAGGAGGAGAAGAAGAGAAGAAAAGGAGGAGAAGAAGAAGAAGAAGAAGAGAAGAAGAAGAAGAAGAAGAAGAAGAGGAGGAGAAGAAGAGAGAAGAAGAAGGGGAGAAAAAGAAAAAGAAGAAGAAGGAGGAGGAAGAAGAAGAAGAAGAAGGAGGAGGAGAAGAAAGAAGAAGAAAAGGAAAAAGGAGCAGGTGATCTTGAAGAATAAGAAGAGGAATCTGGGAAGAAAAGGAAGGGGGGGAACAATCAGGGCATAAAGAAGAGGAAGAAGAGAGAGGTATGGAGCATAAGATGAAGAAGAAGAAGAGGACGAGGAGTAGGTGGAGGAGGAGGAGAAGGAGGAGAGGAGGAGGAGCTCAAGCTGTTTTCACCAGCAACTGCCGGCTATTTCAGTTTGAATTCGAATTCTATGCCTTTCAAATCCCAAATCTTGTATTTGATCTTGCTGTTTTATACTCACTTGTGTGCTTAGTCAAACTTTAGAATCCAATTTCATTCACAGAATATGTACTCCGCTGCTTCAGTTGTTGAGTATCCAACAATGAATGAGTATTGTTTAGAATTCATTTCTCCCACTTGTACTGTGTATCTTTCGAACAATAATTATTCCATTAAACCTGTTCATTGTTCATTCTATTTGTGCTGTGTTATTTTCGTACAGTTCAGTTTCAAGCCTTCGTGTTTTCCTTTGTAAATAAATAGACTGTTTGCTACTCTACATATAGCAGGATTATTTTAAATTGTCAGAAAACAGCTGATTGATGTACGCTCGTTTACTGACGTTAAATCAGCTGTTTTCTGACAATTTAAAATAATCCTGCTTTACCTACATATTGCCAGCCTGCGTCAATATTGTATAGGTATATTCATTTCATTTGAAGGATGACAAATAACTGAAAGCCAATAACTGGATGGCGAAAATATCTTTTCTAACATTAAAAATTGTCTCTCTACTCTTGGTATTGTGTTAAAAGCATATAATGATGAAAGCTAACACTGGCAAACGCAAATTGTAGGTAAGAAGTGAATCACTCAACATAACATAATGATTTGCGTTTCATTTCAATGCAAATATTATAGGAATTGGCAAAAGTATGGTGGATTTGTCCGAGCTAACCAATCGAAAGTGTGTCTTAAAATGTTCACACTGTTACTATAAACTCTCTGTAACATAATAGTACCACACACGCTATCTATCGTAGGAAAAAGTAAACAAGTAATCTAGAACTAGCTTTACTACTCGACTCCCATTGGCCAGCTCCTTCTGCAAGTGTCGAAAGTGGGAGTGACAGGTTTCGGCCAATCAGAGAGCTTCATCGTAGGTTCCGCCATTTCGTTTTCAAAGACAGCCATTTTCTTGGTCTCAACATCCACACACTTATTATAGAGTCTCTGTTACTTTAATGGTCTCATTATGCAGCAGGTTTGGAAAAGCATTACGAAAAAACGACTGTTTTGATATGGAATGTGAAATTGTAAGGCTAGGCGTACACCGGTTAGTCAAGACAAGACAAGACGAAATTAGTCACGTTTAGTCACAGTAATTCACATAGCAGCTTATGAAGCAGCACACAGTGATGCAATGACTAATCGGTGTGTTGCTCATAAGCTACTGTGACCAACGTGACTAATCTCGTCTTGTCTTGTCTTGACTATTACGTGCCTATATATATTAAAAGCACAGTTGTAGATAAATAAATGTGGTTCAATTTTTCAGTTGAATACAACGCGTTCTTTTTCAAAGAGTTTTCACATTTCACAGTGTTCACGGTCGCATGTAGTTCATATTCATGATACATAATACATGATTCATGATACAGTTATTGAAACAATCGCTTTTTTCAAGTGCTGGCTGGAACCTGTTTGAACAAACAGTAGCCTTTCCTATTTTTTCACAATTTATTGAAATCAATTAATATTCATGATCACGATTGGGAAAACAAAATTTACATTGAAATTGGAAACACGTTTGGGAGTTGAAGAGAAGTATTATTGTTACATGAAT
Organism: Laodelphax striatellus; assembly: GCA_017141395.1. Lineage (NCBI taxonomy): Eukaryota > Metazoa > Arthropoda > Insecta > Hemiptera > Delphacidae > Laodelphax > Laodelphax striatellus. Next base: position 1,973,451 of record CM029543.1, on the reverse strand, counting down.
TAGCAAAGAGAGATTATTCAGAAAAGAGAAAAAAATGAGTGAATGACTGAGAGAGAGAGAGAGAGAGAGTGAGACAGAGTTCGAATAGGATTACTTTATGTAGATATATAACATGTATCTGTAGATAATAAGAAAATATTTCTGATTTTCTGATTAGGAAGAGAGCCATGGCGAAGCGTGGTAAGCTTATTTGGTATATTTACTATTGGAAATATACCCGGCGATGACCAAATAAGGATATCACGCTTCGCCACTAGAAGAGAGGTTGGAAAAAGAGAAGAAGATGGAGAAGAAGGAGAAAAAGAAGAAGAAGGAAACATGAGAACGTTAAAAGTCACGTTACTTGTCTGTCTCCCTTAGAAAAAAATATATTCCAATAGAAACTGTCTGAAAACTACAATCTTTTCTTCAATGTAGTATGTTATTAACGAATCTCTTCATATTATATATATACCTGTTTGACTTTAATAATAATTTCTTTGTATTCGCTCTTACACTGTACTGACACTTTCATTACCGGATGACAATAGATTCCTGGTGAAATCTCGTTAGAGAAATCCTTCCATAGAAGAAGGAGGAGGAGGAGAAGAAAAAGTGGAAGAAGAGGAGGGAGAAGAAGAGAATGAAGAAGAAGATGAAGAAAGAGAAGAGGGAGAAGAAGAAAAAGAAGAGGAAGAAGAAGAAGAGGAAGAAGAAGAAGAGGAAGAGGAAGGAGAAGAAGGAGAAAAGAAGAAGGAGGATGAAGAAGATGAAGAAGAAGAAAAGAGTGAAGATAGGAAAGAAAAGGAATGAAGAACAAAAGAAGGAGAAAGAAGAAGAAGAAGAAAGAGGAGGAGAAGAAGAAGAAGAAGATAAAGAAGAAGATAGTGAAGGAGGAGAAGAAGATGGAAGATGAAAAAGAGAAGAAGAAGAAAGAAGAAGGAGAAGAAGAGAAGAGTGAAGAATGAAGAAGAAGAAGAAGATGAAGAAGAGAAAAGAAGAAGAAGAAGAAGAAGAAGAAGAAGAGAAGAAGAAGAAGAAGAAGAAGAAGAGTAAGAAGAAGAGAAGATAGAACACAAAGAAAAGAAGAAGAAGAAGAAGAAGAAGAAGAAGAAGAGGAAGAAGAAATGAGAATGGAAAATCTTGCAACAAGTGAAATAAGACAGCAATTTCCCAACTCTGTCAGCGACAAAATTCATTAAATTTCTTTCCTGCCTTTTCTTCTTCTTCTTCTTCCTCCTCTCCCCATTCTCCTGCTCCCCTATTTTAGTTGGAGGTATTCTGTTGTCGCATGTTGAAGTATAGCGCCACTGGACAGATTTTTCACAAGTGGTGAGAAAAACTGGCGAAAAATATAATGAAAAATCTGTGATGAAGAGAAGAAGAAGAAGAAGAAGAAGAAGGGATAAAGAAAATGTCGATAGAAAAAGAAGAAAAAAATACTTTATTAATAATTAACAACATAATTTACATAATAAACGTTCCAAATATCACAAAATCTATTGACCTGCAAAGAAACAGGTTTTTCCACCTCAAGAAAAAATAAGTATTTAAATTATACTCAAATCATATATTATGATGAGTGATTTACTTCTTACCTACAATTTGCCTTTGCCAGTGTTAGTTCTCATCATTTAAAGCTTTCAACACAATACAAACAGTGGAGAGACTAGTTTTAATGTTGGAAAAGTTATTTTTGATGTTGTTTCTGTCAAAATAAGTTTGACAAATGAGTGAATGGGTTAATGTTTGCCTGTAATCCCAAAACAAGTTCAAAAATTTGTAAAAAGTAAAGCGGTGGAATAAAAAATATTCCAATACAATGTTATGGACCCATTCACACCAATGACCACACTTTTATTGTACAGCCTCTGTAGTATTCTGGATGCAAAACTTTGATTGATAAGCTTTTTGTGCTCTAGCCAAAGGTATTAGAAGGGATTATCCTGTCTGCTTCTGAAGACAAGTGTAGGTTAATGTAGCGTGTTTTCCTGCGTCACTCTGTATATAGCTTACTGTTAGAACAATATAGCCAACCTGGTCTGTTGTTGAAACGATTCTCCTCTCTTCTGTTTTTCTTCCCCTTCTTTTTCTTCTTCTTTATCTTCATCTTCTTCTCCTCCCAGCTAATCAATTACTTCTACATCTTTCCATTCTATCTCTGTTTCTTCTCCACTATCTTCCATCTCGCTTGGTTTACAACAGGTAATGCTCACCCGGTTGTTGTACTCTGTTTAGCCGTCCTATATTTCACCACCACTGTACTGTCTCTAGTGCCCCTTCATTTCACCCCCGGGCAACCTGCAACACACTAATCCCATATCAGTTTCTATCTTTTCCATCTAGCGCCATTTTTCACTGTCCGTTCTCTCAACATCTCTCCCCACGATCATTCATCATTCCACTCCTTCCTTTCCTTCGTTCTCCTTTCCTCTTCCTCCTCCCCATTCTTCTTCCTAAATCACAAACTATTAATCATCGGTTATTATCCAGGTGCACCATATTCTGTTGCTGTACTCTGTTCAGCCGTCTGCTATATTTTACAGTCACTGTACTGTTTTTAGTGCCCCTTCATTTTAGCGTTACGCAACACACCGAACCGCCCAACAATATGAATAACGTTCTAGGGGATTACATTACGGTAAATTACACTCTATATATACATGTTGTGGTACATATTTTACAGTATATGTTTCGTGGTGAACGCTATGTATTTAACGGTATATATTCAATCTCGTAATGCATCATTACACCAGGTAAATGGCTTGTTAAATTTGGAGTCGGTTTTGGAATGCAGGCAATTTTCCACTCCTATCTCCACACAATATATCTTCTTGTATTTGTAACAATTTGTTAATGGATTGTGGGATTTTCTCTTTTTTGTCTGATCTCGAGTTTATAAAGGGTTGGTGAGGAATAGCTTGAGCTATGGCCGTTGGGTGGCATACCAATTGGTCGACCTGTATTTGTCAGACAGTCATTTGTACGACCAACTCAATCAGCTGATTCAACACAAAAGTGCAAAGTGCATGAAAATATCTTAATTCATGCAATATTCCCTACTGAATTTACTTAATTCAAAGAATGATGAATCTATTCCAATTGGAAATGTATATTACACAATTAAGATTATGTTGTATTTAGAGAAGGATAAGGCTAGGCGTACACCGGTTAGTCAAGACAAGACAAGACGAGATTATTCACGTTTAGTCACAGTAATTCACTTGGTTGCTTATAAAGCAGCACACACCAATGCAATGACTAATCGGTGTTTGTTGCTTCATAAGCAACTATGTGAAGTACAGTGACTAATCTTGTCTTGTCTTGTCTTGACTAGCAGTTTCAGTTACATTACCAGCTGAATTCTAGAATGAGTAGGAGAAGTAACCTTCAGCTTGATCTATCTCTTAGTTGTCTTCTAAACCAAAGGTGCCTGGTTCGAACTCAGTTGACGAAAGATATTCTTCGACAATCATCCGTCCGTTCCCGTCTTTCGTACGAGACATTTCCTTATACCTAAAAAGCAGTCATCTCTCATCATCACCTCTCTCTTTAGCCACGCACAAGCCTAGAGCTCTTGTGGGTTTCACCCTCGAAGAAAATGAGAAAAAGGAGATAGATTTCGCATCATCACACCTCCCATTAGCCACGCACAAGCCTAGAGCTCTTGTGGGCATCACCCTCGAGAACAAAAAGGGTTTGATTTCACACCATCAGTCTTTTTCAAATCCCTTGTTTCACCAAACAAATAAACGAACTTTACTAGCTAAGTCCTAAAAATCAACAACCAATAATGCACCAGAGGCGAGGGGTTTTGAGAGAAAAGAAGGGTGGTGATAGTCGAGAGAGAGAGAGAGAGAGAGAAAGAGTAATGGAAGAATCTCAACTGAATTCACCTCTAAATACACAGCAAAGTCAGAGAGTAATGTCTCGAGAGAGAAGTTATAGATCCAGTGTTAGATCCATAGAGTAATGCGCACTCGACAGAGAGAGATAGAGTGAGAGAGAGACAGATTGTGAGAGTGGTTAGTCACAGAGTTTTGCTCCAAACTCGGACTATTTTTCCTCCCAACGGTATTGAATGAAAAAACGAGCACACATCGAATTAAAACCAATATTGGCTGTGTATAATATCGATTCGATATATCGAAGCGCAGAGTCTAGAGTCGACTTCTATCTCTGGTTTTCAAAAACAAGTTCAAATGTCAACCGAATTTGGACATCTGTCTTCTCTCGCTTTCTCTCTAACTTACTCTCTCTCTCGGGTATCTCAATTCAGTTGGGGTTTCTCTTCTCATTTCTACGTTCTATCTTTATTTTTTCCTCTTACACTCTCTCACTCTCAGCTCTCTCTCTTGTTTTATTGGTGCGACCACTTTTTCTGTCAGCATTGTCTGTAGAGATTATGTTTGCTAGCAAAATAACGAAAGAATTGACCCACCAATACACTGTGCATCTGATGTATTTGTTTTTCATTGTTCAATATCTATTCTTCTCTTCCTCTGTTCCGTCTCTCTTGTGTTTACATTTTTTACTTCTTCATCTTTTTCATCTCCTTCTTTGTTCCGCCTTACTTGTGTTTCTTTCTCTTCTTCTTCTTCATTTCCTCCTCTGCTTCATCTGTCTAGTGTTTATTTCTCTTTCCCTTCCTTTTCTTCGTTTTGTTCTTCTTCTCTTCTCTTCTTCTCTTCTTCTCTTCTTCTTCTTCTTCTTCTTCTTCTTCTTCTTCTTCTTCTTTTTCTTTCTTCTCTACTTCTTCTCTCTTCTTCTTCTCTTCTTCTTCTTCTTCTCTTTCTTCTTCTTCTTCTTCTTCTTCTTCTTCTTCTTCTTCTTCTTCTTCTTCTTCTTCTTCTTCTTCTTCTTCTCTTCTTCTTCTTCTTATTCTTCTTCCCCATCACCTCCTCTGTTCTGTATCTCTAGTTCTCGTTTTTATTTCTCTTCTTCTTCTTCTTCTTCTTCTTCTTCTTCTTCTATTCTCTTTCTATGGATTATCTGCCAATTTATCTCTTTCATTTGACAATTCTGGAGCGATTTCCCCCCCATTTATTGTGTTCATGTTCTACAATATATTCCAATCTTGACTATATCCCTTTCCTCTCCTCTTCTCCTTTTCTTCTCCTCCACCTTCTCCTCCTCCTCCTCCTCTCTCCTCCCTCCTCCTCCCTCCTCCTCCTCCTCCTCCTCCTCCTCCTCCTCCTCCTCCTCCTTCTTCTGTATCAGCTAGTTCTTGTATCTCATCCAAGGCTCTCTCAATATTACAATACGGTAGTGATCAGTACACTAGGGAATCGGATGGGGATATTTGTTTTTATCAAATTTCCCCCGGTTGTGTCAACCTGGTCCCTACACTACCATGTCACCCAAACTAGAAGAAAACTCTTGAGAGATATTTGTTTTCATCAGATTTCCCTCCACTGATGTGCCAACCTGGCTGCGTACAGCACACTGGGGTACCTGAAACGGGTGGGAATTGATGAGGGATATTTGTCTCTATCAAATTTCCCTGCGCTGTGCCAGCCTGGCTGTGCGCCTCCCTATGCAACACTTTATTATTGAAACAAATGATCTTCATCCCCCTAACATTGAATTGTAACACAGCCGGCTGTAAAAAGCTGACTTCGCTGTTTCTTTTTTCAATCTACTTCTTTCCTTTTCTTTCCCTTACGCTTCTCATGTCTTCCTCTAAGGGCCGGTTCATGAACCGGAGATTTAGCCAAGTCCTAGACTAAAACGGGTGGCTACCACAGCATCGACAAACGTTTGTCTCGACTGGTTAGTGGGTTAGCAGCATGGAGAGTCCTTAGTACATAGTGTCGAGGCTAACGTTTGTCGATGCTACGGTGGCCACCCGTTTTAGTCTAGGACTTAGCTAAATCCCGAGCTCATGAACCGGCCCTTTATCTTCTAACTTCTGAAATCTACAACTTCAAAATCTTCACTCTCCTTCTTCTTCTTCTTTCTTCTTCTTCTTCTTCTCCTCTTTTCTTCTTCTCTTCTTCTTCTTCCTTCTCCTTCTTCTTCTTCTCTCCTCCTCCTCCTTCTTCTTCTTTTTCTTTTCCTCCTTCTTCTTCTTCTCCTCCTTCTTTTCTTCTTCTTCTTCTCCTCCTCTCTCCTCCTTATTATTCTTCTCCTCCTTCTTCTTCTTCTTCTTCTTCTCCCCTCCTTCTTCTTCTCCTCCTCCTCCTCTTGTTCTTGTTGTTCTTCTTCTTGTCCTTCTGCTGTTCTTCTTCAGAAATTCTGTTCCTCAGTTCTTCTATGCTTACAGAGACAGCCTCAACTGTCTCAATTTGTCTCTTGGTTTCTAATCAACAAAGTACTTGAAAAAATCATTTCAAAATCCACTCACTGCCTACTGAATTGCATCACTGCATTGTAATGCCTAACCTTCAACTTGAGGGTTGAAAACTATCAAGAAGATTTATTCAGATTTGCAAATTTTTCTGTCACTGTATAAACTCAGAAAACGCAGTGATACTTTGTCATGTCGCCTAATGAAGGCACAGGACAATATTATCATAATATAGGAATCATGTAGATGTGAAGACCACAAAGCAAAGAATGAAATATGGGGGAAGAGGATGAGAAGGAGTGAGAAAGGAGAGGAAGATGAAGGAAGAAAGTGATGGAAGAAGAAGAAGAGGAAGAAGAAGGAGGGGTGATGAGGAATAATCAGAAAAGGTTTGAATGTTGAAAAGAAATATTATGATGATTCAGTTTAAAGACATTAGGCCACATTCAGTGACACTGATGAAGTTTTTTTTGTCCCTGCATTATTAGTCAGATCTCACTACTAGAATCTTCTCCAGTTGATGTTTAAAGTGGCGGAGATTTGTGCCAACATCAAAATGATGTTTCAAAGAGCATTAAGGGCCGGTTCATGAGTTCGGGATTTAGCCAAGTCCTAGACTAAAACGGGTGGATACCGTAGCATCGACAAACGTTAGCCTCGACACTATTTGCTAAGAGCTCTGCTACTCCTCCTAACTCCTTCTTCTTCTTCTCTTTCTTCTCCTGCTTCTTCTTCTTCTTCTTCTTCCTCATTCCTCTCCTTCTTCTTCTCCCTCCTCCTCCTCCTCATTCTTCTTTTCCAAATATTCTTACATACTTTATCAAGTGCAATCTAAGATGCAGTATACATCTCCTTCTCCTCTCCTCCCTCCTCCTCCTCCTCCTCCTCCTCTCCTCCTCCTCTTCTCCTCCCTCCTCCTCCTCCCTCCTCCTCCTCCTCCTCCTCCTTCTTCCCTAATAATTCAATCAATTACAAGGAGAATTACAACAGTAAAAGTTCCTCTTCCAAATTTATCAAATTCCATTCTTCATATTCATTCATTTTAAATACATTATTACAATGTGGGAAGAATCAACAGACATTTGTCCAAAACTGTTTCTTTCCTAAATTTTGATTCATATTAACAGTCCAAATTCAGATATTTATCTATTTATTCATTCAATAAACATTACAATGAAAGAATCAACAGACATCCAAACTGTATCTTTCTAATTTTGATTCATATTAACAGTCCACATTCAGATTCAGATGCGATAATTCTTTTGTCTCTACAAATCAAGACCTGAAAAAGTCTTTAATCCTCTTTATATACTGTCACCTCCAAACCTCCTCCTCTCTTAAAACTTCTTCCACTTCCACACGGGTGGCACCACTTGCTTGGCTCACTTGCGCGCAGTGGCAGCACACAGCAGAGGTCAGCTCAGCGCAGTATCAGGTAGGGGTCAGCGATTGCAAACGGCGCTCATTCAAAACATTACAATGGGAAGAATCAACAGACATCGAAACAGTTTTGCCAAAGATCATAATAACAGTCAAAATCAGTTCAAGATTATAATATCAGAGTCAGAAGTGACAGTTAGGTGTGGATGCAAACTGGCAACAGGATGACTGCTAAGCACACTGTTGCCTGCAAAACAAACAAATAGAAAGTGCAGAAACAGGTGCCTATCAGTGCTAGCTGGGAGCAGATACTGGCAGTCGGCAGGACATGACGTCGTTGAAAGCATCAATTACAGACAGGCTACCAGGAGGTCAGCAACCGCCAGCGAAAGTATCAGGTAGTTGGCCACCGATTGCAAATGGCGCTCCAACAGGATGGCTGCTATCACGAATACGTTGCCTGCAAAACAGAGACAAGAACATGAGTGCAGTGCAAGCTGTGGGAGCATCAAATCAGTCAAAAGACAAGAAAGAATTGAAAGAGTCAAGTACAGACAGGCTACCAGGAGATCAGTATCAGGTATATCAGGAATAGTTGCCTGCAAACAGAGACAAGAACATGTATGTACAGTGCTGCTGGGAGCATCAGATCAGTCAAAAGACATGAACAAGAGTCAATTACAGACAGGCTACCAGGAAATCAGCAGCAGCAAGATACAGGTTACAGCAGGCTACCAGGAGGTCAGCAACCGCCAGCGAAAGTATCAGGTAGTTGGCCACCGATTGCAAATGGCGCTCCAACAGGATGGCTGCTATCACGAATACGTTGCCTGCAAAACAGAGACAAGAACATGAGTGCAGTGCTAGCTGTAGGAGCATTAGATCAGTCAAAAGACATGAACAAGAGTCAATTACAGACAGGCTACCAGGAGATCAGTATCAGGTATTTGCTGGGCCACAAATACGTTGCCTGTAAAACGGAGACAAGAACATGAGTGCAGTGCAAGGTGTAGGAGAATTAGATCAGTCAAAAGTCATCGAAAGAGTCAATTACAGACAGGCTACCAGGAGATCAGTATCAGCAAGATACAGTATCAGGTAGTTGGCTGCTGACTGCAAATGGCGTTCCAACAGGATGGCTGCTATCACGAATACGTTGCCTGCAAAACAGCGACAAGAACATGAGTGCAGTGCTAGCTGTGGGAGCATCAAATCAGTCAAAAGACATGAAAGCATCAAATTACAGACAGGCTACCAGGAAATCAGCAGCAGCAAGATACAGTATCAGGTAGTTGGCCACCGATTGCAAATGGCGTTCCAACAGGATGGCTGCTATCACGAATACGTTGCCTGCAAAACAGAGACAAGAACATGAGTGCAGTGCTAGCTGTGGGAGCATCAAATCAGTCAAAAGACATGAACAAGAGTCAATTACAGACAGGCTACCAGGAGATCAGCAGCAGCAAGATACAGTATCAGGTAGTTGGCCACCGATTGCAAATGGCGTTCCAACAGGATGGCTGCTATCACAGTTGCCTCAAACAGAAGAACATGAGTGCAGTGCAAGCTGTGGGAGCATCAAATCAGTCAAAAGACATTGAAAGAGTCAATTACAGACAGGCTACCAGGAGATCAGTATCAGCAAGATGTAGTATCAGGTAGTTGGTTACTGACTGCAAATGGCGTTCCAACAGGATGGCTGCTATCACGAATACGTTGCCTGCAAAACAGAGACAAGAACATGAGTGCAGTGCTAGCTGTGGGAGCATCAAATCAGTCAAAAGACATGAAAGCATCGAAAGAGTCAATTACAGACAGGCTACCAGGAGATCAGTATCAGTTTCAACATTTCTTGGCACCAGGCCAGAACCAGTCGTGCTATGGTAGCGCAGGTACTCTTCTGAGAATATTGGGCTACTACACGGAACGATCAGCTGAGAGCATGATCACATTAGGGTGTATAGCATGAATAATTCAATTTTGCGAAAAACAGCTGTTTCGGCAATCATTAAACAGTGATTTTACGCAACTTTGACTCAATAATCCAAAGACTTAAAAGTCTTAAAGACTTTTAAAGTCTTGAAAAGATATTTTTAAAGAAGACATTTCAAAGAAGAAACATTTCTTCTTCCTCTTCTTCTTCTTCTTCTTTCTTCTTCTTCTTTTCTTCTTCTTCTTCGACACCCTACTTCTTCCATTTTTATTGTTCATCTTGAATGCGACAATAATATGAAACGATTATATTTCTAGTCAATTTCTGTCCTGAAAATTTCTCTTCTCATTGAAAGTACGTGTTCAACAACCCAACATCAATAAACGATACTTGAAACAATCAAATCCATTTGTCGATAGTCGATATAATCGATTAAACGATACTCTCGGAACAATCTACTGTTGCTAATGGTCGATAATTGCTTCAGCTCACTTCACACAAGATTATTGCTCTGTCTCCGTGTCAAACTAGACGGATGTTATAAAAGTTCCCACCCTTTCAATAATCGATAGTCGAACAAAGTCGATTAGTCGATTATCGTTACAAAAGTTCGACCTGGATAAACGATAATTACTTCGATTAATCTCATTTTTCACAAGACGGGTAATTTTTCCCATCGAACAAGAGCCGGATAACACTGTAGTCATAAAAGTGAACTGCCTTCCGGTAATCGATGGTCGATAACGGTGTTTAATCGAGTCTCGAACTAATCGACATCAACTTTTAACGAGCCGCTATTATCGTTGCTGGAAATGCGAGTTTTTGTTCGGAAAACTCTTTTTTTGCAAGAAAAACGTGGAAACTCGGTGAAAATGTTCGTTACAGTTTTTTACTGCCATAATTGTCAATTACTTTCGATACTTTGATAGTTCGATATTATCGGGAAAATTTGTGTGAACTTTTATGATCTCTGACATTTCCCTTTGTATAAAAAAGATGGAAATTTCCATTTTTATTCGTCAATTTTGTCGGCTTCTCATTCTGCTCATTTTACTTATTCCTTCTCATCTCTTGCTTCTTCTCCTCCTCCTCCTCTGTTTTTTCTCCTTCTAACTATTCTTCTTTCATTTATTCTTCAAATCTCTCTTCCACCATCTTCTTAATTGTTCCACGAACGAACAAAAAAAGAGAACTGGGAACAGGCAACTAGAAAAAGTGAGAAAAACTAGATTGGAAACGACGGAAGCAGAAAAGAAAGATGGAGAACTTAAAAGAGGAGTGAGAGAGAAAAGGAACGAAAGTCAAAGATGAGTAGAGAATAGAGAGAAAAACTGAAAAGGAGAAGAAAGATGGAGAAAAGTAAGAGAAGAGTAAATAAGAAAAGCATCGAATGACAAAGATGAGTAGAAACGAGAGAGAAAAACAAAAAGGAGAAGAAAGATGGAGAAAGGTAAGAGAGGAGGAGTGAATAAGAGAAAGAACGAAAGTCAAAGATGAGTACAGAAGAGAGAGAAGAAAGCAGGAGAAAAGGAACACTTATGGAAGATGAGTAGAAAAGAGAGAGAAAGAAAGCAGAGAAAAGAAGAGTGAAGAACACTGAAAGCACAAATTGAATTAGAGGTTGCGGTCACACTGCAAAATGAATGTAATGAATGAAAGAAACTCCCTTCTTTGATAAACAAAAGAACCGCTGCCAATGTGAAAGCAACGGTCAAAGTGAATCTTCTATCACTTTCAACACTTCTCCTCCTCCTCTTCTTCTTCTTCTTTTTCTTTTACTTTTTCCTCTTCCTACTCATTCTTCTTCTTCTCCTCCTCCTTATTCTTTTGCTTCTGCGTCCCCGTTCTTTCTCCTGAGTGTGCTTGGTCTTCTTCTTCTCTTTCTTGTTTTACGTCTTCCTCATCTTCTAGCTGCAGTGAGAAACGAATCAAATCAAAGGGTTTATCAATTAATTACATCAACACCAGCAGCACTGTGAAAGTCATTCGGAATCAGTGAAAAGCATCGCCACTTCTCCTTTTTCTCCTCCTCTTCTTCTCCGTCTTTTTCTTGTTTAAAACCTTCCCTCTTTCTTTGTCTCATTCTCTCCTTGCTATCTTCTTCTTCTTCTTCTTCTACTCTACGTCCTTTTCTGCTTCTCCTCTTCCTCCCTTTTTTTTTGTTCTGAATCTTCCCTCTTTTTTTTCGAAGAGATATTGACAAAGAATATAATGTAATGACATACAAATCTTTTTCCTCTGTCTCTTTTTCCATGGAAGAAGAAGAGAAGAAGAAGAAGAAGAAGAAGAAGAAGAAGAAGAAGAAGAGAAGAAGAAGAAGAAGAAGAAGAAGAAGAAGGAGGAAGGAGAAAATAAAGGAAAAAGAAGTGGTGTGAGAGAAAAAAGCAATAATTGCAAGAAGCGAGTGAAGTGTCCACATGTATGTGAAAAGGAGATGACATGACTTGTCACTCGCCCCTTGCTTTGATTCATCACCATAGGTGACAGCAGCTAGAACAACAACAGACACCATCATACAGGGTGTGTGCGACACCACTTCTCAATCTAGATCAACGACAACGACAACAACAACGCAAGAAATGAAAGATAAACGAACAACAACAACAACAACAACAACAACAACGGGGTGAATAAGTGTTTGGGAGGAAGGAGGAGGAGGAAGAAGAAGGAAGAAGGAGGAGATTCAGAAAGAAGAAGAAGAAGAAGAGATGGAGGAGGAAAAGAGAAGGAGAAGAATAAGATGGAGAAGAAGATGATGGGAAATGAGAGACAGCAGCTTTAGAATAAGAAGAAAGAGAAAAAACGTTTGAAATGTGTGACATGACTTCTAAATTGGATCAAACCACTACAACAATAAGTAATGTGTGAGACAAACAAAGAAAAAGGTGAGAGAAAGAGGAGGAGGAGGAGAGCAGAAGACAAAGGAGAAAGGAACAAGAGGTGGAAGAAAAGCTGGAGGAGGAGAAGAACAAGAAGAAGGGTGTAGGGAGAGAGAAGAAAGAAACTGAAGATGGGAAAAGGATGATGATGATGATGATGAAAGAAAAGGAAAACAAGACAAGAAGAAGTAGAAGAGAGAGAAGAAGGTTAAAGAACAAGGGGAATGGAAGCAGAAACAGGAGCAACAAGAAGTTCAAGTACCATGAGAAGTAGAAGTATCGAAGAAAGAAGAAGATGTAGAAAACGAAGAAGATGCATAGGAAGAAGAACAGAGAGAGAGAGAGAAGAAGGATAACGGACAAGGAGGAGGGTGATGCAAGCTGAAACAAGAGCAACAAGAAGTTCAAGTACCATGAGAAGCAGAAGAAAAGAAGAAGTAGAAAGAAGAAGAAGATAAGAAGAGAAGAAGAAGAAGAAAAGAAAAGGAAAGAAGGAGAAGAAAGAAGAAGAAGAAGAAGAAGAAGAAGAAAGATGATGATGATTAAGATGGAAAAGAAGAAGATGAAGTGAAAAAGGAGGAGATAAGAAGAAGAAGAAGAAGAGAGAGAGAAGAAGAAGAGAAGAAGGAGAAGAGAAGAAGAAATAAGAAAAGAAGGAGATGAAGGAAGAAAGAAGAGGAGAAAAAGATGAAGTGGAAAGACTGAGGATAAGAAGAAGAAAACAACGATGAAGAATAGAAGAGGGGTAGAAGAAGAAGAAGAAGAAGAAGAGAAGAAGAAGAAGAAGAAGAAGAAGAAGTAGTAGAAGAAGACATAGAAGAAGAAGAACAGAGAGTGAAAGAGAAGGAAAAAGGAGATGTGGTAGAAGAGGGATGTAAGAAAAGAAAACGACGGTGGACAAGAGAATGAAGAAGAAGAAAGAGATGCAGGAGAGGGATAGGAATAATAAGAATGAGGGTGTGAATAGAGGTGTGTATGTGAAGAGGCAGTGGCGCGTGTTGAATAAATTGAAGCGATGAGTGGCGCCCTCTGATTTATGATCGGAACATTCTTTCAAAAAATCGTCATCGTCTGATAAGATGGCATCATTTTTCAGCTGGAGGAGGAGGAGAAATAAAAGAAGAAGAATAGAACAGGATTAAAGTAGCAAAGTCGTAGTGGGAGCAGGCAGATATCTATACTTTAGGTTGGCAACAGTGTGAGTCAGTGTTGTGAGCCATCATTACTTTTATCCACATTTACAAGATTATCAATGTACCGTTTGCTATAACGTTTAAACATATTGGTAGAGATCAATAGATGAGAAATATAATACGAGGACACGGCTTCACATAGTCTTTTAAATAGAGAGACTGTTGTGATCTATAGAATTGATTTTTATTTTATTATAAGTGTACAAATGAAGTTCTATTCATTCTACATCACAGATAAGAATAAGGCTAGGCGTGCAGGTTAGTCAAGACAAGACAAGACGAGATTAATCACGTTTAGTCATGGAACTTCACATGGTTGCTTATGAAGCAGCACACACTGATGCGTCGGTGTGTGGATAAGCAACTACTGTGACTAAACGCGATCAGACGTCTTGTCTTGTCTTGACTGAATACGCCAGTCAGTGTTGTGAGCCATCATTACTTTTATCCACACGTACATGCTATAATGTTAATGTTTGCTATAATGCCACAATTACAGTTCACATATTTCATAGTTTCCTAATTACAGGTCTCATATTTCACAGTAATGCTAGGCGTACACCGGTTAGTCAAGACAAGACAAGACGAGATTAGTCACGTTTAGTCACAGGTTTTGTGAAGCACACTGATCAGTCATTGCATCAGTGACAAGACTGTGAACGTGACCTTACCTAAGGTTATTCTATTGAATGGAAAATTTGATTGTGTGCACACAACTTTACACTATCAAATAATTATGTTTGTTTGAATGCTTCTATAAACGGCCTTTCATAAAGCGAGAAGGTTATAAAAGAAGTACATAATCTTTATTAAATGTAATACCCTGTGAAAAGCCGGTATTACAGCACTGTAACGTCTTTTATAACAACACAACCTTCATCAAAACTTTTGTAGTGTGCCATAAACTATTCTATAGCAGGATTCTTTTAACAGATGATTGATTCAACGTTAATAAACGAGCGTACATCAATCAGCTGTTTTCTGACAATTTTAAAGAATCCTGCTATGCTCTTGCAAATTCATCGCTAGCCACAAGCTGTTGGCAACACTGTTGTGCCATCATTAGTTTTTGGTTGGCGACACTGCATATCTGAAAAGCAGCAGCAGCAGATTTGGCGCGAACCGCTCTGATTGGATGGATTCGAGTGATGTTTGACAAGTGGATAGAAGTGGGAGGTGTGGTGGGTAAGAAGGAGAAGGAGGAGGAGGAGAAGGAGGAGATGGCGGAGAAGGATGAGGAGGAGGAGGAGTAGGAGGAGGAGGAGGAGGAGGGAGGAGGAGGAGGAGGAGGAGGAGGAAGAGTGCAAATCTGAATAAATTGAAGACCGAGTTATGAAATTGAGTGCTCGCTCAAACGAGATCGCATCTCATCTCATCTCATCTTATCCTATTCAATTCCCTCTTGCAGCTGCTTTTCTTACTTCTTTTTCCTACTTCTGTTACTTTCTTTTCTTCTTCTTCTTCTTCATCTTCATCTTTTTCTTCATCTTCACCTTTTTCTCCATCTTCATCTCCATCTTCATCTTCATCTTCATCTTCATCTTCATCTTCATCTTCATCTTCATCTTCATCTTCATCTTCATCTTCATCTTCATCTTCATCTTCATCTTCATCTTCATCTTCATCTTCTCTTCTTCTTCATCTTTCTTCACCTCATCTCCCTTCCTTCTTCTTTCCTCATTCTTCTCCTTCTTCTTTTCTTCTCTTCCTCCTCTCCTCCTCCTTCTCTCCTCCTTCTTCTTCTTGCCTTTTCTCCTCCTTTTTCTGGCTTCTTTTTTCTCTTCTCCTCCTTTTTCTGCCTTCTTTTTTTCCTTCTCTTTCTCCTTCTTCTTCTCCTCCTTCTTCATGTTCTTGTCCTCTTCTGCCTCTTCTTCCGAGGTGATTGTAGGATGCAGTTTATCGTCATGCCCAGGACGACGACAGTATTGTCTTGTAATATTATTATTTTAATTTTATACACTCTTATATATTAGTTTCACATTACTACTGCTTCTACTTATTTTCAATTGAATTGATTTGAATTGAATTGCTGCCTTTATTTTTCTCAATCTGATATATACAATCTATACCGTAATGAACTCATTATGACACAAGTTTCAAATTCCTACTGTTTAAAAAAGCTACTGTTTCGATTTCAATTATGAAACTGCAATGATTGCGTTATAACACGGTCGTAGATAAAATAAATAGTTGTTCCTTTAATTCGAAAATTGCTCAGAGTTCATCGGGAGGTTGAAATGCCAGCAAGTTCGAATCAGTCCGTCCACTACTCTCCAAGGCTAAATGGTGATATATAAGTGGTATATATAGTGATATATAGTGATATAATATATAAGTTATATATATATAAGTGGTGATAAGCTGTTGGTGGTGTAAGAGTGGTCTAGAGTTCGAATCCATTAAAACTTTTCCAACATGACTGCGGCTATTGGGGGTGACATGCTATTGCCGAAGTGAGGTTAGGTCTACCACACACTTAGCCACCCAGAGAAGTGTTTACTCTAAGGCTAGGCGTACACAGTTGAGTTAACAAGACAACAAGATTGGTGCGTACAGTAATTCACATAGTTGTGAGAAACACACCGATTAATGACATGAATGTGTGTAAAAGGTTTCACAAGCAACTATGTGAAGTACTGTGACTAAACGTGACTAATCTCGTCTTGACTAACCGGTGTACGCCTAGCCTTACTCTAATACTGTATTACACCACATAACATTATTTACATTGAGTGTTACAGTTGCTGAGGGATAGCTTGACCTAAAGAGACAGTATAATAACAGTGTGGTCATTTGGTGTCACACTTTTTGACACTTACTGATTAGCTGCTCAGACAAACCACACATCACCATACTTTTGCCAATTCTATAAGATTTTGCCAATTCCCATAAGCATTGCATTTAAAATGATACGCAAAACATAACATGTTAGATGAGTTGATTCACTTCACTTGCCCTACAATTTGCCTTTGCGAGTGTTAGTTTCCCATTATTCGCTGTCAACAAGACTATTAACACAATACCAAGAGTAGAGAGGTAATTCTTAATGTTAGGAAAGTAGTTTTTTGTGTTGTTTCTCTCGAAATAAGTTTGAAAAATGAGTGAATGGGTTGATGTTTGTGAGAAAATTCAAGTCACCTGTTCAATCTTCTAAGAAAGAAGTTTCAAAATAATTTCGATATAGGTTAGCCTGCCCACGGAGAAATTGGCATTCGATATTAGCCGCGAAAGAAGTTTCAAAAATAATTTTTTGATAGTGTAGTCCACCGTTCCTAATGCTGCAACTGCTATCTGATTTCAGTCAGCAACCCAATGTTGCCAGATGACATTTGGCTGTTTTTCGGGTAATCGCGTAATCTAACCTATCAGCCAAAGTCATCTGACAAAACTGGGTTGCTGACTGAAATCAGATAGCAGTTGCTCCGTGGGCGAACGGCCTAATATAACTGAAGTTAGCACAACTTGACATACAGTGTAAGCTAGAACTGAGGATGCAGACCAAATATTATCCAAGTTTCAACAGAGTTTTTTTTCCAGAAAGTTTGAAGAAGAACGTATATTTTACCATAATACATATATGTTTAGTGTGCACGCGGACATTTACTGTGAAAACTTTCGTACTGTCAGCAACATTATAATAGTAAACATAATACATCAATCATTCATGTCACTTGTCTCTCTCTCTTTCTCTTGCTTACATTACAGAAACTTGATCCTTTAGAGAAGATCACTTGGGATTTTTCAAAGCATGGCATTTTTTTTATGTGGGTTCCTACTTTTCCTCTTCTCCTCTTTCCAAGTCTTCTTCTCCTTCTTCGTTTTCTCCGTCTCCTTCTTCTTCTTCTTCTTCTTCTTCTTTGTCTTCTTCTTCGTCTTCGTCCTCATCTTCTCCATCTTCTTCCACCTTTCTTCTTCTTCTCCCTCATCCTCCTTCTCCTTCTTCTCCTTCTTATTCTTCTTCCTCCTCCTCCTCATCCTGTTTCTCTCCACTGCAGAGGGTGTTGCCCTCTGCCGGATGATAATCATATTAGTAGGCTATGTATTATTATCATACTCGTATATATTATTGGGATTTAATGTCAAAATTCAGCATGTTTAAGTGAAAAGTTCTAGGTAATGGAGGTAGAAATCAGTTTCTAAAAGAAAGATAATTCTCATAATCTTAATTGGACCTTTGAAAATTCTCTTATCCTTCATTTCTGATCATGTCGCTTTTGTCTTCCCAGGCATCCATCTCAAAATAATAATATCCATCTCAGAAATATAATTGAAAGATCAGTTATTGTGGCTTCAACTAAAGCTTAATAAATTGGATTGATTAATAAATGAGTTGAAGCCACAATCACTGAGAATTCTTTTCAAATTTTCTGTGTAGTAGTGAAGGTGATGTTGTGGTATAGTTATACATACTGAATAAGAAGACTTGATGTTGTCAAAACCACATATTTAATAAAACAACGAGATACTGCAGTTTCGGTTCTCACGCCATTAAAATTCTCTGGTATCTACAGAGCAGCAAAATTTATTCGTAGTAGCATTGTGATTGGCCGTGAATGCCAATCAAGGTGAAATGTGGGTGAATAAGCTCCTCCCAAGTCACCACCTTGCTGTGACGTTTGTAGTAACCGCCCATCGTGGAGTGAGCTTATCTAGGCTAATGGCAGTCGTTATTGATAGGCCATTCAACTGCCAATCCACAGCGCTCGATCACGTTAATTCTGCTCTGTAGTTTTTTTGATTCAGATTGATACTGGTGTAACATAATTGCAGTATCTTTCTATTAAATATGGTTTTATTCAGTCTTTTCGTAGTATTAACTGATTTCTAACAATTTGGCTCTATAATATTGATCTACGTTTGTTCTCCAATATTATTTATTGTTGTGTTCCCTTAACTCAGTTGTATCAATCTATAATTGGGAGTCAGAAAAGCATCGAAGTAGGTGTAGGAGTTATAAGCATTATTTTTATAATAATTAATTGAACGAAATTCCTAATTAATGCCATATAATATTCTGAAGACTTCTGCTACTGCAAATATTGACAACAGAATGATAGCTAGTTAGGAATTTCGTTCAATTAATTATCATGATTTAACAGCAACTGTATAGGTGCAATATCTCATTTCCTTCCATCATCATTATTTTTATAATTTGAAGTGATAGTTAGGCCTACTATTATTGGTGTTACTTCTGCATTATGCTAGGCGTACACCGGTTAGTCAAGACAGGACAAGACAAGATTAGTCACGTTCAGTCACAGTACTTCACATAGTTGCTTATAAAGCAACACACACCGATTAGTCATTGCATCGGTGTGTACTGCTTCATAATCAACTATGTGAATTACTGTGACTAAACGTGTCTAATCTCGTCTTGTCTTGTCTTGACTAACCGGTGTACGCCTCACCTTATGGTTCAAAACAGCACATATTAGGCATCTGTAATTGATATTCCCTATCCTTTCCAATGTTAAACCTGACATTTTATCCCAATTTTTTCCAGTGTGGTCACCTAATTGCAATTGAAATCTACCTCCACCCAAGTGCACGCAGCAAATGAAAAAACCCTCAATGTGAAAATGTGCTGAATCGGCAGAAAAAAGATTAAAAATGATTTCAAACTTGAAAGCCCTTTCGGGCGCCACTTTGCAACTTATTACTCATTACTCATGTTGTTGTTGAGCAGTTCATTTTGAGTAATGATTCCAACACAAGTGAGTCAAACAAGTGATTTCACTCAGAAATAAAAAACGGAGGGAGGGAGAAAGCAGTGATGAAAGATGTGGGGGAGAGAGAGGAAGCACAGAATGATAAGAGAATGAGAAAAAAACAGTGATAAAGAATGGGAAAAAGTAGTGGGAGTTGATAGGTGTGAGATTGAAAGCTTTATGATGTAATATTGTTGGTTGGAAATATGTGTGTGCTGGGTTGAAAGCTGGGAAAAATTTGGAGGTGGAGGAGGAGGAGGAGATTAAGAAGAGGAGATGGAGAAAAGGGAGAGAAGGAGGAGAATGAGAATGAGAAGAGGGGAAGGAGAAAAGGAGGAGAAAGAAGGGAGGAAAAAGGTAGAAGATGAAGAAGAAGAGGAGGAGGAGAAGGAGAAGAAGAGGAGAAGAAAGAAGATAAAGAAGAAGAGAAAAGGAGGAGGTAGAGGAGGAGGAGGAATGGAAGAAGAGAAGGAGGAGGAGGAGGAGGAGAGGAGGAGGAGAGGAGGAGGAGGAGGAGAAGAAGAAGAAGGAGGAAAGGTAGGAAGAGGAGAAGAAGAAGAGGAGAGAGGAAGAAGAGAGAGAGGAGAGGAAGAGGAAGAGGAGGAGGAGAATGAGAAGATTTGGCAGCGAGAATTGCAACCAGCTTAGTGGTGTCTAATTTTTCATCATGCAGAAAGAGTGGAGCATATTAACATGTGCCTAATTGGCTTTTAATCAGGTC
The DNA here is from genome assembly GCA_017141395.1 of Laodelphax striatellus. Classification (NCBI taxonomy): domain Eukaryota; kingdom Metazoa; phylum Arthropoda; class Insecta; order Hemiptera; family Delphacidae; genus Laodelphax; species Laodelphax striatellus. Next base: position 1,953,369 of record CM029543.1, on the reverse strand, counting down.
TCTTGGCCGGCTTTAATGAACAGATAATGGCTGCAATAAAAAGCCAATCAACTGTGATTTCGATACCTTTATTGGGAGAGCAACGAGTGAGATAGACAATACCTAATTAGTGCACTCTCTCACTCGAACACACTATTTTTCAATTAATACAGTCAATCAATTTCATAGAAAATGAATCATTACAATTTCATGTCCTGCTAAACTCGTAGGTTTTCCAGCATGTGCCCATTCAATACATATAGCAGGATTAATTTAACTTGTCAGAAAACAGCTGTTTCGGCAATAAGTAAACAGTGATTTTGACACAATAATCCAAAGGCTTAAAACTCTTAGGCTAGGCGTACACCGGTTAGTCAAGACAAGACAAGACGAGATTAGTCACGTTTAGTCGCAGTACTTCACATAGTTGCTTATGAAGCAACACACACCGATTAGTCATTGCATCAGTGTGTGCTGCTTCATAAGCAACTATGTGAATTACTGTGACTAAACGTGACTAATCTCGTCTTGTCTTGTCTTGACTAACCGGTGTACGCCTAGCCTTAAAGACCTTTAAAGTCTTTAAAAGACCTTTTTAAAGAAGACCTTTCAAAGAATACCTTTTTAAAAGACCTTTTCAATGCAGAGATTCAGCATTTGTAGGTTACGTATTGTGATATTGATTGTCGAAACAGCTGTTGTCTGACAGGTTAAATTGAACCTGCTATATTAAGGGCCGGTTCATGAGCTCGGGATTTAGCCAAGTCCTAGACTAAAATGGTTGGCCACCGTAGCATCGACAAACGTTAGCCTCAACTCTATGTACTAAGGGCTCTCTATTCGCTGTGTGCATCTACCGTGTTGCGCTCTGGCGGATAATCGTATGAATCTACGAGGGTAGATTAACATGGGCAAGGATAGGCTTATGTACGTAAAACTTAGTTTATAATTGAAATAGAATTCCCTGTCGCTATTTTTCCTACTTATCGATTGTGGAATTATATTTAGAATAATAAAATTAACATATCGCATTTTCTTAAACATTATTATAATCTTCAATTCAAGTTTTAAAATCAACTTTGAAGGTTATGTTTCAAGCTCATGGAGCAGACGATGTAGTTTATCCACAGCTGAGTTCATTTCCATTGGTTATCATTTCAAATTGCATTATGGGCGCGAGACTTCAAATCAATCATATGCTTTTGAACTGGATTTTTCACTCAATTCAAAACTGAGATCCGATTTCTTTGTTGAATCACTTTACGTTTGGAAATATGGAAGGAATAGAAGCCGCAATTACTATTGTGAACGGTATTTATACAATTAGGAATACGACAATACTTTAAATGCATTGTAAATGCTTATTCCCTATCCTTTCTCATGTTCAACTACCTGGCTTCGTTCACTAAAATTCCGCGTGAGCGCAGGTGTCGATTTTATTATCCCCACCACCTAAGTGCACACAGCGAATACATAATTTGTAATCTAGGACCTGAGCAGTTATATTTAGTTAATCTACATGAATAAATAAATCTAATCCCCTCCTTCTCCTTCTCCTCCTTCCTCCTCCTCCTCTCCTCCTCCTCCTCCTCCTCCTCCTCCTCCTCCTCCTCCTCCTCCTCCTCTTCCTCCTTCCTCCTCCTCCTCCTCCTCCTCCTCCTCCTCCTCCTCCTCCTCCTCCTCTTCCACCTCCACATCCTCCTCACCTCCTCCTCTCTCCCATTCGTTAATCGCCATGAATATTCATCCTCCTCCCTCCTCTCCTCCTCCTCCTCCTCCTCCACCTCTCTCCTCTTCCTCCTCCTCCTCCTCCTCCTCCACCTCCTCCTCCTCTCTAGTATCTATCTAATGCAAAGCGTCAAACTAAATGAATATTACTGTACTTATATTGTTAAAATTATTTGCTTACAATCCGTTAAATTATTAATAGGATAACATTACTTATACATCATTTGTGATCTAGAACCTGAGCAGTTATATTCAGTTATATCTTATCTACATGAATAAAACTATAGTGTTAACTTCTGCAGTTCGTTTCATGTAGATCCAAAATTCAAACTTCCTCCTAGTCTTCCCACTTATTCTTCTTCTACTCCTCCTCCTTCCTCCTCTCTTATACCCTCCTCCTCATTCTCTTCTTCTTATATCTTCTCATTTCATTTCATCTTCTATTCCTTTCTTCCCTCCTTCCTCCTCCTTTTCATCCCCACTTTTCTCCTCCTCAGTTCCTTCTCCCTTCTCTATTTTCTCCTCCCTCCTTCCTTCCTTTTCTATCTTCCTTCCTCTTCTTCTTCCTCCTTTTCACCCTCTTCACTTTCCTCTTCCTCTCTTTCCTTCTCTCCTCCTTCCTCCCTCCCTCCTTCTCTCCCTCTCACTTTCTCTCCTCCTCCTCCTCCTCCTCTAATAAGTTTGTTCAATAATGTATGGCAGTCAGCAATACAACACAAGTTTATTTGTATTTTGTGTTCAATCACGCCCGATGGAATTGAGGGCTTGCGTTGAGGTTGATGCCGCCTTCATTCGTTAATCGCCATGAATATTCATCCCTGTGAATTGAGAATCAACCAACGGCGGTCTCGAACCGATAATCTCATTGCTCCTGCTCACTCTCTCTCTCTCTTCTCTCTCTCTCTATTGCACTCTCTCTCTTTATATTTGTATATATTGTAAAGGGTTGTGTGGTAGAGAGGACCAGGAGTCCTAACTCCGCCCTTAATAAAGGCAATTAATCAATCAATCAATCAATCTCTCTCTAGTACGGTTGAGTGTTTATGGGAAGGATGTCCTTGCATATCCTTCCCTAAGAATCGACATGTATAGCAGGATTCTTTTAACTTGTCAGAAAACAGGTGATTTAACGTTAGTAAACGAGCGTACATCAATCAGCTGTTTTCTGACAATTCAAAAGAATCCTGCTATATATGTCCAAGCTCCGCCGTTTCATGTAGATACAAAACCATATTGCAATTACTTTTATTTTCATTGACGTTCATTTCAGCATGAAATATATCATACACTAGAATTCCAGTCGTATTCAACAATCTTGAATTAAAATTTATACCTATATATTTTTATTTAAAATCTCCCTTATTTTATGTTTTGTTCAGTGAATCTTATACTGCAATTACTATTTTTAAATGACGTTCATTGTAATAACTATCATCACTTAGAATTTAAGCGATATATTTTGTAATCTACATGGATAAAGTGAATATTCTATTCTATACTCTCTTTTTAATATCTCTGTCTCTTTCTCACTCTCTCTCAATCTGTCTTTCTCTCTTGATCTCTCTCTCTCTATCTAGTACGGTTGAGTGTTTATGGGAAGGGTGTCCTTGCATATCCTTCCCTAAGAATCGACATGTATATGTCCAAACTCCGCCGTTTCATGTAGATACAAAACCATATGGCAATTACTTTTATTTTCATTGACGTTCATTTCAGCATGAAATATATCATACACTATAGCAGCATCCTTTTAACTTGTCAGAAAACATATGTTTCGATGAGCAATATCACAATGCTTAACCTACAAATGCTGAATCTCGCAGATTATTGAAAAGGTCTTTTAAAAAGTTATTCTTCGAAAGGTCTTTTAAAAGGTATTTCAAGACTTTAAAGGAAATCGGAAATGTTATTACCGACACAGCTGATTTCTGACAAGTTAAAAGGATCCTGCTATAACAGTCATTCGTTAGCCGCCTTCCTAAAAAGATTCTAGGCTAGGCTAGTTGTTGGCAGTCAAAAGTAGAGAGCGCGCACACAAGGCTTTGATTTACTAATGGGCAAACTTTTGAGCTTTGAGACTAGTTTACAACACTCACAAAAGGCGTATAGTCGGCCATTTTGAAATTAACTAACTATAGAGAGAGATAGAGAAGGATAGAGTTTAGAGTAAAGAGAGAGGAGGGGAGGGGTACAGGAAGAGAGATTATACTACTTCTCAAATGAACTATACAAACTATTATTCAGTGATTGCCGTATAACCTCTCTTAGCTAATGAATTGTTGGGAGAAGGGTTAAGAACGGAGGGGGGGTGGTGGAGGAGGCAATGTAGAAGGAGAAGAGGAAGAGGAAAAAGGAAAGGATAATGAGGGAGAGGTTAAGAAGGAGGGGGAGGGGGAGGAGGAGGGGGGGAAGAGAAGGACGAGGAGTCGAGAAGTAATAGGAAGAGGAGGTGGTGGAGAAGAAGGAAGAGGAGAAGGAGAAGAAGGTGGAAGAGGAGAAGGATAAGAAAGGATGAGGAGGGGATAAAGGAGGAGGATGAAAGTGATGAGGAGGAGGAGAAGGAGGAGAAAGAGGAGAAGGAGGAGAGAGGAGAGGAGGAGAAAGAGGAGGAAGGAGGAAGGAGGATGAAGGAGGAGGAATGAGGAGAATTGTAAAGGAGAGAGGAGGAGGATAAGAATAATGTGGAGGAAGAGGTGAAGGAAGAGGAGTAGGATGAGAGGAGGAGGGACGATAAAGAGGAAGAGGAGGAGGACGAATTTGTATGTAGGAGAGAGGAAGAGGAGGTGGATGAGGAGGAGGAGGGGAGAGAGAAGGATATAGAAGGATAAGAAAAGGAGTAGAGGAAGGAAGAAGAGAAGGAGAGAAGGAGGAGAAAAGAAGGAGATAGAAGAAAGAGAAGGACGAGGATACTGGAGATGAAGCGGAGGAGGAGGAGAAGTTAAGACAGAGGAGAAGGGGAAAGAGGAGATTGATGAGGAGAAAAAGGAGGATGAGGTGGAGGATGAGGAAGAGGAGTAGAACGAGGAGGAGGAGAAGTGGGAGAAGAAGGATTGATTTAAATCCAGGATTGATGAGAGCATTAGCCGAGTTTGTTCAAATAGTTGCATGTAATGCAGGGTTAATTTCTGTACCAGCCGTTTGCTCTATTCAGAGTTTGTGATGTGGGGCTTTCTCTTTGTGAAAAACGATTCAGTTGATTCCATGAAGCATGATTTGGTTGCAACATGAATCTTTGTATTAGAAAATAGATATAGTAGAAATTTTACTAAAGTGCATGCACACTCTATATCAGATACATAGACTGTATTCGCTGTGTGCACGTAGGTGGTGGAGATAATAAAATCGACCCCAGCGCTCACGCGGAATTTTTGTGAACCAAAAACGGGATATTCAACATGAGAAAGGATAGGTAATAAGCATTAAGGCTAGGCGTACACCGGTTAGTCAAGACAAGACAAGACGAGATTAGTCACGTTTAGTCATTGTAATTCAGATAGTTGCTTATGAAAAAACACACCGATTAGTCATTGCATCAGTGTGTGCTGCTTCATAAGCAACTATGTGAATTACTGTGACTAAACGTGACTAATCTCGTCTTGTCTTGTCTTGACTAACCGGTGTACGCCTAGCCTTAGTTGCCAGCAAAACAGCAGATAAAAAGTAACAAGTGTGACATGGGCAATAGCTTCTAATAGTAGCAGTAGCTACTACTAGAAGTTACTGTCTATGACACACTTGTTATTTAGTATCGGCTGTTTTTCTAGCAGCTAATAAAGTGGCTTTGCATTATTCAAGCTTAACAGTAGCAGATAAAAGTAAGGCTAGGCGTACACCGGTTAGTCAAGACAAGACAAGACGAGATTAGTCACGTTTAGTCATCGTAATTCACATAGTTGCTTATGAAGTAGCACACACTGATGCAATGACTAATCGGTGAGTGTTGCTTCATGAGCAACTATGTGAAGTACTGTGACTAATCTATTCTTGTCTTGTCTTGACTAACCGGTGTACGCCTATCTAATAGTAGCAGTAGCTTTAAGTAGCTACTACTAGAAGTTACTGTCTATGACACACTTGCTATTTAGTATCAGCCGTTTTTCTAGCAGCGGATAAAGTGGCTTAGCATTATTCAAGCTTAACAGTAGCAGTTAAAAATAACAGTGTTGTTACTCACCGATAACAGTAGCCAGTATAATCAATCCGAGAAGAAAAGCGGTGACAATCATGACAACCACCTCACCGGATCCATCATCCTCGCCGTCCCGGTTTGTCGTCGTCATATTCTGGTCCAACGTCACGTTCCAACTCAAATTCAAATTTCCCGCCTCGGCGCCCCCCACCACTCCCACCTCGTCCCACAGCACCGTTCCCCACCACAGGTCGTTGCTTTCATCCGGGAAACCGGTCGGTACCACTTTGTCGCTCGATAGAAACCGGTTCGAACCGGTTTTAGTCCGATTGTTGTCGACACCAAAACTGGTTCTATCATCGAAAAACCTCTCGAACGTACTCACAGTCGTTGTCCCACTTGTTGCTTGTTGTTTTGGACTTGTCGTTGACACATCGCTTCTTGTTGTCGCATAGTTTTTGGTGAAAAACGTCAACACTTTGTCGGTGTCGGCTGGGTGGGAGGTGGATTTGTCGTCGTCATAGTTTGACAGGCGATTGATGGTGGTTGTGTAGTTGGGAAGAAGTGAAGACAAAATGGTTGACTGCGTAGTGGAGGTGTTCGGGAGCGGTTTCCGTTTGTAGGGTCTCCAAGGACGTCGTGCGTCTCTTTTCACCAACAACAGTGAAGCTAATTCTTCCATGTTCTGTATTTAGCTTTGAAAATGTTTCTAAAATTGTCAACAATTAAACACTACTGTTCAAAACTTTACATTGGCACACTTTGTTCGATAACGTATTTGTAGATTCTAAATTGTGTAGCAGTAACAGTTGCTTTGTAGAGCAACACATGTTTTTTGTGTCTCAAAACACTTCACCAAAAAAATCTGCGCAAAAATAAGTAAAAACTGTGTTACTCTGAACAGGCTCCCAGATGTTGAATGTCAATTTGATTTTTGTAATCTCCTTTGCGCAAATTTCAATTCCTTCCAGGTTTTATAGTTGTCTAGATTTTTACTGCCAACACAAATTTCCCAATAATTATTATTGTAATCATCCAATGTTTTTTGCTCTGTTATCAACAATTCCTTTGGAAGTCTGATATGCAACAGAGAGTTTTAAATTGTTCCACAGTTTTGAAGGTATCAAGTTCCAATGTTTTTTGCTCTGTTATCAACAATTCCTTTGGGAGTCTGATATGCAACAGAGAGTTTTAAATCGTCCCACACTTTTGAAGGTATCAAGTTCCATGTTTCAGTCACATCACTTTCCCAGAGAACTTGATTTCAAATTACTTCAAAAATTCAACTGTTTTCTCTCTGTAACGTATTGGGAGATTTGAATTTCCTCTAAATTTTGCTAACCGTGTTCCCAAAAATATGACAGATTTCAATCTACTGTGAGATCTTTGTCAGTAGATAGTTTTCACCAATTCTGGCGCACAATGACGTCACACCTACACCTCACCACTATCTACTTTTGTCATTTTCTTTCTAGCAATATTGTTGACCTTCCTTGAATTCTTTCGATTAATCAAAATTCTACTCTAGTTTCAGAATTTTTTGTAGCTGAACTTTCAGACTCGTCCACGATTTTCCAATGTTGCTAGTCACTTTTACAAACAAATTTTCCTCTATTTCTCTGTACAACAAACACGTGATTCTATTTACAAATTGTTCTAAAAACATTCAACAGTCAACTTCAGACGTCAACGTCTGACTTGAATAATTATAATAATACAAATTTTATTCACTAGAGGCGCCCGCGCCTTCAATATTTTCCCTAATTAAACAACAGTTTTGTGCCAAATTCAACAGGTTACTTGATTGTCTGGAAGCGAATTTCATTGTCTACTATCAGCGTTATGTCATTGTGACGGGGTTCTTGAGGATTTTTGTGTGGCTGGAGGCTTGAGGTGAAGATTGTGCTTGGCTGTGGTCATGTTATCTGGAAAAAAAATTAAGAAATTCCATTAGTACAACGTATTGTATTAGTACAATGTATAGCAGGAATACTTTAACTAGTCGGAAAACAGCTGTTTTGGTAATCATTAAACAGTGATTTTATGCAGCTTTGACACAATAATCCAAAGGCTTAAAAGTCTTAAAGATAGATAGGTGTACCTGAAAAACCTTTCAATAATCTGATTCAGCATTTGTAGCTCTTTTGTCTGATCGTTGCCAAATTAAGTTAAATTACTCGTATCAATGCATAAAGTATATTATAGAATACATTTATTTATCTACAATAAAATATTTTAACAAAAATATTGATGATGTGGAACCTGTGGATCAGTGTTCATTAAAGTAGAATTTCAATAAGTTTTCTCATTTATACAGAGTGTTTCTAAAATAGACCGACAAACTTCGTGAGCGGTTCTATGACATTGGAATTAAGAAAATGTTCCAGTAAATATGGGTCCTAAAATGCTTTGTTTCCCCCCTAGTCCCATTTTGTTTTTCATTTTTTTTCTCCAGAAAGGTTTGATTAATTTTGTTGAAACTTGGCATGGTCAAGGCCAATATGAAGGTCTGCTGTAAAAAAAAAAATGACGAAATATCTGAAAATGGCGGGCATTTGAAATTTTAAATTAATATAACTTGAAAACTTGTTGTTGCAGATAAAATTTGCTTTTAAATGAGAAACAGTTATGATACAGAGATCCTTGTAGAATTGAATTGATCTCCAGTGTAATGAGGAAAAAGTGAAAAAGTAGTATTGAAGAATAATTTAAGAATGAAAATGCAATTAACGAAGACGAATGACGTCATCCAGTGTGAAAGAGAAAGAATATAGGGAGGGTAAGAGAGAGAGAAAGTTTGAACAAATTGAAAATCAAAAATCAGTTTTGGAGACAAGAGCCATGCGAAATGAAGAAGAAAGAGTGAATAAGAGCTGAGAAGGTGAGAGGAGGAGGAGGAGGAGGAGGAGGCGGATGAGGAGGAGGAGGAGGAGGAGGAGGAGGAGGAGGAGGAGGGGGGGGAGAAGGATTAGTAGGAGGGGTGGGAGTGGCAATTATTCAGGAGAAATTGGAATTGGAATTGGCCCAGAGCAAAATGAATCAGAGTTTCAAATTTCGGACTCAACTCTGACGATTTTGTTAACTTGGCGAAGAAATTAGACTTTCTTCTTCTTCTTCTACTCCTTCTTTCTTCTCCCTCTTATTCTACATGTTTTTGTCGAATTTAATTCCCTCTTTCTACTTGAGCGTGATGCCCAAATGAGCCCTAGGCTTGTGCGTGAGTGATGAGATGGAATCTTATTACATGACTGATGTCATAATCTCTGATATCTGATTTCTAGATTCATCTCCATTTTCTTCTTCATCACCATCTTCTTCTTCTTCTTCTTCTTTTTCTTCTTCTTCTTCTTCTTCTTCTACTACTACATCTTCTTTTACTTTTCCTTTCTATTCTTCTACTTATTGCTCTTCCTCTTGTTTTTTTTTTGGGAGGAACAGAAGAAGAAGAAGAAGAAGAAGAAGAAGAAGAAGAAGAAGAAGAAGAGGAGAAGAAGAAGAAGAGAAAAAGAAAATGAAGAAGGAGAATAAGAAGAAGAAGAATAAAAAGAGAAGTTGAGGTTAAATGATTGAATGATATTCTGATTGATCCAAAACTTCAAAGAGTTGCACCATTCAATATTAATGTATTGATTGGTGATACTTTGGTTTCGTTCTGTTTGAATAAATCAGTAGATAATCGTGGCAAATTATGAGAATCCTATCATCATGAAATGGATATTAGGTAAAGATTTTTCACTGAGTTATTTTTTGTCAAGATTATTTACCCTTTTTTCAAAGGCTCATAATACAACCATTGCATAAACTGCTATAGTCATACTGTATTGGCTTTTTTTCAGTGCCTCATATTCTGCTGGTGTCTAAGGCTAGGCGTACACCGGTTAGTCAAGACAAGACTAGATTAGTCACGTTTAGTCACAGTACTTCTAATGGTATGAGCCACACCGATTAGTCATTGCTAATCGGTGTGTTGCTTCATAAGCAATTCATGTGAAGTACTGGTGATAAACGTGACTAATCTCGTCTTGTCTTGTCTTGACTAACCGGTGTACGCCTAGCCTAAGACTACTTATAGACTTTATAAGAGTGAGTGAGCCATGTCCCGACTTTGACACTAAGCACATGTTCTGAGTCTGAGTGCCAAAATACATACATCAACATTTCTGAGAATTTCAAATCTGTTTTATTTGGCATTGGCTACTGGAGAGAAATGCCACAAAACCACTCGATCATTCACGTCTCATTTTCGTTCTTCTTCATCTCCTTCTTCTTCTCCATCTACTACTTCTTCTTCCTCCTCTTCTGCTCCTCCTTCTCCTTCTTCTTCTTCCCTTCTTCCTTCCTTCTTCTTCTTCTTCTCCTCCCTTCCTCCTCCTCCTCCTCCTCCTCCTCCTCCTCCTCCTCCTCCTTCCTCCTCCCTCCTTATTTTCTATCCCTCTTGCTCATCAGTATTCTATTTTTCTGTCTTCTTCTTCTTCTCCATCCTCTTCTTCCTCTCTCTCTCTTTTTATACTCCTCTTCTTGTTCAATTCAATTCTTTCAATTCCCATTTCTTCTTCTCTCTTCTTCCTTCTTCTTCTCTACTTCTTCTTTCTCTCTCTCTTCTTCTTCTCTTTCTTCTTCTTCTTCTTCTTCTTCTTCTTCTTCTTCTTCTTCTTCTTCTTCTTCCTCCTCCTTCTTCTTCTTCTTCTTCTTAATCTTCTTCTCCTCCTTCTTCTCTCTCTTCTTCCTTCTTCCTTCTTCTTCTTCTTCTTCTTCTTCTTCTTCTTCTTTTTTTCACATTCTTCTATTTCTACTGCACTCCGTCAATCTTTTCGAGTTGTTGAATAATATTATCTTGACAACAGCAGCTGTAAAATATCACCTTAATTTGTTTTAGGAATTTCAACAACTGATTTTCGAATCAAGCAACTGTGTTTGCCAATTTTTGTCCTGAAAAATCACCTCTTGGAAATGATTGAAAAGAAAAAAGCAGATAGATGATTAAAAAAGAAAAATTATTCAAGACATAAGAACAGTGAAGAAAGAAGTATTAGAAGATGGAGGAGGGACTGGTGGGGGAGAAGAACATGGAGGAGAAGAAGATGGAGGAGGAGAATAAGAAGAAGAAGAAGAAGAAGAAGAAGAAGAAGAAGAAGAAGAAGAAGAAGAAGAAGAAGAATAAGAAGAAGAAAGAGAAGAATGGTTTGATTAAATGAGTGCTACTACAAGAACAAAATAGAAAAACGTAGCAAAAGTAATTTGAAGGGATAAATCGATTGGGTGGACAGAGAGAAAACGATTGAATGGGAGAGAGAGAGATGAAAGAGAAGAAAAGAGATAGAGTTAAAAAAATGAGAGAGAGAGAGTGATAGAGAGAATAAGTGAGACAAGAGAGTTTTGCTGAATCGGAGTTTTTTCTTTTTCTCCCATTTTTCCGCCTAGTCCATTGTGCTCTACGCTGGTCTGAAGTTCAAATCAATGAAAATAATAGAATAAAAAGTTTGGCATATTGATTTCCATTCTGAATATTACTTCATTATTATTAGGCAACCCAATCACCTCCACAGATTTACCAACTAAGAAATAGAACGTGGAAAAAGTACAGATTTGAGATGCGGACATTAAAGGGAGAGCTCAAGTTTGAGATGGACTAGAACAATGTACAGTTTTTGAGGTATGACTGTTGGGTGGCATACCAATTGGTCGACCTGTATTTGACAGACAGTCAATTGTACGACCAACTCAATCAGCTGATGGAACAACAACAATACAGAGTGCAGTTCACAACTCATAGATTTCCAATCGAGTTTAACTAATATAAATCTCGATTACTTTATTATAATTGGGAGTAATTATGAGATACTTATCAAGATTTAACATCAGTATAATAAGATTCATTAACACATTACCTGGCAATATAAGACTCTTTTCTACTATACAAGCAGAGATATTTAGCTGAGAAGAGTACACCTCTCTCTTCTTTCAAGGGAAAGTTGAGAGAGGAAAATTCCGATTATCAAATGCTCATATCTCCTGAACGGGAGCGAATTTTTTTTTATTTTGTAGACGGATTCTTGTTCAGCTCTTTAAGTACTATCTTATACGTTATTTCAAGAAATTGTGAGAATTTTTCATTTTTTGCAAAAATCATGATGCGTTTTTTTAGCCAAAAAATGAAAATCTCTCAGATTTGCTTGATATTTGGGCTATGGATAGAGCATGGCCTAACAAGTGTACACACATAATATGAGACTTTTCTCTACTATACAAGCAGAGATATTTAGCTGAGAAGAGTACACCTCTCTCTTCTCTCAATGGAAAGCTGAGAGAGGAAAATCCCCATTTCCATTTATGCTCTTATCTTCTGAACGGGAGCGAATTTCGACTTATCATGTTTTGGGAAAAATTTGCATAAAATTTAAAATCCTCTCCTTTAATGGGAGCTGTGAACTGAATTTCAAAATCGATTGAAATTTGTTTACCATAAACTGGCTTCTATAAAATATGGATTAGCATAAATTTCCATGTTGACCACAGGGTTGGTCATAAACCGGAGGCATGGCTGCTTTTTATGATGTCTGCTGTGCCAGAAACATGAAACAAAAAATGTTTTTTTCTTTGTCTGTCCATCACTACACTTCATTTCACTTCTAGCTAAAACACTTCTCCTTCATCATCATCAACATCTCCATTTTCTTCTTCTTTTTCTTCATCTTCTTCTTTTTCTTCTTCTTCTACTACTTCTTCTTCTTCTTCTTCTTCTTCTTCTTCTTCTTCTTCTTCTTCTTCTTCTTCTTCTTCTATTATTCTTCTCTTCTTCTTCTTCTTCTTCTTCTTCTTCTTCAGCTTTTTCTCCTTCTTCTTCATCTTCTGCTTCTTCTTCTCCTTAGCCTTTTCTCTTAATCTCTCTCTATTTCTACTGATTTTTGTACATCTCGTTATTCGAATTCTTCTGCTTTTTGTAGCTCTTTTTCTTCTATTTCTTCTGCTTTTTGTAGTTCTTTTTCTTCTATTTCTTATGCTTTTTGTAGTTCTTTTTCTTCTATTTCTTCTGCACTATGTACTTGAAATTGCACAGCTGCTGTTGTCAAGATAATATTATTCAACAACTCGGAATTATGAACGGAGTGCAGAAGAAATAGAAGAATGTAAAGAAGAAGAAGAAGATGAAAGGTAGAAGTTGAAGAAAAAGAAGAGGAAAAAGAAAAGAGAGGAGGAGGAAGAGAAGGAAAAGAAGAAGGAGAAGAAGAAGAAGAAGAAGAAGAGAGAAGAAGAGAGAAGAAGAAGAAGAAGAAGAAGAAGAAGAAGAAGAGAAGAAGAAGAAGATACAGGAACAACATTACACTGTAATGTAGGTGGTGTGGTGTTATTGTAAATAATTATAATAAATGAGACTGACAGAGTGTGATATCAGAGTAGGGAGGGGGTGGTTTCTAATTAATCTAATTGCCTAATTAATCAGTGCTCAGTGCCTCTTCTGTTTTCAACTCTCGCCCCTCCTCCTACTCCTCCTTCTCCTTCTCCTCCTCCTCCTCCTCTTCTTCTCCTTCTACCTCCTCTTCCTCCTCCTTCTGCTTCAATTTCTTCTTCAGTCTTCTCCTCACCCTCCTCCTTCTATTCTTCTTCCCTTCTCCTTCTCCCTCCTTCTTCTTCTGCTCTTTTTCTTCCTCACTCTTTCTTCATCTTAATGCGTCACTGCACTTCCTTCCCATCTCCCATTTAATACTGCCTCTCATATCATTGATGAACAATTTATTGCGTCTTCTATCATCTATACTAGAACTAGTTACCTTACTGATTCATTAATAATATATCATTGCTCGAGAAGTGGAAAATTATGAAGAGAAGAAGAAGAAGAAGAAGCAGAAGAAGAGAAGAAGAAAGAGAGAAGAAGAAGGAGAGAAGTGAAGAAGAAGGAGATGGAGAAGGCGGAGGAGGAGAAGGAGAGGAAGGAGAATAAGAAGGAGAAGGAGGAGGAAGAAGAAGAGAAGAAGGAGGAGGAGAAAGGAAGGAAGAAGAGAAGAAGAAGAAGAAGAAGAAGAAGAAGAAGGAGAAGAAGAGGAAGGAGGAAGAGAAGGAGAAGAAGAAGCAGGAAGAAAGAAGGAGAGGAAGGAGAATAAGAAGAAGTAGTGAAATCGGTGTATAAGTGAAAACTAATTACCGTACTGTGTTAACTGCAATATCATATTACTGCATATTATTTCATTTCATCACTACAAGATTTTTCGTCTCACACATTCAAGCTGAACATTGAAGAGGTGATCAAGAAGAAAAAGAAGAAGAAGAAGAAGAAGAAGAAGAAGAAGAAGAAGAGAGAGAACAAGGTAAAGGAGCAGGCGAGAAGTGAGAAGAGGAGGAGGAGAAAAAGGAAGAAGAGGAATGAGAAGAAAAGAACAAGGAGAAATAGGAGGAGAAGAGGAGGAAATGAGGAGAGAACGAGGAGATAAAGAAGAAGGAAAAGAAAGAAGAAGAAAATTGAAAAGGCGGAAAAAAGCACAGAAAAATGAAAGAATGATGATATCATAACGGCGTAGCCACTTGGGCTGAAGTTGAACTTTTTAATTAGCTGCTGCTTTCTCTGCCAACCGAGAGCAAAAATCATATTTTTCACTTAACTCTTCCCTTCCCTCATCTCACTTTTGCTCCTCTTCTTCCCTCTTTTCTTATTCTCCTCCTCCTCCTTCTTCTTCTTTTCATTTTTTTCTCCCTCTCTCCTCTTCCTCTTCTTCTTTCTTCATTAACTTCTTCTTCTAACTTCTTACATTAAATCAGGCAGAGTGAACAGTGTGCTGTGTGGCTCTGTGATTTTATATGTCATTTTGTGTTATTCTGGTGATGTGGCCGGAATTTTTGTAGTGCGAATCAGTAATCATTTAGGAGTATTATTCAACTTTGATCTTACTAAAAATCCGGTTATTTTTTGTGAAAAATCATTTTAACATCAATTATAACCTATAAAATACGTGATATTGTGTGCGATGGCTAGTAATACGCGTTCTCGTGCTGAATCGTGCAGTGGCGGTGGCGATAAGGACAACAAGAGAGAGGCAACAACAACAGCCAGTTGTCTCGGGTGGAGTCGGCCGCTGCCGGTGAACAATCGTCTATTGATAGAAAGCTTAGCATTCTCGCATCTAAAGTCGACGCTATTCAAACTGATGTTGCGTCAATCAAGAATGAACAAAGAGACGTTATCAAATCCATTGATCATCTATTTGAACTGAATAAGGATAACAGTGATGCTATTAAAAACACAAAAGATATTAATAAGTGTACCGGCGAAGTTACGGCTATAAAACAATGATTTTAAATTGAAACTGGAATTTAATAAATTTGCTGATGAATTGAATGCTCTTCAGCAGTACTCTGGGAAGAATTGTATAGACATTATCGGTGTTCCTTTTGTCAAGACGGAAAGCTTGAATAAGATTTTGATGAACATTCTGAAGTCCATTGGTTTCAATTTGAAGGATCATATGATAGATAATTATCACAGACTTCCGTCGAGTGTTGTGGAGGGGTGAAATGTGTCCTCCGATTATTGTGAAGTTCTGTGGGTATTCCTATAAGGATGGGTTCCTCAATTGTAAAAAGTTAAAACAAGCTAGTACTTTCTGACATTGGGTGGCCGGGTAATGAAAAAGTGTCGCTGTCAACGAGGACTATGTCTCCACAAAATCAGGTCCTGTTCAAGGCTGCAAAACAGTGATGCAAAAGTCAGGTAAATTTAAATTTGTCTGGTTTAGAAATGGTCGGATTTTCACGAATTGAACTCTGCTGCTAAACCTGTCTGCGTTCGCTCAATGAAGGATCTGGAATGATTGGAAATAGGAAATGACTGATTTGGCTACTTCTTTCATTTTTACTCAGGATTGTTTTATTTTAGAAGAGTCTCATGGCAGCACATTGACAGTGCGTTTTGCTGCGCTTTCTTACATCTCGTTCAATGTTTATTTCTCAATTTTTCTCCACACAATCAGAGGTTAAAGTTACTTATTTTAACAGATTAAGATTACAGTTAGATCATAGTTGTATAAGAAATAATGATATGTTTGACTATATTGTATCATTAGAGCTGGTAATTATTAACGGAGGTATCTACTTAATTTATGATAAATTTATTGTGTTATGTATTTTACTATCAAGATTGTGATTGTTTATTTCGATGGATAAATCTAATGAGTTGAAGGTTTTTATCAAAATGTTTAGGGCTGAATACTAAGGTATTTGATTTTAGGATGAATGTATTAGAGTGTGAATTTGATGTTATTGTACTTAGTGAAACATGGCTCAGTAGCAGTGTGGCGACCGGTGAATTGTTTCCGACAGATATAGAGTATTTAGAAAGATAGGGATCCTATAACTTCAGGTAAAAAATTGGAGGTGGTGTGCTTATTGCTATCCATGAAAGATTTAGATGTGATCGACTTTCTTTCATTGAAACAGATGACTGTATTTGGGTGAAGGTATTTCTGTCCACACATGATTCTAGTGTGCTATTGTCGTCAGTATATTTTGCGCCTAGAACAAGAATTGATGGGTATAAGGATTTCTTTGAGAAACTAGATGTATGTACAATTTGAGCAGTGAGAAATTACTTATTATAGGTGACTTCAATTTTACAAATAACTGGTGGTAACTTTAATTTGAGAACTGGGTGCGATATATGTAAACAATTATTATTTTTCTAGAATTATATGGTGTAAGATTGCTGAATGATATTTTTAAAATGATAATGGCAAAACATTGGATTTAGTTATTTCTGATTTTCTTCACATTAATGTTGGTCGGGAGACAAGATTCATTGGTCATGACAATTCGCATCATCCTCCTCTATTAATTAATATAGACACGCATATTTCTTGTAGTTTGGATGAGGAGTCTGATGTTAAAAGTTATGATTTTAGGCAAGCTGATTTTGTTGGAATGTATAATGCATTTAAACAGGTTGACTGGGTAGATTTCATATCTGAATCTGATGTCAATAATGCGGTGTGTATTTTTAATGAGATTGTTACGTCTGTTTATAATGATTTTGTACCAAAACGTAGAAAGACTAAAATAAATACCCCAAATGGTACACCAAGGAAATAATTTGCAAATTCAAAGAGAAGAATAAATATAGAAGATTATATAAAAATATAATATTGAGGCTGTATAACTTAAGGTATAAGGAGGTCAGGAAGGAGTTGAAAAAGATTTAAGATTGGCATATATATCGTTTGTAGAAAGTGCGAGTCTAATATTGGTAGCAATCCAAACTGGCTTCTGGAGTATGAGTTAAAACTTTAAAAGTAGTGAAATGGACTTGTCCTATGTAAATTATAATGGTGTGCCTCATAGTGGAGGAAGCTCAATTGCAGAAGCATTTGCAGATTATTTTAGTTCAGTGTATGATTCTAATGATGAAACTGAGGAACAGCTTTTGGCTAGAGTACTTTTAAATAATGATAGGTATGGTTTTGGGTGCTTTGATATTAAAGAAATATCTGGGTCGGATGTTATGACAGCTATAAAAATATGAAATCCAAACGATCTACTGGCCCAGACAATTCACCAGCATACATTTATAAAGGGTGTGCCGAATTTTTCATCAAACCATTGAAACATATTTTCAACTTAGCAATTAAAACTTCGGTTTTTCCTGATTTCTGGAAACTTGCAAAAGTGATTCTGTATTTAAGAAAGGAGATAGGAATGAAGCTGAGAATTACAGACCTATTTCTTTATTATCTATTCAGCTAAGATTTTGAGTCAATAATTTATAATTTTGTATTAGTACATGTACGTAAGCACATAAGTATTTTCCAGCATGGATTCTTACCGGCTCGCTCTATAAACAGTAATTTGATCAATTTTTCACGAATTTATATGTAGAAATTTAGATGCTGGGGAACAAGTTGATGTAATATATACTGACTTTTCTAAAGCATTTGATAAAGTTGACCATGAGGTGCTGTTGACGAAAGCACATCAAATGGGATTCTCTGATAAGTTGGTAAAATTTTGCTTCGTATCTGATGAACAGAAAGCAGTATGTGAGTGTCTAATAATTTTGCATCTAAAATTTTCTCTGTTAAATCAGGTGCCTCAAGGTTCAAATCTTGGACCTCTTTTATTTATTTTATTTATCAATGACATAACAAGATGTGTGGAGTATTCCAACATAATTTTATATGCTGACGATTTGAAATTATATAAGAGTATCAAATCCCATGATGATTGTAATTTGTTGTAGAAAGACATAAATAACTTAGAAGCATGGAGTGTTAAGAATAAATTGTCTTTCAATGTAAGTAAATGCAATGCTATGTCAGTTACCAAAAATACAATAAAATTCTCTGTAATTACAAAATATATAGCAAATGTTTTAAATCTGGGTTGAATTATTTCAAGGACTTGGGGTCACTTTTGAAAGCAGTATGTCGTTCAAAATGCATATAGTCAATGTTTGTCAATCATCATACAGGCTAATCGGTTTGGTGGAGAGGATTGGCTTTAAGTTTAGGAATGTTCATACACTGGTATTATTATATAATTCATTTATTGGGTCTCGCTTAGAATGTGGGATGATTGTTTGGTCTCCTCATCAAAAACATATATTGATATGCTTGAGGTGTGCAAAGATTTCTGCGTTATCTGTGTTATAGACTTACTGGTCTCTACTCTTTTACAATTTCCTACGTTGACTTACTTGGTCTATTTAATTTGGGTTTGGAAAGAAGGAGAAAGATCAATTGTATTGTATACTCAAAGTTATTCGTTCTGTTATGATGACATATCGACTCTATCAGGTATAAATATCAGTGTGGGCGACAGCCACAAGATCCATGGTTTTATTTCAGTATAAATCGTGTCATACTGATTTAATGTTATATTCACCTATATATCAGTTTGTTAAGTTGGCTGATAGTGTTGCCACTAGAGTTGACGTGTTTACTATTTCTCATTTTGTTTTACAAATTTGTTAAGTCTTCAAATTAGCACTGGTAGATACCTCCTTGTTTTCTAGGGTTAAATACTAAATCTAGGCTATTGTGATTTTGATGATCCTCAAAGTTATGTAATTTTTTGTTTCGTTTCCTCAGCTACTGCTGTAACATTGTGTTATTTTGTTCAGTTACAGATTAATTGGGTCTCGACTCTGTTCTGTAACTCTTGTAAATAAATAAATAAATAAATAAATCTCTTCTCATTAATTCTAGTTTGAGACGCAAAATTCATTTCAAGTGTAGGAACGAGCGAAAGATATAATATTACAGTTAACACAGTAATTAGTTTTCACTTATCCATCGATTTTGCTACTTCTTCTTATTCTCCTTTCTCTCCTTCTTCTTTCCTTCACGTTCATCTTCCTCTTCTTCTCCTCCTCTCTATTCACAAACTTCTTATTCTACAACTAATAGTTTTCTGTTTCATTCAACTACAACAATTGATTCATTTTTTTAAAGTTCAAATATCTAATAAAGCTTTATTTGAACTTCACTTTGAACTTTACTTTAAAGCTTCACTTTGAACAACGATCAAAATTGTTCAGAATAGAAATTCTAATCTTTTCTCACGCCACCTCTATCGCCTTGATGAAAACGTTCCACAAAAACCACTCCTAGAAACCCGGACAGGAAGAGACCCTTATATTATATTTCCACGCCTAAGGTTAGAAAAGCTTCACCTAGTCCATGTTCTAATTCTTCTCGCTCAACCCTGCCTCCTCTCCATTTGTATCCCAGTCCTCTTCTCCTCCTTCCCTGGCTTCTTCTTCTTTCTTCCTTCTTCTTCTTCTTCCTTCTTCTTTTTCTCCCATTCTCGACTCTTCTCTCAAAAGTGTTCTCAGTGGTCGGGTTCTGAGACTTTTAGAACCCATTTACTGCTCTTTGGAGCTATTTCCCTGTGGTAATCCACTTTCTTGTTTCTCTTCTTGCCTCCTCCATCAGGTCTCCATCCTTCGTCTTCTTTACTTTCTGGGTTTCGTTCCATAAACGTTAACGCTGCTACTTCTCATAAGCATTCATCCAGTTGGGTGCTCTCTCTTCTTCCTTTGCAGCGCTGTTTTCCTGATGTCATCTCTTCTACCTCCAGTGTTTCACGTTGAGATCTTCATTTATTCATTTGGTGCTACCGTTTTCTGGTTTTCTCTCTGTTTGTTTCACTTCCTTTCATTCTTGTCACTATATCCTTCTCATATCATTGCCACTTTCTCTCTTCCTTTTCTTCTAGATCGGCTTTTACCTTTCACTCCTCTCATAACCATTTCCTCTCTCTTTTTTGTGCCTTTCATTTCAATCAAAGTAAAATGGAAGAACCTAGGGGAAAAAATTAATCAAAAGAGAGAGAAGGTGGGGGCCTTTAAAACCCAGAAGAAAAGTTCTGGATGAGGTAACAGACGGAGGAGGAGGGAGGAAGAGGAAGAAGAGGAGGAAAGGAGGAGGAGGAAAGGAGAAGAGGAGGAAGGAGGAGAAACAAGAGGAGAAGGAGGAGGAGGTGGAGGGAGGGAAAAGGGAAGGAGGAGAGGAGAGGATGTGAAGAAGAGGGAGAGGATGGAAGGATGGGAGCAGATGGGAAACCTTGAAATGAGAGGCAAGAGAGAATGAGGAGGGAGGAAGGATGAATGAGGGAGGAGGAGAGTGGAAGGAGGAGGAGGAAGAAAGGAAGAGGAGTAGGAAAATAGGAAAGGGACAAGTGATGGAGATAAGATGAAGAGGTGGAAGGAAGGAAAAATTGAAAAGAAGAGAAGGGATAAAGGGACAGGGAGCAGAGAGAGAAAAGGAGTACAGGACAAGCGATATTCCCACTATAGCTCCTTCCACCTGCACCTCACTCCTATCCTCACTCTCCAATTTCCCCCCTCTTTGTGGCAACGTTCCACAGGGTTCGATCAATGGTACCCCTCCCACTCACATAACCCCACAGGGGTACCTCCCATACTAAACTATAGCATCATCCTCATCATCATCATCATCATCAGCCCTCATGTGTATGTATGTAATGTAGTTGTTTTTAGAATTGAAAACCCTTGACGTGGGAGGGAGGGTGTGAGTGATTGAGAGGAATAGAGAGAGAAATAGAGAGCGTGAAATAGACTAAGAGAGAGAGAGAGAGCAGTGAAGTGGACTTAAGAGAGAGGCACTTGAGAGCTAAAAAGTAGGCTAATAGAAGATTTAGGAATTACTCTAATGAGTTTAGACAATGACGAGATTAGTCACCTGCAGTCACAGTGTTCACATTTAGTGACAACACATACAGTTATATAATTTATTCAGGGATATAGCGTCTAAGCAGGACTAATCCGCTTCCTCGGCTCTGCCCCTGGACCCCTGGCGGAATACTTTATCAATTTAGACAATAAGACCAGCAGGCTCACTCGCTCGCTACACATCACGTTTGAACGTTTTAAATCAGGCTCGTTCTTCGGTAACAATTGAATAAATCATGCAATGGGACCAGCAGTGGATCACGGTGGCTGAAAGCAAGTGCTGCAGTTCAGCGTTCGGGAACACATGAACAAATATGGAATTGCTGAAGATCAACATGTCAAGGAACAAGTGTAGATTAGATGAAGTAAATTCACTTTTATAAAGCCTGGGTTCACGTATAATATGAAATGTATAGAAAAGCTACAACATGAGGTATGAACGGCTTCAATATTCTAAGGATGCAGGTTGCATGGTTAGGCTTTCAATGGGAACGTGTTTAGGACGGGACTGGGCGTGCACACCGGTATGAAGATCAGAGACAAGGCAGTCAAGGACAGAATCGGTCAGACGTTTAGTCACGTTGCTCCATAAGACAGTTGGCGTGAAGATCCCGACACACTGACCTGGTTCAGTCGATTGCGTCGGTTGGTGTTTGGCCACGCGCATATGTCAGTGAGCTCAATCATTGTGAAAAACTTCCAGAACGTTACTGATCCTCGTCAGCGGTGGCGTGTGGGCTGTTTCGGTGTGCCAATTACAGTGTTCATCATACTACGGAATGCTCAGTTAAGGGAGACATAAAATAAAATATGGGAATTGGAAATTGAGTAATAGGACTCTTAATCTGCAGTGATGTCAAATGAATTAGCTGAGTAAAGCATGGCAGTGCTGGCTTCCTCATTGAACACTATTCTATTCAATTCACTCTTGATCTCCAGTGACGTGGTAATGAGATTAGGCCAGGCTAGGCAGGGTCCAAGCTTGGGTGGCCATTACCTCTTGGTGAACACTACCTTCTATTCTATTCACCTTGAGGCACAGGAAATGGTCAATTCGAAGTCGACCAAATGACAGGTCGGCAAACCGGGTAGCCACCCGAAGGAGGCCAAAGCTCAAGGCTAGGCTTGACCTCGAACCTTTCAGGGTCATTACATTGTGCTGCTGTCAGCTGTAATTATAGAATAATTGATTACATTATTGGCGCAAGAGTTGGGGTTCTGGTTGTGGGGGGGGAGGAGTGTTGTGGGGCTAATGCATGAAATTAATTCAAAATTATTGATTAACATGTCGTGTAGGAATAGTTAGATGAGGAGGAGGGGTAGGAGAATGGGAAGGAGGAGGAGGAGAAGCAAGAGAAGGAGAGGGAGAGGAGAAGGGAGAATGGAGGAGGAAGAAGGAAGGAGAAAGGGAGGAAGGAGGAGGAGGAGAAGGAGATCGAGGAGAGAAGGAGGAGGAGGAGGAGATTGAGGAGGAGGAGGAGATCGAGGAGAGAAGGAGGAGAGGGGAGGAGGAATGAGGAGAAGCAGGAGACTGGAGGAGAAGGAGGAAGAAGGAGGAGAAGGGAGGAGAAGAGGAAGGAGGAAGAGATAGAGAAGAGGAAGAGAATGTGAATAGGGAATAAGAACGTGAGGACTGGAGGGAGGGAGGAGAAATAGAAGAAGGGGAAGAAGAAGGACAGGAGAAGAAGAACGAAGAGAGGACAAGGAGAAGAAGAGGAGGACAAGGAGGAGAGGAGAAGGAAGAGATACCGAAGAAAAAGTGAGGTAGGTGGATTTCGAAACATGTGAGATAACTAGGACATTCGATAAAGATTAGCAGGAGAAGAAATAAGAACTCAAGAGGAACAGTGAGAAGGAGAAGAAGAAGAAGGAGAATAACGAACGAAGAACATGACAAGAAGAAGCTATGAAGAAGAGGTAGAGGCAGAACAAGAGCAAGATGAAGAGTAAAGAGTAAGATGAACTGGCAAAAACAGGAAAAATAGTCGAAAAGAAGAGGGATGTTGATGAGAGAAGGATGATTGGGACAGGAGAAGAAAAAGGGAGAAGAAACATGGAAGGAAGGAGATAAGATGAGAGAAAGACGAATGTGGTAAAGGAAGAGTAAATGAACGCAAAAAGGTAGCCAAAATAAAGTTTAAAACAGGAAAAAAATCACAAAAACAAAAAGTGCGTCTCACTACTACTTGTTGAGCATCGAATTTCTAAGAAAAAAGGAGGAGGAAAGATGTGTAGAAGGAGAAAGAAACTAAGCAGGAGGAGAAGAAGAAGAAAAAGAAGGAGAAGAGGAGAGAAAGAAGAAAAAGGTGAAGGGAAGTTGTATTGGATGGCTGAATACAAAGTTCTTTTCTAGAAAGTTGAAATAAGAAAGTTTTCTCACATTGAAGTAGCGTGAAAGAATTGCCTGCAAAAGTACCGTCCTAACTGCTCAAGTCTTTTCAAGAGTCATATCCCAGCCCGGGATGGATGGTGGTGCAACTACACAAAGAAAGAGAAGAAGGAGGAGGACGGAGGGAGGAGGAGGAGGAGGAGAGGAGGAGGAGGCGGAGAAGGAGGAAGAGAATACAGGGAAACTTGAAGAGGAAGGAGAAAGTGGAAAAATAGCCGGAGGAAGAGGAATTGAAGAGACATAGGAGTACAAATGAGTGGAATTGAGGGAGGAGGAGGAGAGGAGGGAGAAGGCTGATGAAGGAGGAGGTGGAGAGAACGACGAGAAGGAAAGGAGTAGAGTGGGAAGGGAGAATATGGAGAAGAATTAGAGAGAAGGAGGGGAGGAGAGGAAGGAGAATGAGGTGGATGGAGAAGAGGAAGGAGAACAGCGAAACCTGAAGGAGGGAGGAGAAGAGGGAAGAATACAGCAAACGGAAAGAGGAAGGGAGGAGAAAAAAGCAGGAGGAAGAGGAATTGGAAGAGACAGTGGGAGGACGAAAATGTTAAGAGGAGGCGGAGAGAGAAAGGAGAAAAGAAGGAGGAGAAGGGAAAAGAGAAGAAGAAGGAGAAGAAGGAGGAGAAGGAGGAGAGGAAAACACTGATAAATAGAAATTATGTAAAGAGAAATGTTAAAGAATGTTATAGAAAGTGGATGATGAAGAAGAAGAAGAAGAAGAAGAAGGGGAAGAAAAGGGAGAAGGAGAAGAGGAAGAAGGAAGAAGAAGAAGAAGTAAGAAGAAGAAGACAGTAGAAGAATGAGTAATATGGAAGGAAGATAAAGAGAGAAGAGAGCCAGATTCTGAGGAAGTTTTCACCTTGTTCTCTGAATATGCCTGAGGAGTACTCAAAGACGAAAATGAGTAGAAGAAGAACTTTCGAGGATTGTTGTGGATGGTGGTGATGCTCAAGAAGGAGCACTCAAAGACGAAGAATGAGTAGAAGAAGAAGAAGAAGAAGAAGAAGAAGAAGAAGAAGAAGAAGAGGAAGAAGAAGCAGAGGGAGAAGGGAGGAAGAAGAAGAAGAAGAAGAAGAAGAAGAAGAAGAAGAAGAAGAAGAAGAAGAAGAAGAAGAAGAAGAAGAAGAAGAAGAAGAAGAAGAAGAAGAAGAAGAGAAAGTGATTAAATGTGATGGGGCGTTGAAAGTTTCTGCGAATTTTCTCGCATTTATGCCAATTAGCGAGGACTGACTGGTGTAGTAATCACCTTTTAAAATGTGGATGGAGATGGTAGAAGGATAGAGAGAGAGAGAGAGAGAGGGGGAAGTTTATGAAGACGAGGAAAAGAAGAAGAAAGGCAAGAACAAATAGAAAGACCAGCGAATGAGAAAAATTGATAAAAAGAAAAAATTGGGAGGGTGTTGGAGCAGAAGGACAGGGAATAGTATGGTGAGGAGGAGGAAGAGGAGGAGGAGGAGGAGAAGAAGAAGAAGGAGAGGAGAAGAAGGAGGAGGAGAGAAGAAGGAGGAGGAGAAGAAGAAGATGGAGGAAGAGTAGAAGAAGAAGAGCTCTTATAAATGGTCCATCAGTTGTGCATTTCTAGAGTCCCTCCTTAATCCCATAAGTGGTATTATGATCATCATGTACTATAATCCTTGCAAGGCAAGGATCTATTCTTAATACAGGGTGTTACACAAGGCACCTGCTCACCTTTTAAACCTCCGCGTTTCTTGTACAAGGTGAACTGTTCTGTTTTTATTGTGGATTTTTTTTCAGTTTAAGGCTAGGCGTACACCGGTTAGTCAAGACAAGACAAGACGAGATTAGTCACGTTTAGTCACAGTACTTCACATAGTTGCTTATGAAGCAACACACACCGATTAGTCATTGCATCGGTATGTGCTGCTTCATAAGCAACTATGTGAATTACTGTGACTAAACGTGACTAATCTCGTCTTGTCTTGTCTTGACTAACCGGTGTACGCCTAGCCTTACTGTCAGTTATTACTAACAGTAACCAATGATATTATATAAGCCCAAAATAATTTGAAATGTTAAATAATTTTCGGCTATCTCTGAACAAACATATACGATTTTCACGTAGCATGCAGATTAGAACTAAGATAACCTTTATTTTTTAAATAAAATCACGAAATAACTCGTTTTCTTGTAACAGATGACTAAGAATAGGCACATCTGTTCTCATTGACGTTCTTAAAAAGTAACGAAGTCAGTTATTTTTGAAACTGTTACTCGTTATTTCGTTACTTTTGAGAAACATCTGTTCTAGAGAATTTAAATTAAGCCTAGGCGTACACCGGTTAGTCAAGAAAAGACAAAACGAGATTAGTCACAATAATTCACGTAGTTGCTTATGAAGCAGTACACACCGATGCAATGACTAATCGGTGTGTGTTGCTTCATAAGCAAATATGTGAAGTACTGTGACTAAACGTGACTAATCTCGTCTTGTCTTGTCTTGACTAACCGGTGTACGCCTAGCCTTAGCCTACATATTATTCAGCTATTAGATTGGTAGCTTTTGAATGGTGACTTTCGTGAAACGGGCACCTACAGTATATCAGAAATAGAACACGGTAAATTCGACCAAATAACAGTTCGGTAAAATAATATCTTTGGACACCAGCAGTACATCAGGCACTGAAAATAGTTTATTCGACCAAATGACAGGTCGGCAAACCGGCTAGTCACCCGACAACGTTTTACTGGGGAAAAAGAGAATCAATCACACTGCCAACTGCCAGACCGTATTACACCGAACGAAATTCCGTTTCCGATCGACTGGCATATGCCAGTTGCAACGTGTAAACCAGACATATCTGGGGAAAAAAGAATCAATCATATTGCCAACTGAGACCACACGAGAAAGTTGATGGAATATTTTTTTGGTTTTTCTGAAATATCGCCCATCGAAAAAGTGTCAATTCACAACCGAAATCGATAAATCAAAATAAATTTTGCAATTCTGTGAAACTGTGGGGAAAAAATAGAGCTGAGAGATAATTTTACGGTTTCTGCACATCAATCACATCACTGACAGATTGAAGCATTTTTTGTGGATGTGATAATTTTGTTTGGTTTGTTGTGGTGGATGTGAAAAAATCCACCAAATTTTTTTCAGCGTTTGTCGGTCCCTATAGATTGAGTTATAGAGACTGTATAATAACAGTGTGGTCATTGGTGTGAAAAGGTCCATAACAGTGTGTTGGAATATGTTTTATTCCCGCCACCGCCATACTTTTGCCAAATTTTGCAATTTTGTGAAAGTAATTTCAATTCACTCATTTTTCAATCTTATTTCAAGAGAAACTAACCCAACGCTGTAATGACATACTGGGGAAAGCCGAAGAAGAAGAAGATGAAGAAGAAAGAAGAAGAAGAAGAAGAAGAAGAAGAAGAAAAAGAAGAAGAAGAAGAGAAGAAGAAGAAGATGAGTTTAAGTGAAACAACATCAAAATAACTTTTATAACATTAAGAATTGTCTCTACTATTGTTATTGCTTTAAAAGTTTAATATTATAATGAAAAACTAACACTGGCAAAGGCAAATTGTAGGCTAGAAATGTATCACTCAACATAACATATGATTTACGTTTCATTTCAATGCAATTTTACGGGAATTGAGAAAAAGTATGGTGGATTTGTCCGAGCTAACCAATCAAAAGTGTGACTTGCAATATCCACACTGTTACTATCCACTCTCTGTAACATAATAGTACTACACACGCTGTCTATTGGAGGAAAAAGTAAACAAGTAAGCTAGTACTAGGTTGACTGCTCGACTCCCATTGGCCAGCTCCTTCTCCAAGTGTCAAAAGTGGAAGTGAATGGTCTCGGCCAATCACAGAGCTTCATCGTAGGTTCCGCCATTTCGTTTTCAAAAGCAGCCATTTTCTCGGTCTCAACAACCGTATTACTGCTCGTCTCCCATTGGCTAGCTCCTTCTCCAAGTGTCGAAAGCGGGAGTGAGAGGACTCGGCCAATCACAGAGCTTCATCGTAGGTTCCGCCATTTCGTTTTCAAAGACAGCCATTTTCTTGGTCTCAACAACCGTATTACTGCTCGACTCCCATTGGCCAGCTCCTCCTCCAAGTGGGAGTGAGAGTTGTCGGCCAATCACAGAGCTTCATCGTAGTCTCAGTAGGTTCCGCCATTTCGTTTTCAAAAGCAGCCATTTTCTTAGTCTCATCAACCATTTCTCCAAAGATTATGACGAATTATTATAGAAATTGAAAGATTACAACAATATAGAAATAGAAATTGAAAGATTACAACAATATAGAAATAGAAATTGTTAAAAACGTGCTTTCAAACTTATTTGATATTGGGAATTTCTTACAAAACAAGTAACCTACTTTATTTAGTTTCGAGAAGGAATTCAGTACTGTACAGTGATATTCATTTAATTTGATGCTTGGCATTAGATAGATAGATAGAGAGATATTATTTCTTTGCCATCGTACTCTACGGTCATCAGCAACGTCAAGAAATGATATCTCACTATCTATCCGTCTATCTAATGCCAAGCGTCAAATTCAATGAATGTCACTGTACGAGTATTTAATTTTGAGAAGGGATTCACTCAACAATATTATTCAGTTCAGAAAACACGGCAAATTTAAATAAAAAATACATTTTACTGTTGATCACAATTCATGCAGTTGGCAATCTGGGAATGGATTTAAATTGCAAAAAAAAACATTGGCAGAAAGTCCCTATGTTCTTTAAATTTTCAACTATTTATTAACACCCGGTTTCCTGGATGGTAGGCCTATGCCATACCTCCAAGACCTTCTGGCCTACGTGACTTTTCAATACTAAGGCTAGGCGTACACCGGTTAGTCAAGACAAGACAAGACGAGATTAGTCACTTCTAGTCACAGTACTTCACATAGTTGCTTATGAAGCAACACACACCGATTAGTCATTGCATCAGTGTTTGCTGCTTCATAAACAGCTATGTGAAGCTACTGTGTCTAGAAGTGACTAATCTCGTCTTGTCTTGTCTTGACTAACCGGTGTACTCCTAGCCTAAGAAAGTGACCATCGTTTAAAAAAGGTAAAGACTTTTGGCCTGATCATTATCTATTAATCTATTCAGTAATTCACAAATAATACTTGATGGTAAGGTTCAACAGGCTTAATATAAGCCCAAAACTATCCCTTTTCAAATTTTGTATATTTTCATACAGGTGTTGTCTACCTTGGGCATTATTGTTCACATATATTTTTTGTTTAATTTATGTATAGTGTGTATACATTGTATGAGCAATAACGGAGAAGTTTCAATTCAATTCATTTATGGCCGGTTCATGAGCTCGGGATTTAGCCAAGTCCTAGACTAAAACGGGTGGATACATTAGCATCGACAAACTTTTGTCTCGACAGGTAAGTGGGTTAGCAGTATAGAGAGCCCTTAGCACATAGTATCGAGGCTAACGTTTGTCGATGCTACGGTGGTCACCCGTTTTAGTCTAGGACTTGGCTTAATCCCGAGCTCATGAACCGGCCCTTAGAATACAGTCCAAATCTAGGTTATGTTGCATTTCTTTCACAGTCACAAATTTTCACTCCAAAAGCAAACACTTGAAAATTTTTCAAAAGATACTGATATAATGAATGTTAAAAATGAGTACCTTCGTTAAAAACGGTTGGTCACCCCTTACGAGAATAACAAGATGTTAATAATATAAATAATATTCTATAAATTTTATTAATCTTGTGTTGTTGTTCCTAACATGAATGACCAATCAGGGATCACCGAAACTTGTAACTCCGCCCCTAGGCACTATCCTACACCAACTCTCAATTCTCGGTTACTAAAGCCGAAACTGTGTAGATAATGGATTGGGAGGATCGGATACAAATTAGAAGAAGAAGAAGGAGTAGAGAGAGTGAGTGTGAGGGAAAGAGTGGGTGGTAGGGAGCGGGAGGGGGGAAAAGAGATAAAGAGACAAAAAACAAGAATAGTGAATGAATTGCGATAACAATAGAATTTGCATATAAGAAGAGCAGCTACCAGGCAGCAGCTACAGTGAACAATGTTTGACAACAATAAGCGACTATCGGCAGGAGGAGAAGAAGAAGCTGAAGAAAAAGAAGAAGAAGAAGAAGAAGAAAAGAGGAGAAGAAGAAGAAGAAGAAGGAGGAAGAAGAAGAAGAAGAAGAAGAAGGAGAAGAATAAGGAGGAGGAGGAGGAGGAAAGAAGGAGAAGAAGAAGAAGAAGAAGAAGAAAAGGAGAAGAAGAGAAGAAGGAGAAGAAGAAGAGAAGGAGGAGGAGAAGAAGAAGAAGAAGAAGAAGGAGAAAAGAAGAAGAAGAAGGAGGAGGAGAGGAAGAAGAAGGAGGAGGAAGAAGAAGAAGAGAAGAAGGAGAAAAGAAGAAGAAGAAGAAGAAGAAGAGGAGGAAGGAGGAGGAGAGGAAAAAGAAGGAGGGAGGAGGAGGAGAGAAGAAGAAGGAGGAGGAGGAAGAAGAAGAAAGAGGAATAGAAGGAAAAGAAGGGATAGAAGGAAGAAGGAGAAGAAGGAAAAGAAGGAGGAGAGGAGGAGGAGGAGGGTGGAGAGGAAAAATGAAGGGTCAGGAAAGAAAGAACAAAAAGAAGGAGGAGGAGGAAGGAGGAGAAGGAAGGAGTAGGAGAAGAAGGAGGAAAGGAGGAGAAGGAGGAGGAGGAGGAGGAGGAGGAGGAGGAGGGAGGAGGAGAAGAGGAGGATGAGGAGAGAGGAGGAGGAAGGAGGTGGAGGAGAAAAAGATGAAGGGTCAGGAAAAAAGAAAAGTAGAAGGAGGAGGAGGAGGAGGAGGAGGAAGAAGAAAAAGAAGGTGGTGTGGCTTGTGTTTCCCTCGAAGGCAGCTTATATTGTTGAGGCGGGCGTGTTCTATTATAATTTATTAATAACATCTTCGGGCTACTCTGATTACAAAAAGATGGAAGTGGAAGAAGATAAAGTCGTGGGAGGACTAGGGAAGGAAGAGGGGGAGGAGAAGGAAGAGGAGAAGGAGGAGGAGGAGGAGAAGAGGAGGAGGAAGGAGGAGGAGAAGGAGGAGAGGAGGAAGAAGAGAAGGAGGAGGAGAGAAGAGGAGGAGGAGGAAGAAAGAAGTAAAAGTAGGTGAAAAAAAAGAACAAGTTGTACAGAAATGAAAATGAGAAGTAGAAAAAAAACTGGTGAAGACTTAAAGTGGAAGAAAGTTGGAGAATAAGAGGGTCGAATGGATAAGTTCAACAAAGAAGGAGGGGAAAGAGAGGAGAATATGATGGAGAAGAAGAAGAAGAAGAAGACGAAAATTTCATCTTGTATTTCCTCTTTTCTTCCTCACCTTTCATCTCATCGAAATCTTCTCCATCTCTTACTTGCTCTTTTCTTTTTCTCCTCCTCCTCTTCCACCTCTCTCCCTCCTCCTCCTTCTTCCCCTCCTCTTTCTCCTCCCTCTTTCTCTCCTCCTCCTCCTTCTCCTTCTTCTCCTCCTCTCTCCTTCTCCTCTCTCTTCTCCTCCTCTCCTCCTCCTTCTCTCCTCCTCCTCCTCCTTCTCCTCCTCCTCCTTCCTCCTCCTCCTCCTCATCCTCCCCCTTCTCTATTAGCTACTTCCAGACGATTTGCTCTTTGAAGAAAAATTCACTTCAGCTGCCTGAACAGTGGAGTGAAAAGTAGGAAAAACCTCATCTATGACGCCATTTCAAGGGATGGGAAATTGCCAGTTGGGAAAACTGCTGTGTAGGAAAAGCGTCGGTCGGCCGGGAAAGCGGCGATTTTCATTCTTTCAAGTGATAAATGGAAAAGTGCTTTTCCATCAGTCAGTGTCGCCAGCTGAGTCAAATTAGGAAAAATAAACTCTCGCGCTGCTGAATGAAACTTCTCGGATTTCATCAGTTGGAAAACTCCGGATTTTTGGAAAACTCAGTTGGAAAAGCGTTCTGGATTAGGGTGGAAATGTTTTTGGAAGGCGGCTGAATAAAACATAGCGTAGAGGGGGGAAAACAGACACATGTTTGTTGGTTACTATACGCCTGCCTGTTTCCAAAAACATACGACTGTATCTTACTAGGAATACACTGTAATGTCAGCTGTTATGTTTTTGAAAAAGACTGCACTTGTCGGCTGGACCGATTCATCCTTAAAAACTATCCTAAGGCTAGGCGTACACCGGTTAGTCAAGACAAGACAAGACGAGATTTAGTCACAGTAATTCACATAGTTGCTTATGAAGCAGCACACACTGATGCAATGACTAATCGGTGTGTGTTGCTTCATAAGCAACTATGTGAAGTACTGTGACTAAACGTGACTAATCTCGTCTTGTCTTGTCTTGACTAACCGGTGTACGCCTAGCCTTTTAGTATTGAAAAGTCACGTAGGCCAGAAGGTCTTGGAGGTATGGCGTAGGCCTAAAATTCAGAAAACCGGGTGTTAATAAATAGTTGAAAATTTAAAGAACATAGGGACTTTCTGCCAATGTTTTCTTGCAATTTAAAACCATTTCCAGATTGCCAACTGCATGAAATGTGATCAACAGTAAAATGTATTTTTTATTTAAATTTGCCGTGCTTTCTGAATATTGTTGAGTGAATCCCATATCAAAATTAAATACTCGTACAGTGACATTCATTTAATTTGACGCTTGGCATTAGATAGACGGATAGATGGTGAGATATCATTTCTTGACGTTGCTGATGACGGTAGAATACGATGACAAAGAAATAACATCTCTATATATATCTATTTATCTATCTAATGTCAAGCCTCAAATTAAATGAATATCACTGTACAGTCCTGAATTCCTTCTCGAAACTAAATACAGTAGGTTACTTGTTTTGTAAGAAATTCCCAATATCAAATACGTTTGAAAGCAAGTTTTTAACAATTTCTATTTCTACATTGTTGTAATCTTTCAATCTCTTAATTTCGTTATAATCTTTGAAGAGATGGTGATACGGTTTTTGTGAACAAGAAAACAGCTGCTTTCGAAAACGAAATGGCGGAACCAACTTAGACTACGATGAAGCTCTGTGATTGGCCGAAACCTATCACTCCCACTTTCAACACTTGGAGAATGAGCTAGCCAATGGGAGACGAGCAGTAATACGGTTGTTGAGACCAAGAAAATGGCTGGCTTTGGAAACGAAATGGCGTAACCTACGATTAAGCTCTGTGATTGGCCGAAACCTGTCAATCCCACTCTCGACACTTGGAGAAGGAGCTGGCCAATGGGAGACGAGCAGTAATACGTTTGTTGAGACCGAGAAAATGGCTGGCTTTGAAAACGAAATGGCGGAACTTACGATGAAGCTCTGTGATTGGCCGAGACCGTTCACTCCCACTTTTGACACTTGGAGAAGGAGCTGGCCAATGGGAGTCGAGCAGTCAACCTAGTACTAGCTTACTTGTTAACTTTTTCCTCTGATAGATAGCGTATGTGGTACTATTATGTTACAGAGATTATGTTACTATTATATCACACTTTTGATTGGTTAGCTCGGACAAATCCACCATACCTTTGCTAATTCCCATACGATTTGCATTGAGAACACGAAATTATTGAAATAGAGCCCATTTATGTTATTGCTTTGTCACAACATTGAAACGATTTGCATTGAAATGAAACGTAAATCATAGTTAATGTTGAGTGATACATTTCCAGCCTACAATTTGCCTTTGCCAGTGTTAGTTTTTCATCATTTTGAACTTTTAAAGCAATAACAAGAGTAGAGAAACTACTTTTAATATGAGAAAAGTTATTTTGATGTTGTTTCTCTTAAACTCTTCTTCATCTTCTTCTTTTTCTTGTTCTTCTTCTTCTTCGGCTTTCCCCAGTATGTCATTACAGCGTTGGGGTAGTTTCTCTTGAAATAAGATTGAAAAATGAGTGAATATTTGCCTGTAAATTCAAAAATTTGGCAAAAGTATGGCGGTAGCGGGAATAAAAAATGTTCCAACACATTTACTTCACATTACGTGACTAATCTCGTCTCGTCTTGTCTTGACTAACCGGTGTACGCCTAGCCTAATTTCACTCAGATTATTATTGTTTATGTAATATTGTTGTTATTTCTATTGACGTTTGTGGTCTATTTTTTGTTGGTCATTTCTATCTTACATATTTTTTTGCCAATTCTAAATCCAAATCTGTCAATCCATTCTGACATGTGGCATGTTTCAAGCCAGACTGTGTAATATGAGAACTGTTTATTTCTCTCCAACTTTCTTCTTTTTCTGCTTCTTCTTCTTCTTCTTCTTCTTCTTCTTCTTCTTCTTCTTCCTCTTGTTCTTCTTCTTCATCTTCCTCATCCTCAATTTTTTTTTTGGTTTCTTCTTCTTTACGTTCTCCTTCTCCAAACTCTCAAATTTCTGTCGACGCTCATTCGTCTTCTCTGTCTCCAACTCCTGCTTCTTCCTTTTCATTTCTGCTTCTTTGTCTCACTCTTCCTCTTCATCTCCTCATTCTCCATCTTCGTCCTCCTTCTCAACATTGACGCTACTTCTACGTCTCCTTTTTCTGTTGTTGTTTTAGATTATCAAATTTCATTCAATGGTTATTTTTTTTCACTTAGCTGTCAACTGCTTCATGAATCACCTCTTCTTCTTCTTCTTCTTCTTCTTCTTTTTCTTCTTCTTATTCTACTTCATCTTCTTCTTCTTCATCTTTCATTCTTTTCTTCACCTCCACATCCTCCTATTCTCCTTCTCCTTCTCACTTCTCCTCCTCCACCTATTTTCTTCCACCTTCTTCTTCTTCTTCTTCTTCTCTTCTTCTACTTCCTCCTCCTTCTTCTTTCTGTTTTCTCCTTGCACCTTTTTGACGATTCTATTCCTGGAGGGATTTCTTACGTCACTGAAAATGCTTGAAAGATTTATAGAGTGAAGTTTCTAAAAGGCGTATTTCATATTTTTCTCAATTCTAGAGGTGTCAGAGATCTGCATTTAGACATCGTGCATTTCTCATCTGAAAATTGATAATCTCTGAGAGTTCTATCTATCTATCTCTGTCTATCTATCTATCAATGCCAAGCGTCAAATTGAATGAATATACCTATACTTGTTAGTATGCCAGCTACTCTAACTCTGATATTTTACATATTGAGAGATAATATAATTATATTCCACATATTCTACATGGGACTGACAGCTCAAAGTGTCTTCCGGAACACATTAGGGATCACTACAATATCATGACAGTAATAGGTAATATTTCTGATGAATTTGTTTTGTAGATGTTTAATAAGTAACAATAATCTTGTACTAATGATTCAAAAAACATTAGGGATCACTACAATATCATGACAGTAATAGGTAATATTTCTTATGAATTTGTTTTGTAGATGTTTAATATGTAACAATAATATTGTAATAATGATATCCCGGCTTTAAACCAATACATTGATTGATACAAGCGTAAATCATTAAAAGATTCTATCTAAGCCGTCATAAAAATTATGAATTAGAAATATTCCGTCATTAAATAGTCCGTTAAGCCGTCGGTCCAAGCTGCCTAGAAAGTAGTAGTTAATTTCATCTCTCATCTTCTCTTTACTAGTTTAAAAGTTATGTTTCAATTTATTTATTCTCTGTACTGATTAAATGTATTTATTTTTCTATGTATTATTGCTACTCTCATACTTATATTAGTAAAGTTGAATGAATAATATATGCTATGCAATGGGTCTTCTAAGACCTGGCAATACACTTTGTAATGCATAGAATCAATAAAGGATCATTAACACCCTTCCCATTAGCCACGCACATGCCTAGAGCTCATGTGGGAATCATCAACCTCGAATAAAATATATATAAATTTTGGGAGTAAACAATAGGCTCAGCCAATGTTAACAGCATTATAACGATAACCAATGATAACAGAATCAAATATATTGACAAAATCTTTACCTTTTAATATGTGTATTGTAGATAAGGTAGAAATTTTTGTTTGGAAAATTCTTGTACCAAACACTGAACTATTTTAATTTACATCGAGTATCCGAATTTTGAAAAACTCCCCCATCAAGTCTACAGTTTTCCATTATTTGTGAACTGTATCACCACAGCACAACATAACCTAAATTTTCCCTGAAAGTTTTTCACGCTCGGAAAATCTCGCCAGCATTTTCACACAGCGCCCGGGGCGATTTTGTCTCTCGAACGATGAAAATGGAAAATCGCGGCTTTTCCAGGCACACGCTGACTTTTCCACGGAAGAACAGTCGTGACTGAAGTGCAAGCTGCTTGCTGATGAGCAGCTCTCTGCGTAAGCTAAGGGCGGAAGTCACGCTAGCGGGAAGGAAGCTCGCCAAGATACGTGATACGAGAGATTGACAAGATACGGAAAATTGACAAGGTACAGAAAGTCGGCGAGTAACAGAGAAATTTGTGACAGTACAACGAATCAAACAATCGTCTATGAAATTTTTGTTTGTGAAATCCTCTAAAATTTTCTGAAATTTATAGAAAGATACTAAGTAGTATCACAGAGATCAGATTAGTAAGAGAGAGTATAGCTTCTTTATGGTAGTATACAAGGACCTGACATGTAGTACGAATGGCACATTTTCGAGGTAAGAATTGCAATTTTTTGCTTGTAACTCTTTTAAATTTCAACCTCGATGTTGAAAATCAATGGGCTTCTTACTTGATCTATGAAGATGTTATGTTCCGAATTTCAAAAGTGTAAAGATCTTCCATAAGATAAAAGATCTTCCATAAGATAAAAGATCTTCCATTTGTTAGAAATCGTTCAAACACATTAATTCAACTTGTCGGGAAATAGCTGTTTCGGCAATCAGTAAACAGTGATTTTACACAGCTTTGACACAATAATCCAAAGGCTTCAAAGTCTTAAAGACCTTTAAAGTCTTTAAAAGACCTTTTTAAAGAAGACCTTTCAAAGAATACCTTTTTAAAAGACCTTTTCAATAATCTGCGAGATTCAGCATTTGTAGGTCAAGTATTGTGATACTGTTCGTCGAAACAGCTGTTTTCCGACAAGTTAAATTATTCCTGCTATATCTAATGCCAAGCGTCAAATTAAATGAATCTGAGTGTAGCTGAGCGTAACATCATTCGTTACCATGGAAACATTAAAAACATGTCATACGACATCTACTAACTTTCCTCAAATAAATTCAAGGCTAGGCGTACACCGGTTAGTCAAGACAAGACAAGACGAGATTAGACACGTTTAGTCACAGTATCATAGTTGTTAACAACCGATTAGTCATTGCATCAGTGTGTGCTGCTTCATAAGCACCTATGTGAATTACTGTGACTAAACGTGACTAATCACGTCTTGTCTTATCTTTGACTAACCGGTGTACGCCTAGCCTAATCGGTGAGATTAGATATTTTCTAAATTCTTTACTTTCTTTTCTAAATAATTCTACTCTATACCTTTGTAGGTACTTAAAAACCAGAATGATACACAAGTGTGGAACTGTATCATGGTTGGCAAGCAACGCGTTGCAAACGAGGCAAGTTGTGTATCTTGCCCCACACCACCACTGCTATAGCGATGACGTCAAACCGAAGTTGGCCCAGGCATGACGTCACAACACGCAGCAAAAGCTACACTTGTCTCTTTATTTTCACCCCCCTCCACCCTGGTACTGCAACCATTACTACTTGTCCATCCAATCCCTCTCCTTCAATCTCCCTCTTCTTCTTTTCATTCTACTTCTCCCATTTCTTCATCTACTTTTTCTCTTTTTTCTTCTCGTTCTTCTCCTCCTCCTTATCATTCTCCTGCACATACTATTCGACTGATTACTTACTCTTCACATTCTATTATCTTGCTTTTTCTTCTACTCATTCCACTCCTCCTCATCTCTTCCTTCTTCTACTACTTTGTCTATTCCTCCTCCACCTTCTCCTCCTCCCCCTCCTTCATCCTACTTCTCTTTAATTCCCTCTTTTTCTTCTCCTTCTTCATCTTCTCCTTTTACTCCTTCTTCTTCTCCTTCACCATCTTCTCCTTTTAATCTTCTCCTTTTTCTTCTCCTTCTTCATCTTCTCCTACTCCTCCACCATCTTCTTCTTCTTTTCTTCTCCTTTTTCATCTTCTCCTACTCCTCCACCATCTTCTTGCCCTCCTTCTCCTCCTCCTCTCCTTCCTTCCTCCTTCCTCTTCTTCTACTACCCCTCCTCCTTCTTATCCTTGCCCTCCTTCACCTCCTCCTTCTTCATCTTTTCCTACTCATCCATCTTCTTTTCCTTGCCCTCCTTCTCCTTCATCTTCTCCTACTCTTCGTCCTCTTCCTTGCCCTCCTTCTCCTCCTTCTTCATCTTCTCCTACTCCTCCTCCTTCTTTTCCTTGCCCTCCTCCTTATTCTTAATTACCTCCTCCTCCTCTTCCAAATCTTCCACCTTATCCTTTACCTTCATATCTTTTTCGACTTATATCTTATTCTACACATTCTTCAATCCTTCTCATCTATCAACTCCTTCTTCTTCTTCTTTTTGTCCTTCTTCTTCTTCTCCTTCTTCTTGTCTTTCTGTACCTCCACCTCTTTTTTCTATTGTCTGTCTATCCCACTTTCTTCTTCTCGTTCTCTTCTTATGCTTATCCGCCTCTTTGAAGAAGAAGAGGAAGAAGAATAAGAAGAAGAGAAGAGAAGAAGAAGAGAAGAAGAAGAGGGAGAAGAATAAGACGAGGAAGAAGCAGTTGAGGGAAATGTTGACGATGGAAAACTATTTTCGTAATTCGCGAAGAAAATTGCTTGAGTAGAACAAGAGCCTAGTTTTGACGCCGGGGTGCGGAAAAGCTTTCTGCAAAAGAAAAGCCGCTTCTCAACATGGCATGTGAGCCGGCAGCACTTTTCACCTTTCATAAACAATTTTCAGTTTTAGATTTCCCACCAAAAAAAAAAAGAAAACGCCAACGTTGAGTCGAGAGGAATTTTCTCGATCGAACGCACACACACACACACGAGGCTGGTGATGAGAGAAGAAGAAGGAGGAGGAGAAGGAGAGGGAAGAAAGGTTGAGAAAAAGAAGAGAAGGATGCAGAAGAGAAGAACAAGGAGGAGGAAGAGGAGAAGGAGTAGATAAAGAAGATATTAAAACAGAAAGAAGTATTTCAGGACTGAGTCATGTTACTTCCGTAAATTTTTTTTATTGCAGAAAATGGCGATATCACGCTAAACTATTGGGTGTCATTGCATCGGTGTGTGCTGCTTCATAAGCAACTATGTGAATTACTGTGACTAAACGTGACTAATGTCGTCTTGTCTTGACTAACCGGTGTACGCCTAGCCTTAGTGTTAGTTGGGTCATTTTCCTGTTTCACAATACTTCTGAAACTTTTTATAAATAAACAGGCCTCAGGGCGCAAATACGTGCTTCAAAACTTCAACTTTAGAACACAAATTATCAAAGTCTATCGAATTAGAACACAATCAAAGTTGAAAATTAAAAAAATACAAGTCTTTATTGAGCGAGATGGGTTTAGCCATTGGTTAATTAGGGAAACGAGTGGAAATTGCGGAGGAAAAATGAAAACTTTGGAGGTCAGAAGGGTTCGGAAAATGGGAAAACCGATTGTTGATTTGTGAAAACTTTGTTGGTGAAAAACTCCGACGGAAAAGCGAGTTGATGGGTTCAAAGGCTTTTGGAAAAGTGCTGGGAAATTGTGTTATAGATAACAGCGCTTTATAAAGTGACGAAAAGATGCAGCAATTGGGGATCCTCCCTCCTCCCTTGAGCTGTGTTACCATTGGTTCAAATTCAAAAACGAATGTCTTCCAACAAAATCATATTGGAAAAATATTAATCCAAAATATTTCAGTAACTTTAAGGCTAGGCGTACACCGGTTAGTCAAGACAAGACAAGACGAGATTAGTCACGTTTAGTCACAGTACTTCACATAGTTGCTTATGAAGCAACACACACCGATTAGTCATTGCATCGGTGTGCTAGCTTCATAAGCAACTATGAATTACTGTGACTAAACGTGATATCGTCTTGTCTTGACAGCAAGACATTGATTATTTATTTATTTATTATTTATAAGGATACATTGATAATTTCAAAGTCAGGTAGAATGAACTCCTTAAGGTTCAGGACCTTGATTTATGGCTAAGAACCATCCTCGGGTTAAAATGATGTAATATGCAAAGTTTCATGACTGACGATCGAATGTATGGTATTTACAAGCCGTAGGAAAAACGAAGAAGCATAATCTTTTAATAATAAAGATAGATAGACATCAAAAATTTATTTCTCATTACAGACACAGGTATTAATACAAATAGGTATTAAGTAATTTATTAACTTTATTTAACATATATTTACACACACACGCACTTACTAACAAGAATTATTTTAAATTAATTATTGTCCATGAGTGGTTTCACTATGAGGAGTATTAAAAAATAATTATAATTAATAAAGTCCACATTACAGAATATTCTACTTTACAAGATAATCTGATTATTACAGAGTCTATTTAATTGAATATTCTATTATGGAGGCACATTGTTTCATTTTCAGTCCAGTATTTATTAAGTTTTATTTATTCTCAATTAACTTTAACTACGACCGTGTTATAACGCAATCATTACAGTTTCATAATTGAAATCGAAACAGTAGCTTCTTCAAAATAGAATTTGAAACTTGTATTGTAATGACGATATTATAAAACGGATTAAGCCCATCCATACAGAATCCCAGAGTTTGTTTCATAGCATTTTAGAAGTCCTTTAATACAGGAAAAAGGCGGATTCACACTGGATGTGAATAGTACAGCGCTATATGAGAAATTCTAAAAATAATAACAATTTATTGTTCTAAATTTGACACAATAATTTCAAACGTTTAGTGTGTGAGTCCGCCTTTACCCTGTTCTACAGGACTTGTAAGTTCCATAAAACAGCCATTCTTTTTGGACTGACCTAACACAGGCCCAATGCACTTTTATCTATGTACAAGACTTCATGCACCAACTACTAACATTCCTATGTCCACAATTGGATGATTTTAATTGTGATCTTAATTGTACATTTATTTATAAGGGCACGTTTTATGGATAAACCATTTATTCCTTATGTACATGTAAAAGGGCACGTTTTACAGATAAACCATGAATTCCTTATGTACATAAGGGCACATTCATGTCTCAGCCCTAAAATCGCCAACGTTGAGCAGATTTCTCTAAATGTTTCACATAAATAATTACTCCAAAACTGCCAACATTGAGCACACTGTTCCAAATGTTTCACATAAATAACTACCGTTAAGCACTTGAGCAAATTCACTAAACCTAACCTCTACAACAGTCACGGAAACCTGCTTTCCCCAACAAACGCTGAACTGTGTCTGTTCTGCGCTTTTGGGGAGTAGTGATGCAGCCGTGATGACCTCAGATTCAGCTGGGATGCCGGATGTGCTGGGCGCCATTTCCTGTCATCCTCATCACTCATGTAGCCGCCATTTTGGTGGTAGGAGTGTGTTGGCGGTGACCTTGAACGACCTTGGTCCTTGGAATGATGATGATGTTGACCTTGGTCCTTGGAATGATGATGACCTTGAGGCAGCGGCGACCTTGAATGTCCCTGCTGTGGTTGTTGAGGTGTGCTGGACTTACGCCAGCCTTCAACGTACTTTCTGCGCTGTTTCTCATCATCGTCAACTTCAGTTTGTTTTTGGGGATGGGATTTGGATGAGCTCGACTCACTAGAATCCTCTCCCGACGTTCCCAGACCCTGGTCTTTGTCCAGGACAAACTTGCCGCAAGTGTCACCATTGTAGGATGAAATTACCAAACGTGGCGGAGGTGCAGCATCTGCAAGACCATGTAATGGTACACCACCAAAATGATGGGGTTGATGTTGCATTTTCCCACCGGAGAATTGTGCCAAAGGATGATGGTGCAGTGCTCCTGTGAGGCTTGGATGAGGTATACAATAAGGGTGAGGGAACGATTTCTCCACTTCCGACATTTCCCGACGTTGATGGTAACTTTTACAGGAGTTTGGTCCAAACATTGTCAGCAGCACAGGCAGCAACAACATACCATGTATTGCGCCAAAAAACACCACCAGGAAGATCATTTTGAAGAAAACTAGGAAAATATAGCTGTCAGCCAACACCAGCGCTGCAACACCTAGGATGGTGCTGATTGCTCCTTGGAAGATTGGCAACCCTAGCGAGTGCAGTGATTCCCGTAGTTTTTCCTCAGGTAGTTCTGCCTTGGAAGACATGTAGGCATAGCAGATGTGTGCCGTGAAATCGACTGAGAACCCAATGCACATGATAAGGTTGATCATGGAGATGGTGTCCAGGTTGACATCCCAAAGCGACATGTAGCCCGCTACTCCGGTTTCTATGGAGACGATGCAGAACGCAACCCACAGGGAACAGAGGATGTTGGGGATGAAAATGAATGAGATGATCATCATGATGACGGCTCCCACTATCATGGCCTGTATGGAGGTGGGGCGGACAAGTTCAAACTGTAACAGAAACATTACCTCATCAGAATTTATGTGTATTCTGCATCTTCAGACATACACTGTAATGAAGCAAAGTGATCATTGCATGATCAACATATCTGTTGTATATTCTGTATCTTCATTGATTCTATATCTTTATACTGTATCTATATTCTTTATCTTCATTGTTATTAGGCAAATGTGATAGCAAAGTTAATATGTTATCAACATCTGTTCTATAATCTTTGAATATTCACTGTAATGAAGCGGAGTAATGATTGCAAGATTCATTTATTCATTGTTACAATTACAAAGATCTTGATATTATAATCTGGGAGAGAAGAACTAGGCTGAACATTTAACAGTTCTCTTATTTCAATAATATTGGATTAATATATGTTTTATATTTAACTGTAACATTTACAGTTATATAGCAGCAAATCATGCTGCTATTAGTGCAGTTGATAATAGGCTGGTTATTTGATAAACTGATTATTTTTAAAAAATAAATTTCCAATTATATTCGCTGACACAACCATAAACTTGATAGGTAAACACCAGCAATATTATGTATTATGAAATCCAATTATGTATATTGTATAATAAAATAAAATATTGTCAATACCACTATGTTATTATTAACAGCACTGATGGAGTTCCACAACATCAATAAGATTTCTACAAATAAGTTAAAATATTGTATAATTTGTATTATTTTATTATATTATTGTATTTAAGACCGATTATGAAAATGGTCAATTCGACCAAATGACTGGTCGACAAACAATCACCTATGAAAATACCGGGTTATCATAAAAGAATGGTGCGGTTTCAAAAGAATTGTTGCGGTTTTCTGACAAACATTTGACGCGAATCAGTTCATGATTCCTGTCTAATTCAGCTTGTTTGGCTTGAACACTGGTTTCTATAAAAATTCAATCTTCGCACCATTCTTTTATCATACATTAGTCATTTCGGCTAAATGCCAAGTCGATAAACACGCTTAGCCCACACCCTTCAGGCCGGGTGGCTAGCCTCTTTTCCAACAACTCACCTGATCGAAATAGACAAAGTACGGATGGAACACGCTGACATTAAGATGCGACTCGTGACAGATACGGCGCAAATCCTTCACCATGTCCTTCTCGGCATTTCCGTCGCTAATGTTAACCGCCTGTATCATAAAACGCGAAGCCACTATTTGTGTGCCGTCGTCGCTGAATTTCACATCCAGCGAGAACGGATTCGGCTTGAACAGCCAGATCTGAAACAATGGGAAACAAAAGTGAGTGTGATAAATTTCACATCTAGCAAAAAAGGGGTTGAATGGCTAGATTGAAAAAATTTGGAACCAAAATTGATTGTGATGAATTTCACATCTAGTGAAAACGGGGATGGCTTGAACAGATCTTAAACTCGTTCTATTTGAAAATTGATGTGAAAAATTTATTCTATTTCATAAATATAATTATTTTCAATTTACTTTCAAGACTAGCAGTTCCTAACTCCCATTGATGGAGTGGAACAATCCTATCTTCCCCATATGTTAAAGACGGGTGAAGCCTGTGTCTCGATCTCACTTGGCCGAATTCACTTGGACTGGAAGGCCATATTCTGACAGTGTAACTTTAAATGGTATCATAGGCCTTAGCCAAGTCCAGATACACTGACAATGTTTTTTATTATTCTGGAAATTATCGGTCACTATTCTAACCAGTTCAGTCATTGCGTCTTCAGTAAACCGTACTGATTACCAGCTATAAATTGATATTTATCTAGATATTATTATTTTCTCGAATATTAGATAGGTTACTAATAAGACTTATGGGACGGTAGTTCTCAGGAGCTTTGTCACCTGATTTATACAGAGGATTATTTTGCGAAATGAGATGGGAAATGACCTAATTCAAAACATTTGTTGAATATGCATATATTTAGGAGAAGAATTAGTTTTAATTTAATAGTAAGCAATACCTCATTACATAAAAATGAATTTGGAGTGTTAGTCGCATCATGAATGTACCAACTGCAATGCATCCCCAGTATCAATCCTCTCCGCATAAGTTCGAGAAATATTTGTTTTCTGTCTAAAATTTCCTCAATGCATGACTGTAAAATTATCAACTTTATCATCTAAATTCACATCGATTTCATTGATTGATACTTCTAATATTCATATGTATAATATT
Organism: Laodelphax striatellus; assembly: GCA_017141395.1. Lineage (NCBI taxonomy): Eukaryota > Metazoa > Arthropoda > Insecta > Hemiptera > Delphacidae > Laodelphax > Laodelphax striatellus. The sequence goes on along the minus strand of CM029543.1, from coordinate 1,909,382 downwards.
TAAAAGTATCTGTTATCGTATCAAAACATTCTAAATGTATTACTTCATCGAAACTATATTGGTATTCGAAGTCTCAACGAATTGTAGCTGAGTTCTCATTGGCCGAATACACTCTGGACCGAATTTTGGCGCTGTATTTGGAGTCAGAGCTTCTTCTTCTTTTCCTAACCCTTCTGCCTCTCAGCGTCGGATGGAAGTCAGAGCCATCATGTTAAATTAAATTTTCATGGAGAGTTCTGAAAGTTTATGGTATTTTTTATAAATAGATCAAAACTGTTGGGGGGATATAGTTAATATTTACGGCAAAATACAACATTTTTGTCGGATTTTGTGATTTTCAGTTTGGTTTGGGTAGAAGTTATGTAGATGTTTTCAAATACAGCGCCAAAATTACGTCCAATAATAATGGCCGACATCCTACTCCCCTGATTTCTCTTACTTCCTCTCCCTTAGAAGATAAGGTTATGTTCGTTTTCGTAGCTCCATTTATTTTTCAAACTAAATTGATACTTCTTCTTCTAGTTCCAATACTGGAAAAGGTGCAGTTATAGCAGGATCCTTTTAACTTGTCAGAAAACATATGATCGACAAGCAATATCACAATACTTAACCTACAAATGCTGAATCTCGCAGATTATTGAAAAGGTCTTTTAAAGAGTTATTCTTTGAAAAGTCTTCTTTAAAAAGGTCTTTTAAAGATTTAAAGGACTTTCAAGCCTTTTGATTATTGTGTCGAAATCAATGTTTAATTATTACCGACACAGCTGATTTCTGACAAGTTAAAAGGATCCTGCTATAGTTTTACAATTGTTTTGCTCACCTCATGCAAAGCCTTGATGAATTCTGGCTCAGTAGCAATAGACACATTCAAATAATCGGCATTTCGTTCCACATACGAAACAAACGAACGCAGCCACGACTCAGTGTACAACGAGGTGGAAATAAATGGAGAAGCCTCAAAGGTGCGCGTCAGGTTCTCCACTTGTTGCTGTATCGAAGGGTCGGAATAGTTGAGCGGACCGCTGAGGATTACCTGCAACGATACGAAATTGATAATTTCAAAACTGTGCTAATTGCGTCTGGATTTTTGCCAACAAAGTTGATATTCAATGAATTCAATGTTAGGAAATTATATTCAATGAATGTAGTCAAATCGAAAATATAATTGAACATGGATAGTTTATTATCTAACTAGGCTGGTGAAACCTTTTTCGTCAGTCAAACATAACAGTTTTGATAAGATCTGAAATGTATGTTTTTGATATTGATTTATTTGTTCAATGTGTTAGGTAGTTAGGCTAGGCGTACACCGGTTAGTCAAGACAAGACAAGACGAGATTAGTCACGTTTAGTCACAGTACTTCACATAGTTGCTTATGAAGCAACACACACCGATTAGTCATTGCATCGGTGTGTGCTGCTTCATAAGCAGCTATGTGAATTACTGTGACTAATGTCGTCTTGTCTGGTCTTGACTAACCGGTGTAAGCCTAGCCTAATACTGTAATGAGAAAAATAACTAAAACTCGAAAGAAAATTTAAAAAAAATCTACTTAAGTCCACTATTTCACTAACAAATCTTAGTGAATAAATTCCACAACAACTTGTTCTGTTTATATTAAATTAGATCATTTGTTTATTAGTTTCTAAGGATTCAGTTTATAAATGGATGTTATAATTCCAGTTGAAACAAAATAAAGTGAAGTAATCAATTACTTTTATATACCGAAAATATTTATGAATCTATTGATTTCTTGAAATGTTCAAATTTCTTGAAATTTCTTTAATTTTCAACTCACATAAATAGATTGAATATTGTATTATTATCCATCTTTTCTTATGTCTCATGAATTTCGCTAATTGTTTCCCATCAAATACCTTTGGATCCTCCTTGATTAGATATATAGGTAGGCCTAATATTATTTAATCAATTTGTTATCTTTAAAACTAACCATATTACCTAATTAGTAATTAATAATGGCTTATTTTATGATTATGTAACAAGTTTCATGGCAAGCAGTGCAACACTTTTCGTGTTTTCTTATTTCAAACGTACAAACTTCCTGTTTTACAAGTCCTATAGATTTACCTGCATCCTGTTTTACAAGTCCTATAGATTTACCTGCATCCTGTTTTACAAGTCCTATAGATTTACCTGCATCCTGTTTTACAAGTCCTATAGATTTACCTGCATCCTGTACGGAAACTCTCGGAAATAGAAGTCTTCTCTATCGTAAAACTCAATGGAATAAGAGTCGGCTTTGGATAGTTTCCTGCGTTGCAAGCCTTCCTTGATGCAAGTAATACCATAGCAAGCTCCAGCAAGATAGGCAGCAAACACTATGAGAATAAGGGCTTTCACTTGCCATTTGTTCAGGTAGTGGGTTAGCGTATCTCTGTGGAAATAACAAAAAATATTGTCAAATTTTTGTCAAATAATGTAAGTGTAAATTTTAATCATTTACAGTGAAACACTAGTCTTTACTCCAATAATTATAATAATTATAATTAGTTCAATTAATTATTCCAATAGAATTTACAAAAAACATATAACTTCTGACACAGTGTCTGTTGATATGTTGTAATAATATTCAAACTTTTTTATTTTTAATAAATAATGATTTATTTTCCAATAAAAACCTATAACTATTACAAATACAAATTCAAAAATATTTACAGTTAATAATACAAAGATTTGTTAGTAAAAGAATCATAAGCAAAAATGTTACAGTACATGTGTTTGTTTGGAAAATAGACCTACTCCACTATGGCAAGCCATGTCTTGGAGTAGGTAACTGAATAAAAACACTATACTCTGTTCACGGAGTCGAGAGACGGCCAAAACAATCTGTTTGCATTTGTGTGTGTATAGAAGCAATGACTCACAGCTATTTTCGAAACATTTTCTGTCCAATTCCAGTTCACAATACGTTCATACAAGATCAGACTGGAATCACGTACTACAGATAATAATAATTGAAATGCATGATGTATACAGTGAATTATACATTATGATTTTTGCAAAAAATGAAAAACTCTCAAAATTGCTTTTACTAACGTAGATAATAGTACTTGAAGAGCTGAACAAGAATCTGTCATCGAAATGGGAAATTCGCTCCCGTTCAGGAGATATGAGCATTTGAAAATCGGAATTTTCCTCTCTCAGCTTTCCCTTGAGAGAAGAGAGAGGTGTACTCTTCTCAGCTAAATATCTCTGCTTGTATAGTAGAGAAAAGTCTCATATTATGTGTGTACACTAGTTAGGCCATGCTCTATCCATAGCCCAAATATCAAGCAAATCTGACATTTCCATCAATTTTCAAACAAAAATGCACGGTGTGTAGGTTAGGCTAGGCGTACACCGGTTAGTCAAGACAAGACAAGACGAGATTAGTCACGTTTAGTCACAGTAATTCACATAGTTGCTTATGAAGCAGCACACACCGATGCAATGACTAATCGGTGTGTGTTGCTTCATAAGCAACTATGTGAAGTAGGTACTGTGACTAAACGTGACTAATCTCGTCTTGTCTTGTCTTGACTAACCGGTGTACGCCTAGCCTTAAGGTTGAGGACCTAGATTTATGGCTAAGAACCATCCTTGGGTTAAAATGATGTAATATGCAAATTTTCGTGACTTGCTGATGACTTAAGAGTTATAGAGTCCGATGGCAAAAAAATAATACCTATGTATCTATTCGCCATCCGCCAAATTAAATAAATATTTGGACTTTGAAATAATTCAAAGCACTCCTAAACATAGACATACTTGCAGCTAGACTTGGGACATACTTGGGGATACATTATTGATGATGAATGATTGAAAAATAATAATTTTTCGACTTTATAGACTCAAAAACCCACCTGAAAAATGCCATCAGTGCGTTCTCTGGGTTATCAATGGGGTTGTCGGGATCTTTTGGGTTTATACCTCCCGAACAGAACGCTCTGTACAGCCATGATTTTTTACCTGCAAATAGAAATTGAACTAAATTAGCGGATAACATTATTATTGAATATTCACAATCACCTAATAGATAAGATTGAATTGGTAAGAAAATATTTGACACTGGTACACTCGTTATTTACTACAGTTTGTGAGAACCTTTTTTTTGTGAGGGTGATGCCCGCACATGAGCTCTAGGCTTGTGCGTGAAGTTGTACCCAACAGCTAAGAGTGTTGCTAGTTGAAATGAACTGGGAGACAATCTTCATTGACTGTGGGACAATTTACATAAATATACCAGCAAGGCCAGTTCATTATTTTCTATAATTGCAAAACTATTCTCATGAATTGAGAGACAATCCCCATAAATTGAGGGACAATTTCCATGAATACCAAATCATTCTTCATAGCTAATTTTTCATGATTTCCTTTGTGTAAAATTATCTGACAATGACTGGGGTGCGATTTTGACACAGTTGATTGCGAGTGACGGTATTTATTGGAATATTACCATATAAACCTAGCCTATGGTATAATTTTGTGGGGAAATAGTCCCTTGGCTAGTAAACTTTTCCTGCTACAGAAGAGAGCCATTAGAATATTAAACAATGAAGAGCCACGAAGTCATTGCGTAGACCATTGTTTACTGAGAATAAAATTCTGACTCTTCCTTCTATGTAGGCTACTGGAATGTCTAGTATGTTATGTCAAAAAGAACTTGAACACATTCAGCCTCAACTCGGATAGGCATACATATAATACAAGAGGGGCAAGTAATCTAAGTATTGAATGGAGTTCTTCCAGTGCATCACTGAGCAGTTTCAGGGTCCAATCTTTCAGATTTTATAATGCCCTTCCGTCATTGTTAAGAGATCTAGATGCCACCCAATATAAAGATAGAGTCAGAAAACGCCTAATATAAGAGGTGGACTTTACTTACAAGGTACCTGAATTCTATAACATTTCACAAACTATGTAATCTTGTACGGTACTATTGTGCATGATTTAGGCTACTGTAAATTTAGTATGTAAAGAAATCTTGAATAAGAAGTTTATTTTTTGTTCTTGTGTTTTAGCTGTGTAGAGGCTTTTTAATCAATCACACAATGCTGATTCAGTCAAGTGGATGTGAAACTGGCAACCAGCTGGTAGGCCTAAGCCCACATAGAGCTGTTGCACCATTGACAAACAAACAAATAGCCTTATGAACTGTTGATCACCAAAAATAAAGTATTTCTATTTCTGTATCATTTGGGAAATAATCCCCATAAATTGGAAGCCGATTCCCTTACATATGTCAACTCATTCTCCATGGGTTTCCGGGCTAATTTTTGTTAATTTTCTTTGCCTAAAAACCAACCTGACAATGACAGAGGTTCCACTTTTATGCAGGTTATTGAGTGACGATTGTCTTGTTCAGAGTATCCTGACACGGCCATGCAGGCTGCGAAGAATGTGATGTGCCACACAAATATAAACGCCACTGCAAAGCCTGCAAAAGAACAACACAAAAACTTACAAAATAATATTACAGAGGGAAGAAGTGGCACAATTCAACCAAATTCAAGAAAACATAATGTTTTAAATTGGGTTGCACGAAGCAAGATCGATTATTTTGATCTATGATCAGTACAAAATCAAAATCAGGAAGAGAATACGTTTGTAATCTGTATTTTCATCCTATATAAGTTATGTTTTGTACTCGATCAATAAATATAGATATAGACACAATGGTGTGCTGGGGGTCGCTAAGTGAGAGAGGTAGCTGAGTGATCATCAGGTCAAGTCACGAACACTCAAGACTGCTCTTGGATGGGTAACCGACACAAGAATAGTCAAGACAAGACAAGACGGATTAGTCACGTTTAGTCACAGTACTTCACACAGTTGCTTGTGAAGCAGTAGTCACCGATGCAATGACTATCGGTGTGTGTTGCTTCATAAGCAACTATGTGAATTACTGTGACTAAATTCGTCTTGTCTTGTCTTGTCTTGACTAACCGGTGTACGCCTAGCCTAATATGAAAAATTTGTGGATATTTTCAATTGCTTGTTGATTTGGCTGGCTTATCAACCTTTCAAGATTTAAATAGATAACATGTTGTAGTTAGTTATCTTGAAGGTTTCCTTAGGTTTCCTAAAGGCCTTTCAAGGTCATAGAAAGGTCATTCCAAGGCCACAACATCCTACTCAGACAGAATATCTATATTCTATGGCTTATAGCAGGCCTGCCCAACCTACACCATGTTGCCGTAATTTAGACAAAGACATAAACTAAACTGAAACGTTAAACATTAACATGGTGTTTCAGCTAAAATCAAAAAGAAAAATTTACATTACAGGAAGCATTGAAATGTGTTTTATGAGGGTAAAAATTACAAAATTTCCTGGGGAAGGAATTTCCACACAGCTGATAAATGAGCATAATATTGTCTGTGTGTGTCCCGGGCTTTCAATGAAAATTAGGCGTCGCTAAAGCGACGCTACAGCGGTTTGTAACGGCCTTTAAGGTTTCCTAAAGGCCTTTCAAGGTCACAGAAAGGTCATTTCAAGGTCACAACAACTTACTCAAATAGACAGAATATATACATATCTATATATATAGACCTATGGCTTATAGCATAACTTTTTTTGGCAAGTTTTGCAACTTTAGAGTCGCTTCTCGCATCCCTCACGCCATCTCTCCTTATCTCTCCAGTCCCCCTCCTGCAATCCTCTACTTTCCATCTCCTGCCGAACATTGGCCATCCATATTTTCCTTGGCCTACCTCTCTTTTGATGCTGGTTTGGAGTCTATTCAAAGACTCTCAAAGGTATTCTCTCCATATTCATTCGACGAAGGTGGCCATACCATTTAACCTGGTTCTTACCAATGCTACTAAGGATCGTTTCTTTTACATCCATCCTCTCTCTAATTACCTCATTTCTAACTTTATCTAACAATGATAAGCCTGCGCATCTTCTCCAAAACATCATTTCCGCAACAAGCAACTTTGCAGCATGTCGGCGATCCATGACCCACACCTCTGATCCATACGTCAATACTGGTTCTATCATAGCTTGATATATGTTGGTTTTTGTCTTTTTTGTAAGTGTTTTATTCCACAGAATTTTATGCAGTGCTTTGATTATGTTTTTTCCTTTTCCTATTTTCCTCAAAATATCTTCGTTATCTCTACCATCCTCGTTATTTATTTAGCATAACTTCACTTTGAAATTTCCCAAAGGTCATTTAAAGGTCGTTCCAAGGTCACTTACTCGAGTACAGGCAGAATATCTGTATGGCGGGAAACGGACTGAGTATGCCGATTGTCAGACTGACAATGTCGGTGACAGAGGTGATGGTGATGGAGACAGCGGCATCGGACATGGTACGCGCCATCCGCTCCTCCACTGGATGGGTGACCGATGTGCGTCGCCAGGCGGCCAGCATCACAAAGGTGTCGTCTATGCCGATACCTGGGGCGGCAAACAAAAATGTGTCAGAATATGGAAGGAAATTGGATATTGTAACTATGGCATTATTAATAAGGAATTTTGATCAACAAATTACTGTATTATGTATCAGAACGATTTGTGAAGTTTGAATAGAAAAGCAAGTCAGGGAAAGTAGAAGAAGTAGAAGAAGAAGGAGGAGGAGAAGAAGAAGAAGAAGAAGAATAGAAGAAAAGAGGAGAGGAGGAGGAGGAGAAAAAGAAAAAGAAGGAGGAGGAGGAGAAGAAGAAGGAGAAGGAGATGGAAGAGTAGGAGAAGAACAAGGAGAAGAAGAAGGAGGAGAAGAAGAAAAAAAGAGAAGAAGAAGGAGGAGAATAACAACAAGTAGAAGAAGATGAGGAAGAAGAAGGAGATGGAGGAGGAGGAGGAGAGAAGAAGAGTAGAGAACAAGAAGAAGAAGAGAAGAGGAGAGAAAGAAGAAGGAGATGGAGGAGGAGGAGGGAGAAGAAGAAGAAGAAGAAAGAGGAGGAGAAGAAGGAGAAGAAGAAGAAGAAGAAGAAGAAGAAGAAGAAGAAGGAGGAGGAGAAGAAAAGAAGGATAAGGGAGGTGAGGAGGAGAAGAACAAGTAGAAGAAGGAGGAGGAAGAGGAGGAGCAGAACAAGTAGAAGAAGAAGAAAAGAAGGAGGAGGAGGAGGAGAAGAAGAAGAAAAGTAGAAGGAGAGGAGAGGAAGAAGAAAGAGAGGATGAAGAAGGAGGAGGAGGAGAAAAGAAGAAGAAGAAGAAGAAGAGGAGGAGGGAAGATAAAGAAGAAGAAAAGAAGAAGAAGAAGAAGAAGGAGGAGGAGAAGAAAAAGAAGGATAAGGATGATGAGGAGGAGGAAGAACAAGTAGAAGAATGAGGAGGAAGAGGAGGAGAAGAACAAGAACGAGAAGTAGAAGAAGGAGGAGGAGGATCGGAAGGAGAAGAAGAAAAGTAGAAGGAGGAGGAGAGGAAGAGGAGAAGAACAAGTAGAGGAAGAAGAAGGAGGAGGAGGTGAAGAAAAAGAAGGATAAGGAGGAGGCAGAGCAGGAGCAGAACAATAGCATTGTAAGTCGAAATCTACTCACTGCACATAAGCAAAGGCGACACCAGATTGATGCCAATGAACGGTATCCCGCAGTACACGGCCAACCCGAACCCGGCCACTGTTCCCATGGCAGCCGACAGATTGCCCAGCAACCCGAGCAGCGGCTTCGATCGCACCCAGTCCAGCATCATGGAGGTTAAAGTGGAGAACACGGCCATGATCACAAAGGTGGACCCGAAATAGGGCACCACTGACTGTGTGTTCTTTTCCAGTTCGATGTCCAGGGTGCGGGATGCAAAGCGCGACGTGGAGATGTGCTTGAAGCGGCCCGAGTCTTCGGCCTTGCCCACTGCGTCGAGGAAGGCTTCCTCCCAGCGGGCACCTCTGCGGAAAGAATCGAAATTATTGGTGTTAGAAAAGTGACACTGAACAGTATTTTTATACAGTGTTATCATAAAAGAATGGTGCGAAGATTGACTTTTTATAGAAACCAGTGTTCAAGCCAAACAACCTAAATTTGACAGGAATCATGAACTGATTCGCGTCAAATGTTTGTCAGAAAATTCTTTCGAACCGCACCATTCTTTTATGATAACCCGGTATATGACTATGTATTTGTAACAATTCCAATTGGTATGTTTGTTTATTGTTTTGATTCTTGTGTCTTTTGTACGATATAAGGCTAGTCGTACTAGCCTTATCCTTAAAATCTAGTAGAATTTGGCTTTAAATTTTTAGGCTTTGGGCGTACAATTTGTTAGGCTGGGAAAAACAAGACGAGTTTAGTCACAGTACTTCACTTAGTTGCTTATGAAGCAGCACATAGGTGCCTATGAAGCAGCACACGCTGATGCAATGACTAATCGGTGTTTGTTGCTTCATAAGCAACTAGGAGAAGTACTGAGACTAAACGTGACTAATCTCGTCTTGTATTGTCTTGAATAACCGGTGTACGCCTAGCCTAAGGAGAGAAAACGTTAGCCTATAGTTCATAATACCTAAGGTTAGGCGTACACCGGTTAGTCAAGACAAGACCATTAAATCTCAAGATAATTAAATCTCGTCTTGTCTTGTCTTGACTAACCGGTGTACGCCTAGCCTTAATCAATCGAGCAACCAATATTATCAATTTCGTCTGTGACTGAACAACAGCCAATAGCAGCTCACCACTGGTCCTGAGTTGGTTGACCGTAATAGGAGTTTTGACAAGTTCCAGATTCCCCTCATTAGGTGCGCAGTGGATGCTATTTAATCTATCTATCTTACAAATCTGAAAGATTTCAATTTTTTGGCCGAAAAATGCTTGACGTATAGCCTAAGGCTAGGCGTTCACCGGTTAGTCAAGACAAGACAAGATTAGTCAGCATTACTTCATGGTTACGAGCACGACAAACACCGATGCAATGACTGAAATCGGTTGTGTGTTGGCTTTCATAAAAGCAACTATGCGAGAAGTTACTGTGACTAAACGTAACTAATCTTGTCTTGTCTTGTCTTGACTAACCGGTGTACGCCTATTTCTTGACCTATTAGAGTTTTGACAAGTTCCAGATTCCCTTCTTCATCCCGTGGGATGCTACTTAATCTATCTATATATCTGTCTTACAAGTCTGAAAGATTTCAATTTTTGGCCGAAAAAATGCATGACGTAGAGCCTAAATCAATCGAGCAACCAATATTATTAATTTAATATCGTCTGGACTGAACAACAGCTAAAGGCTAGGCGTATATGCGGCTCGGTTAGTCAAGACAAAGGTAACGATATTCTGATAATTCACATAGTTGTATAGTTGTGATAGCCAGTCACCCACTGATTAGTCATTGCATCGAGGGTGTATGCTGCTTCATAAACAGCTATGTGAAGTACTGTGACTAATCTTGTCTTGTCTTGTCTTGACTAACCGGTGTAGAGAAAACTAAGGAGAGGAAACGTTAGCCTATAGTTCATAATACCTAAGGCTAGGCGTACACCGGTTAGTCAAGACAAGACAAGACGACATTAGTCACGTCTAGTCACAGTAATTCACAGTAGTAACCATGAAACAACACACACACCGATTAGTCAATGCATCAGTGTGGCTGCTTCACAAGCAACTATATGAATTCTCAACTGTGACTAAACGTGACTAATTCCATTCCATTCCTCTAGTCTTTGTGCTTGACTAACCGGTGTACAGCTTAACCTGCTGGAATCAATTACTATCATCTTGTCTAATGTCTTGCTTGTTAACCACCTTAGGCTAGGGCGTACCAACGTTTAGTTTGTCAGACAAGATGATGATTAGTCACAGTAATTCACATAGTCATTAGTCATTGCATCTGTGTGTGCTGCTTCATAAGCAACTATGTGAAGTACTGTGACTAAACGTGACTAATGTCGTCTTGTCTTGTCTAGACTAACCGGTGTACGCCTAGCCTTAGAAGACAAAACGTTAGCCTAGTTCATAATACCTTATTCTCAAAATTGCTTATACAGTACTACCTGTAATTCAAGCATTGAACAAGAATACAGTATGTCATTGGATTGACGAAATTCGCTCCCGTTCAGTAGATAGGAGCATTTGAAAATGATAATTTTCTTCTCTCAGCTTCCCGTTGAGAAAAAGGAGAGGGTTACTGTAGGGAGAGAAGTACTGAGACTAAACGTGACTAATCTTGTCTTGTCTTGACTAACCGGTGTACGCCTAGCCTTAATCAATCGAGCAACCAATATTATTAATTTCGTCTCTGACTGAACAACAGCCAATAGCAGCTCACCTCTGGTCCTGAGTTGACGTATTAGAGTTTTGACAAGTTCCAGATTCCCCTCATTAGGTGCGCAGTGGATGCTATTTAATCTATCTATCTTACAAATCTGAAAGATTTCAATTCTTTGTCCGAAAACATGCATGACGTAGAGCCTAAATCAATCGAGCACCAATATTAATTATTATTAATGTTGTCTCTGACTGAACAACAGCTAAGGCTAGGCGTTCACCGGTTGAATCAAGACGAGACAAGACAAAGATCGGTCTCAGTACTTACATAGTTGTTAAAGATGAAGCAGCACACAACCTATGCAGTGACTAATCGGTGTGTGACAACTTCAAGCAAGCAACTTAATAATAATGGCGCATTTAATCTAAACATGACTAATCCCGTCTTGTTTTGTCTTGACTAACCGGTGTAGGCCTAGCCTTTACAATATTACTATCATCATGTCTAATGTCTTGTTTGTTTATCACCTAGGCTAGGCTGGGCGTACCGGTTTAGTTAATAATACAAGACAAGACTAGATTGGTCACAGTACTTTTATATAGCTTAGAAATGTAACTCCAACAACTCCCACTGAGTTGGTCATCACTGCATTAGTGTGTGCTGCTTCATAAGCAACTATGTGAATGCTACTGTGACTAATCTTGTGTCTGTCTTGACTAACTAGCTGTACGCCCAGCCTTCTAACTAGGGAGAAAAGAAGAAGAGCTTGCTAGCCCATAGCCTATATTCATAAGCTTCCTCCAAGTTGAGAAAGGAGGGTTACTCTTCTCATCAAGTTTATTTTATTGAACAGAATTGAATGGGAGTTTGACACAAAATTCCTTTTCTCAGTTTTCCTTGGACAGAAAGCTTCTCAGCCACATATCACTGCTTGTATAGTAGAAAAACGTCTCATTTTCATTATGTGTGAGAAAAGTCTCATATTATGTGTGTACACTTGTTGACCATGCTCTATGCCTCATCCATAGTCCAATATCAAACACAATCTGAGATATTTTCATTTTTGGCTAAAACGCATGATGATTTTGCAAAAAACGCAGTGAAAGGCGTGATTACCTCATCTACAATTGCTCAAAATAACGTATAAGATAGTACTTGAAGAGCTAAACAAGAATCTGTCAACAAAATTAAAAAATTCGCTCCCGTTGAAATGAAAAAATTCATTTCTTGACCTATTAGAATTTTGACAAGTTCCAGATTCCCCTGATTTCCCTATCTGTCTTACAAGTCTGTGAGATTTTAATTTTTGGCCGAAAACATGCATCACTCGTATAGCCTAAATCAATCAACGAGCAACCAATATTATTAATTTCGTCTCTTGACTGAACAACAGCCAATAGCAGCTCACCTCTGGTCCTGAGTGGGCGTGTCGGCCGTCACAAAGTAGACCAATTGCAGCGAAGGCACGCTGACAATGAGTCCGTCGTCACTCACCACAGTGCCCCCGAAGTAGACGGGGAAAGTGTGCGCATCCCACGTGATCGGGTTGAACATTATCGGAAACGTTAGGTTCAGACTTTTGTTCACCACCTATACGCACAACAACAGAGAAACTATTAAAATAAGTAGAGGAAAATAATAATTATTCTTTATTAATAATTCTTTGCAGCATTATTGGTACCGGTATGTTTGTTTATTGTATCGATTTTTGTGTCTTTTGTACATGACGAGAGATTAGTTTCACATTTATGTTGAATTCACACTACATAGTTGTTTATGAAGCAAATACACACAGATGCAATGACTAATCGGTGTGTGCGTGTGTGTTTGCTTCATAGTAAACTATGTGAAGCTACCGTGAATAATTTCGTCAATAGGTCTTTTCGACTAAGGCTGGGCTATGCCAGTTACTGGTCAGTTTAAGACAAGACAAACGACGAGTTTAGTAACGTTTAGTTACAATTCATCACATAGTTGCTTATGTGGCCAGCAAGCACCATCGCAGTACGTGACTAATCGGTGGTTGTGTTTAGCTATGGCAACTATGTGTGAAGTACCGTGTTACTAAACCTTGACTACAATCTCGTCTTGTCTTGTCTTGACCAACCGGCATACGCCTAGCCTAATGGTTTCAGCTTCGCCAATACTATGCCAAGGTGGAATAAAATTATATTAACTTTTTGAAATAGGCAATGAACGTGTAATGTTTCTAAAACATTTTCCAAACACTTGTTCTCAGGCTAAGGCGTGCACCGGTTGAGTCAAGACAAAACAAGACGAGATTGGTCACAGTACTTCACATAATTTGTATGAAGCAACACACACCGATTAGTCATTGCATCAGTGCTTGCTGCTTCATAAGCAATTATGTTAATTATACAATAAACATTATTAATCTCGTCTTGTCTTGTCTTGCCTAACCAACAATACCTAGCTCAGATATTGATTATTTATTTATTTGTTTATGATTTATAAGGATACATTCATAATTTCAAAGTCGTCTTAGAATGAATAACTCCTTCAGGTTCAGGACCTTGATTTCTGGCTGCAAGAACCATCCTTGGGTTAAAATGATGTAATATGCAGCTAGTCTTGTCTTGACTAAAAGCTGGAAGGCGTACACACCGGTGATCAAGACAAGACAAGACGAGGGATTAATATCCACGTTTAGTCACAGTAACTTCACATAGTTGCTTATGGCAGCCAAACATCCACCGATTAGTCATTGCATCGGTGTGTGCTGCTTCATAAGCAGTTATGTTTATTTATTTATTTAGCGTATGGCTTTCAATAGTGGGGAGACCCGAGTAGGGTTGTTCCACTTTACCAACATAACCAATTATCCCTTGATAAGGAACATGGTGAAAGTTTGTTTTCACTTAGAAACAGACATCAGCATTAAAAAAAAATTTTTATTTTATAAAGTCCGACAAATATATAACACTAAGACACAGCACAGAAGCTATGTGAAGTACTGTACTAAACGTCACTAATCTCGTCTTGTCTTAAGTCTTGACTAACCGGTGTACGCCTAGCCTACAGCATTTGCTGGCTTCCTTAGTCATAGCGTACCTCATCCATGATAAGATCCAGATTGAGAATGTCGTTTTCGAAGCAATGGTCCACCCATTTGGCACAGATGTCGTCGTACTTGTAGGAGATGCGGTCTTCCCCGAAAACAATTGTCGCGTTTCTGACAATGTTGTCAAGGTCTCGCAATTCTTTCCACGCTTCCACTGAGAGCAGATTGTCGCCTCCATCCCTTGGTATCACTATCACGCGGCCGAAACGTCCTGACAACATTACAAAATGAAATAATTTATCAATTTATAAAGAGCTTGGATGCTAAACTAAATGACTTAGGCAGCTCGTACACCGGAGCAATAAGCAATAGGCAATATGCAACATTTGGATCATATAATCGTCTACTATATAGAAACAAATAGTCCAATGCACACCTAGAGCTGCTGTTTCGGTGTGCATTGAACTATTGGTTTGTATAGATTAGACAATCATATGATCCATATGTTGCTAGTTGCCTATTGCTTATTGCTCCGGTGTACGACCGGGTTTAGTTTTGCCTATTCTGCCTGTTTTTGGTGTTAGTGCCTATTTATTATAATATCACATAAATAATAAATTCATTTATTATTTATTTATTCATTTATTATGTAGTATAAATAATAATAAATCTATATTATTAATAGGCGAACATGTTTTTTGTAATCAGAACCATAGCCCCCTTTAAACTACAGTAGTTTATCTACAAACAGTAGTTTATCTACAGTTACTACTGTAGTTTAAAGGAGGCTATGTCAGAACTCCTCCGCGGTTTCTCAACCGATTTTGTTAGTTCACGTCTCATTTGAAAGATCTCATTGAGTAGATGTTTGATAAGGTCTAACATTTTGAAAAAGTTATCGTGGAGATGAGAAATGAGCGATCAAAGTTTAAGGGCCGGTTCATGAGCTCGGGATTCAGCCAAGTCCTGGACTAAAACAAGTGACTACCGTAGCATCGACAAACGTTTGTCTCGACAGGTTAGTGGGTTAGCAGCATAGAGAGCTCTCAGTACATACTGTTGAGGCTAACGTTTGTCGATGCTACGGTGGCCACCCGTTTCAGTCTAGGACTTAGCCAAATCCCGAGCTCATGAACCGGCCCTAAATTTTTGCCATTGCTTTAACATAGGGATAGGTGAGCCGAAAACTTTCACATTTCAATTTATGATTTGATGATCAGCTGTTTTAAAACGAAAATTTATTTTCCATTGTTAATTGCACCAGTAAGGGCATTTGTGCAGAGAGAGAGAGAGAGAGAGAGAGAATTGAATTGAATGACTGCCTTTATTTTAACCTGGGAGGGCGAGAGAGACAGAGAAAGATAGCGAGTGAGAACGAGATGGAGAAGAAGAAGAAAGATTGGAAGAGAAGGAGGAGGAGAAGAATGAGAAAAAGATTAAGAAGAAGTTGAAAGAAGATTGAGTGCTTCACACAAATGGCCACACTGTTATTCTACACTCTCTGTAGGACAAACTACACACCTGCCCTTGTGATGCGAGTGGGGTTGAAGCGACTGCTGTAGTTCATTTTGAAATAGTGTTCTACTATGGCACGCTCTGTCTTTCCAGGACCTTCTTCGGGACTGAAAAGATATTCAGGGTCCATTTCGTATTGTATTCTCTGGTATCTGTAACAGAAATTTCAAAAATACAGAAATAATTTCAAAAATAAATAAATATTTTTATCAACATAAAACGCTAGTACTTGCAGAGTGTGACTGCCAAGCAGGAGCCTATTGCATGAGGAAATATAGCAGGATCAATTTAACTTGTCATAAAACAGCTGTTCCAGTAATAATTATCACAGTGATTTCGCAGATTAATCAAATGCTTGAAAGTCTTAAAGATTTAAAGTCTTTAAAAGGTCTTTTAAAAGACCTTTCAAAGAATAACTTTTTAAAAGACCTTTTCAATAATCTGCGAGATTCAGCATTTGTAGGTCAAGTATTGTGATCATATGCTCGTCGATCATATGTTTTATGTCAAGTTAAATGGAACCTGCTATAGTTGTCAGATGGCAAGTTACCATAGTGACAACTAGTATTACTAGCTTGTAATACTACCTGTTGCTCTCATGCAACAGGCCCCAGATGTCTCGTCAAATTATATTCGAATTCACACAAAATACATTCATAGGCAAAACTCAGCAAAAAAAATTACTATCACTATAATTGCTCAAGTTAGTCAGGGGGTCTTCAAAATACTCATTTAATTAAATGAAAAGACAAGATGTTGTCAAACCACTGATTTATTATAAAATCGAGATACCGGTTTCGGTTGTTACACCATTATCAATCTCTTGTAAACTGAAAGCTTAACGTACAGAGTAGCAGTATTTATACTAACGGAAAAGCACCGCTATTGGTAGACGCTCTAGCCAATGACCGTGAACGGCTGCCATTGGCCTAGACAAGCTCCTCCCCGATTAGCGGTTCAATCAAACATTACAAAATGGCGATTCAAACAGAAAACACAATTGAAGATCAATGAATAGCTACATTAACCTAAGAAATAAATGAAACAGTATTACGGAAGAATAAGAAAAACAAAGGAATAAACTAATACCGTAATATCTGCCTAACAAATAATGATAAAATAAGATTTGTGGTGTTGTATTCATTGAAATGAATTTGGTCATTCAAACTCAACTGTTGATCATCTTTTGTTACCCTAGTTATTTCTAGAGCTATCTAGAATTCCTTAAATTTTAATTTTCTCACAGTCAGAGGCAGTTAGTTATTAATAAAGTTTAGTTATAACCTTAAAGTTAGTTATAATAATAATAATAATAGGCTAGGCGTTAGTCAAGACAAGACAAGACGAGATTAGTCACGTTTAGTCACAATAATTCACATAGTTGCTTATGAAGCAGCACACACCGATGCAATGACTAATCGGTGTGTGTTGCTTCATAAGCAACTATGTGAAGTACTGTGACTAAACGTGACTAATCTCGTCTTGTCTTGTCTTGACTAACCAGTGTACGCCTAGCCTAACTTTTTCAATTGATAAGATTGAAAAGCGGTAATAAACACTCACCCCGTAATGCATAGTACTGTTAGTAATACTGGTACAATAATAAAATAGCCAGGTCTCCGTCCAACTTGTATTCCCAACTTGTAAAACAGGCTAGTCAGCGTATCGTCCACAAATGTTTTACATTTACAACCCATTTTACAACCTGTGAAATAAAATAAAATAATTAGAACAAAATATAAACCCAATTTACAATCTGTAAAATGAAATAATCAAATCCAAATATAAACCAATTTTATAAGCTGTGAAATAAAATAAAATGATTAAAGCCAAATATAAACCCATTTCACAATCTGTAAAGTGTAAAATAAAATTAAAATTTTAGTGCCAAATATAAATTGTAGAAATGCTAGAAGTGAATTATCAATAATATTTAATCACGAATAAGATGTTTTTAATACTAATTACTACACAACCTTTTAAATACAGTAGAAGAGAAATATTGGAACAACATGGAAATTTGAGGGTAAAAATAAAACAATAAAATAAATTTGTATATTATGATATACAGATATAAATTGTATCTTGCGTGCTGGAATGTATGTTCTCAATAAGTTTAATTTCGTTTGATTTCTATTATTTTTGTACAATACTGTATTGTGAACAGAGAGAATATATATATTAAATAAATAAGAATAAGTAAATATTTTAATTCAATACTCTCTGATTGTGAATTATTTTTATTATGAATAAACTTTATTTGATTTGATTCTGATATTTCATTATTCTTGTTTATTTTGTCGATATAAAATTGAATTTCTTCTACTCCGTCTTTCTCTTTTATTCCTATCTTACTCTTCCTTCAACAGGTTGTTGAAATTGATTTGTAATTCAGATCATTGTCTTATTGGTAATAATAATTGTTACAAAAGAGTGTAGGCCGTATTTGTCCCGTGTTACATAATTTTATAATTTTATTGATTGGATCCAGGTCACAGCTTCGACGCGGCATGGCATTACATGATTTGCATGATATTAAGTTAAAGCTGGTTTCATTCCTAGTATTATTATGTACTTTTTATATTATCTATATCTTCCTATCTAATCTATCTATCCAACTACTACATATTATACGACCTATTACTGTATACCGATTATATACTATCTAGGATAACACCAAGTACAAAATCCGGTATTCTTCAGTTTAAACCTGACATAACGAGTGTTTCAAAAAGGACGCAACTCAAAAGAAAGAATATTTTATTACAGAAACCATAATCCAAAGAAAGCTGAATAAAATAGTTCTGAAGACTTCTGCATTCATCGATTATCTTCTTGCTATTTAGTTCTCATTGTGTCTGTTGTATTGTAGCAGAAGTCTTCAGATATAGCTTTAAATTTTCGTTTCTCTAAGTTATTCACACAACTGTCATTTTGTTTCCAATAATTTCTTCCAAAGAATATCTCCATAGAGAAACCTTTTGATTGGATCTGTTCCAACAAAGAGATAAATAAATGTATCTATGACTGGAAAGCTACAGAAAGACCTGTTATGACAATATTCTTGCTTCAGATCCAAAAAATTTCTTCAAATTCTAAAGTAGGTATTCAAATTGTTGTTTCATAAATAACTGAAAGCGTTGACATTATAAAATGTTACTTGAATAACGAATTTAGTAAATTTGTCATTACAAATAGATTGAAGCACTAATTTGTTAATATTGTGAATATTCAAACAGGGATTTGGAAGCATAGGCCAAGGACAACTAGTTTTATTATAACGAACTGTAGATGAAGCATTTTGAAAGTATTTGAAACATTGATATTGTTTATTGTACTGTGATTTCACGCTACTTCATGTAGGCTGCTTCACATGGCTTTCAAGAAATTTGATGAACTTCTAATAAATTTGAAACAGTTGCATCTCTCTCAAGAGAGACAGAGAGTCTTGAGCGTTAAAAGGTAAGTAGTACAGTGCGAAAGAGAAAGACAATATTGGAAAGAGAGAGTGTAAGTAGAAGAGAGTGACAGAGAGTGGGAGAAAGAAATGTGAAAGTGAAATGAATAGGCAGTGACGTTGGCTGCGGTGAGTAAATGATTATTTTAGCAATAGCAGGTACGTGTTTCACATACACATATCTTACAGTAGAATGCAATCCAATTCTCAAGAAACACACCAATAACGAATAGCCTTTCACCTCCTCCTCCTACTTCTTCTTCTTCATCTTCTTCTTCTTCTTCTTCTTCTTCTTCTTCTTTCCCTATTCTTCTTCTCTTCCTCCTTCTTCTTCTTCTTCTTATTATTCTTCTTCTTCTTCTCCTCCTTCTTCTTCGTCTACTTCTTCTTCGTCTTCCTTCTTCTTCTTCTTCAACTTCTACTTCTTCTTCCTTCTCTTCCTTTTCTTCTCCTGCTTCTTCTCTCTTCTTCTCTTCCTTTTCTTCTTCTTCTTCTTTTACTTCTCCTTCTTCTTCTCCTTCTTCACCTCTTCTCTTCCTCCTCCTCCTCCCTCTTCCCTCCTCCCCTCCTCCTCTTCTTCTTCTCCTCATTTTTTTCTTCATCCTACTCCTCTTCATCCTCCTCCTCATCCTTCTCCTTCTCCTTCTCCTCCTTCCTCTCCTACTTCTTCTTCTTCTTCATCACCTCCTTCTTCTTCTTCTTCTTAAGTCCTGCTTCTTCTCCTCCTAATTCTTCGACTACTTCTTTTCATCTTCTTCCTCTCCCTCCTCCTCCTGTCTCCTTCTTCTTCTCCTCCTCCGTCTCCTTCTTCTTCTCCTTCTTCTTCTTCTTCTTCTTCTTCTTCTTCTTCTCCTTCATTACCTCCTTCTCCTACTTCTTCTCCACTCCTACTTTTCCTTCACCTCCTAATTCATCAATAACTTATTCTTCTTCTTCTTCTCCTCCCCTCCTCCTCCTTCTTATTCTTTTCCTCTTCTTCTACTTTATCTTTTTCTTCTTCATCACCTCCTTCTCCTACTTCTTCTTCTTCTTCTCCTCCTCCTCCTTCTTCAACTACTTCTTCTTCTTCTTCTCTCCTTCTTCTTCCTTCTTCTCTTCTCTTCTCCACCTCCTCCTCCTCCTCCTCTCCTCTTCTCCTCTCTCCTCCTTCCTCCTCTCCTCTCCTCTCCTCCTCCTGCTCCTCCTGTTTCAATTTCTTCTTCTCCTTCTCTCCCACTTCTTCTTCGTGACCACTCTTTTCACACACCGCGCACGCTTTCATTATTTTATATTTTTTTCTTCACTTTTCCACAGAAGTAGCAAAGCAATAAGCACCAATCTAGGTCACCTACTGTCTCTGTGCACTCATAGTCTGTGACTTACCATATGTATATGTATACTTACGATATGTGTGTACATAGACCACAATATATCTTTATATACTGAAATATATGTGGACTGTTGGATTTAGATTGATGAAGATATAGCTGTGTTATACATGTGATTGTGATCCAATTATTGTGGGTAGCCACCAAATCATATTTTCTAGTTTTTTCCTTGCTAAAATTTGATTGAAGTAAGCTTCTCCTTGAGTGCCCACACACAATTCCTCATGAGCTTAATATTTTGCTATCTTTGGTTTTCTTTTTCTTCTTTTATTACTTCTTCTCAATCTCCTTCTTATGCTCTTTTCCACCTGCTTCTTCTCCTCATCCTTCTCCTTATCCTGTGGGTTAAGTGGAAGAGGGGGCTTGTATGCCTCAACTTCGCCCACAGCACTTTTGTAATGTGAAAGTGAAAAATAAAGTCATTTATCTATCTATCCTCCTCCTTTTCCTCTTTCTTCTTCTCCTCCTCCTCCCTCTTCTTCTTCTCTCCTCCTTCTTCTCCTCCTCCTCCTCCTCCTCCTCCTCCCTCCTCTTCCTTCTCCTCCTCCTTTTCCTCTTTCTCTTCCTACTCCTTCTCCTCTATTATTATGGCTATTAACATTATTTTACCATTATATTAATTCAACTTAGAGTTGGCTAAATTAGTATAACGGTATTCAGTTTCAGTCAGTAAAGTATTGAACATTGGTATGATGATATTCAGTAACATAACCTCAAACTGTAGTAAAAACCAGCAGTATGTCAGACACTGACATACAATACGACCAAAGACAATTAAACTAAAATCAGATTCATTTAATTTGACACTTGGCATTAGATGGATAGATAAAGAGATACTGTATTATTTCTTGACGTTGCTGATGATCAAAGAGAACGATGGCAAAGAAATAATATCTCTCTATCTATCTAATGCCATGCGTCAAATCAAATGAATCTGATCTTACTTATAGTTAATATTGTCTTTGTAACTTCTTTTTAACTAAGTTACTATAGTTAATAATATTGTCTTTGATTCGACCAAATGGCAGGTCGGCAAACTGGGCAGCCACCCAACGGCAAAACCATACCTCAGGAACTGTAAATAATGATTATGTTAATATTGTATTCGTCAGAGCTGACATTGAAAGCAAATGTTCAACACCTGAAAAGTACAGTTCTATCTGGTTTAGCTAGTAATATAGTTCAATGTCCGTATATATTAAATAAGATAATACATTTTCCTTACTATGACATTGATAAAATAGAATGAAGATTACCTTCACGCCGAGGCGGCTCATTTCTATTCAAATTATTCTCTACTTCTCTTGCTCACTCTCTCTTTCTCTCTCCCTTCCTCTCCATATCGTTAAATCAGTTTTCATACTTTGCGCTTTGATCAATCAATCGAGTACCGTAATTACTTTTATTTTAAACTATCGTAATCTGGAATTACATTAGATTTATTTTGTAATCTAATCTCTCTTTTTTCTCTCTCTCTCTCTATCTTTATTTGACGGTCAAGTGATAGTGGAATGAATGAGGTCCTTCTCCAGGAAAGGCCATTTATGTGTTCAAACTTCACCGTTTCTTGTATAGTCTGAGTAGGCTAAAGTCTATTGTCTTTCAAACAATCATTATTTGAAAAATAATCATCCAAAAATTCGTCTACTTCCTCTACCTCTTCTTCTTCTTCTTGCTCCTGTTCTTCTCCTACTTATTCTTCTCCTTCTTCTTCTTCCTCTCCTTTTTTTCAACTTCTCAATCTGCGAACAAGTAGAAACCAATCTGAAAAAACGAAAAATTCAACTTCTCAACCATTTCTTCTTCTTCGTCTCCTACTTCTTCTTCACTCCTATTTTATCTTCACCTCCTAATTATTCTACTACGTCTCCTCCTCCTCATCCTCCTTATCCTTCAACTTCTTTTTCTCTCAACCTCTCCATCCTATGCTTCTTCCTCCCCATCTTCTTCTCCTATTTCTTCCTTCTCTTCCCCCTCATCTCTATCACCTTTCCCTTTCCTCTTCGTTCTCCTATATATTCTTCTACTTCTTGATCTACTACTACTTTTTCCTTCTTCTTCTCCTCTATCTTCTCATCTTCCTCTCCTCCCTCAATTCCTCTTCCTTAACCTCCTCTTCTTTTTCTTCCTCTTCTTTTCCTCATCCTCATCCTCTTCCTCTTCCTTTCCTTCTCCTCTCCCTCTCCTTCTTCCTCTTCTTCTTTTCCTCTTCCTCTTCCTTTTCTTCTCCCTCTTCTTCTTTTCCTCTTTCTCTTTTTCTTCTACTTCTTCTTCTGCTTTTTCCCCCTTCATCCACTGTGACCTTGAACTTGGAACTGTTTTCGGTCGGTGCAGCTGCAGCGGTGGGGTTCAACATCCCCCCCCCCCACTACAATCATAAAACAGGTGGTTGTAGCCTTTTTTTTCCTATAGAAAACTCTAGGAATTTATCTATTATTAGCCTAGCCTAAAGGCTACGGTGCTCAGGTAGTGAAGAATAGGATCTTTTTGAGTCCCTTCCCCTTTCATCTTATTCCTCCTCCCCCTACTCCTCCTCCTCCTCCTCCTCCTCCTCCTCCTCCACTTCCTTCTCTTTTTCTTCTTCTTCTTCTTCTCCTACTTCTTTTTCCACTTCTAGTTTTGACCGCCCCCAGGTAGAAGAGAATAAAAATGTTACAGATGAAAGAGGCCGTTCTTGAACGATAAGATTCGAGTTCAAAATTCTCTTCAGAGATACAGCAAGGCTTTTTATGGATAAATTAGAGAGTAGCATTGTTGAGAATAGTCCTTTCAAAGATAAAATTGTTTACTGGTTTAGATATGTAGACGACGTAATTTGCTTATGGAAGGGAAGTAATAGACAGTTGGACAATTTTCTTTCTTACCTAAATGAATATTGCACCGTAAGATCAAATTCACTGTAGAAGTAGAACAGGATTGTGTATTGAATTTTCTAGATTTAAAAATAGATCATAGTACTGGTTTTCATAAAGTTCTCCATTTTCAGAAAACCAACTCATACCGATGTTATCCTCTCTCATAATTCTTGTCATCCCATTTCTCACAAACTTGCAGCTTTTAATAGTATGATTCACAGAGCATTAACAATACCTATGAACCATGACGATTTTCTTAAGGAGATAAGTACAATCAAACAAATAGCTGTAACAAATGGGTATGAGGAAATTATGGTGGATAGGCTGCTAAGTAAAATCAACAGACGAATCTCAGTTAATTCCAGCTTTGTAGGGACAGACAATGAGGAAAAGCTTTGGGTAACTATTCCTTATTTAGGCTTTGTTTCTGATAAGATAGGTAGAGAATTGAAAAGAATGGGTTTCATGTTGCTTTTTAGAACCAAACCGATTTTAAAGAATCTATTTAGCTACAGTACAGATAAAATTGATGTATGGGATAGAAGTTGGGTATATAGGCTTAAATGTGGGGATTGTAATGCGACCTATGTTGGTCAAACTGGTAGAAGTTTCAAAATCAGGGTAAAAGAACAGTCATATCAAAGATTGGAATAAGTGTAATGGAGATTCAAACTTTGCTGAACATTTGATAACATATAATCATTAGTTTAAGTCCGAGGAGAATGTTGAGTTTATGCATTTTAATAATAAGTGAAGAATTTTCAACATACTGGAATCTCTAGAAATAACTAGGCTAACAAAGATGATCAACAGTTGAGTTTGAGTGACCAAATTCATTTCAATCAATACAACACCACAAATCTCATTTTATCATAATTTGTTAGGCAGATATTACGGTATTAGTTTATTCCTTTGTTTTTCTTATTCTTCCGTAATATTGTTTCATTTATTTCTTAGGTTATTGTAGCTATTTATTGTTCTTCGATTGTGTTTTCTGTTTGAATCGCCATTTTGTAATGTTTGAATGAACCACTAATCGGGGAGGAGCTTGTCTAGGCCAATGGCAGCCGTTCACGGTCATTGGCTAGAGCGTCTACCAATAGCGGTGCTTTACCGTTAGTATAAATACTGCTGCTCTGTACGTTAAATTTTCAGTTTACCAGAGATTGATAATGGTGTAACAACCGAAACCGGTATCTCGATTTTATAATAAATTAGTGGTTTGACAACATCTTGTCTTTTCATTTATTTAAGACAAGACAAGACGAGATTAGTCACGTTTAGTCACAGTACTTCACATAGTTGCTTATGAAGCAGCACACACTGATGCAATGACTAATCGGGGTGTGTTGCATACGCATAGTTGCTTCATAAGCAACTATGTGAATTACTGTGACTAAACGTGACTAATCTCGTCTTGTTTTGTCTTGACTAACCGGTGTACGCCTAGCCTCATGAATTAGTATAGCTGTCATGTCATAGAAAAGGAAAGCTATTTATTGGCTGCGAAAAGATTGACCATTATTTCTGTGATACACTTACAATATTATAGCCAATAGTATAGAAATCGAATTATTCTATGTAGGTCAAGATCATTGTTACTTTCTCAGTCACGCGCTCTCTCTCTCTCTTCTATTCTCTCACTCAAACATCTATTAAATTTATTCCGTAAAATTCTTTTCTCTAGCAAAAGGTGGCAAAGGTATGTAACTTATGTACTTGACGAGCAAGAATTTGATATATCTTTTTCTTATTCTAATTCTTCCTCCATCTTTTCTTCTTCTTTATCTTCTCTTTATTCTCCTCCTCCTCCTCCTTCTTATTCTCCACATTCTTCTTCGTCTTCTTCTTCTTCTTCTTCTTCTTCTTCTTCTTCTTCTTCTTCTTCTTCCTTCTTCTTCTTCTTTCTTCTTCTTCTTCTTCTTCTTCTTCTCTTCTTCCTTCTTCCTTCTTCTTCTTATTCCTATTCTTCTCTCCTACTCTTTGTTATTCTTCTTCTCCTCCTCCATCTTCTTCTCTGCCTCCTTCTTCTCCTATAATTGTTATTCTTCTTCTCCTCCTTTTTCTTCTTCTTCTACTTCTTGGCTAGTTGACTGACAACATGTACAGTAGTGACATTCATTTAATTTGAGCTCGGCATTAGATAGATAGATAGATAGATTTCCTTACGTTGCTGATGACCATAGAGTACGATGGCAAAGAAATAATATCTCTCTATCTATCTAATACCAAGCGTCAAATTAAATGAATCAGATTGTAAGCGTGGCATTAATGTTATACACATTATGTTGTGTGCAATGTACGAATTCACAGTACAGTTCACATGTATGTTAACACGTAATTTTTTTCTTCTTTTCTATTAGAGAGATATCTTGTTAAAAGAGTAAATTAAATAGTGGAAACAATAGGAATTTTGCCAGTAGTAACTAGAGTAAAAAGACTACTCGAAGAGTAATCTTTACCGAATTGAGATAGAAAAGAGAAAGAGATAGAAAGCTAGAAAGAGATGGAAAATCTAGAAATTAGATAGAAAAGGATTAGACCATGATCTACAGAGCTGCACGCAACTATGTACATCCTCGTTAAGGAATATATAGATATTCCTATAAGGTATACCATACCTAGTCAAGAATTTACAGTTACTCTGGTTGTCTATACCTATGTACATGCACTATATTTATTCCACAAATAACTTGGCTATATTTTTAGTTTGAATTATACTACTTTAATTTCACTTGATACGAATTTCTCATGTCTAAGATTGTAATTATATTTGTTAAACACCTGCGGGTGACCTATACCGTTCACTTTATTTATAATTTATTGTAACAGTTTCACTTTCGCAAAGTCTATTGATAGACAGAATGTTCTTACTTTCAAATTATTGTCAATAATAGTTGATGTTCTTCAAGAACAGTATAATCAGATTCATTTAATTTGACGCTTGGCATTATTATATAGCATGATTAATAATCAACTAGTCAGAAAACAACTGTTTCGACGAGCAATATCACAATACTTAACCTACAAATGCTGAATCTCGCAGATTATTGAAAAGGTCTTTTATTTTCAAAAAGGTATTTTTTGAAAGGTCTTCTTTAAAAAGGTCTTTAAGACTTTGGATAATTGAGACAAAGTTGCGTAAAATCACTGTTTACTGATTTCCAAAACAGCTGTTTTCTGACTAGTTAAATTAATCCTGCTATAGATAGAGATATAATTTCTTGACGTTGCTGATGACCATAGAGTACGATGGCGAAGGAATAAGAATGAGAATAAAGACAGAATTTTATAAGAGAATGACAATGTATGATTATGATAATGCAAAAGAACCGATAGACTACCAAATGGTTAGATGTACACCTTGACACATGAATAAATACTGTACATCATTTTGTTTTATCTACTTCTATATGCTATTTCTTTTATTCTTCTTCCCTATCTTCTTCAACTTCAACAACAACTTCTTCTTCTTCCTCTTCTTTATCTTCTTTTTCTTCTTTTCTTCTTCTTCTTCTTATC
This sequence comes from Laodelphax striatellus, assembly GCA_017141395.1. Classification (NCBI taxonomy): domain Eukaryota; kingdom Metazoa; phylum Arthropoda; class Insecta; order Hemiptera; family Delphacidae; genus Laodelphax; species Laodelphax striatellus. Next base: position 1,882,500 of record CM029543.1, on the reverse strand, counting down.
TTCCTTCTCTTCCTCCTCCATCTCCTTCCTTCTTCTTCTTTTCCTTCTCCTCCTCTTCGTCCTGTTCCTCCTCCTTCTTCTCGTTCTATAATTGTTATTCTTCTTCTTCTTCTTTTCTCTCTCCTCCTCCTCCTCCTCCACCACCTTCTTTATCTTGATCTTCTTCTGCTTTCTCTCCTCCTTCTCCTTCTCCTTCTTCTTTTTCTTCATCTACTCCTCCATCTTCTTCTTCTTCTTCTTCTTCTTCTTATCTTCTTCACTTCTTCTTCTCTTCTCTCTTCTTCTCCTCCCTCCCCACCTTCTTCTTCTTTCTTCTCCTCCATCTTCTTCTCTTCTTCTTCTCTTATTCTCCTCCTCCTTCTTCTTCTTCTCCATCTTCTCCATCTTCTTCTTATCCTTCTCCTCCTCCTCCTTTTCTTTCTTCCTTCTCCTCCTCTTCATCCTCCTCCCTCCTTCTCCTTTTCCTTCATCACCTTCTTCTGAGGTGATGATTCAATTGGATGCAGTTTACCGTCATGCCCAGGACAAATATGCGAGTATTAATAAGTAATAATTATTTTCAATAACTGTACAGTAGGCCTAATAAGGTTCGGGGGTACCTTAGCTAAGTGAACGCACTGTAGATCGATAGTAAACGATAGTAGATATCGATACTATCGATAGTAATAATTTAGTTACGGTACATTCTCTGTCAACTCGTATCAGGGGCGGTGTACCATTATTTTTAAATCTATGCATGTTATAAGAGTGGAGCCATGAGACCGGTTGTTATTATAGGAGCAGCGAAGGGAAGCTGACCCACCGTTATTAAGAATTTCTGTTTTTTGCAAAACGCACGGTACAAAAAATAGGAAGATGCAGGACAAGATGAAGATGAAGATGAAGAAGAAGACGCAGAAGGAGACGCATAAGAAGAAGAAGAAGAAGAGGAGGAAGGTGGCCCTGATGTTTAGTGGAGGTCAAGGTCATACAGTTTCTTCGCTCTCACTCTTTCACACTCTCCTCTTTCTCTCTCTATCACTCCTCTATTTCACTATATTCACGGTCTCGCAAATATTCTTGCCTCAATAACGGTTTTCCATCTTCTCCTTCACCTCCTCCTCCTCCTATTCCTATTCCTCCTCATCCTTCTCCTCCTCCTCTTCCTCCACCTACATATTCTTCATCATGTTACTCCTCTCTTCACCTTCTTAAAGAAAATCTATCTTATAGAAGATCGATTGCACGAATACCAATCAAAACAACTTCCGATGAATGACATCATTTGACGTGCATGGGTACCTTTTTTGTCTTTTTTTGAGGGTGATGTCGAATGAGCTCTAGGTTTGTGCGTGGGTAATTAGAGGGGTGATGATGAGAGGTAACGACTGTTGTAGGCAGTCGGGACCGACGGCTTTTCGTTTCCTCCGAAGTCAACTGCTCAATTAAAGGTTACTCGATGATTAAAAGATTGACATAGTTGATTAAAAACTTGATCATGTGCAAATTCTATCATTTGATTGAATTGCAAGAACAATTTGATCGTTTATTAGACGACATAGAACTTTAAATCGTTAATATATAGCTAGTTTACTTTGCTAAAGCACCTTCATTGAACTTATTGTCAGTACTCCTTTCTATAATGTTCGAGTGTTGTTAGGCTGGGCGTAAGACAAGACAAGACAAAGACCTTGAGTTAGTCACGTTTAGTGCAGTGATTCACATAGTTGCTTATAGCAAACACACACCGATTAGTGATTGCATCGGTGCGTGCTGCTACATAAGCAACTATGTGAATTACTGTGACTAAACGTGACTAATCTTGTCTTGTCTTGTCTTGACTAACCGGTGTACGCCTAGCGATAGTTAAAAAATCTGTAATGTGGTATTTTTTATAGTAAGTCAAGGGGTCTGAGCTATGAATGAACCAACTTAACAGTTCAAGACAATGAAGTTTCTAATCGACTTTAATGAAAAGTAATTTTATCTAATCAAATCTAAAGATCTCTGTTTCTAGGCTTCCTTGTTGAAAGAGTTTGAAAAATTTGAAGGGAGTGTCTGAACGACACTCTATTGTTAGACAATTGGCGGTCATTTCCTTTTCGTCGTCGAAGTACGAATTGAAAGAATTGGTGAAGAAGGGGTGTTGGAGAAGGAGGAGGAGAAAGACGGAAGAGAGAGAGAGAGAGAAAGGAGGAGTGTGTCTCAGAGAGGAAGCAAAAAATTGGCTCTCTTCAAGGACTGTCAAACAAACAAACGACAGATGTGTTTCAGATCAAATAGATATTTATGAGATAAAGAGGAAGGCTGTGGAGGAGGAGGAGAAGAAGGAGGAGGAGGAGGAGGAGGAGGAGAATAGAAGAGAGGAGGAGAAGAAAGAGGAGGAGGAGGAGGAGAAGAAGAAGAGAAAAGAAGAAGAAGAAAGAGGAGAGGAGAAGGAGAGAAGAAAGAAGAAGAAGAAGAGAAAGAGAACGGAGGAGGAGGAGAGGATGAAGAGGAGGAGATGAAGAAGAGATGAAAAAGGATGAGGAGGAGAAGAGGAGGAAGAAGAAAAGAAGAAAAGACAGCGGAGGAAGAGGAGAGGAAGAAGAGTAGGAGGAAGGAGGAGGGAAGAAGGAGGTGGTGGAGGAGGAGGAAGGAGGAGGAGGAGGGAGGAGGGGGAGGAGGAGGAGGATGAGCAGGAGTAGGAAAGGAAGAAGAGAAGAGGGAGGAGAGGGAGTAAGACGAGGAGGAGGAAGAAGAAAAGAAGGAGGAAAAGGAGTAAGACGAGGAGGAGGAGGATGAAGAAAAGAAGGAGGAAAAGGAGTAAGACGAGGAGGAGGAAGAAGAAAAGAAGAAGAAGAGAAGAAAAATGTTCCAACACACTGTGATATACCTACACCCTTTCATAGCAATGGCCACACTGTGATTATACACAGTCTCTGCAGTACTGTATACCATAGCGGGAACTGTTCAATTTTTCAGCAGTCATTTTGACACATCATGATTATTCTACTGGTAATAAGAGACGAAATAATTAAACTAACGGCCGGTCTCCGGATCCTGTCTTTCAGTTATGAAACCAGTTTCGTCAAATAAACATTCGAAACGTTATCTCACTCTTGGTGAGGTCTGGTTCACACTCAGTTACTATTTCTAAACCATTAAAACATTATTTTTAAACCATTTCCAGATTATCAACTGCATGAATTGTGATCAACAGTGAAATGTATTTTTTATTTGAATTTACCGTGCTTTCTGAACTGAATAATTATTGTTAAATCCCTTTTCAAAATTAAATCCTCGTACAGTGACATTCATTGAATTTGACGCTTGGCATTAGATAGACGGATAGATAATGAGATATCATTTCTTGACGTTGCTGATTACCGTAGATTACGATGGCAAAGAAATAATATCTCTCTATCTATCTATCTAATGCCAAGCGTAAAATTAAATGAATAACACTGTAGTACAGTACTGAAATCCTTCTCGAAACTAAATACAGTAGGTTACTTGTTTTGTAACCAATTCCCAATATCAATTGAGTTTGAAAGCACATTTTTAACAATTTCTATTTCTATATTGTTGTAATCTTTCAATTTCTATAATAATTCGTTATAATCTTTAAAGAAATGGTGGTACGGTTGTTGAGACCAAGAAAATTGCTGCTTATGAAAACGAAATGGCGGAACCCACTGAAACTACGATCAAGCTCTCTGATTGGCCGAAACCTGTCACTCCCACTTTCGTCACTTGGAGAAGGAGCTAGCCAATGGGAGACGAGCAGTAATACGGTTGTTGAGACCGAGAAAATGGCTGCTTTTGAAAACGAAATGGCGGAACCTACGATGAAGCTCTGTGATTGGCCGAAATCTGTCACTCCCACTTTTGACACTTGGAGAAGGAGCTGGCCAATGGGAGACGAGCTGTCAACCTAGTACTAGCTTACTTGTCAACGTTTTCCTCCAATAGATAGCGTGTGGGTTACTATTATGTTACAGAGAGTGTATAGTAACAGTGTGGACATTGCATGTCACACTTTTGATTGGTTAGCTCCGACAAATCCACCATACTTTTACCAATTCGCATAAGATTTGCATTGGAATGAAGAGCAAATCATAGATGTTATTTTGAGTGATTCACTTCTAACCTATAATTTGCCTTTCCAGTGTTAGGCTAGGCGTACACCGGTTAGTCAAGACAAGACAAGACGTCACGTTTAGTCACAGTACTTCACATAGTTGCTTATGAAGCAACACACACCGATTAGTCATTGCATCGGTGTGTGCTGCTTCATAAGCAGCTATGTGAATTACTGTGACTAAACGTGACTAAATCTTGTCTTGTCTTGACCATGCCTGAACTAAGTGCATTGGAATGATACGCAAATCATAACAAAATGTTGAGATAATGTTATTCACTTCTAACATACAATTTGCCTTTGCCAGTGTTAGTTTCCATCATTTAAAGCTATTAAAGCAATACCAAGAGTAGTGAGACTATTTTTAATGGTGAAAAAGTTATTTTTTCACGTTTTATAGTAGACTTCTTGGTATTGAAAGCTTGAAATAATGAAGGCAATCACAAATAGTAGGTAAGAAATTAATCACTCAACATAACATATGATTTGCGTTTAATTTCAATTCAATGCAAATCTTATGGGAATTGGCAAAAGTATGGTGGATTTGTCGGAGCTAACCAATCAAAAGTGTGACATGCAATGTCCACACTGTTATTATACACTCTCTGTAGCTCGAGCTATATTTTTTACAAACTATAATAGAATGAAAACCATCGTGCACTATGTATTGCTGTTCAATTAATTAGAATAGAATAGAATGACTTCTTTATTTTACTGACGTGGCGAAGTTTGGACAATGATGTCCACTCTACCACTTGACCACAAATTAGCCGACTGAGGTAATGTTCAATTCGACCAAATGACAGGTCGGCAAACCGGGTAGCCACCCAAAGCTCAAACTATTCCTCACCAACGGTTTTAAAAAGGCTGCTTAGCTTCTCAAGCCATGAAGTTTCTCAATATCTGTGGTTTTCTTTTGCAGCAGCACTATTCCACGTTTGTGTGAAATTCTATTTTACATAATAATAAAGAGTGTTGCCTAATAATGTGAATTAGGACCACTACGATTCATTCATTCATTCATTATTCAGTGGTTACAACTGACCTCATTATCTATAATTTTTTTGTTTGTTTTGGTACACGGTTGGATTATTTTCATATTATTACAGTATTGCTGGACATCCTCTATTTTATTAGGATTTGTTACGCTTTTGCTTCTCCTATTCCTCCTTCTCCTTCTCTTTGTCCTTCTCCACCTTCACTTTCTCCACCTCCTTCTTTGTCTCCTCCTTCCTCTCCATCTTCTTCATCTTCTTCTTCTTTTGTCTCCTCCTCCTTCTTCTTCTGCTTGTTCTTCTTCTTCTCTCCTCTTCTCTCCTCCTCCTTCTTCTTCCTCCTCCTCCTCCTCCTCCTCCTTCTTCTTCCTCTTCTTCTTCTCGTTCTTCTTCTTCTCTAGGAGGATTCCTCTTTTCCTGCTCCTTCTTCTTATCTTTCTTCTAAGAAGAAGAAGAAGAAGAAGAAGATTATATGAAGGAGGAGGAGGAGAAGAAGAATAAGGAGGAGGAGACAAAGAAGAAGAATAAGAAGATGAAGAAGAAGAAGAAGGAGAAGAGAAGGAGGAAAGGAGAAGAAGGAGAAGAAGAAGAAAGACGGAGGAGAAGAAAGATAAGAATAAGAAGAAAGAAAAGAGGAGGAAAAGAAGAATAATTGCATCATACTTCTATCATAATATCCGTCGTGGTCAATACTTTCCATACTGATCTAGATTCTTCTAGAATCAATCTCTCTCTCTATCTCTCAATCTCTTTCTCTATCTCTATCTCGTACATCCGCTCTCCTCCTCTCTTGTAGGAATTGCAACAATTTTATATAGATGAAATAAAGAAATATTATCTAGTAGAGTCCAGTAAAATGGTGTTTGAAAAGAGCTTGATGACGAAAGTTCCAGTGTAATTGTTTTTCATGGCTTGTTTTATGTTTACGAGGTTGCTGAACAGGAATCTGATGTTTTCCAACCAAAATTATTTCGGCAAATATCAACAAAATTTAATATACTCGAAAGAGAAAGATTTTTTTCTAGTTTTTGGCTTAACTGGCTTCATCTCTGCTAGCTCTCTATCATGTCTTGTAGTCTATGAATAATGTCGTTACAACATTACCGTAGTAGAGAAAGTGTCTATAAAAAGATCAACAACAATACACAAGACAATAACAATACGAAAGAATGAGAACCAACACAAAAAACAAATTATGAAAGAAAATACACAATAACGTAATACCGTCGTGTAATAAGCTAACAATGGATGATAGTGGTGAACACATTTGAAAGATAAAAAAATGTAATCATCGAATTTATTATAACGGGTTTTCTTTTTGAAGAAAATGAGTGGAGGAAATTGCAGCACTGTTTGAAGAGCACACCGGAGGTCAGAAGACAAAGATTAGTACGTTTAGTCATGCCTTGAGACATGCTTGTGAAGCACACACACCGATAGTCATTGCATCGGTGTGCTGCTCAAGCAACCATGAATTACTGTGACTAAACGTGACTAATCTTGTCTTGTCTTGTCTTGACTAACCGGTGTACGCCTAGCCCTGTTAAGAGTAGAAATTTCTTTAGGAAGGCGTCTGAATAAGGGGAGCCTAGTGTGGAAAACAGACACATGTTTGTTGATTACACGGTGCCTGCCTGTCTACAAAAACATAATAACTGTATCAAAAACATGTGACTGTATCTTACTACAGTGATATTTATTTAACTTGACGCTTGACTTTAGACAGATAGATGGATAGAGAGGTATTATTTCATCGTCATCGTACTCTACGGTCATCAGCCACGACAAGAAATGATATCTCTCTATCCATCTAATGTCAAGCTTCAAATTACATGAATCTGACTGTCTCCAAAAACATAATATGACTATATCAAAAACATGTGACTACTAGAAACAGTAGAAATACTGAAAACAGTATTTCAGATAGCAGGATTATTTTAACTTAGTCAGTAAACGAGTGTACATCAATCAGTTGTTTTCTGACAATTTAAAATAATTCTGCTATACTGGAATAATACTCACTGAAATGTTAGCTGTCATGTTTTTCAAATAGACCAGACTTGCCACTTTAGTAGGCTATTTGCCAATAAATTAAATTTCTCATTAAAGTATCACAATCACAGTACAACACTGTGTGCTTTCATTTGAGAAGTAGTTGTAGAAAGAGAAGACGGAGGAGGAGATGAAGAAGAAGAGGGAGAAGGAGAACCAGAAGAAGTAGAAGAAGAAGAAGAGGAAGAAGAACAAGAAGAAGAGAAGAAGAAGAAGAAGAAGAAGGAGGAGAAGAAGAAGAAGAAGAAGAACTGCTAGCAAAGACATATTGAGCAAAAGTGGACCATGGTCTATCTATTGAGGTTTTCAAAAGTCAGAGACAACAGCAGTTAATGAATTATTATTATACTCGGTCAGTAGAGGTTTCAAGTAGGAAGGTCATTTCAGGCCTGCTAAATGTGTCCGTTTTAGAAAAATATACATAAATTCATTCATTCACTGACCACATACGGCCTACTTCTTTCTTCTTCTTCTTCTTCTTCTTTCTTCTTCTTCTTCTTCTTCTTCTTGATCTTCTTTCTTCTTCCCTTCTTCTTTCTTCTTCCTCCATACCATCATCTCATACTTTATGATCGATTTCTTTCTTTGTAAACTACAGTATATTAAACCTCGTTAGATTTGAAGGCCTCATTAAGTTTAGCATCGAGTACTAACAGTGATACTAGTTAGTTGTATTGCCAAATTGATACAATACGTCCTGAAAATAGGCAGACACTAATAATTGAAGTTTATTGTTTAATGCAAGGCAAGGTTTCATCGCGGGCAGTTAGAGAAACATTAAAAACATATTTTTGGTGGTGTATTTTCAAGGTGTAGCTTATTTGTATTTTTCCCAAGGTGTACAAATTGAATAGAGATTGTAACGGGTGTTTCGAAATGGCGGCACATCTTAGTTTGAGGTACAGATAGTGTATTCGCTGTGAGCATCTTAGGTGATAATCGTATGAATCTTCCCAAGAAGATTAACATGGGAAAGGATAGGCTTATGTACGTAAAAATTAGTTTATAATTGAAATAGAATTCCCTGTTGCTATTTTTCCTACTTATCAATTGTGGAATTAAATTTAGAATGATAAAATGAACATAACGCATGTTCTTAATCTTTATTATAATCTTCAATTCAAACTTTAAAATCAACTTTGAAGGTTATGTTTCAAGCAGACTGAGCAGACGAAGTAGTTTATCCACAGCTGAGTTCATTCCCATTGGTCAATATTCCGAAATGGATTATGGGCGCGAGACTTCAAATCAATCATATGCTTTTGAACTGGATTTTTCAATCGATTAATTCAAAACTGAGATCCGATTTCTTTGTTGAGTAAATTTACGTTTGGAAATATGGAAGGAATAGAAGCGCAATTACAATTGTGAACGGTATTTATACAATTAGGAATACGACAATACTTTGAATGCATTGTAAATGCGTATTTCCTATCCTTTCTCATGTTAAACTGAACTTTTTCGTTCACTAAAATTCCGCGTGAGCGCAGGTGTCGATTTTATTATCCCCACCACCTACGTGCACACAGCGAATACACTCTCTGTAGTTTGAGGGATTACATCTTCTGCATAGGGAATATTTTTCCCCCAATTATAATTTTTCGAAGCCCTTCGTTACCTGAAAAAACTTCTCATCCAGCTCTGAATGAACTTTCTCACTAGGCGTGCATAGCAGGGTCACCGCTTGCATCACTGTTGGCTACGAATTGTTCAGAAGAAAGATAGAAACATAATACAGAAAGCCGCCTATGTGAAATGATTATTTTAAAAAGTTACAAAAAAACTAGTTGTTGACTAGGATAGGATGGAACTGGTTGCAACCAGACGCTGTTGAGGAAATCAGAGACAGGAGTTGGTAGAGATCAGTGGGATCAAGGTGCCATACATACATAACTGGTTCATTATCCTCCACTTCTTCTTCTTCTTCTTCTTCTACACCTCCTCCTTCTCCTTTTTTCTTCTTCTTCTTCTACCTGATTCCGACCTATCCTCCTTCACCAACTCCCTCCTCCTCCTGATCATTCTCCTGCACCACCACCTTCACCTCCTCTTCTTCTTCTTCTTTTCTTCTTCTTCTTTCACCTCCTTCCTCTTCTTCTTTCTTCTTCTTCTTCTTCTTCTTCTTCTTCTTCTTCTTCTTCTTCTTCTTCTTCTTCTTCTTCTTCTTCTTCTTCTTCTTCTTCTTCTTCTTCTTTCCTTCTTCTTATTCTTCTTCTTCTTCTTCTTCTTCTTCTTCTTCTTCTTCTTCTTCTTCTTCTTCTTCCTTCTTCTTCTTCTTCTTCTTCTTCTTCTTCTTCTCTTCTTCTTCTTCTTCTTCTTCTCTTCTTCTTCTTCCTTCTTCTTCTTCTTCTTCTTCTTCTTCTTCTTCTTCTTCTTATTCTTCTTCTTCTCATACTTTCTTCTTCTTCTTCTTCTCTTGTATCCTTCTCAACCTCCTCCTCCTTATACTCCTCCTTCTGTCCTCCTCCTTCTTCCCTCCTCCTTCTTCTCCTCCTCCTCTCTTCTTCTTCTTCTTCTTCTTCGTCTTCGAGGACAAGTCGCTGAGGATGACACCAGCTGCTCTAGAAGTCAGCGCAGGAAGGAAACAATTTATTATATATTTGATGATTCGACCATCCTAATCATCAGCTCTCTGTTGCCGCTTTGGCGAGGGGCTTCCGCTGATAAAGAGAAAGTAAAGAAGATGGGAAAGGCGTTGAAGACGAAGAAGAAGAAGAAGAAAATGAGGATGAGCACGAATAGTTAGTCGGTTGGCCGCAAATGAGGTTCACACCGATTCACCATCATCTCTATTTTAAACATTCAGGAAGTTCTGTTCTGTTCTTGATCTACCTTTTTCGGAAGTACAATAAACTCCCGGTTATCGGAGTCTCGGTTAACCGAGCTTTGGTTTAAGCGAGGCTGTCATTCAAAAATAACAAACATAAATAATGGTTATTTGTAGAAATCTGATTGATATTGTGGAACTCCATGATGAAATAAAACACAATAAGAGATATTGTCATTCACCTCTGCTGATTCAGTCGAGTGTATGTGAAACTGGCAACCAGCTGGTAGGCCTAAGCCCACATAGGGCTGTTGAGCCATTGACAAACAAACAAAAGATAATGTCAATTCCATTATTTTAAGTAGTGGAATTGTCATTACATTATCTTTTAGGGCCGGTTCATGAGCTCGGGATTTAGCCAAATCCTAGACTTAAAAGGGTGGCTACCGAAGCATCAACAAACGTTTGTCTCGACAGGTTAGTGGGTTAGCAACATAGTGTCGAGGCTAACGTTTGTCGATGCTACGGATGCTATTATACCAATCCAGTGATCTACAATCAAGGAGGAAAATAATAATTAGATTTATATTGAAATAGAGAAATATTCGTGAAGATCTGGAGGAATAAAATCTAATAATTAGATCAAGACAAAGTGACTGTGAGGAATAATTTGAAATTAACCGGTTACCGGTCAAAATAACCGGTTAACCGAGTAGCGGTTGCATAATGTTCTGGGATCAGTGTCTGATTGCAGTCAGTCGGTTTCCAGGTTCCTATGGAAGATAAGGTGAAAGGAATTCGTATAGAAAGCGTAGGATAAGGAGTAAAGAAGGAGAGGAGGAGGTGAAGGAGGAAGAGGAGGCGGAGGAGGATACAAAGAAGAAGAAGAAGAAGAAGAAGAAGAAGAAGAAGAAGAAGAGGAAGAAGGAAGAGAAGAACAAGAAGAAGAGAAATAAGAAGATGAGGGAAGAGAAGAAAAAGAACATGAACAAGAAGTAGAAGAATAAGAAGAATTAGAAGGAGGAGAGGAAGAAAAAGAAGAAGAAGGCAGAAGGAATGAATGGATCGAATGAGGAGGAGGAGGAGGAGGAGAAAAAGGCAGTGAAGGAGAAACGAAGAGGAGGTGGTGGAGAAGAAGAAGAAGGGGAGAAGGAGGAGAAGAACTGCGAGGTTGAAGAGAACAGAGAAAGGAAAGTAAAGTAAATCTTCAAATTACAACATTTTGCGTTTTTATTAGAATTGAAGAAGGAAGAACAGATAAAATAGTAGGAGGAGGAGTAAAAGAAGACAAAGAAGGGGAGAAGGAGGAGGATGATGATTATCGAAAGGATAATAGAATTAATGTGTGTCCCATTCCAATTCCAATTCCTAGTTCTGGATTCCTGGATGTTTTAAGAATAATTGATAACTTCTTTAGTAGAAGATAGAGAAAAAGCAAGATTTCAAAAAGAAAAAGAAGAATAAGAGGAAGAAGGAGATAAATAAGAAACTAAAATTGAAAAAGAAGAAAAACTGTATAGCATTGAACTTCGAGTACATGACCCAGTAACTACCGGCATCTAGCGGCTGAACTCGGAACTAATGAGTTTGAAATCGTCTCGACCAAACCGGTGCGAGGGGTGGAGCTTGAAGGCGTGTTCTAGATTAGACCTCGCTTGTTATTGGTAGCCGTGGAGGGGGAAAGGTTGAACGGAAAATATCAAAATATCACGGTTCATATTCCAAATCGTAATACTAGTTTGCAAATACAGTTCATTAGGCTTAGGCTAGGGGTATACCGGTTAGTCAAGACAAGACAAGATGAAATTAGTCTCGTTTAGTCACAGTAATTTACATAGTTGCTTATGAAGCAGCACACACCGATGCAATGACTAATCGGTGTGTGTTGCTTCATAAGCAATAATTATTATGTGAAGTAGGTACTGTGACTAAACGTGACTAATCTCGTCTTGTCTTGTCTTGACTAACCGGTGTACGCCTAGCTTAACTCTATTACACATCAGTTTAAAATACATGAGATCCGATATTTAATCATATATATGAGTGTTTATTCTTAATTCTACAAAAAATTATTAAGAATTCCTCAGAGATATGCATTTTGTACGCAAGATTATGACAATATTATAATATAATTGAAGGTTGAGTGGTACTTTATAGTCCTAATTCCTCCTAATAAAGAATAAAAAAAATTCATTTCCACAATAAACGGTGAAGTTTCAACAGATAAATGACCATTCTTTAAGAAAATTATTAAAGGTTAACTCACTCATGAACCATCAACCGGAGAGATAGGCGAATTAGACTAGTCTAGGAACTTAATTCGTGTAGTTCACAGAATAAATCGAGTTTTTAGAACGGATTTATCCTACAAGTTAGATCGAGAGAGATTTATCTTCTTATTAGAAGAAATCGAGGATCAATCAATCACATTTGTCACGGAAATTAAGAAGACGCGTGATGAAGAAAAAAAAGGGAAAAATTATAAGTGATGAATAATTTTCTCCACTATAGAAACCGAACGTCAGAAAATGAAGATTGACAGAATATTTTTTATGATTGATTGATTAATGCGATGTGATGTATTTGGCGTTACTTACAATCTTTATTACTTTTTTCGCATACCTAATAAAGCTTTGTTATTTTTTTATTACATTCCTTACAATCATTGTGTGATTGATGAGGCTTTGAAAACGCATTCATTAGATTAGGATGGCAGAGAACACGTATGTAATAATCACATTTCTTAAAGAGGGTAAAGAAGAGAAGGAGGAGGAGGAGGAAGAGGAGGAGGAGGAGGAAGAGGAATAAGAAGAGGAGGAGGAGTGGGATTAGGAGGAGGAGGGGGAGGATGAAGAAGAGGAGGAGGAGAAGGAGGAGATGAAGAAGGAGGAGGTTGAGGGTGTTGGAGGAGGAGAAGGGAGAGGAGAAAAATAAGAAGAAGAAGAGAATGAATGACAAAAGAAGAAAACTAACATCCTGTTGTGATAGCATTGGATAGAATTACTGTAATATACTTCCCAAGCAAACTGTACTAAATAATAAATAAAGTATGCATAGATTACGCATAAAAGACTCATAAAATAGGAAAGAACACGTCGAGTTCACACCCTGGTGTGATAATTTCGCGATTAAGTTTTTGGGAAGAAGTCGAAGAAGAAAAGATAGAAGAGCAAAAAGGAAAAGAACCATAGACGAAGTAGAAGCAGATATTTGATTGTTTTGTTGTTTTTGTTTGAGTTAAGGCAACAAAAGATGCAAATTCACAACAAATATGAGAAGAAGAAGAAGGAGAAGAAGGAGAAGAAGGGAAGATGAATAGGAAGAACAAGAAGAAGGTGGAGGAGGAGAAGGAATAGTACAAGATGCAAATTATTGTGTCGCTCAAAACAAAGAGCTAAAATCACAAAACAATACCCAAATTTTTCATCGTCAAGAGTCTTAAATAATTATTGAAGTATTTTAGCCTGCATAGAACGCGGTGCTTTGCTTTGTTTATACGGCAGAAATAATTAATAAGAAGGGATAGGGGAAGACTGTGACAATGAGAAAGAGATGGAGAAAAGAAGAAGAAGAGGAAGAAGAAGAAGAGAAGTGGAAGATAAGTTAGTAAGAAGAAGAATTAGAAGGGAAAGATAGGTAATGAGATGAAGAAAAAAGAATAAAAATACCAAGAGGAGGATGTAACAGAAGACAAGCAAGACTACGAATAGTAGAGAGGAGAAGGAGGAGGAGAAGAGGAAGAAGAAATGAAGAAGGTGGAGGAGAAAGGGAGAGGCGAAGAAGGGGGAGAAGGAGGAGGAGAAGAGGAAGATGAAAAGAAGAAGAAGTGGAGGAGAAGAAGAAGAAGGAGGAGGAAGAGTAGAGGAAGAAGAGGAGAGAGGACGAAGAGAAGAAGAAGAATAAGAAGGAGAAGAAGAAGAGAAGATGAAGAAGAAGGAGAAGAGGAAGAAAAAGTAGGCGGTGGAGGAGAATGGATACAAATAACTATGTGACAAAATGATAATTGAAAAATGACGTAAGATGTATTTGAAATTTGGCAATACGGTAATAAGCATTGCATTACACAGAACACGTGTGGACTATTAATGAAAGGGGAAGAGGGAGAGAGAGAGAGAGAGAGAGAGAGAGAGAGTGAGAAAGAGAGAGGGAGTTTTTACGAATCGATGAGAAAATGAAAGAAGAGATGTGTAGGAGGAGAAGGAGGTGATGAAGAAGATGGAGGAGGAGGAGGAGGAAGAAGGAGAAGAAGGAGGAGGAGGAGGAGGAGGAGGAGAATGCGATTCGAAAGAGAAAGGATGAGAGAGATCAATTAAAATTGAAAATATTGAATTATATGGCCAAAAATTTCAGATTTGAGGAATAATTTTCTCGCAGTTGAACAGAATACTAGGAGAAGAGGAAGAAGTATAGGAGGAGAAGGTGGAGGAGGAGTAGAAGAAGAAGAAGAAGAAGAAAAAGAAGAAGAAGAAGAAGAGGTGGAGAACGGAGAAAGAGATGTAGAGAGTAAATCTTGAAAATATTGTTGCATTTTTTTTTTCAAAGGAGTCGCACATTCCATTAAAATACGAGTTTGGTTTCCTGTTTATCGTTGTACTACTTCTAACGGTTCCTGTACTGCTTTTAGTATTTTGTGTGTCCCATATATATATATATATATATATATATATATATATATATATATATATATATATATATATATATATATATATATATATATGTAGAAGATACAAATTTAGATATACTTTGATGAAAACATGTACAATATAATATGTTGACTGCAGGTAGATATAAGGCTAGGCGTACACCGGTTAGTCAAGACAAGACAAGACGAGATTAGTCACGTTTAGTCACAGTACTTCACATAGCTGCTTATGAAGCAGCACACACTGATGCAATGACTAATCGGTGTGTGTTGCTTCATAAGCAACTATGTGAAGTACTGTGACTAAACGTGGCTAATCTTGTCTTGACTAACCGGTGTACGCCTAGCCTTAGACTATCAAAAATAATGCTCCAATTTCCCATCAAACTTCATTCAATAAAGTAACCTTGAACTAATAGCTGATAAGGTAAGGCTCCCACACACTAGACATGCACTGTTATAACGCGGCAAACCATGACATGTTTGTCTAGTGTGTGTGTACCTTATCTTATCAGCTGTTCCATCAATGTTATTTATTTGGATGGAATTTGATGACAAATTTGACCGTGTACATTCACCTTTGTAAAACATCTATTTACAAAAAAATCTTTGACAAATACATTGAACGGTTGACTTCAAGCTGCCCATACAAACTAGACATGCATAGCAAAGCTTGCTTGGTACGAAAACTTGAAAGAAATTAAGATATTTTATATATTTTTGGGAGGACTCACCGTTTTTGAATACTTTTTCCTAGTTATCAAACTGTTTCCGAACTCAACGAATTCAACACTGTATTTTCGAAAAATTGTCCACAAAAATTGTGTTGAACTATGTCATATTGATCCACTTTTTTGAATGTTTTATTATTTATTTGTTTTTTTGCATAGAGTTCATGAATTCCATCAAGCCTATATTAAATAGTGAGAACATTCAATAATGTTTATAAGTTAATTAATTATAAAATTTTTAATAATATTTTGTAAGTTCTTTGAGGTACTTTCAAAGTTTACCTGCTCAATTTATTCCAAGGGAATAATTTATATAATTTTCAAATATTTTGTAACTTTTTATAGTTCTTTCAATTTATTATCTGTTCAGTTAAACATTGAATGGGTACTAAAAATACATAAGAATTGTGTAACATACAATTAATATGTATGTGTTTATAATTGAATCAGTATTAAATATATTGATAGTATTTCAAAGGCATTATCAAGAGTTACTTGGACTTTAACAGTTAGTACTATTAATTTATAGGTTGATGTTTTTAATTAGAATTTTCACCAATATCCTATTCATTTTATTCAGAAATCTATATTTGTATTCAATTTTAATTTAATGCATTTGAATTATAACTATTATTATTCAAACTTTCCTGTAGAATCCATTTCATTCAGAAATCTATATTTGTATTCAATTTTAATTAAATTTATTTGAATTACATCTATTATTTTTTTAAACTTCCCTGTAAAATTCATTTCATTCAGAAATCTATATTTGTACCCTATTTTAATTCAATGTATTTCAGATAATTTCTATTTTTCTTTTAAACTTTCCTCTGTACTTTCTCAATTTATAGTTAAATTTTTCTATTTGTTTGTTTTCTTCTAAAATTGTCTACATTCTCAATCCCCTTTCTACATAATATTCCATTTTAAAAAACAAGCTATCTATTTAAAAGTTGTGTTGTATTTAATTGTATCTACTTTTCATTTCAAAACAAGCTATCTATTTAAGAGTTGTGTTGATTTCTTCAAAATTGTATCTATTATGCTTTTCAAGTTTTATTAATGAATTTTTTCACATCTTCCTACCTAATATTTCATTTTAAAAAACATGCTATCTATTTAAAAGTTGTGTTGTTTTTTTTTTTTATTGTATCTATTATGCTTTTCAAGTTTTATTAATTGATTTTTGACACCTGCCTATCTAATATCTAGTTTGAAAAAAAGTTGTCCAATTATTTAAAAAAAAAGTATCTAATCATTTAAAAGTTGTGTTGATTTTTTTCTAAATTGTATCTATTGTGTTTTCTATAATTTTTTTCACACCTTCCTACCCCTAACATAGAGCACACAAACACGCATACACTAAACCGTAGACACGAATTCCCTTAGCCAAGCACAGGTGATCTTTTCACTTGGAGAGCCAACAGTTAACTGAAATATCTTTTCGTCGTATCCTCCTGACACACTTCGCCTTCCTCCTCCTCCTCTTCTTCGTCCTCCTCATCTTCTCCTTCTTCTTCTTCGTCGTCTTCACCTCCTTCCAGAGTTGCAGTCTGACACACTTGATGCTAGAAGTGGGTGGGGGGAGGCGGTTGGGACGGTGATCAACCTGTAGCCTGCTCCCTCGAGTAGGAAGTGGATTCGGGAAGCAGCTGAGAGGAAGCTCACTTTGATACGTGATACACTGTGAAGAGATTGTTTTGATACGGTAGTTTTGTTTGTATCATTTCTTTGGGTGGCTGCAACACGACATAGCATCGACAATAAAGAAGAGGAGACAGAAGGAGAGGATAAGATGAAGGAGGAGAAAGAGAAGAGGAAGAAGATAAAGGGAAATGATAAAGAAAAAGAAAGAGAGGATGAAGATAAAGGAGGAGAAAGAGGGAGGAGAGAAGAGAAAGAAGATGAAGAGAAATGATGAAGAGAGAAAAAAAGAGAGGATAGAGATACAGGAGGATATCTCTACGCACCTTAATCCTCACCGGTCTCAACCTTTTTTACTAATTACTAACCTATGCTAGTAGGTTGTCAGAGTGGCTGTCAATGTTGATGTTAGTCACTGTGTCACTGCACAAGTGGTCTTCCGCCAATTTTCGGTTATGATCATATCACTTCAAGAAATCAGGAATATCTGCCATATAATGCGTAATATCCGCATAATAATAATAATAATAATCCACAATATATAATGTGCAGACAGCTTCGCAAATAGACTCAAATCAGCTGACAGAAGCAATTCCTGAAGTTTTCATGTTGAAATTCCCCACTCCCTGCATGTATAAATTGCATTATTTCACGCTTCCAGTACACCAAGCCTAAATCAGTAAATTATTCAAAAATAAGAAATATAATAGGACCCAACACTCAACCCTGTGGAACTCCCAATGTAATTTGATATTCTGGGCTCCTCACCACGATAATCTCAACTTCCTGTGTTCTGCAATCAAAATAGCTTGCAAAGTACCCTGGTTTCCATCCCTGATTCTAATGTATTCCAGTTTTCCCAATATTATATCACAATCCACTGTATCAAACGCCTTTTGAAGATCTATGAATGATCCATCAATGAAGGGAGATTCAATTAGATGTTGGGTGTTGGAAGTGCATTTTTGTCT
The DNA here is from genome assembly GCA_017141395.1 of Laodelphax striatellus. Lineage (NCBI taxonomy): Eukaryota > Metazoa > Arthropoda > Insecta > Hemiptera > Delphacidae > Laodelphax > Laodelphax striatellus. The sequence continues at coordinate 1,864,596 of CM029543.1, read as the reverse complement.
CTACTCGTCACGAAATGGTAATCTAAGAATCTACTTATAAAAAAATATCAATCTACAGTACTTATAGTTTGCCCACCTCTGTAAAATCTCCACAAGTTCTTACTGATATTCAATCTGTATCATCGTCAGTTTGATACAATATTGCAACAAGCGTATCATTCTCCACAGTAAGTTGTTACCACTTTTCAATCTGTATCACCTCTAGTTTGATACAATTGCAACAAGCGTATCGTTCACATGTGATAGCATTCCTATGGGTAAGACTATAAACTCATGCCGTCCGATAACCTCTCTAATTGTATATAGCAGGGGTAAATAAATTACTGGAAGAGCTGGCTCCCCACATAGATATATACATATATAAATATCATATACATAGATATAATAATAAAGCTCAGCTCTACAACAGTATACAGTCTCAGTTTCGTATAGAGAAAAAAAGGGTTGAAGCTCGAGCTTACTTAGCAGACTAAATAGTGGTCACCGTAGCATCGACAAACGTTTGTCTCTACAGGTTAATGGGTTAGCAGCATAGAGAGCCCTTAGTACATAGTATCGAGGCTAACGTTTGTCGATGGCTACGGTGGCCACCCGTTTTAGTCTAGGACTTGGCTAAATCCCGAGCTCATGAACCGGCCCTAAAAGTTTTAAAATTGATATAAACATAAGTGTATTGTACAGAATATATAAAGCAGTATGTAAAGCAAGAGGAGGAAGAAGGAGAAGAAGTAGAAGGGAATAAAGAAGAAGAAGGAGGAGATGAAGGGGATAGTGAAGAAGGAGAAGAAGATAAAGAGAGGAGGATAGGAGAAGAGAGAAGAAGGGAGAAGGAGAAGAAGAAGAAGAAGGAAGAGGAGAAGAAGAAGAAGAAGAAGAAGAAGAAGAAGAAGAAGAAGAAGAAGAAGAAGAAGAAGAAGAAGAAGAAGAAGAAGAAGGAGGAGGAGGAGGAGGAGGAGGAGAAGAAGAAGAAGAAGACAGGGGAAGTGGAAGTTAGAGAAGACGATGAGAAGTAGAAGAAATAGAAGAAGTAGAAGAAGAAGAAGAATACGCAGCTGAGGGAGAAGGTAAAGGAGAAGCAGAAGAGAAAGAAGAAGAAGAAGAAGAATTAGTTATCATAATATATTATTCTCTTCTCTGAATAGATTTTCTCTTTCATTTTGTAATGAAAACGGACTCAAGTGAAACCAGTATGAGTACTTGGAACTCTCAAAGTCGTTGAACTTGATTATTACGTACTTGCCTTCTAAGTTTCAAGTCGGGATCTAAGTTCTCTCGTAATATACAGAATATCCTTGTTCCGAAACGCATTCTGAGAATTGATTTTGAAAATAAACAAAATTAAAAGAATTCAACTCAACTTTCTCCAAGCGATTTCCTTCTAAGAACACTGTACGTATTTTCAGTTATATCCTACTCTAATTCAAAGAATATCTTGTAAAGTTGGAGTAAATCTTTATAGGAATCTTAGAAGTCGAGGTAACTTTCTATAGGAATACGGATGAATGAAAGAACAGCCTAATTTTCTGTTTTCTATAACAAATTACTAACGATTCAAATGTAATGAATCAGATTAAGGCTGGGCGTACACCGGTTAGTCAAGACAAGACGAGATTAGTCACGTTTAGTCACAGTACTTCACATAGTTGCTTATGAAGCAACACACACCGATTAGTCATTGCATCGGTGTGTACTGCTTCATAAGCATCTATGTTAATTACTGTGACTAAACGTGACTAATCTCGTCTTGTCTTGTCTTGACTAACCGGTGTACGCCTAGCCTTATATTAGTTGGAGTTAATCTTTATAGGAATCTTAGAAGTGGGAGTAAAGTTTTATACGAATACGGATGAATGAAAGAACAGCCTAATTTTCTTTCCTCTATAACAAATTAATAATGATTTAAATGTAATGAATCCGATTGAAGATATCACATGAATTGGAAATTGTCATGCAGAATCAATCAGATTCATTTAATTTGACGCTTGGCATTAGATAGATAGATAGAGAGGTATTATTTCTTTGCCATCGTACTCTACGGTCATCAGCAACGTCAAGAAATAATCTCTCTCTATCCACCTATCTAATGCCAAGCTTCAAATTAAATGAATCCTGATTCTATGTATTGTTGTTCAATCAGCTGATTGAGTTGGTCGTACAAATTGCCAAATGCAGGTCGGACAATTGGTAGGCCACCCAACGGCCATACACCTTACAAACAGTGATCCAGTCCTATGTAACAGATTATCTAATAACCATTATTTTCTACACTATTTTTAACAACTAGTTAATTTTTTTCACAGAGTTTACTGCATTTTTTATACATCGACAATGCTTTTATTCTCGTTCTAAAATTGATATTTCATTAATAGGTTGGAGCAGTTATTACGTGACTTTTACACAACAGCCGACGTGCTTATTCATGTGGAACTGTTATTTTTCTATTAACGGTTACTTTCGGATAAATAACCTGTTATTATTGAGCAGTCTTTGTTTTTATGTCAATGCGATAAAATGGGTCAAAATTTGTCATCAATAAAAACAGAGAAGTCATTCATTGTTTATTGTCGACTAGATAGAAATCAAAAAAAATTTATTGTCAATGAATTTAATATTTATTGAGAAGTATTTTCAAGTAAATTGGAGTCTATTTACTAGTTATCTGAGTATTGAATTACTATAATAATTTTGGTTGAAAGTAAAAGTAGGAATCGTTCCTTTTATTTAATTTTATAGCCTCTTTGCTTTGAAGCGTTGAATAATACAACATATTATTATTATTCGGAATTGGTTTAGATACAACTGTATTAAGTTTTTTACAGGCTACTTTCATTGTCTTGATATATTATTCAATTCTTTTTTCACAGAGGAAGAAGAGAAGGAGGGAAATGAGGAGGAGGAGGAGGAGAACTAGAAGAACCAGAACTGAAAGAACAAGAACAACAACAAATAAATTTTTGAAGACAATATTTGAAGCTTTTGAGAAGTGTTTTACTTTATAGCCGATTAGTCATTGCATCGGTGTGTGCTGCTTCATAAGCAACTATGTGAAGTACTGTGACTGAACGTGACTAATCTCGTCTTGTCTTGTCTTGACTAACCGGTGTATGCCTAGCCCAACACATGATTTGTTTTTCATTCCAATGCAAATCTTCTGGGAATTGGCAAAAGTTTGGTGGAGTTGTCCGAGCTAACCAATCAAAAGTGTGACATCAAATGGCCACACTGTGAATACATTCTCTGTAGCTAACCAATCAAAAGTGTGACTATCAAAAATGGCCACTGAATAACTATCTCTGCTAAGTATGGAGAGAGGTCTAGCGCCCGTGTCATATGGGGATATGCACTCGCCTCAGAAGCACTTGTGGGGCTATATGTCCTTATGGGGATGTCCTCATAAGGACGTGGCCGTTTATAGCTGGAATCGTTAATATTTGCTTCTGGAAGTATAATAAACTCATTTTATCGAAATCGAAAAATATCCTCATAAGTGTTTTTCAGACGATTTGCCAAGTTGGGGTATAAACCGCCAGGGCTGCGCTGAAAGCAGTTTTATCTCTTCAAAAAGAGAGAAGAAAATGGTCCATATGGGGAGATGAGCTGTGATTGGCTCATTTGAATTCCAGAGAGAATAATTGTGTATCAATGGTCACTTGTGAGACTGCGAACTGGCAACAGCGCCTCACTGTTGCCAAGTTGACAATCTCATAACTCCTAGCATCCAGGTCCAGTGCCAGCGTCTGTCTAATATGCTTTACAACTTTAAAGACCTAGAGACCGATATTAAAGATTTTGATGATGGGGTTTCGTGGGAGGTTGGGGGTGGTGGGGTATTGATTCGATTTTGGCTGTAACCGTCAGGAAAAATCTGACGTTTCGAAAAAGTCTCCCCCCTTTTTTTTAAACCGCGAAAAACCCCCCTTATTTTTTGTGAAATATTGAATTTTATTTTATTGCTTAAAATTGAAGAGAAAGGGATTCTATACAGGTTTGCATTGTTGTTTTTTTATTTTTGGGCGATTTTTAGGTACAGGGGGGGAAGGTAAGAAATTAACTTTCTATTCTTTGCGATATTTGAGAAATTTCAAATGCCAATCGATTCAGTTTTTCAAGGAGATTTTTTTCGTTTTTTGAACTCTTCTCTATTTTAAATAGATACAGAGTGGTGCGCGAAATAGTGGTCAATTATTGAAAATCTTTGTCTAAAGGAAAATTTCGGTTTTCTCGACCGGAAATGGTAAAAGAAAGTGAGTAGATGACGTTTTTTGAGATTTGACCTTTTTCGGGTGATTGGGGTAAGTGCGTCTAGGGGTGAAAATTCTCGACTTTTTAAATATTGGAATTTTTGAAAAATTCTTTTTTCCATTGTATAGAGCTTCGAAAGCTGATTAAGATGGTATGTGGGAAAAGTTTTTCGGATGAAAATTTGAGTCGCCATATTGGAAAAAAGGCCTCTTCTATATAAATTATTGATTAAAAATCTTTTTTGAAAGATTTTTGTACTTTATCACTTTTAGGTGAAAGTTAACTACAATTGAATTAGATTATGAAAAAATCACGTTTCTCGATTCAAAATGGCGGAATCTAGAGGGAGGTTTGATAGGGGGGTAAATCAAAATATTGATGTTTTCGAAAAATGAATTTCTGCATCGGATACGGCTCCAAAAACTATGTTGATCACCGTTTAAGTTAATTCTTTAAAATAACGCGAAAAAGAGTTAGGGTTGAATAATCTATTTTTTATGAAAATCTAGGGCACAGTGTAAAATAAACTTTATTGTTTGATGCAAATTTCGACTTTTTCCGAAGGGATGAGGTGAGCAGTGATTGACTCGTTATGAAGATGCAAAAGAAAGCCAAGAACTGTTTTCTGGGTACGGTATATAGCACCTAAGTCACTAGAGGAAACAATGTTCAAAAAGGCTTGAAATTAGGAAAATTCAATGATCAAAAGCCTGTAAAACATGATGAAATCGGAAAATGGGCGAGCGAAGCGAACCTGTGGTCACTGTGACTCACTAGTTGGAACAGGGGCGCAGCCCCTAGTAAAGCAAACGTCACACTTTAATGTTGGATACACCAAATATAGTTGTAATAGTTATAGGTTTTATTGGAAAATAAATAATTATTTATTTATTTAAAAGAATATATTTATAATCATACACCATACAACTATCCTACGATTAATGTTAGCCTCAAATGGTCAGCTGTTCGGACATCGAACTTTCTGACAAAAACGTTTTTAGTGAGTGGTAAAACCCCAAGTTTAAACTAAAAATTGGTTCAATCGACGTTGGAGAAACCGGCCCTAATAATCCTAGCCATTGCTGTACTCTCAACTTTCCAACTTGATAGTAGGTTCATCCGATTTTGAATACAAACAAATGCCACAAAATAATATCTCTCATTAAATTTTCTGCATTTGTCGAATTTAAATATTTTATAGACAAATTAAACATTTTCAAACAATAATCACAGCTTCCCAGTCTTCCATGTGATACCTGTTGTTAAGCCTGTAGGAGCAAAGCTCAACAGCTATTCCAATTATTTTTAATTACAAACAGCACTAACTCATAGGGTATGCAAAATTTTCAAATTTACCATTTTCTAACCATTGTACGGACCCAACGGGGGTGCGGAGGGTGTAACCACCTGCGAGCGCCGCAAAGCGCGAGTAAACAATTTGTATTTTACAAAACAAATATGGTAGCCTACAGCTATCTAGTTGAATTGAAACTGGATGGATAGGAATGATATGACATAAATACATTAGAAAACAGGTAAGTTTTATTTTTATAAGCCTCAAATCTTGTACAATATTTAAAAAGAATTACTTATCTTTTATCTCTAATTTTGAAAAATTCAAAGCAATTTGAAAATACTTTTGAAGACTTATTAAGTCTCATTAAAGATTCCACCAGATTTCAATAGATTTTACACTTGTTTGAAAAATCTGCACGGAGTATTTTTGTATCGATCATAGTTTTTTTCAAATATAGTTGTTAAATATTTATCTAACGTAGCATCAGAATCCTGACGTATGGTAACCCTATCCCGGAGGTGGAAGGCTAGGAGTTAACTTAAGGAGGATGACACAATTCTAATATAATTATGATACAAAAGGTCGAATATGACTACTGAAACAATCATAAAGCACTATCTTAAACACTTTAGCAAAAGGTGACAATTGAGTTATTGGGCGGAGGTTGGATATTTCATTTCTCCTACCAGATTTGAATATAGGAGTAACCCTGCCAATTTTCCATCTGGAGGGGAATACCGAGGATCTCAAGGACAGATCAAAAATGATCTTCAAGGGGGGGACCCAAAATTTCAGCACAACCCTTACATGAAGGAACATTATCTGGTCCACAACCAGTACAAAGTCTCAAATCACCTATTGCTGCAATTATGGCTCTCAAATCAACAGAACTGATTGAGAGAGAAGGGACATTCAGTCTACTGTCTAGGTTCACCTCATTGTCAACATCAAACTGCGACTCATCAGAAAATACTGACGAAAAATACTGAGCAAAACCATTAGGCAAATCATGAAGTCCAAAGATCTGATCACCCCAATGCATACCCTCCTGTGTAGAACTGTTAGATCTTCTTGCATTGACAAATCCCTAGAAGCTCTTAGCGTCGCTCTTAATATTAGTCTCAACCCTATCTAGATAATTATGATATTCATGAACAATAAATTGCTTAACCTGAGTTCGCAACCTTTGAATTGCTCATTGTGATATAGAAGTGCTGCTTCATGGCGCATCTGTCCTTCCTCTTCAACAGCCGAATTATTTCAGCATTGAACCAAGGTGGATACTTAGTACCCCAGGCCTGACCATCCTCTTTGGAATACAATTGTCAAGCACTCATAGATGAGGGTATAAAATAAATCCACAGCCTCATCTACATTACTTGAATTATCCATAAGCCCCCAGCGATAGGCTCTCAACTGATTATAAAGCAGGAGATAGTCAGCCCTCTAAAGTCAAACAGTTCAATGCAATTCAACTAAAAATTAGCAGTGAACCATACCTGAACTGTGACAACAAGAGAAGGATGATGGGCGTCCTCAGGAACCAGGGAACAATCACTTTGCTCGACCCTGATATCAACATTAGAAAATACTAGGCCCAGAATACGATCATTACAATGAAGAACTGAGTTACAGAGAGCCAGATCATGGAAGCTCACAGAAGAAGCCAGTTTCTAGCAGAAGGAGAGCCCAATTCCAAACGATATCTATCATTATTAATCTCAGGTAGGTTGACTTCGCAGATTTACGAATCCTATGTGCATACTTCCCAGTACATATATTATAATATAAACTATAAATTATAAACAGCTATAATTCCCTATGTACTGCACATCAATATTAATGTTTTAATTAATATTTGCCAAAAAATAGTTTTACAAAATTATATATTTACATACAAAATAAATATTGAAAATTATGTAAGATAGAGTGAAAAAATATCTGATTTCAAAATATCCCTTGTCCTGTTTCATTGATCATGAAACAAATAGCTTAAATAGAAGAAAATCTTAGTAATAAACATCATAATATTATTATTAGAAAAACAAAAATCCAAAAAAGCTATATATGTACGATTCTATGCAATAATTCATGTATTCATATCAGTTGGACTGCAACATCTAATAATTCCTTCCAATTAAATTCGCAACCTTTACCACTGTAAATTAACCCTGTCAATTGTAAAAATAATTTTTGTCATTATAATTTATCTACAGTCTAATAATTTTTAATAAATAATTATGATTTTGTCAATTTCTAATAAATCATAATCGCTATCCCTCTAATATTTTTACACCCCATTCAAGGTCTCAACTTTCTTATAATTTTCAGTTTGTGGTACACAATATCTATGATTTATTAGTGTTGATTGTAAGGATATCCTTATTCTAGGAATTAAACCAATTTATTTACAAATAAAGAATAATCTAATCTAATCTGTCTTGCCGCAAATTTCTGAATTATGCTACCAAAAGAAATCATTGAAGCCCTTTCGTGTTCAATTAAGATGATAATCAGATTTGTGAGTATTTTCTGTTGCATATAGCATTCCTCAAATGGGTTTTTATGCGCTTCAATTTACTGAAACTCCTCTCTCCAGTTGCTACAAAAAATATCCTTCTCTCATATCCCCATAATTCATCTCTCATATCCCCTTAATTCCCCTCTAATATCCTCATAATTCCTTCTCTCATAGCCTCATAATTCCTTTTCTAATATCCCCATTATTCCTTCTCTCATATCCCCATAATTCCTTCTCTCATATCCCCACAATTCCTTCTCTCATTTCCCATAATTCCCTTCTCTCATATCCCCATAATTCCCTCTCTCATATCCCCATAATTCCCTTCTCTCCTTATCCCCGTAATTCCATTCTCTTATATCCCCATAATTCCTTCTCTCATATCCCCATAAATTTCTCTCTTGACGACCGTTATATCCCCATACGGCCAAAAATATTGAAATTTCAAACGAAAATTCCGAGAGAGGGAAGAGCATCTGATTCCTCATATTTTTTGTTCAATATTCTCTCCTTTAAACTTCGATAAGTGGTTTAATAAGCGAGTTCCCACAAGTGACCCAGGGATCCAATATCGCCATAGAGTACAGGGGCGCTAGACAGAGAGAGAGAGAGAGAGAGAGAGAGAGAAAGAGAGGAGACAAATAGATAATGTTGTAGTGGACGCATAAGTTGATGTTAATAATAAGAGAACGGTAGAGAACGTCAACCGAAGAAGTACCTGAATGTTCTGAAGGAAGTTAAGAAGACAAAAAATGAACATAAAGAAGATGGGAAGGAGGAGGAGGAAAGAAGAAGAAGAAGGAGGAGTACAAGGAAGAAGACAGAAGGAGAAGAAAGAGGAGAGGAGAGTAAGAGAGAACACAAGATAGGAGAAGAAATGAAGAAGGACAAAAGAGGAGGAGGAGGAGGGAGTAGAAGAAGGAGGAGGAAGAAGAAGAATAGGAGGAGGAGGTGAGGAGAAGAAGGAAGAAGAGAGAAGAAGAAGAAGAAAGGAGGAAAAAGAGGAGAAGGAGTAGGAAAAGGAGAATAGTATTTTCAAGTTATTCTTGATGCTGATTTTCGAATACTGTAGAAGAAGGATTTATGAGAAATCTATCAAATTTGAATATGTTTAATCACTTTTTCAACACTACAGTTATGTCAGAATTGATATAGATTTCTCAATGAATAGAATAAACATCCAAAATAGTAAACTAAGAAATCTTGTCATATCCTCCTCTGATACTGAAATCAGACCTGACTTGTTCCTCAGCAATTTTGTAATAAATTATTGCAAAATAAGGATCAAAACAGAAACGAGACCATCTTTTCAAGAAGTGTGAGAGCGCTCTGTCACAGAACGTGTCTACTAACAAGTAAATTTTCAAAATACAAAAATGAAAGAGTATGGACGGTAAGTTTCACATTTATTTTTTTTATCGTTATAATCATTATTATACCATATTAATTTACTCATTTATTTCGTTGATGTAAATAATTTATTTTTAGTTTTCTTAAGTTGGCACCAAGAGAATAATTATTTTTGAATAAGAATGAAAGTTAAATTGTAAAGATTTAACATATACAGATTTTTAGTCGTTGGCGTGTTCATTTGAGTGTGAGATACTTAAGAATAAATGAAGATTTCTAGTCCTGAACATCATTGTAAACTCGAGATTCTTGATGGTTCACAGGGAAGGAAGTCATCCTTCTCAGTGGATGGTTTCAGGTTTTGAATTTAGCGGTTGTTGGCAGCCATTACAGATTAGTTCCGGAATTACTCGGCAGATGGCGTAGAGTCGCTGATTCCTGAGTTTACCAATAACTACTTTGCTGGTTTGGTGATGAGATGGTGAAAGTGTTAGTATTGTAATAATAAAATATGTTCGTCTCATCCGTGTTAATTGCTTCTTAATTGTTTTATTTGAGTGGAAATTGACAACCGATTAACAGAAACACAGTTAACCGAACTGAATTGTTAATTGTGAGTGATGATTTAAGACCAAGCGAGGTTATTTTTGTCCAGGTCTCTACCATTACGTCTTCAACTGCCATACCCTGTTTCAGTCGAAATTAATAGAATATCAATGTGCGAAGCAAAATTCGTCAATATTCAGTTCATTCGTGAGTGAATTCAGTTACCAAATCCATCAGTTCACGAAATTACAGTCAGTATTTTCGATTTTCCACTATGTGGAGTCCCAGTATTCAAAGGGAGGATTGATGGTTTTGTGAGTGACATATTTATCAAGTTCCTTGATAGGGAATCAACTCCAGCGAAATTATTCTGGACAGAAAAAGGTAAGGATTTAGTTATTTTAATAGTTTTTAACTAATCTCAAACATTTTCTTTCAAACTTTGTTGTATTATGAGCTGCCTAGAATAGGATGTAACTTATTGCGTCTAAGATTACAGATTCTTAATCTAAAACAATATAATAATTTTAAGATGTATTTAAACATTATTTCAGATTTGAATTATTCTAATTCCTGAAAGTCGCAATGTTTAATAGCCTAGGAAAACATAAAAATATAGAAGTGTTTATGTTGTAGGCTACCAAATAGGTTATGTTGTGTTTGATGATTAGGCCTATGTCTGATCATTTATGTAAAGGTTAGGTGTGGTTACTGCTCCATCACAAAGTAATTTTGGAGGGTTAAACATTCTTGATTAATGTTTCTCTCAGTATTTTATTGAATCTTGATTATTTATAAAATATACCAACAAGACACAAATGTTTGAACTGCCCAATTTTCAACAATTTATAGATTTTATCAAAGCTTTTGATTGGTTTACGCTTTCAATTCTATGTAATGCGTTTGAATAGTATTATTTTAAAACGAGGATTTGGAGTAAATACCAATTAATTGCTGTAAAATTGACAACATTTTTAATTCCAACCACTACCATTCTTCATTTTCAAATATAATAACTGGGGTTTCCCAAGGATCTATATTTGCCCAACTTGTGATTTTTATGTATATTATTACTTGAGATTTGTAAAACTGATTTTTCCTACTAAACTTCTACAAAAGCAAACAAATATATGAGTTTGTTATGCAAACAGGGATTCCCCAGGGCTCTATTTTATTCCCTTTCGTGATTTTTATGTTTTAAATTAGCCTAAAGTATTCAATATTTTCAAACCTGTTATTTTAACTAAACTACACGAGTTTCAACTCCCACAAACGTTATTATTTTTTTAGATAGGAGTTCCACAAGGCTCCATACATGGCCGTTTCTTGATTTTTATGCTTTTATTATGCCTTTATGATTATTTTTTCGAAATTTCAAACCAGATTTTTCCAGGTAATAATTTTGAAGTATTCATGATTTTTATAATCAATTATTATGCTGCCAACCTGCCTAGTATCTTTACTTAGGATAATGCCTTCAAGATGTCAAGGCTTGTATGTGCATAATTTTATTTCTAACTTTTCAGTGTGTAATTATTTTGTGATTAATTTTTATTCTTTTTTTCCTGTTTCAGGTAAGTTTACAAAGACTTTTCTCCACAGTCAACTTGCTTCTAACCTTCTATAACTACGCAAAAATAGCCTCATATCAACGTTATCAGGTTAGTAAGTAGTTAGCCTAATATATTTTGTGTACTTTTCCAATAAATATTCACAGTATAATAATATTTTGTCTACTTTGATTGGCAAATCAAATCTTACCCAACATTTACGTACACGTACTGGAGAGAGACCTCACAGTTGTGAATTTTGTGATGAATTATTTATTCAGAAAACACATCTTATAAAAGTCATTTACTTGCACATACTAGAGAGAGAACTTATGGTTGTCAATTTTGTGATAAAAAATTCACCAACTCACTCAGAATAAAATATTTTAGCTCCTTCATTCAATGTTTACATCAACAAATTTCTCAATCACAACAGATGAGTTACTGAGTACCCAGACACTAGACATGCATAACATGTTCTCTGTTTTTTTCTCAATAAATAAACATTTACAAGAGACTGATGGTGGGTAAAAATAAATTACAATCTACAGGCACTTGCAACTTTGTAGAAGTTTTATTGTAGTCTGTGCACTTGTAGGGTTAAGAGTATCGTAAGTGGTTGTAGTAGTAAGTAGTTGTAGGGTTAAGTGTTAGAGAGGGCCGACTGCGCCCTAACATCGCCCTCCCAGGTTAAAAATAAAAGCAGTCATTCAATTCAATTCACTTGTTTTTTTTTTTGTAAAAATTGGCCTATAAAATTGTAAGCAGGACTGGTTGCTACAAGTGTCTACACATGTAGTCTTTATGCAACATGTGTAATTACAATATTACTAGTGTATCTAGAAAATTTCTAGAAATTCAACATTGAAATGAAGTCAATAGCAGATTCCACTGACAGCATGCAAAGCTACACTAGATGTTCTGAGGCCCGTTTCACGAAAGTTGGGCTAGACGTACACCGGTTACTCAAGACAAGACAAGACGAGATTAGTCACAATACTTCACATTTGTTGTATGAGCACACACCGATTAGTCATTGCATCGGTGTGGTGCTGCTCAGCAACAGCTATGAATGGTGTGATCAATCTCGTCTTGTCTTCTTTCTTTTCAGTAACTAACAAGTTACCAATTCACCAATGAATTTTCACCAACCAGCTGAATTATTCAGCTGCTACATTGGTAACTTTTGGTTGGTGACTTTCGTGAAACGGGCCTCTGATGATGAACTACACAAGGCTGCACTAGACGTTCATCTAGTGTAGCCTTCCTTGCAACATGTGAACAAGGCAATAAGACTGAGGGTTCATTTACCTGGTGACTCTAACTTACAATGCTGTTCAAATTTGTTTATGAATAGGTACACTAACAAGTCTGTCTGTTTGTTTTCTTTTGTTCTATCTTTTTTCTTTCTCTCTCTCTTTCTTCCTTCTTCTTCATCTCCGTATCTTTGTTCTTCTTATTCTTCTTCACCTTACTCCCTCACCCTCTCCTTCTTCTTCTTCTTCTTATTCTGCTTCTTCTCATTTTTTTCCTCCTTCTTCGTCTTCTTCTTCTTTTCTTTTCTTCTTCTTATTTTCCTTTTCTTCTTCTTCTTTTTTTGAATAATAATAGTGGTTGATCATTTTTCTGACGATGTCTCGTCTCTCATCTTTTGTTAGGTGCAAATTACAGAAGTATCTATCTATCTTTTCTTCTGCTTATTCACTCTTCTCCTCTCCTTCTTCTCCTCTCCTTCCTCTTCCTTCTCATACTCTCCTTCTCATCATCCTCCTCCTCCTTCTCATCTCCTCCCTCCTTCTTCCTCCACTTCCTCCTCCTGTTCCTTCTCCCTCTTCTCCTTCTCATCCTCCTCCTCCTCTTTATCTCCTTCTTATTCTTGTTGTTGTAGTCTTTTTCTTCATGTTCGTCATCTTCCTCCTCCTTCTCTTCTGCGTTTTCTACTTCTTCACACCTCTTCTTCCCCTTTTAATACTCCTTCGGTCGATACATCTTTTGTGTTAGTGAAACCCCTCATTGTCAATGTATTCTACAAGAATAATATTTTTCGTTTCACCCTATCTCTCTCCCTTCCTTTTGATGTGTTTGTTTTTTATAGTAATTGTTCTGTATCGTCCTCTGTTGGTTCTCACCTCTCTCACTGTGCTTTCTCTTCTTCTCCCTTTTCTTCTTCTCTCCTTCTCTGTCCTCTTCTTCTTCTTCTTCCTCTTCTCCTTTTTCCTACTTCTTTTCTTCTCCTTCTCCTTCCACTTTCTCTTTTTCCTTCTTCTCCTTCTCCTCCTTCTCTTCCTTTTCTCTTCTTTCTTCTTCTTCTTCTTCTTCCTTTTTCTTCTTCCTCTCCTCCTTTTCCTTTTCTTCTTCTTTTTTCCTCTTCTCTTCTTCTTCTTCCTTCTTCTTCTCCTTCTCCTCCGTTTCCTCTTTTCCTTTTCTCCTTTTTCTCTCTTCTTCTTCTCCTTTTTCTTCACTTTCTTCTCCTTCTTCTTCCTCTTCTTTTTTCTTCTCTTCTTCCCTTCATCTCCTTCTTCTTCTTCTTCTTCTTCTCTTTTTCTTCCTCTTCTTCCTTTTCTTCTTCCTCTTCTTTCCTTCTTCTTCTTCCTCTTCTTCTCCTTTTTTCTTCCTTCTTCCTCTTCTTCCTTCTCTCCTTCTTTTCTTCATTTTCTTCTTTCCTTCTTCTTTTCTCCCTTCTTCACCTTTTTCTTTTTTCTTCTCCTCCATAATTCTCTCTCTCTCTCTTTTGTCCTTGAGACGTAGGCTTCTCATACATGTTTCAGCCGAACTGCTGCTGCTTTCAATAGAAACATCATTATTCTCTTTTGACACGTTATTAGCAGCGCGACGCTACATCGATAGTCGATCTGTGTGTTGTCGACTCTTGCCATTGGTATCGATACAAGTTTATCGACCTTCGACGACGTCACTACTCTCGGTAGTCATGGCAACCACTCTATGATTGTTGTTGGCAAACCAAGAATTTCGTTCCCTATTTTATATACTGTATGTGCTAGTAGGTGCTATTTGCTGTGTGCACGTAAATGGAGGGGATAATAAAATCGACACCTGCGCTTACGCGGAATTTTAGTGAACGAAACGTAGTTTATTGAGAAATGATTTAATAAGTTATTCTTTGTAGTCGTATTCTTGTATAAATACCGTTCACAATAGTAATTGCGTCTTCTATTCCTTCCATATTTCCAAACCTTTTGATTATTGTGTCTCTCAGTTTAGAATTAATCAATCCAGTTGCATAAATGAGTTGATTTGAAGTCTCGCGCCCATAATCCATTTCATATTGACCAATGCAATGAACTCAGCTAGGATAAACTACTGCACCTGCTCAGTCAGCTTGAAACAGACAAATTTGATTTTGAAACTTGAATTGAAGATTATCATAATGTTTAAGAACATGCGATATGTTAGTCATTCTAAATATAATTCCACAATCGATAAGTAGGAAATATAGCGACAGGAATTCTTTCAATTATAAACTAATTTTACGCACATAAGCTATCCTCTTGTTAATCTACAGAAACTTCATACGATGCCAGAGCGCAACACCGTAGATGCTCACAGCGAATACACTCTCTGTAGGTTGAAATAGACTGAGCGTAAATTCATTCCTTGCAATTCGCTAGCTTTCCTAGAAAACTCTACTCTATCATGTACTAAGTCATGCATATATGACAAATCTTGATTCAATTTCACTAAACATATCTCATGAACTAAGATATCATCTTCCACTATAGCAGGATCCAATTAACTTGTCATAAATCAGCTGATCCAGTAATAATTAAACAGTGATTTCGACACAATAATCAAAAGGCTTGAAAGTCTTAAAGACCTTTGAAGTCTTTAAAAGAACTTTTTAAAGAAGACCTTTCAAAGAATAACTTTTTAAAACACCTTTTCAATAATCTGCGAGATTCAGCATTTGTAGGTTAAGTATTGTGATCATATGCTCGTCGATCATATGTTTTCTGACAAGTTGAACGGATCCTGCTGTATGTATTGTTGTTAAATCAGCTGATTGAGTTGGTGGTACAAATGACTCAGACTGTCAAATACAGGTCGATGAATTGGTATGCCACCCAACAGCAATAGCTTAAGCTATTCCTCACCAACTAGGCCTACAAATTCCACGAAAAGCCATTCCACGAAATGTATAGCTTGTTTACTTTGCTAAGGAAACTGAACTGGAACTGAATTCTTGTCAATAATTGGTCATTACAACTCAGCCCACATCTCTCATCATCATCATTCCATTACCCACGCAAAAGCTACAGAGCCTGTATAATAACAGTGTGGCCATTGGTGTGTGAATGGGTCCATAACATTGTATTTGTTGACAGATTCTTGTTCAGCTCTTCCATCTTACTTTTGAGAATTTTTTAACTTTGATATGGGATTACAGGGAGACATCAACCCATTCACTCATTTGTCAAACTTATTTCAAGAGAAACACCATCGAAAATAACTTTCCCAACAGTAAAAGTAGACTCTCTACTCTTGGTATTGTGTTAGAAGCTTAAAATGTTGAAAACTAAAACTGGTATGTGTCATTTCATTTCATTTATTCACACACAATGTCCAAAACAATACAAGATATATACAATACAAAATTGGAAAAAGTGGTTTGGTAAACTCATTGATAATCGTGTTGAGGCACCAAATTGTTGGTAAGAAGTGAATAATTCAACATTAAATATGATTTGTGTTTCATTTCAATGAAAATCTTATGGGAATTGGCAAAAGTATGGTGGATTTGTCCGAGCTAACCAATCAAAAGTGTAACATCAAATGGCCACACTGTTATACAGTCATGAGCAATCTTAGCTTAGCTGAGTTCAACTAGGCGTACACCGGTTAGTCACCACAAGACAAGACGAGATTAGTCGTTTGGTCACTTCACGCGGTTGCTTGAAGCACACACCTTGCAATCGACTTTGCATCGGTGTGCTGCTTCTAAGCAACTATGTGGTACTGTGACTAAACGTTACTAGTTGTCTTGTCTTGACTAACCGGTGTACGCCTAGCCTTAGGTAGTAGTTTATGATTTAGTCTATGATTTTACCATATTCAGATTTGATCCACTTTACAATATCGATATGGCTGCATAATAGTTGATGGATTCTTCAACTCACTTTTCAATTAAACAACACAGTCTTTGTTTTAAAATGCAGTAATGAGATACACTCAGATTAATTTAAATTGACGCTTGGCATTAGATAGATAGATAGAGGGATATTATTTATTGACGTTGCTGATGACCGTAGAGTACGATGGTAAATAAATAATACCCCTCTATCCATCTATCTAATGCGAAGCGTCAAATTAAATGAATCTGAGTGCAATTCATTGTCAGTGCAGGTGCCTCAGCATCCGTGGCGAAGCGTGGTATACTTATTTGGTCTATCCTATACCCGGCGATGACCAAATAAGTATACCACGCTTCGCCACTACTCAGCATAGTAAACGCACAGCACAGTGCCAGGGGGGTGAATGTGATTTTAGTGATAAGGGTGGCGCAGAGGGTTGGATTGATTTTTGCGTGTTCGATTTGACCTTGACGGGGGTTGATAACACAGCTCAAGGTCACAGGTTCAGAGTTGAAGGTCGGTCACCCTTGTAATTGCCCCGTCATTGTTATTCCCTCAAAACGAAATTACCAATATCGATCGCTCATTCTCTCTCTCTCTCTCGTTCATTTTCTCTCTCTATCTATATATCTCTCAATTCATCTATCTAGGTATTTTCCCCTAAAATTCCTATCCCTCATATCGATACTCTTTTATTCATTTTATCTTAGCTTACTGTTTTTCTTCTTTGGAATATCCGCTGTTATTCTCTTCTCTCTCTTTCTCTATTCTCTTCTCCTCCTCCTTATTCTCTTTCTTCCTCCGTCTTCTCTCTCTTCTCCTCCTTCCTCTTCTCCTTCTTCTATTTCTTACATTCTATCCTGTTCTCTCTCTCTACACGTTCAAGTGTTAGGCTAGGCGTACACCGGTTAGTCAAGACAAGACAAGACGAGATTAGTCACGTTTAGTCACAATAATTTACATAGCTGCTTATGAAGCAGCACACACCGATGCAATGACTGGTGGTGTGTTGTGCTTCTCAACTTATGAGTACTGTGACTAAACGTGACTAATCTCGTCTTGTCTTGTCTTGACTAACCGGTGTACGCCTAGCCTTAATGAAAGTGTTCAAGTGTTACAATTAGACATCCTTTTCCAAGAATGGACATAATTTCTAGTTTATAACTTGCGAAATTCAAAGAATAACTACGTAAATTTTATAGCTATCCTAATCTCTAGAATCTGAGCATAATTCGTTAACTACAACATGATAAATGTTGAATCTACTAAAAAGTTTTATCTGTTTCACATTTTATCATTCTTTACCACCACTTCCCCACCTCCTGCTCCTCCTCCTCCTCCTCCTACACTCCCTCCTCCTCCTCTTCTTATTCTCCTTTGAACCTTTCCTTGGTCTCCCCTTCTCCTGTTTCGACGCATGCTCTTACACCCTCGGCTCACTGGAAGCATTGACCTGCCTCAATATCGGGTGCAGTGAGCCAGTCTCCCGCTTCTTCTTCTTCTGCCTCTTCTTCATCTTCTTCTTCTTCTAATTCTTCTCTTCCCTACTCTCTGTTTTGTTCTCTTCAAATTCCTTCCTACTCTTCTTCTCCTCCTTCTTCTTCCTCTTCTCCTAGTTCTAATTTTCCCTTTACTTCCTTCTCTTCTTTTTCTTCTTCTACTTCTTCCTCCTACTTCCTTCTTCTTTTTCCTTCTTCTCTTCTTCTTCTCTTCTTCTTCTTCTTCTTCTGTTCTTCTTCTCCTCTTTCTTCCTCTTCTTCCTTAATCTAATCTTACCCTCTCATCATCATCTATTGATTCTTCGCCTACCACTTCTATACCAGGAGGAGGTGGAGGAGAGAAGAAGAAGAAGAAGAAAAGAAGCCTGAAGATGGAGGAGGAGGAGGCGAAGAACAAGAAGGAGAAGAAGGAGGAGTAGAACGAACACAAAGAACTTTGAAGAAAATTTGTGGCCTGTAAAGAAGAAAATGTGAAAGATATCGTTAGGAAGAAGAAGAAGAAAAGGGGAGATTATAACGAGGAGGAGAAGAAGAAAAATAAGAGGATAGTGACGAAGTAGAAGGGGTGGGTTTAAGAAGATATAAAAGGACATGATGGAGAAGAACATAAAGAAAGGAGATGATGATGAAGCAGAAGTATGAAGAAGAAGAAGAATGAGAGGTGTGAAGAAGAAGAAGAATGGGAGGTGTGAAGAAGTGGGAGGTTGGCATGACTGTTTTATTTGTTGTCGTTTAGCGTCGTTGTCATGGCAACCAGGCTGTGGTTGGTGAGTGGGGGGGGGGGCCAAGAAACAGCTCACTTCTAGTGATTTTGCATGAGCTCACACACTACACACTGTAAATGAAAACTGCTGCATGCTTCAACTCTTGTTTGCTGCTTCTTCTACTTCTTCTTTCAGTTTTCCTTCTTCATTTCCCTCCTTCTCCCACTTGCTGTTCTACTCCTACGCTTTGTTCTTCAACTATATCATTCGTCACCTCCTCCTTCTTCTTCGTTGTCTTATTCTCCCGCTTCCCTTCTTTTTTCTTCTCATCCTCCTCCTTTTTCTCGTTCTTCTTCTCTTCCTCCTCCTTCTCCTTCTCCTCCTCCTTCTTTAACGTCATGCCCAGGACGACTATAATTATCTTGTAATTTTATCTCCCTCCCTTCATCTCCATCACTCCCACAAATCTTCTCAGATTATTTCTTTATTCTTTGAAAGGTCTTCTTCAAAAAGGTCTTTAAGACTTTAAAGCCTTTGGATTATTGTGTCAAAGCTGCCTAAAATCACTTTTTACTGATTTTCAAATCAGCTGTTTTGTGACTGGTTAAATTAATCCTGCTATATAGTAGTAATGTAGTAGTAGAAAGGGGAGAGGAAGAAGGAGAAGAAGAGGAAGAAGTGGTAGAGACTAGATAGGTCATGTGAAGGTCGTCGCTATGGAATAAGAAGAGAGGATCGCGTCTACTCTTGTAGCAGAATGGTTTCTGCTTTTTTTTGGCTTTAGCCTTGAAATTCCGCAAGTCGCCGTTTTCTCCCTCTTTCTGTCTCTCTCTCTCTCACTCTTTCTCACTCACTCCTTTATCCTTTACCAAGAACGGACATTTATATTATGTTTCCTTCGTACTTCTCCTTCTCCTCCTACTTCCTCTCCTCCTCCTCCGACTGCTCATTCTTCTCCTCCTCTTTCTTCACCTTCTTTCTCTCCTCCTCCTTTCTCTTCTCCTCCTTTTCTTCTATTCCTTATATTCTATTCCATTCTATTCTCTCTCTCTCTCTCTCGCTCTGTTCCCCTCCAATCCTTTACCAAGAACGGACATTTATAGGTTTCCTCCTTCCTTCTTCTCGTTCTCATTTTTCCACTCCTCCTCCTCCCTCTCTCCTCTTCCTTATTCTTCCTCTTCTTCCCCCTCCTTCATCATCTTCCTCTCCTCCTCCTTTTTCTTGCTCTTCTCCTCCTCCTTCTTCCTCTTTTCCTCCCTTTCCTTCTTCTTCTCCTCCCCCTTCTTCCTCTTCTCCCCCTCCTCCTTCTTCTTTTTTTCCTCTTCTCCTCCTTCTTTTCCTTCTTCTATTCCTTATATTCCATTCTCTCTTTCTATCTCTCTTTTCCTCTCTAATCCTTTACCAAGAACGGACATTTATGTTTGAACTTCGCCGAATCAGGAGAATCATATCGTATTCAGGAGAATCCCAATATTCACACCTCATCGATTTTTGTGTGCTGCTCAAGTAGCATGCGACTAATGAGAAACAACATAACATTCCTAGAACAACCCAAAAACACGAAATCGACCAAGTGTGGATGGTAATGGGAATATTGTTTCTAAGAAGGCGGATAACTCATGACGTGTTATTTAACGTTTCCATGGTATCGAGTTACCATGTTCAGATTCAAAGACTTTTCAAAGTCTTAAAAGTACCTTTTAATACCTATCCATCTATCTATCCTAAATGAATCCTATTCTATGTTTTTAGAAACTGGAAGATGTGTAACCAACAAACATGAGTATAGCAGGATTCTTTTAACTTGTCAGAAAACAGCTGATTTAACGTTAGTAAACGAGCGTACATCAATCAGCTGTTTTCTGACAATTCATGCTATATGTTTACCACATTATGCTGCCTTTCATTGAGTAGCCTTCCTAAAAAATGAAAACTCCCACTCTTAACAAAGGGGTAGAGTAAAAATAATGTCAATCAAAATCTGACAGAATTATATTATCATAATGCATAATATATGATAGATGTTCCCCTCCCCCCCTCACACTATCTCTCTCTCTTTTTTCTTTCTCTCTCTCACAGTCTCTTTCTCTGTCTCTCTATATCTCTATTCTCTTCTTTCCATGCATGACAAGTGACGTAAGTCGCCCTAATGAAATTAGGGTTACGGTTGTCGCATGTCAAAATTTTGAAACCCCTCAAATATTAAACACATATTCACCCTAACCTTGCATTATACGCTCGAACGCCCTTCATTGTCAGCTATGACACGACGTATATCCACCCCTTCTATAGAACTTCTGGTTATGTCTTACTACAGAGAGTGGATAGTCACAGTGTGGACATTACATGTCAAACTTTTGATTGGTTAGCTCCGACAAATCCTCCTTACTTTTGCCAATTCCCATAAGATTAGCATTAGAAAGAAAAGCAAATCATATATGTTTTGATGAGTGATTGACTTCTAACCTACATTTTGCCTTTGCCAGTTTTAGGCTAGGCGTACACCGGTTAGTCAAGACAAGACAAGATTAGTCACGTTTAGTCACAGTAATTCACATAGTTGCTTATGAAGCAGCACACACTGATGCAATGACTAATCGGCTGGATATAGCTGTGATGTAAAGTATAGTTTTTGAGATTTAGGCTAGAGGCGTACACCGGTTAGTCAAGACAAGACAAGACAAGATTAGTCACAGTAATTCACATAGTTGCTTATGAAGCAACAGCCACCGATTAGTCATTGCATCGGTGTGTGCTGCTTTATAAGCAACTATGTGAATTACTGTGACTAAACAGGACTAATCTCGTCTTGACTAACTGGAACGTCTAACCTTACCTTTCATCATTTTAAGCTTACCAAGAGTAGAGAGACTATTTTCAATGTTAGAAAAGTTATTTTCATGTTGTTTCTCTTGAAATAAGTTTGACAAATGGGTGAATGGGTTCATGTTTGCCTGTAATCCCATATCAAAATTCAAAAATTTGGCAAAAGTATGGCGGCGGCGGGGAAAAATTGTTTAGTCATTAGAAACGATTAGTCATTGCATCAGTGTGTGAGCTGCCCTATAAGCAGCTATGTGAAGTACTGTGACTAAACGTGACTGATCTCGTCTTGTCTTGTCTTGACTAACCGGTGTACGCCTAGCCTTATGGGAATTGGCAAAAGTATGGTGGATTTGTCGGAGCTAACCAATCAAAAGTGTGACATCCTATGTCCTCAATGTTAATTAATATGCAGTCTCTGTAACCATAACCTCTTCTAAAATCGTTTATTTCCCTAGAACTCAGTCCCATAAAGCATTCGATAGTGTAACATCGACTTCACATATATCGAGAGATGTCATTGTCGATATTTTTTCTGGACGTCCCCTTTTGATGTCCCTTATGTCAAGATCAACCCTTCTGCTAACTAGCAATTGCAATTTAACTAACCTAACATGTCTTGGCACTCAACTGAATTCATGTTATGCATTAGAAAGGACAAATGGTATGTCAATGTCATAAACATGATATGATTCATATCAGGGGGCTGTCATAGACGGAGTGGAAGTATTGTATCTTCCCTATGTTAAAAAGGGGTGTAGGCTGAGTCTCGATCACGCTAGTTTCCGGACGGAGTTTTGGCGCTGTATTTG
Source organism: Laodelphax striatellus (assembly GCA_017141395.1). Classification (NCBI taxonomy): domain Eukaryota; kingdom Metazoa; phylum Arthropoda; class Insecta; order Hemiptera; family Delphacidae; genus Laodelphax; species Laodelphax striatellus. The sequence goes on along the minus strand of CM029543.1, from coordinate 1,842,162 downwards.
AATTCAGAGCCTTCAGGTTAAGTTTCATTTTCATAAAGACTTTTAAAAGTTTATGGTATCTTTTGCGGTATAAATCAAAACTGTTGAGAGAATATGGTTAATATTTACGGCAAAATATAACATTTTTGTTAGATTCTTTGTTTTTTAGGTTGGTTTGAGTAGAAGTAGGTGTGATTCTCTACTACAGGTTAGAATGGTTATTCACTAATTCACTAATAATGGTTAACTTCTAATATCGTTACGCGTGTATCAAACTTTTGGATTATTCTTCAATATCATTGATCTAATATCGTTATGCGTGTATCAAGCTTTTGAACCATCCGCTATTCAATCAGAATCAGCTGTAATTATTATCAATTTACGATGTTTTCAAATACACCGCTAAAAGTCCGTCCGGAAACTAGCGTCATCCTACACCCCTTATTTCTCTTACTTCCAGTCCCTAAGATGTCAGGTCCCTGATTCATATTCATGTCCAGTGCCCCCTAAATCTCTGAGGACACTCCTGGGTGTTGGTATGATTCAGAATATCCCTTGAGATCAAGGCCAAGAATGTTCCTCAAATTATTTTCGATAATTTTCTAGACATACCCCTTCAATGGACGTCTTTCAAATCTGTCCCCACATCACCAACTATGTCTAGCTCGGCTCGTCTGTGTCCGTCCTCCCTTTGTCAGTGGCCGGCGTGGAAAAAAGGGAACTTTTGGCCTTGAAATATTACAAGAAATTTTCGATAATTTTCTAGATATACCCCTTCAATGGCCGTCTTTCAAATCTGTCCCCACATCACCAACTATGTCTAGCTCGGCTCGTCTGTGTCCGTCCTCCCTTTGTCAGTGGCCGGCGTGGAAAAAAGGGAACTTTTGGCGTTAAAAATTCCCTTTTTCGGCAACACTGCGCATATCAAATGTCGTCTCTTTGGCGGCACGACGTCTTGTTGTCAGTCGGCAATTCGCCTCGCTTGAGTACGCGTCACTTTGAGGTTATGACGTCACCTCCTGATAGTAACTGTTCCAGTGATTGGTAACTTTCCAAAAATACCAAAATCAATTACCATAATTCATCGGTTTCGGTGTCTATTAGTGAAAAGGTGTTTTTCCAAGTCACTAGTATCCAAAAATAACTGTTACAGTGATCAGTCAGTAACAACCTCCCAAAGATAAAAAATTAATAACAATTTATTCAGTGTCATAATAATTGTGAAAAGTTTTTTTTTCTCAAAATTTAGTTACCATGGATCATTTATTCAGTGAGTGATGAAATTAGTGTAAATGATATTGAAAATTCCTCTTGGGGAAAATTAATTTCATTTATTGAACTATAAAAGTTTGTAGGCTATTTGAAAGTTGTCTAAAATACTCATCCATCGAAAAAATATGTGTATGTGTTTTGGGGTGGGGAGTGAAAGTAGTCAAAATTTTTGAAAAAAGTTGAATTTTCAGTGTTTATGGAGTGGTTGTGCCCTTTAACACAAAATTTCTTTCTCAGTATACGTTTCATGGTGAATCATAAATTTTAGGATAAGATTATTGAAATATTTTAGAGGTTTTGTGTCAGTTAATACTGTGGTGATCTCAATAATAATTGGATAATCTCAAGACTATTGGAGAGTGGGTTACGAAAAAATGTGAGTAAAAATTGTTGTTTTCAGTATAATATTATAGTACGGTTTGCTAGTAATAAATAGTGTCTGAGTGATCCAGAGTCAGCTGTTCAGTCTTTTATTGTACAGTGATATTCATTTAATTCAACGCTTGGCATTAGATAGATAGAGAGATTATTATTTCTTTGCCATCATACTCTACGGTCATCAGCAACGTCGAGAAATGACATCTCTCTCTATCTATCTAATGGCAAGCGTGAATTTAAATTAATGTCACTGTACTGTAATACATTTTTGATAATGTAAAGGCGTGGATATGCATGCTGCAATATGCATGATATCATATTTGCTTTGCATACTAACTAAATGGAATAAATGATATCTCTCTATGTATGATATCTATCTAATTCCAAGCGTCAAATTGAATGAATATCACTGTAATTATACGTTTGGGATACGATTTTAGCGGAGTATTAAGATGAAGAAGATGCAAGACTAGAACATCAATATTTGAGAAAAGATTTGATGAAAATTTGACTTGACCTAATTTTGGGAGGGAGAGATGAGAGGAATGAAAGGAAAAGAAGAAGACAAGAAGAAGAGAGAAGAGGATGAGAAAGAAAGAAGAGGAAGGAAGAAGAAGAAGAAGAGAAGAGGAGGAAGAAGAAGAAGGAGGAGGAGGAAGAAGAAGAAGAAGATGCAAGTCTAGATGATGATGATGAAGAAAAGAAGACGGAGAAGAAGAGAAGGAGGAAGAAGAAGATGCAAGTCTAGATGATGAAGAAAGAAGACGGAGAAGAGAAGAGGAGGAGGAAGAAGGAGAAGAAGGAGGAGGAAGAAGAAGAAGAAGTCTAGGTGATGAAGAAGAAGAAGAAGAAGAAAATAAGACGGAGAAGAAGAGGAAGAAGAAGAAGATGCAAGTCTAGATGAGAAGAAGAAGAGGGAGGAGAGGAAGATGAAGAAGAAGAAGATGCAAGTCTAGATGATGAAAAAGAAGATGAAGAAGAAGAAGAAGAGGGGCATGATGGTACAGTAAAGTGAATTGGGAACGCCCTTGAGATATCTCCCTTCCCTCTTCATCTTTCTCTCTCTTACTGTAGAAGAAGAAAGTGGAGAACTGAGGAGAAGGAGGAAGAGAGGAAGAAAAAGAGAAGGTGATCGTGAAGAGAGAAGTAGAGAGAATGAAACGGTAGAAAGAGAGAGTGAGAGAGTAAATGATTGAAACAGGAGAGAGAGAGAAAGAGTGAATGAGATGTGAGAGAGAGAGAGAGAAGCTATTCAACTGATTGTGTATGACCTCGTGTTGCTTTTGAAGGAGTCGTAGCCTACTAAATTGGGGTCACCGCCGAATTATTCCAACAAATTTGGGAGGAGGAGGAAGAAGAAGAAAAAGAGGAGGAGTAAGAAGAAGAGGAGGAGGAGGGAGAGACCCTCATACCAAAACATGACACGCGTTTAAAATCGAAATCGCTGCTACTTTTTTAACAGTTCAAGTTGTTATAAGATCAGGTAGCAGTGTAGAGCTGCCACAATAAAATTTTTCATCTAATAAAAAAATTATAAAGTTCATCAAATAACCTTGAACCAACAAGGTCAGTTTGGTTCGAACAGCTGACCAGGTGAGGCACCCGTTTTAGTATAGGACTTAGCTAAATCCCGAGCTCATGAACCGGCCCTAAAGGTCTTAAAGACCTTTAAAGTCTATAAAAAACCTTTTTAAAGAAGACCTTTCTAAGAATACCTTTTTTTAAAAGACCTTTTCAATAATCTGCGAGATTCAGCATTTGTAGGTCAAGTATTGTGATACTGTTCGTCGAAACAGCTGTTTTCTGACTAGTTAAATTAATCCTGCTATACTTAACCTACAAATGCTGAATCTCGCAGATTATTGAAAAGGTCTTTTAAAAAGGTATTCTTTGAAAGGTCTTCTTTAAAAAGGTCTTGACTTTGGATTATTGTGTCAAAGCTGCGTAAAATCACTGTTTACTGATTTCCAAAACAGCTGTTTTCTGCGACTAGTTAAATTAATCCTGCTATAGAAGGAGAGAATATGATAGTAAAACAAAAGGTTGAAATGTAGTCAAAGAGGAGAAGGTTAGAAGAAAAATCGAAAATAACGTTGGAAGAAGAAGAAGAAGAGAGAAGAAGAAGAGGTAGCTGCTATATCGGTCATTCCCTGTTTACCCCCTCCTTTCCCTCCTCCACCTCCTCCTCTCATTCCCTGGCACTTTTCAAAATGAGGTCACGAACCCCTGGGACACAAGCGAGAGACGACGAGAGAGAGAGAGTGAGAGAGAGAATTACACCGTAGAAGAGAGAGAGAGAGATAGTCTAGTCTAGTTCCTGTCAGGTAGTGGTGTGAGTTCTACGGTAGGGATAGAAGAAGAGGGAATGGAGAGGTGAGGGAGAGAATGAGGTGGAATGATGGAGGAGGAGAAGAAGGAGGAGGAGGTGTTGAAGGAGTGTGAGGAGGAGGAGGAGGACGGGAGGCGTTTTGAAAACTGGGTCATGACGCAACCAGCAAAATACAACTCGTGTTGAATGTGGAGGGGGTAAGGGACGAATTGAGGGAAAGAGGGGGTAAGGAAGAGGGGAATAAGGTAGAGGAGGAATATAAAGGACGAAGAGGGATGGTTGATTGTGAAATTCAAGGTAAATGTCGTAGGAATCATGGGAATGCAGATCGTTTTTAAAAATAACTTTGAATTTTTTTACAACTCTACAGTGTTGGTGAGGAATAGATTGACCTACAGAGAGTGTATAGTAACAGTGTGGCCATTTGTGTGAAGCACTCCATAACAGTATGTGGAGATCAATATTTTTCCCGCCGCCGCCATACTTTTGCCAAATTTTTGAATTTTGATATGGGATTACAGGCAAACATGAACCCATTCAATCATTTGTCAAACTTATTTTGAGAGAAACAACATCAAGACTAACTTTTCTACCATTAAAAATAGTCTCTCTACTCTTGGTATTGCTTTAAAAGCATAAATGATGAAAAATAACACTGGCAAAGACAAAATGTAGGTTAGAATAAAAGATCTTATAACATACGATTTGGCTTAATAATGATTTTTCACAAATAAATCTGATTTAATTTGAGCCAAATTTGTATGAATACCTGTGATGTTGTGCAATAATGATTTTGACAAATAAATACTGATTAATTTGAACTCACAAATTTGTTTGTTATAGTGATATTATTAATAATGATGACAAATAAACTTGATTTAATTTGATCTCACAAATTGTTTGTGAGATCAGTGGATGGTATTATGTAATGATTTTGACAAATAGACTTTGATTTCATTTGATCTCACCAATTTGTGAGATACCGTGGATGGTTGTATTGTAATAATGATTTTTTGACAAATAAACTCTGATTTAATTTGATCTCACAAATTTGTTTGTGAGATACCGTGGATGGTTGTACTGTAATAATGATTTTTCGACAAATAAACTCTGATTTAATTTGATCTCACAAATTTGTTTGTGAGATACCGTGGATGGTTGTACTGTAATAATGATTTTTTGACAAATAAACTCTGATTTAATTTGATCTCACAAATTTGTTTGTGAGATACCGTGAGTGGTTGTATTGTAGTAATGATTTTTTAACAAATAATATTTGATTTAATTTGATCACACAGATTTGTTTAGTGGATGGTTGTATTAATAATGATTTTTAACAAATAAATTGATTTAATTTGATCTCACAAATTTGTTTGTGAGATACCTGGCTTTGTATGTAATAATGATTTTACAAATTTTTGATTTAATTTCCTCCTCCTCCTCCTCCTCCTTCATCTCCACCCACACATCAGCCAAAATCAATAGAGCTCCAAGAACTGACGGAGTACAACAACTCGGCATAGTAGAACGTAGCGTGTGAGAGCGAGAGAGATGGAAGACATTGTAGCGTGTGAGAGATAGAGTGAGAGGGTAGACAAGCATTGACCTCATTCTATAAATAGGGCACACACACACTGCACTGAACTGAACCAGACTCAGTTAGAGAAGCTCTATGACCTTTGTAATTGTAGTGTGCTATTATTGCTTACCTATTACAGTGGTGAGTAACTAAAACGGCGTACAAGGGCTGTTCAAAATGTAATAGGGGTATTCACAATCTTGGATTTAGCCAGCTACTTGTTAACTCCTGCTATTCGCTAAGTCTGTGCTATAAATAGTAGTACGTTGGAAAAAAATTGACAGCTGAGAAAACAGCTGATTGAATAGCAAATTCAAAACATTAAAAATGGTCCCTCTACTCTTGGAATTGATTTAAAAGCATAAGTTAAAAACTAACACTGGCAAAGGCAAATTGTAGGTTGGAAATGTATCACTCAACATAACATATGATTTGCATATCATTTCAATGCAATCTAAGGCTAGGCGTTCACCGGTTAGTCAAGACAAGACGACATTAGTCACGTTTAGTCACAGTAATTCACATAGCTGCTTATGAAGCAGCACACACCGATGCAATGACTAATTACTCTCTGTAACCGTAGGGTCTTCCCACCGATAAAAAGTCATATTTGCCTTTTATAATTATGTTAATATTTTTAAATATTGGCGATCTGATGGTATTGAAACCCGAAAAGAATTGAAGATAAGTTATCATAATTGTTAAAGAAGACACAATATTGCAAATAAAATTGGGAGATTATATTGTCGAGATGGTTAAATTGAATCTCTTCTCAGACCATCTCTCTTATGAGTCTCACATTCTTTCTCTCGTTCTCTCTCTCTCTTTTCCTATCTTTCTCTCTCGTTTTCGGTGAGTTGAAGCCGGTTTTCTCTACCCAACCTAACCTAACCAGGCAGACATCTTATTATGCTCCTGCGGTGATTATATTTTCACATAATAATTAGAGACAAGGAAAAGCAAGACAACCGCTGTTCGCTGCACTCCACTGCTTATAAGATATTGCATAATGTATACGCCAGGTTTTCACTTTTCAAACCTTAGGCTAGGCGTACACCGGTTAGTCAAGACAAGACAAGACGAGATTAGTCACAGTACTTCACATAGTTGCTTATGAAGCAACACACACCGATTAGTCATTGCATCGGTGTGTGTTTCATCACAGTATTATATGTGCAACACACACCGATAGTCTTGCATCTTGTCTGCTCAACTATGTGGTAATGACTAACCTATGATCGTCACCTTGATAGGAAGTAGATAACTATTACACCTGGTAGATGATAGAAGTACAATCAGATTCATTTAGTTTGACGCTTGGCATTAGAGAGATATTTCTTGACGTTGCTGATGACCGTAGAGTACGATGGCAAAGGAATAAGATCTTTCTATCTATCTATCTAATGCCAAGCTTCAAATTAAATGAATATACCTATACACTATCAAGCTTGCCATCAAATTCCATCCCATGAAATAACCTTGATCAGTCAGGAAGCATCAGAAAAATGAGAGAGAGATAGCTAGTTTTAAAGAGAAAGATACGTTTCCTTGTGTTGATTGTATTTTGTATTTGTGTGTATTTTTTAATAGATTTAAATAATTTTGATTAATTCAGTGATATTCAATTTCATAAACAGTGATCAGCTCTGACACAATAATACTTAAAAGTATACAGACCTTGTAAAGAAAACAAAATATCTATCAATAATCTGCGAGATTCAAATTTGTAGGTTAATTATTGTGTTGTTTGTTAAATCAGCTGTTTTGACAAATTAAATTGTCATGCACTATGTATTGTTGTTCACAATCAGCTGATTGGGTTGGTCGTACAAATGACTGTCGGTCAAATACAGGTCGACAAATTGGTACACCACCCAAAGGCTATAGGTCAAGCTATTTCTCACAAACTGTATTATTTTTGCGGGGGTAGTTGCGGAAGTTTCCGTCAGAGGTCGTTGGTCACTAGTAACATAATATTGAGGGGGTCAAAGGTCATTTCAAGCACCCCTCCCCCTGTGACGTCATACCTCAAGCAATCAATGGTAACACGCAATGGAGAAAAGCTGGCTAAGTTTTTCTTAGTAGTTTTTCTTATAGCTAGCCATTCTTAGCTAGCTAATGGAGAAAATAGCCAGAAATGTCGCTATTATTACAGACTAGTCAAAAGTTAATAGAAAGAGTATACGGTTGAAGGCAGGTAGCTTGACCTACAGAAACTGTATAATAACAGTGTGGCCATTTGATGTCACACTTTTGATTGGTTAGCTCGGACAAATCCACCATACTTTTGCCAATTCCCATAAGATTTGCATTGAAATGATACGCAAATCATAAATGTTATGTTGAGTGATTCACTTCTTACCTACAATTTGCCTTTGCCAGTGTTAGTTTTCATATCATTTTATGATTTTGAACCCATACCAAGAGTAGAGAGACAATTTTTACTGTTAGAAAAGTTATTTTCGATGTTGTTTCTCTCAAAATAAGTTTGATAAATGAGTGAATGGGTTCATGTTTGCCTGTAATCCCATATCAAATTCAAATATTTGGCAAAAGTATGGCGGCGGCGGGAAAAAATGATCTCCACATACTGTTATGGAGAGCTTCACACAAATGGCCACACTGTTACATACTATACACTACCTGAAGTCTAGAAAATTGATTCATTTTTTTCTATTTTATTGATTAAATAATTTTCAATTTTGTTTCAGAAGTGAAGCTGTCACCAAAACGACTCCGCAAATTATCAGGTGAGTGGAAATTTCAACATTTTTTTTCATTTTCAAAGCCTTAACTTCTTCACGTTTAGAGGAGTTTTTAGTTTAAAATTATCACAAAACGGCGAAGTTTGGACGTATAAATTGTCTTTCTTGTAGTAGGAGGGAGAGGTAAAGAAAACAAAAAGAGGACAGAAATAAAAAAGAAGAATGAGTGTGAGATAAAATCGAAAAGATGAAAGAATGTAGTAAAGAAACTAGAAATAAGAAATTGGAAGATGTTGGAGAGGACAAATTTATGAAGTAGGAGTTGGAGGAGGAGAAGGATGTAATGATGAAGAAGATGAGGAACAAGAAAAAGAACGATCGTTTAATGATCAAACATTTTAAACCCTAAAAAATAAGGAGTACAATAATTACAGAGAGTAAAAAGGCATCCAATTTGCCAGCATGATAAGATTTTATTTAAAAAAATCTAATATACGATCTACCCAACTGTCTCAAACTAATTTATGACTGAATTTTTTTAATTGAAGACATCAATTTTTTGGGCCAGTTGCGATTTGTTTGCTTGTCAGAATTTTTTGTCTTCAGTTTTTTAAATGCGACGAAAATTTAATGGTGGCAACCACATGTTCTCAAATCTGTTGCACCGAACTACACAGACTGTATAATAACAGTGTGGTCATTGGTGTGAAAAGGTCCATAACAGTGTGTTGGAACATTTTTTATTCCCGCCACCGCCATACTTTTGCCAAATTTTCAAATTCTGATATGGGATTACAGGCAACATGAGCCCATTCACTCATTTTTGAAACTTATTTTGAGAGAAACAACATCGAAAATAACTTTTCTAACATTAAAAATAGTCTCTCTACTCTTGGTATTGTTTTAAAAGCTTAAAATGATGAAAACTAAGGCTAGGCGTACACCGGTTAGTCAAGACAAGACAAGACAAGATTAGTCACGTTTAGTCACAGTACTTCACATAGTTGCTTATGAAGCAACACACACCGATTAGTCATTGCATCGGTGTGTGCTGCATAAGCAACATGTGAATACTGTGACTAAACGTTACTATCTTGTCTTGTCTTGCGTGTACGCTAATGATAACAAAAGGCAAAATGTAGGTAAGAGCATGTCTTGTGTAAGGGTCCTTACCCAATCAGCTGTTATTTCAAGGTCATCTCATTGGACGGAGTTTAATGGAAAATTTGATAGTGTATAAAAACACTGTTTTGAGAAGTCTATAAAAATTTCGAATTGAATTTTTTCTGGTTCAATTCAATGATAAGCTGTTAGGGTACAGAGAGTGTTGTTACAGGCGAGTGATAAGAATTGGTGTCAAGAGTAAAAAGTACAAATACTCAGAGAGAGAGAGAGAGTGAGGGGAGGGAATTGTTAAAATAGAACTGATACAATGTAAAGAAGACAGCATTGTTGGTTCAGATAGTGTGTATTGAAATGAGGTCATTCTATAACACACTGGTGTCTTCAATTTCTACTACTGTATATTTACATAATTTTTAGAGAGTGTCGATCACAGAGTAACCGAGTGGCGAGAAATAGTTTGGGCATGACGGACACATTTGCAGATCAGCCATTGAGGGGATCATATTTATCTAAAATTTTTGTATGATATTTTTATGCTGGTCCGCTGGTTTTTAAGCAACACACACCGATTAGTCATTGCATCGGTGTGTGCTCTCGTGTGATTGGATTGACTAAACGTGACGCTGTCTTGTCAGACGTTTGTCTCGACAAGTACGTAGTTGACTAGTATTCAGAGTTCAAATCTGCTATTGTCTTGGAATATTGACTAAGGCGTAGTTGCAAGACAAGACAAGTACTTCACATAGTTGCTTATGAAGCAACACACACCGATTAGTCATTGCATCGGTGTGAGCTGCTTCATAAGCAGCTATGTGAATTACTGTGACTAAACGTGACTAATCTTGTCTTGTCTTGACTAACCGGTGTACGCCTAGCCTTAGTGTTTTGTTTACGATGAGCAAGGCACCACTGAGTGCAAGTCCCTATCTCAACCCTATTGCAAGTGATCCTAGGTCATGGCACACCATCTCAACTACCCCCACTCCACCCCACTCTAAAACATTCCCCTCAAAGTGTGTGGGCGTACAACCTATATAGAAGGTACGTACTGGTAGCCTATATATGCAGCTAGAAGAGGAAGGTATATATCCGTATATATAGATATAAGGGGGAGGTATAAATCCCCTAATTGTGACTAGCATCACTGCACTTGCTCTGTTTAGCTTACTTCTGTCTCTGTCACTGTAGAGGGTGGGTAATCGATAATCTACGTTCTTCTTCTACTTCTTCTAGTTCTTATCTTCTCCATGTTATCCTCTTCTTCTCTTCTTCTTCTTCTTCTTCTTCTTCTTCTTCTTCTTCTTCTTCTTCTTCTTCTCCTCTTCTTGTCCTCCTCTTTCTTCTCCATGTTCTTCTTCTTCTTCTTCTTCTTGTCCTTCTTTCTTCTTCCATGTTCTTCTTCTTCTTCTTCTTCTTTGTTTCTTCTTTTCTTCCTCCATGTTTTCTTCTTCTTCTTCTCTCTTCCTTCTTCTCCATGTTCTTTCTCCTTCTTTCTTCTTCTCTCTTCTTTCTTCCTCTTTCTTCTTCTTCTCCTTCTTCCATGTTCTTCTTCTTCTTCCTTCTCCTTGTCTTCTCCTTCTCCATGTTCTTCTTCTTCTTCCTCTTCTTCTTCTCTTCTTCTTCTCTTTCTTCCTTTATCCCCTCTTCTTCTGCTCCAAAAAATCACTAATCTGGTACTTGCAAGTAATTGTCACTGATCTCTTGTTGCTTATCAACACATTGTCATTACTGTGTGCTTCTTCATCATTACTGTGACTAAACTGTTGGCCGTCTTTCTGTACGCCTTGTTTCTTACCTATGCCATTCTTGTGTGTCCTATGTGTTTCCTTGTAGCACAGAAATTTCGTCCTATTTTCTATGTGATTATTCTCATTTGTTTCTTGTGGCACAATAATTTCGTCCGATTTTCTATGTGATCATTCCCATTTGTTTGCTTGTTGCACATAAATTGCGAGGCCGATTTTCCATTGCTATGTGTTTCCTTGTTCTACCATAATTGCGTCCGATTTTCTATGTGTATAGTCCAATTTGTTTGCTTGTTGCACATAAATTGCGAGGCCGATTTTCCGTGTGATCATTCCTATGTGTTTCCTTGTTCTACCATATTTGCGTCCGATTTTCTATGTGTATACTCCAATTTGTTTGCTTGTTGCACATAAATTGCGAGGCCGATTTTCTATGTGTATACTCCAATTTGTTTGCTTGTTGTACATAAATTAATTGCGGACCGATTTTTTCATCTGCGCTGCGTCAGTGAACCAGAACACCGAAATAGATTCAGAGCAGTGTCCGTCCTTGAGAGTGCAGCGCGGGGAAAAGGGAAATTTCGCCAACAGCCAGCTGCATCACTGCAGGCGTCTGGCGTGCTGGGCACGGGGAAAAGTGCAGTCTGAAATTTCCCTCTACTCAATTTTTGGTTGCAGGTTCTATTTCTAGGCGGTCACTTAGCTAAGGCACTAGGACTGAAGATCAATTACATCATAACAATTTTTTCCAAAGATTTAAGTGTATAAGAATTCATTAACTATAATGCAGGCATATTGATATTGTATAGTAGAAGAAATCTTGATAAATTTTGAATTTGGTGAGAAGTTTTAATGAGTTGTAATGATATAATAATTCTTTATATATACTATAGCTATACTTGTATAGTTGGTGAGGAATAGCTTGAGCTATAGCTGTTGGGTGGTATACCAATTGGTCGACCTGTATTTGACAGTCTGAGTCATTTGTACCACCAACTCAATCAGCTGCAACAATACATAGTGCATGACAATTTTCCAATTCATGTGATATCTTAATGGAATTCGATTAATTAATTTTAATTGGAAGTAAATTATAAGATTATGGAGATTTAAATAAGATTAAGATTTAATAATTAGAAAGAGGTATGAAAAGAAACTTGGAGTTGAACGATAATGATTAAGAAGAAGTAGAAGAAGGAGAAGGTAGAAGAAAAGTGAAATGTAGAAGGTAAGTGGAGAAGAAGGTGAATAAGAAGAAAAAGGTGAAGGGGTTGAAGGGATGAGGAAGAAAGAAAAATACAAAAGTAGGAACAAAAGGATGAATTATGAAGGACATTTGATGAATTATGATGAAAGTAGGAACAGAAGGATGAATTATGTGCATTAAGAAGTGCAAAGACAACATCTGCGGTAGCAAAAAAAAGAAGAGGAAGGAAGGTGGAGAGAAGAAGGAGGAGGAAGAAGTAAAGATTGAGTTCCCGACCTCAGACAACGTCTTCACGTTACATAAAGATTTATGAAGTATATACACATACATATTGTACAATTTTTGTGTGCTGCACAAATATGTATATACACACACTCACAATATTCCTAACAGCAGTTTTATGAGCAAATAAAAACGAGGAAACATAAAATTTTAGTCGTATTTTATTTCTAGAGCCTGCAAGAAACTGACTGACAGACATTAAAAGGGGGGAATGTTGAAAACAAAAACGAAAATAGCTGAAAGAGGAACAAAAAAGAGGTGAAAAACATTGAACAGAAAAAAGAGGAACAGAAGAAACAGGAATGGAAACAAGGAACAGAAAAAAGAGGTGAAAAACATTGAACAGGGGTCTGTTTCATAAATCTATAAGTCGTATTTCTGAGGAGAATCTCCTATCATATAAAGGAATGTTTCTCTAGTAGGCTAGGCGTACACCGGTTAGTCAAGACAAGACTAGACGACATTAGTCACAGTAATTCACTTAGCTGCTTATGAAGCAGCACACAGCGATGCAATGACTAATCGGTGTGTGTTGCTTCATAAGCAACTATGTGAAGTACTGTGACTAAACGTGACTAATCTCGTCTTGTCTTGTCTTGACTAACCGGTGTACGCCTAGCCTTATATTCCATCAAGACGGGGTAACTTCAATTTGTTCGGTTGGCAACGCAAGGAAACAGCTGAGCCTAGGTAGAGAATTTCGTACGACAGTTTGTGTTTGCAAGGTTGGTAGTGGTATTGGAAACAGCTGAGCGCGTCATTGTATAACGTGGGCCTAGTATATATTATTACGTGTATACCTGTGTTTATCAATGTATATAGCAGTCGAGGTGTAAGTCTACAGAATTTCAATTTTACAGTGTTGCCACGCTGCTACTCAGTTTCCTTTTTGTTTTGTTGGCTTTGTTATTGTTCTTATTATACCTATTTCTTCACTCTCTTTCTCTCTCTCTCTCTCTTGTTATTTGTCCTAACTTCATCGGTTCATGTAGGGCATTATAGTCACATTCATTTAATTTGACGCTTGGCATTAGATAGAGAGATATTATTTCTTTGCCATCGTACTCTACGGTCATCAGCAACGTCAGGAAATAATAATCTCTCTATCTATCTATCTAATGCCAAGCGTCAGATTAAATAAATGTCACTGTACATGTTTTTCACCATGACGTAACAAGTGATGTTCACATCAGCTCTGTCTCTCCATTCTCTTAGGCTAGGCGTACACCAGTTAGTCAAGACAAGACGAGATTAGTCACGTTTAGTTACAGTAATTCACATAGTTGCTTATGAAGCAGCACACACCGATGCAATGGCTAATCGGTGTGTGTTGCTTCATAATCAGCTATGTGAAGTACTGTGACTAAACGTGACTAATCTCGTCTTGTCTTGACTAACCGGTGTACGCCTAGCCTTAGCACAATCTGGAAGAATGTATTGGTCCAGTTGACAAGTGCAGTCTTTTTCAAAAACATAACAGCTGACATTACAGTGTATTTCTAGTAAGATACAGTCGTATGTTTTTTTAGAGAGAGGCAGGCGTGTAACCAACAAACACGTGTCTATTTTCCCCCTCCACTACGCTCCTTTCATTCAGACGCCTTCCTAAAACGATCAGCCTTCACAGAGCATAAACTCACCACTTATTAGCTGTGTGTTTTTAACCGCATCCCTAAAAATTATTTACTTTGAGACTGTTTGTTCCCATCTTACTGTCTAGCTCTATCAATCACTCTTTGCTCTGTGGTGTAGGTGCAAGGATTATTTTCCTAAAAAATTCTACTCTATTGTCTATCAAAACGTTTCCATGTTACTGTCTAGCTCTATCACTCTTTGCTCTGTGGTGGTGGGTGCAATGTTTTTTTTCCTAAAAAATTCTATCACTATCAAAACGTTCCCATGTTACTGATTAGCTCTATCACTCTTTGCTCTGTGGTGTAGGTGCAATGAAGTAGTGCTGCCAACCTGCGCACAGGAAATTCTCAGCCAACGGCAGTGTTGCCAACTTGGGTCGATTGAATTGCCCCCCTCCCCCCTTCGTCAGCCGAACGTCAAAGGCGTAACTGACCTCACTCAAGGTCACTCGCAATATTCACACAACAAGCAACACTGCACTGCTGCGAATAATCACCCCCTTCCACTGCTTCTTCTTCTTCTTCATCATCCTCTATTTCTTCTTTTTCTCTTTATACTGTCTTCCTCTTCTTTTTCTTTTTCCTTTTCTCTTCTTCTTCCTCCTCTTTATGTACCATCATCCATTTCTTCTTTTGCTTCTTCTTCACCACCTCCTCCTCCACCTTCTTCTTCTTCCCCAACACCTCCTCTTTCTTCTTTTTCTCCTCTTTATATACTGTCGTCCCCTTCTTCTTATTATTCTTTTCCTTCTCCTCCACCTTCTTCTTCTTCTCCTTCCTCTTCTTCTTTCTTCTACTCTTATTATTATTATTATTATTCTCTTCTTTCTCCTCCTCTTTTCTTCTTCTTTCTTCTTCTTTTCCTCCTCTTCTTTCCTCTTCTTCTTCTCTTCTTCTTCTTCTTTCTTCTTCAACATCTCCTCTTTCTTTTCCTACTCTATATACTGTCGCCTTTTCTTCTTCTTCTTCTTTTCTTCTTCGCCTCCTTCCTCCTTCCCTTTCTTCTTCTTCTCCTGAAGAAAGAGGAAATGCACAAGTAATGATTCACTCATTCTGTTACTTTCGAAGGTGTATTCTAGGAAACGAAAATCGTCATTATCTTGTACCGGAACTGTTTTCCATTTCTTCTCATTCCTTAAACCTTTTTGTCTTCATTCTCCTATCTCCACCTCTTCCTCTAGTCCTCCTACTCATCTCCTTCTTCTCCTCCTTTGTCTTCTCTTTCTTCTCCCGTTTTCTCCTCCTCCTTCTATCATCTCCTTCTCCATCTACTCCTGTTGTCTTCTTCCATTCCGTTTTCTTTATCTGCTCTCCCCTGTCATGTTTTCAACTGCTTCCTTGTTTTCTTCTCATTCATTTTCTTCTTCCCCATCAGCTTCTTCTCCTTCTTCGTTTTCGTCTTCTTTTTCTTCTCCTTCTTGATCTTCTTGTCATTTACTTGATCATTGCTTCATAGCTTTCATTCATTTCTTCTTCCTCTTCTTCCTCCTTCTGTGCTTCACTTTCCCTCTCTCCTCCTCCTCCTTCTCTTCCACTCCTCTCTTCCCTCCCTCCTCCTCTTTTTTCTTCTGTCCTATTCCCTCCTCCTTCTCCTCCTCCTCCTTATTCTCTCTCCTCCACTCTTCTCTTCTCCTTTCTCTCCTCCTTCTACTCTTCCTTCTCTTCCTACTTTTCATCCTTCTTTCCTTCTCCTCCTCTATTCTCCATCTTTCTCCTTCTTTCATCTTCTCTCCTCCTCTTTTCCTCCTCCTTCCTCCTTCTCCTTTCCCTCCCAACCTCCTCATCTCCTCTTTCTCCCCTATTTTCCTTCTCTTCTCTTCTTTCCTCCTTCTCTCCTTTGTTTTCTTTTCACTCCTCTTCTCTTCTTCAACTCTTCCTCTCTTCACTTCCTGATAATTTTCCACATGTTCTATTATTATGTATGTTGTATGAGCTACAGAGACTGTATACTAACAGTGTGGACATTGCATGTCACACTTTTGATTGGTTATCTACGACAAATCCACCATACTTTTGCCAATTCTCATAAGATTTGCATTGGAATGAAAAGCAAATCATATTATGTTTTGATAAGTGATTCACTTCTTACCTACATTTTGCCTTTGCCAGTATCAGTTTTTATCATTTTAAGCTTTTAAAGCAATACCAAGAGTAGAGAGACTATTTTTAATGTTAGAAAAGTTATTTTTGATGTTGTTTCTCTAAAAATAAGTTCGACAAACGAGTGAATGATTGCCTGTAATCCCAAATCAAAATTTAAAAATTTGGCAAAAGTATTGCGGCGGCGGGAAAAACTGATCTTCACATACTGTTCTTGAGACCCGTCCGAAATTCGACCAATAAATAAGCAGTAAACATTCTAAAATGTCTTGGAACTAGGTAAAAATTAATACTATTGTTTCAACACTAGAATTGACGACATGCAGTCAAATTTTACTGTAAATAACATAAATGTTACGTTATGTTACAGTTCGTTATGGATCCAAAAATTCAGAACTTAAAAATGAATTATGTGGAAGATTTTGTTATTTGGAGGTCTGTTATAATATGTAGAGTATTGAATTTCATACTATTAGTAATATTTATGTTAGTAATACTGCTAAATATTTTAAACAAACTGAACAAACATTTTAAAACAACTAGAGCAGTTTTCAACTAGATATTCAACTTTGAACGCCCATTTTCTGTGACCCCTCCCTCTGTCAAAAGAAGGCGTTGCCTGACTCCGCCCATCGGCCAATCAGAGCACGTTCAGCCAGTGCGGCAGCCATTTTGTTTTCAAAGACAGTAGTAGCACAGCTACGCTCCATTGTAATCCTTTTCGAATTATACGGATGTTTAAATTCATATTCATGTTTGAAATGAAATAGAATTCCAAAATCAATGGATGTCTTCTTTTTTTGCCAACATATAACCGATACTTATGTAAGCTTCCTTTCATGTGAGGAACGTTCATAAGTACAGTTTGTTCACTTTGCTAAGACACCTTGATTAACGATAGATTACCTCATTACAGCTTCATGAAATAGAGAAAAATTACAAGAATTTATCAACTATGATGCAGCCGTATTAATATTGTATAGTGAATGAAATCTTTTACACTTCGAACATGATGAAAAGCTGTAATGATTTGTAATGACATTAATTCAGTTTCAGTCTAAGTGCCTAATTGTCGGTCCCTATACCTTGGTTTTTCTTCACAATCACCTTTTCTTCACCTTCTTCTAGAAGGGTATCCTCCTTTCTCCAAATTATTGTGAAGAAAACTTTGTAGCTAAGAGAGAGCCATTCTTTTAGCGTGTTCTTGAAATGCCAAAGTCTCTAACATTTGAATTCGGTGTGTGGAACGTGCGTGCGTAATATTATACAAGAGAGAGAGGGATCGAAAACAAGAGAGAGAACTACAACAAGAGAGAGAGAGAGAGATGAAGATATATTAAAGATATACTGCAAGATTGAAAGAGAGAGAATTGAGAGAGTATGTGAGGTAGAGAATGATATAGAGTAAGCGAGAAATCGAGAGAGAATTGAGAGTGTTTGAGAGAGAGTGATCGAGTGAGTGACAGGGTGATAGAGAGTTAGCGAGAAATTGAGAGAGAGAGAGAAAGTGAGTGTTGTTTTGCAGACATTTGGTCTGTTAACATTTTGCAAATAAAAGGTCAGAGTATCGTCATTTCTGATCTTTCCGACTCCCTGCTCTTTACATAATATTCTTGTTCCTACTCCTCCTCCTCCTCCTCCTCCTCCTCCTCATTCTTATTCTTCTTCTACTTCTCCTCCTTCTTCTGCTACCTTCTTCTTCTCCTCCTCCTCTCCCTCCGTTTCCTTCTTCTTCTCCTTTATTTCTACTCTCCTTCTGAGAGAACTCTAAAAGCAGTTTAACGTCTTACTCAGGACGGAATTCGGAAATATTTCTCTAAAGTTTTTAAAATATTTTCTTTTTAAAGTTATCAATCGATTGATAAGATGATATACCGATTGAACTGAGCATTAGTATTCTGAGTTTAGTACCATCAAATTTGATAGAACTCTCAACTCATGCTCTGCAGAACACAGAAATCGACCTAGGCTATAACTTATAGCATAGATAAGTGATTCTAATCTGTTATCTAATCTGACCGTAGAGTACGATGGCAAAGAAATAATATATATCTCTCTTTCTCTATCTATCTATCTAATGCCAAGCGTCAAATTAAATCAATATCACTGTACATATTTCTTTCTTTAGGTAACAAAGAAACTCTGTGTTCTTACAGATTGACAATCGATTTGGAAAATATAAATCATCCGACATTTTTGTAACAGATATTAGCATGGAGTCACCTTTGCGATCGATCACTCATAATATAGGCAGGCATTGGTTTTGTCCAGTACGTTCTAGAAATAATGTTTAAAATTCAAGAATAAAATTTGAATAAAGATCAAAATTCAAGTATAAAAAGGTCATTCGAACGCTTTATCATCTAAACAAAAAACAAGAGGTATCAGCTTATCCTTATTCTTTTTCTAGTTCTACCACTTCCTCATCTTCTTCTTCGTTTTCTTCTTCTTCGTCTCCTCATCCTCCTCCTTCTTCTCTTTCTTCTTGTCCTCCTCCTCCTTCTTCTTATTCTCTCCTACTTCTTCTTCTTGTCCTACTTCTTCTTCTCCTCCTCCTCCTCCTCCTACTTCTTCTTCTCCTCCTTCTTCTCCTCTTCTTCTTCTTCTTCTTCTTCTCCTCCTCCATCTTCTACTCCATCGCTTCACCTTATCTTCTGCTTGCTTTCGTATATTCTCTAGATTTATTTTTCTTCTTATATTCTTCCTCTTCCTCCATCTCCTTTTCTATCTCTTCTTCGTCTTCTTTTTCATGCTTCTCTTCCCATTTCCGCTTTCTCTTCCAACTTTCCTCTTCCACTTGTCTTCTTCTTCCAATCCTTTTGTGTTCTACCTTCTCTTTTCCTTTCTATCCTCTTCCTACGCCCCCATCTCCTCCTCTTCCTCTCTCCCTCTTCCTCTCCTCCTCCTCCTCCTCTCCTCCTCTTCCTTCTTCTTCTCCTCTTCCTCCTCTTCTCTCCTCTCCTCTTCTCCTTCTCCTCTCTTCCTCCTTCTTCTCTTCCTCCATCTCCTCCTTCTACTCCTCTTCTCCTCTTCCTCTCATCTTCCTCCTTCTCTCATGTTCCTCCTTCTCTTCCTCACTTCTCATTAGGTTTCTAACATCGATCTTAAAATTTCTCTGTAGATTGTTCATTTCTCAAGACTTGACTTCACCTTTCCGTCGTGATGTTTAGATTTTAAGTAAAATATTTTAGGGTCAATGATTTTCTACCATCGATGTTTACTGTTCAATACTTCGTACAGTATCAAAACAGTATTGAAACATAGCTGGCTTAACTTTCTAGTAAAAATTCCAAAGAGTCATTATTGGGATAGTAGAAATGTACCATAATAACTGTGGCCACGAAACTATGGTCCTTGTTTGACAAATAAATAGTTGAATTAACATAATCCATAAGTTTTAGTAAAATTTGGCCATCACTATATTTGTGTTGTCTGTGCCATAACAGCTTCATGTGTAGACGACTCAAAACTAGAATTTTATCGTGACGTCACTTCAGACAGGTTTCATGCTCTCTCACTCTCTCTTCCTCTCTGTAACTTACTCTCAATCTCTCTCTCTTTTTCCAGCTCTCTCTTCAGTTCTCCGATTCTGTTTCATTCTATCTCGAGATGTCTCCTTAGCTCTCTCAATCTTACTGCATCACACTCGCTCTCTATCTCAATCGCTTTTTTCTTTCTCTCTCTCTTTCTCTCATTACTTATTATGAAATGAGTGACACTCTCCGTCCTTGTCTAGTCCAGCGAAAGTTTTTAGAACAGCCGCCGCTGCCTCTCAAGGTCGGCGGTCGCAGCGTTGCCAACTGCACTCTTTGTTTACAACAAAATATCCCTGTTCTTGAAAGATATTACCTTGAGTGGTTTTTTTCAACGAAAATAAGATAGATACAGTGAATAGAATACGTGAATTAGTTGAATTAAATATAACTTACACCAAATAAAAATAGCTTGAAATAGCATGAAATAATTGCTTTATTCTTTAAAGTTTCAGTATTGTTTGTTCTTATTTGTAGAACTTCTTATGTGTTCCTTAAATAGAATTCGAAATGAAAGTATTGAGTTTTCTTAAAAATAAAATCATTGTGGAATAGACAATATTTGTATCAAGAAGAAGAACAGAAGGATGATGAGAAGAAGAATAGGAAGAAGAAGAAGAAGAAGAAGAAGAAGAAGAGGAGGAGGAGGAGGAAGTTGAAGAGGAAACAGGGTTGACCCTAGAATGGAGAAGTTCCACAACATCTCTCAGACAAGTGTAAATCTTACATATGTAATGTTTTTTGTTTGCATTTTTGCAACAGATGTCCAACTAATTTTCAGAAGAATGATTAATTGTTGAGATTTGTTTTTGGGAGCAGTCAATTCAATTTTCAACCACAATTTTCTTCGGGAATTCCAGCATAGAGAAAGCATAGGCAAGTAGATGATTTACCCCTATGTTATATGGTGAATGGCAGAAAAACGACGTGATAGAAGCAATATCTCGTGGGACTCAAGAGTATTTCAAACACTTGCTGTGACAATCAAGTGGGCGATCAGGGAGACCTCTGAACTCACCTAACATGAACTATTTTTGCTGCACAGTAAAAATGTAAACAGCCTAGTCCCTATATTTATTATTACCTAAAAGAGTCATTAAAAGGTGTCCTGCAATTATATTGGCTGCTAGAGTATGGGATACAGGTCAGATTAAATTACGGGTAATCTGTTTGGCATATGCGCTTTCTCTGATTCCAGTATCCCAATGTGTCAAATTATCTCCGATAAACTGATTAATTACAATTTTTGTAATTAAAAGGTGTCCTGCAATTATATTGGCTGCTAGAGTATGGGATACAGGTCAGATTAAATTACGGGTAATCTGTTTGGCGTATGCGTTTTCTATAATTCCAGTATCCCAATGTGTCAAATTATCTCCGATAAACTGAAAAATTACAATTTTTGTTTCGCATTTTTGTTGCAGATGCTCAACCCCCTCCACAGGCGTCATTCTAGGCACCAGCTGCATCCAAGATGACGCCGTTTATAAATTCGGTGTCAGAAATGGGATGGAGCTGAAGCAGCATCATCACCCGGCTGCAATGCTAGTGAAACGCGAACAAGGGGAAGTGAGGGGCGGAGCCTCCCCTCCACTAAGGGGCGGGGCCTCCCCTCCACTGCGCGAGCCGCTGTCGCGTGATTGGCCGCCCTCCCCTCCCGTCGCCCCTCCCTATGGCTCGGCCACGCCCCTTAATGGCTATTCCTCGCCCACCATGTCCTCATCGGCTAGCAACTATGAGAGCTGCTACAGTCCCGGCAGTAAGATTGGTGAGTTGATTTTTTCATTTTTTTAAAATAATTATTTGTTCTCCCTGAGCCCACCACCATTATTTGTCCACCACTCTCTAAAATTCAATTTACTTCCATGTTTATTGGGGTCAACATAACCTTTTTTCCTCAACACTTTTTAGGAGGCAATGATAGTTTCTGAAGATTAAGCGTTAATTGTCCTGTTGATACTTCCCACATGTATCTTGCCAATAAATGAATGAATGTATAGTAAAAAATGATTAAAAATTGTAAAGGCAGCAGTGTTGCCAATACTACCAAGCACACTTCTGTGATAGTGATTGACAGATGATTTCTGATCATCTCTTCTACTTGTAAATCATTTAAGTTAACACACTGAGTCATGATAGCAGACTGATATTTTGGTCTAATGCGCATGCGTGCTCCAGCACAGAATATGACAACTATGCCAGGCATTCCTATTTGATTACATACCCTGCTGGTCAGAGGTCTTTAAGGCTGAGAAGCACTGTAATATTTTGTAACACACCAAGCTGGCATTATTTTGGACATTGTCTGTGTTTTTATCAGATATGTATTACAGTATTGTACTATCTTGAATAAATCTTGAATAAAGTGGTATAGTAGTAAGGGTAAAGAAGAGTAAAGGTAAAATAGACCATGAGTAAAATAGAGTGTCAGTATCTTGAGTCTAGGTGTCTATGTTATTAATCAATAGATTGAAAGCGAGACAGAAGGACACCCAGTTTGTCGCCTGATGGTGTGAACTTTAGCTCAATTATTAACACTGAACCCTTGGCGACAAAGTGAGACAATGACAATAACTCAACACTTAACCCTTAGCGACATAGTGGGTCGCCGACAATAATATTAAATGAACCGTCCGCGACAGAGTGGGACACCGACAATATTAACTGAACCATTAGTTGCAATTGGGACCGTTAGAGGGCGCAATTAGATGTCGGAATCACAGCTGTTTCGAAACCACACAAGTGTTATTATTGGCTATTGCAGGGTTGTGATTACACCCTTGTGTTATTGGTTATTAGATGAGGATTGGTCACATCTTATTGGTGGAAATTAGATGGGGTGGGGGATCTTACATCTTTATTATCTTTCTTACATTTCTTTTACATTTTCTTTTCTTTTCTTTCTTATCTTTCTATCTTCATCTTTTTCTCGCACCCAGTGTAACCGTATCTAAAAATCATCGATGGTTGACATAACCTTACTTTGGACTTTTAATATACATTTGCCGAACTGTGAGTTCATCAGTGAGAATCCAGTATCTTGACATTTAAGTTTTATGAAACAGACTACAGAAGTGAAAAAAGTTGAAGAATGAGTATCCTAAACGTTGAGTGGATTCTTTCAACCCGTAACTTTTAACAAGGTCTTTTAACCAGTAACCCGCATAAGTGTTAATGTTTGATTTATGTTACTTGCGTCTTCCTACCGGGTTATATACTAAGGTAACATGGCATTCACATTAACAACACTGTTAAATTAAAATGAGAAGAGGGCAGGTTTCTATAGAATCAACAGGAATAGGCTTAATTATCAACTTTTACCCTCATACTTTTTTCAAGCAGATTAAAGAAGAAACGAAATTCTTCTTTTAAAGAAGAAACGAAATTGGGAATTGAGTAATATTGGCCAGTGAAAACGTTGCTGTTATTATGCTTTAAACCATGATTTATGTATACATATCTGTATGTATCATATATATATGATATATATGTAGATATATCTACTGTGTGGATGGATACCTTTTCCACGAGTATTTCTTGCCTTCTAAGTTTTATGAAAAGCAGGCCCCAGTAGTGAGGAAAAGGAATTGAAGTGAAGTTGTTCGGAAACTTGAAAATGAGCGTCGAACAAGAGGTTGTCCAGTGTGTGGATACCTTACGGTCGCAAATGTCGCATCCAATGTAACCGCGGCCTTAATAAGGTTCATTTCAAAGAAATTTTAAAATTCGAAATTTGAAGCAGATCAGGCCTACTTCAGAAAATTTTAGACAATTATTCAACTTGACGTTTACAACTTTTTTCTTTCTTTCCTCTCCCTCTTCTTCTTCTTCTTCTTCTTCTTCTTCTTCTTCTTCTTCTTCTTCCTCTTGTTGTTCTACTTCTGTTTGCTGAGGGCAGTATTTGACTTGCAAAATGCCAAGTTGATAGCTTAGACAGCTGCTATTGTTCGTAGTTCTGTATGTATTTATGCTATAGCAGGAACCTCCTGTTGCAGTAGAAGTCTATTACTCCTTTTTCTTCTTCTTTTTCTGCTTCTCCTCTTCCTCCTTCTTTCTTCATGTGTTCCTCCTCCTCCTTTGTCTTCTTCACGTGTGGGACTTTCTGTTGTATTAGTAGTAGTTGCTGGACTTCTCTTCCTCCTCCTCCTCCTTCTTCTTCTTCTTCTTCTTCTTTTCCTTTTCCTTCTCCTTCTTTTTATTAGTAGTTGCTGCAGACTTCTCCTCCTCCTCCTTCTTCTTCTTCTTCTTCTTGTTTATAATCTTCTTTTTCTTCTCCTCCGTTTCTTTTATTTTTCTTACTCTTCCTCCTTATCCTTCTTCTTTGTCTTCTTCCTCTTCTTTTTCTTCCTCATTTTCTTCTCCTTCTTCCATTTCTTCTCCATCTTCTTTTTCTCCTTCTTTCTCTTTTCAGTATATTTCTTCTCTCCCTCCTTATCCTTCTTTGTGTTCTTCCTCTTCTACTTCATCTACTTCTCCTTCTTCTTCCTCTTCAAGTGAGTCTCCTCCTCAGCCTTCGTCTTCTACTACTTCTTTATTTTCTTCTTCTCCTTTTCGTCTACTTCTTCACTCTCTTTGGGAGTTTCTCTGTCGCTCTCTCACACTCACTCTCTCTCACTTCTCAATTGGTTTTCGATTCACTGAAGATGTACAGCAGTTTGTTGCCTATCAAGTGCTGCCACCTGTCGGAATTTCAAGGAATCTCTTCAAACTAGTTCACTATGTTACCGACAGGTAGCGTCTACTATCTGCTTTTCTTTCACAGCTGATAAAGTGTTCAACATTGTGGCCATTGAGGACTGTGTTTTGACAAAACAAAATGTATAGCAGGATTCTTTTAACTTGTCAGAAAACAGCTGATTTAACGTGAGTAAACGAGCGTACACCAATTAGCTGTTTTCTGACAATTTAAAAAATCCTGCTGTATTCAACGATACTGTAGGCCTATATGAAGCGATGAGATTCAATATATGCTAACCTCAAAATATAGATGCTGGTGATTTTTCTACATGAAACTGTTGAGTTTCAACATAATGGTACATTCATGATAATATAAGAAGGATATTCAAGTATTCTTTTCCCATACACTCTCAACCTTAAAGAGAGAGATTTAGATTTATTACTTTATTCATGTAGATAACAAATATGACGGCTTAAAATCTAGATTATGATAGTAAATATACAACTAATTATTTGTCAAATGTACATAAGCTTATAAATGTAATGAGAAGATATAAAGCAAAAATATACTGATGATTTGTAATAATTGTGAGTAATCTACATGAAATGGCGAAGTTTGGACATAATGAATGTCCATTCTTGGAAAAGGAGATACAAAGAGATCCTTTACATCAACACTTGACCTTGAAGAGAGTGAGAGCGATAGGTAGGCTATTAGATAAGTCTGAATTATACTTTTTTTATTCTTACTTCACATTTAATTGAAATCACTTTCTATTACGTAGATTGCAATGAATTTTTGGCTTCGATTCCAGATTTCGATAGTAACTTCCAACAGAGTTTCTATAGTTTGAATGGTTTGAAACGTGAATGACCCCTACTTCAATAATAGCAAAATAACCAGAACATTTCTATAGAATTCTAGAAAATTCTGTCTCCACTTTCTTGAAACCTCAGACACAATTCAAAAATTTCAACAAAAAGGCTTCACGCTACAATTGGCATAGAATATTATTGAAAGATTCTAAGAAATGTTTTCTCCATCTTTTTTCTTGTGTTTACCGACTTTCTCCACTGTGCTTGTTCCTTTCATTGTTCTCTGCTTTGTTGATGTTTCTCTCCAACCTTCTTCTCCTCCTACTCCTCCTCCTCCTTCCATTCTTCATCATTTCCTCTATTGTGTTTGTACCAAGGTAGAACTTTCAAAGCATATAAATCATGTGGGGTTGAATGGTTTGATAAAGGAAAGCAAGAAAGATGTTCGAAGAGGATGAAAAAGAATAGAAAGAAAGAAAAAGGCTGGAGGAGGAGGAGGAGGAGGAAAAGAAGGAGATGAAACAAAAAGCTAGCAATTCATTTATTTGAGAAAGAAGAATAGATGTTTGAAAAGGGCAGGAACAGAAACTAGAGCAATGGAATGATGAAAAGAAACTTTGAAAAGTTGAAAAGAATACTACAGAAGAAGAAAGAAGGAAGAAGAGAAGAAGAAGAAGAAGAAGAAAGAAGAAGAAGAAGAAAAGAAATGAAGGAGAAGAAGAAGGAGAAGAAGAAGAAGAAGAAGAAGTAGGAGGAGGAGAAGAAAGAAAGAAGTAGGAGAAGAAGAAGAAGAAGAGGAGGAGAAGAAGAAGAAGTAAGTAGTGAAAGAAGAAGAGGAGAAAAGAGAAGAAGTAAAGTGAGAATAGAAGAAGAAGTAGAAGAAGAAGAAGAAGATGGAAGAAGAAGAAGAAAGAAGAGAAGAAGAAGTAGGAGAAGAAAGAAGAAGAAGGAAGAAGGAGGGAGAAGAAGAAGAAGAAGGAAGAAGGAAGAAGTAGGAGAGAATAGAAGAAGAAGAAGAAGAAGTGGAAGGAATGTCTAACGGTACCTATACTACTTTTGAAACCTTCATCCCTTTTCTTGGGGTGTGTTTTTGAATGGTTACCAAAAATATTCCCAGCAACCCTCTGCCACAACACTTGAGTCCCTTTACTCTTTTCTTTCTCTCTCTCACCCCCTCTCTCTTCATCATTATCTTTCTCAGCAGAGGGTGGAATAAACCCCAAAAGGTCGTTCCTCTTTTTAGATTTTGAAACCGTTTCTGTTTCTGTTCCAGCAACCTCTATTTCTTTAGTCGATTCCAGATACTGTATTTTTAAATCCTCTTCAAATCAAATCACAATCCATCCATTGCCAAAGACAAGTAATCAGTTTTGAAAACAAGATTCGCTGTGTACGTTACACGTAGGTGGTGAATAATAAAAAATCGTCTCACATGTGAAAGAAAACGGTAAATAACATGAGAAAGGATCAATAAGCATTTACAATAATTTATATTGTCGCATTCTAATTGTGTGAATACGGTTCACAATAGTAATATTGCTTCTTCTATTCCTATTTCCATATTCAACAAAATTGTTTCAACAAAATCGGATCTCAGTGAAAAGGTGATTTAGTTTCATTCCAAATAATAACCAATGGGAATGAACTCAGCTGTGACGTCTGTTCAATCAGCTTGAAACATAACCTTCAAAGTTGAAATTTTAAAACTTGAATTGAAGATTATAATAATGTTTAAGAACATGTGGTATGATCATTCTATCATTCTAAATATAATTCCACAATCGATAAGTAGGAGAAATAGCGACAGGGAATTCTATTTCGATTGTAAACTAATTTTTACATACTTGAGTCTATCCTTTACATGTTGAATGTACCGGAAAGATTCATAAGATTATCCGCCAGAGCGCAACACCGTAGATGCTCACAGCGAATACACTCTCTGTATTAATATTGGAGTAGATGAATATTAATTTCTAATTCAAAGTTATTGTTAACTAGATGGGTTCTTCCTTTACTTGTATAGGAAAGGATCCTTACTTGAGACATGGTATCTCCCCTCCATTCCTAATGGATTCACCATCAGCTGTTCTGTTTGGTGTTTTATTTTACTTTTAGCAGGTGTTTTGAGAGAAGGCTTGCATTTAGTAGACAGAAATATAGATATAATTCCACATTGTGGGTTGTTTTCAAGGTCACCCTTCACAGGAGCGGCGGCCAAGCAATGGAAAAAAGGGTCAAACATTTTGGGGATGGTGATGGGGTGAGGGGGTTGAGGGTTGGATAACAAGAAACCAGGTCAAGTTTTGAGTTTTGGGGGAACCCTTTTTTCAATCTACTACCGTACACCTGCCTCTATCTATACTATATAATATAACCTTGTCAATAACAACTTGAACTGCTGCATTCTTTCTTCTTCTGTCTTCTTTTTCTTCTTTGTCTTCTTTTTCTTCTTTCTCCTTCTTCTTCTTCTTCTTCTTCTATCTTCTTCTCTCCTCTTCTTCCTCCTCCTCCTCGTCTCCTTCCTTTCTTCTTCTATCTTCTTTTCCCTCCTCTTCTCCTCCCTTCTGTCTCTTCTCCTCTTTCTTCTTCTATCTTCTGTATTCTACCTTCTCCTGTCTTCTCCTCTTCTTCCCTTCTCCTCTCCTCCTCTTCTCTCCTTCTTCTTCTCCTCTTTCTCTTCTTCTTCTTCTATCTTCTGTATCTTCTTCTCCTTCTACTGTCCTCTTCTCCTCTTCCTCCTTCCTTCTTCTTCCTCTTTCTTCTTCTTCTTCTTCTATCTCCTGCCTTCTCCTGTCTTCTTCTCCTTTTACTGTATTCTTCTCTTCCTCTTTCTCCTCCGTCTTCTTCTTCTTCTTCTATCTTCTGTATCCTGCCTTCTCCTGTCTTCTCCTCTTCTCCTCCTCTTCGTCTCTTCCTCTTTCTTCTTCTTCTATCTTCTCATTCTCCTCCTTCTGCTTCCTCTTCTCCTCCTCCCTCCTCTTCTCGTCTTCTTTCTTCTTCTTCTATCTTCTGTATCTTCTGCCTTCTCCCTCTTCTTCTCTTCTCCTCTTCTCCTCTTTTTCCTCTTTCTTCTTCTTTATTCTTTTCCCTTCTTCTCTTGTCTTCTCCTCCTTCTCATATCTTCTCCTTCTCTCTCTCTCCTCCCCTCCTCCTCTCTTCTTCTCTTTCTACTTCTGCCTTCTCCTGTCCTTTCTCTTCTCCATCTTATTCTCCCTCCTCCTTTTCTCTCCTCCTCCTCCTTCTTCTCTCTCTCCTCCCTCCTTTCTTCTTCCATCCTCCTCCATTTATTCCTCTCTACCCTTTTTAACCACAGTGCTCAGAAAAAGAATCTGCAGTTGCTCTCTGCTCTTCCTCTGCTGAACTGGAATCGTGACTTGGAAGAAGAAGAAGAAGAAGAAGAAGAAGAAGAAGAAGAAGAAGAAGAAGAAGAAGAAGAAGAGGGCAAAAGAAGAAAAGATGATGGTTGGCCTTGGCATTACGTATACGCTCTGAGTACTGAAATAGACCACCGCGTTCTCCATCTACTCTACACCATTGCAACTGAAAACAAGAAGTAAAAGGATGACTGCCAAAGAAGAAGAAGAAAAAGAAGCATTGTAGAAGGATGAGGAGGAGGAGGAGGAGGAGGATGAGAAGGAGAATGATCATCAAGAGGAGTAAGAGGTTCATCCTGTTTTCTTCTTTTTCTAGTTTTTCTTATCTCCCTCTTCTTCTCTATACTATCTTCTCTCTCCATCCGCACTGCCATAAATGATGAAATTCTCTCGCTTACTTTATTTTCTTCTCACTTTCGTTTAACTCTATTATTACTATTACATCTCTCACTCTCTCTCTCTGTTGTACTTGTTACATGTTTCCCAGCACTATCTCTCTCAGTCTTTTTCCTCCTCTCACTCCTGTAAACTACTGCAGTTTCTTTTTCTTATTTTTGTAGTGGTGTGTTGCTGTTCTTTGTACACTCTTAATTTTTCCAGTACTCTTGTTTTCTAGCCTTTTTCTGCTTATGCTGCTGCTGCTGCTCATTCTTCGTCATCTGTTTTCTACCTCTTCTTCTTCTTCTTCTTTGGCTGTCATCCTTTTACTTCTTGTTCTTATACGTCTTCTTCTCTTTCCCTTCATCCCATGTCTATTCCAGCTCTTACTTTGCTCATTCTTTGAAGAAGAGTTCTCTTCTGCTTCGCCTCCTCCTCCTCATCCTCCTCCAACTCATCCTTTCCCTTTTCTCCACCTCCTCCGGCTTCTTCTCACCTCATCCTCCTCCCTTTCTTCTCCTCCTCCTCCTTCTTCTTCTTCTTCTTCTTCTTCTTCATCCTTCCCTTTCCTCTTCATCTCCTCCTGCTTCTTCTTTACCTCCTCCTCCTCGTCCTCCCTTCCTTCTCTTTCTCCATCACTTCCTCCTTATCGTTTCTCCATTCCTCTCTTCACTTCCTCCTCCTTCTCTCCCTCCATCTCCTTCTTTTCCTCCTTCTCCTCTTCTTCTCCTTTCTTCTCCTCCTTCTCTTCCACCATCCCCTTCCTTTCCTCCTCTCCTCTTCTTCTCCTTTTTACCAACTTCACCGCCTCCTTCTTTCTCTTCATCTTCTTCTTCACCAACTCCTTCCTTTTTTTCTTCATCTAATCTCTCTCCTCTTCTTCTCCTCCTTCTCCATCACTTCTTCCTTATCGTCTCACCATTCTTTTCTTCACCTCCTTCTACTCCTTTTCTTATTCCATCTCCTTCATCTCCTCCTCCATCTCCTGCTTTTCCCCTCCCCCCTCTCTTTCTTCTTTGTTTCACCTCCTAATTCTCCACACCTCCTTCTCCTCTTCATCTTCTTCTTCTTCACCTTCTTCTCTTCTTCTTCTTCTTCTTCTTCTTCCTCTTCTTCTTCTTCTTCTCTTCTTCTTCTTCTTCTTCTTCCTCTTCTTCTTCTCCTCACGTGCTAATCATGATTCTCCCAGCGCCAGAGTATGCTATTGCCATTTCCTTTCTATTTTTCTGTTTTATTTTATTTTTGTAGTTGGGCTGTACGTGGTGGCTTTTTAGTTTTCTTGTTTTTGTACTTGGCTGTGTTACCTGTTCGCGACTGTTTACCTCTCTCTCTCACTCTCCCTCACACGCACTCTCTGTCTTTCTCTCTTCTTCCGCTTGTACGCTTGTTTTGCACTGTTGCCAAGTTTCCGTCCTTTCACTATAGCACTTCACGTTGCATTATGTTTTTTTTGTTCAATCCAACTTTGCTATTCAACAATCTTCTGAGCTGACTTCCTCCTCTTCTTCTCCTTCTTCTCCTCCTTCTTCTTCTTCTCCTCCTCCTACTTCTTCATCTTCTTCTACTTCTCCTTCTTCTTCATCTTCTTCTCCTTCTTCTTCTTCTCCTCCTTCTTCTCCTCCTCCTTCTTCTTCTTCATCCTCTTCTTCTTCTCCTTCTTCTTCTTCTTCTCTTCTTCCTCTTCTTCTTCTTCTTCTTCTTCTTCTTCTTCCTTCTTCTTCTTCTTCTCCTCCTTCTTCTCCTCTTCTTCTCTTCTTCTTCTTCTTCTTCTTCTTCTTCTTCTTCTTCTTCTTCTTCTTCTTCTTCTTCTTCTTCTTCTTCTTCTTCTTCCTACTTGTCCTTGTCCTTTTTCTTTTTATTTGTAGCCATTCAGTTGCAAGAAACTGATTAAAAAATGTTGAAAACGAAATTTTCACGAAAAACAACGCTATAAAAATGAATGATTGCAGTAGGCTAATATTATACTAATCAATTGAACGAAATTCCTAATAAATAATGCCAAACAATACTAAGTAATTATTTATTTGAATGTTTAACTAGGCTCTTCGATTCCAGAATTATTTTGAAAGTTATTCCAACATTGGAGACTTATGAGGCCACCCCAAAAACGGGCGAATTTTGAGGGCGAACCACCCTTTTTTCAGGGTTGACGAATATTATTAGGGTTGGGGATGTCACCCTTTTTCTCAGGTTAAAAAGAGGTGTCTTGAGAGTTTGAAAGTAGGAATTTTTCCAGTCATAAGTTATTACTCATAACTGACAAGAAGCTTCGAAAAGTCATTGCTTTCAAAGTCATTGATACCTATTTCATTCATTAGGCTAGGCGTACACCGGTTAGTCAAGACAAGACAAGACGAGATTAGTCACGTTTAGTCACAGTACTTCACATAGTTGCTTATGAAGCACACACTGATTAGTCATTGCATCGGTGTGTGCTGCTTCATAAGCAACTATGTGAAGTACTGTGACTACACGTGACTAATCTCGTCTTGTCTTGTCTTGACTAACCGGTGTACGCCTAGCCTAAGACTGAAATAAGTATAAAAATTTAAGAGGGTTGAGTGCTTTGTTTACTCTTTGACTCTATGCTGCATCCCCAGAATTCAGTAAACTACAAATTTTATCAGTGAATAATGAAAAAATTTATGAAAAATAATGGTGAACATGTTAAAGATCAAGTGACACTCTTATGGCTGGCTTTCACGATTCTAGTAGACGTTCTAGTTACTGGAGGCAGGTTGGATCATAAATGATCGTCTACTCTATACAAACAAATCGTTCAATGCACACTGTATATGCATTTGTAAATTATTACTAAGCCGCTATGTGAAGTACTGTGACTAAACGTGACTAATCTCGTCTTGTCTTGTCTTGACTAACCGGTGTACGCCTAGCCTAAATCTCAAAAACTATACTTTACATCACAGCTATATCCAGCATATTATATACCATGAAACTGAAAGAAATTACTTTGAAGAACTAACTCTACAACAATGAAACTATTATACCTATATCACAAACTATAGTCACAGACAACATAGTATATATAGTACAACATGTATAGTTAGTCTAAGCTATAGTACACTGCTATCCAGCAGTGAAGGAGGCACCAGCGTTGCCAACCCAACTGCAGCCGGCGCCGTGGCCTTGCACTTGAACTGGCCGTGAAACAGCAGTTGGCAGCACTGCACACTAAGGTAACAGCGACCTGTTGAATAGATAGGGAGTGCGTTCTTCAGCTTTTAGTTGATTTTTAGACGTGCTACAGTGTGGACGTACAGTCGGCTACAAAAGTTGTTTGGTTCTTCAGTGTGGTTGAAGTGTGCGTGCCAGCTGGGGGACTGTACCCAGTGTGATAAGTTATAGTGAAGGAAATTTCCAGCGGTTTTCTTGGAAGATTTAGTGATTTCTTCGTGGTGTTCTTAATCATTTTTCAAAGAGTTGTGAGTTGAGTGGTTATTTGTAAGTTGTTCTTGGCTATATTACAGTTATATATAACTATGTTTATAGTTATAGTTCTTGGTTATACTGTATATCATAGTGGTTCATTTTTTTGTGATTAAAAAAAAAACTGCAGAGTAGTGTTTGTCTTAGAATTACTATATTATTAACTTACTACTTGCTAACTTTATATATATTTTTTAATATTGTTTTTCAAGTTTTTACAAAAATAGGCTATTTTGATATAATTGTGGAGGTTTTTGGAAGGTTTAATGCTGGAATTAAAATGTACCGGTTTTTGGAAAAAATGTCACGACTTTTAGGGAAAATGTCCCAATTTTTGAAAATTTTATTTTATTTTTAGACAGGCTTAATTTTTAAAATTATTTTTTGTTGAATCAAAACCTTGTTTAATGGATTGGTGACAAGTTTAGGGGTTATTTCTAAAATGTCTGTTACGTAAACGATGATTTTTACTTGAAAATTGTGTTATAGGTAACATTAGAGTATCAAGAATGACATTTGTTCTTACGAATTATTATTATAAATAGCCTTATGCCCGGTTTCTCAGTCGTTCAATAAACAGTTTATGGATCCAATAGCAGTATTGAATCAATAAGGCTAGGCGTACACCGGTTAGTCAAGACAAGACAAGACGAGATTAGTCACGTTTAGTCACAGTAATTCACATAGTTGCTTATGAAGCAATAATCGGTGTGTGTTGCTTCATAAGCAACTATGTAAAGTACTGTGACTAAACGTGACTAATCTTGTCTTGTCTTGACTAACCGGTGTACGCCTAGCCTTAGATTCTCATTGCAAACGTTTTTCTTTGAGAAAAGCCTCTTTGCCTTGTTTTTTGCTTCTTTACAATATTTGAAACAGTTTTTCTTTGACGTTAAAATACGTAAAATTAGCATCCAACTATTTTTCCTCTTCTCTTTTCTTCTCTCTTTTTCTCATCTTCTCCTTTTTTCTTCTGTAGACATTAAAAAAGCATCCTACTAATCATCTTCACATAATCATAACTGATAAGAAGTCTATACCATTGTCACGTCTGCTAGCTAAATTGGCCGAAACTTTCATTTTCAAACATAATTTGAAATTTATTCTCAATTTATTTAGCACATTTATTCGAACTGTACGTGATATTTTCACCTAGACAATTTTCAACAATTGCGCATCATTTTAAATTTTTGAGATAAAAGTTTTCAAAATTTTTCCCAGTAATTGCGCAGCGTTCAAGTTTTGAATTTTTGTTGTAGAAGTGTTCAAATGTCATAAAAAATTAGTGTTAGTTTTAATGAAAACACTTGGATGTTGTCAAGTATAGCAGGATTCTTTTAACTTGTCAGAAAACAGCTGATTTAACGTTAGTAAACGAGCGTACATCAATCAGCTGTTTTCTGACAATTTAAAAGAATCCTGCTATATCACTGGATTTATTAGAGAAATTCACAAACATGTTTCAGCATCATTGTGCCATCTTCAGTGTACTAAAAACTCAAATTTGAACATGATGAAATAGGTTTGTGAATTTCTCTAATAAATCCAGTGATATTTGACAACATCAAAGTGTTTTGCAAAGCAAAAACTTGAAGGTCTTTAAGGCTAGGCGTACACCGGTTAGTCAAGACAAGACAAGACGAGATTAGTCACGTTTAGTCACAGTACTTCACATGGTTGCTTATGAAGCAACACACACCGATTAGTCATTGCATCGGTGTGTGCTGCTTCATAAGCAACTATGTGAATTACTGTGACTAAACGTGACTAATCTCGTCTTGTCTTGTCTTGACTAACCGGTGTACGCCTAGCCTTATTCATTACCAGTCCAGAGGCCTTAGCAAAGTGAACGTGCTCTACATTTCGTAATCGCTCCAATTATGTTGAAAGTTTTCCGAGTTCAAAGTTTTCCTTTTTCGGAAGCCTAATTCGATGATTCAATCAGTTTTCCTCATTACCCGTAATTGGAGTAATTTTGTCCTAGTTGAAGATAAAAATAATGAATACTCTGTAACAATTATTATTATTGTTAGATTGGAAACGTTTTTAATGTTAACTGCGCAATTGATTCAATTATTATGGTGACCCGAATTTTCGTTTTGATACAATTTTTACCAGAAAAATAAATGTTTGCCATCTATTCTTATAATCAGATTTATTTTATTTGACGCTTGGCATTAGATAGATAAGATATAGCAGGATCCATTTAACTTGTCAGAAAACATATGATCGACAAGCAATATCACAATACTTGACCTACAAATGCTGAATCTCGCAGATTATTGAAAAGGTCTTTTAAAAAGTTATTCTTTGAAAGGTCTTCTTTAAAAAGGTCTTTTAAAGACTTTAAAGGTATTTAAGCCTTTTGATTATTGTGTCGAAATCACTGTTTAATTATTACCAAAACAGCTGATTTCTGACAAGTTAAAAGGATCCTGCTATAGACAAATGAATATACCTTCACTTTATAATACCATTTTAAATATTCTGTTAGCGTTTTTGTGCCTAAAAGTACAGTACCATGAAAATAACATAGAAAGTACCACGAAAATACCATGAAAAATAGTAGCTGACTGTCTTGTTTATGAGAATTTATGAATAATCTATATGAATAGAGGCTATTTATGATACAATTCTGCTCTAATGTGACCTGAAATATCATTTTTGAGAAACAATCAACATTACCCTACCTGAAATTTTATAGAAATAACCTGAAAACTAGTCGACTAGTATTGTGTGAACGAGGCTTATTGACATATGGTTAGCGAGAGAGAGAGAGAGAGAGTGATAGAGTGAGACGGAGAACCCCGAAATTCGAATAGGGAACCCCTCCTCCAATAGCCTTGACCTACATTATATAAACACACAGACATAGCAGCACCCCTCCCCACCAATTATATCTATGTATATTATGGGACCGGATTCCTATATAGACAGACATATTGTGTGTGGTGTTGGCTCTGAATTTCGGTGGTAGAAGAAGAAGAAGAAGAAGGAAAGAGTAAGGACGAAGAAGGAAAGGAATTTCCCAACTTCTGAACTCCCCCTTCTATTCTATTCTTAGAACACCATCATTCCTTTCAGAAGTCTATATTTGGTTGGAATCTTCTTCTTCTTCTTCTTCTTCGTCTACTTATTCTTGTTCTGCTTCTACTCATACTTCTTCTAATTCTTTTGCACCTTTCCTTCCTCTCCTATGTTCTTCAACTCCGTCGTCTTCTTGTTCTTGTTCTTCTCCTCCTCCATCTTCTTCTTCTACTCCTTCTTCTACTTCTTCTACACCTTCTTCTTCTCCTTCACCTCTCTTCTTCGATTCCTTCTTCTCTTCATCCAATAACGTCTTCATCTTCTCCTTCTCCTTTTCTTACTAACTTCTTCAAATTTATCTTTCGCTCATTCTGCACCTTCTTCTTTTTACGTTTTCTTCAATCTTGTCTCTTTTTTGTCCTCGTCTTCTTCCTCCTTCTCCGAATCTTCCTCTCCTTCTTCTCCTGCTACTTCCCCTTCTTCTCCTGCTACTTCTCCTTCCACCTTCTCCTCCCCCTCTTCTCTTCCTTCCCCAACTATTGTAACTCCAGTCTTCTTCAACTCTTGTCATCTTCTTCCTTTTTTCTTTTTCTCCTCTCTCTTTTAAGTTTAGTTGTTTCCCCTGCTTCTATTGAAATTCCTGAAGTAGCCGAATTATGTTGTTATGTATTATAAATGATAAAAATACAGTATTGTAAAGTCCATTTCTATTTTTTCATAGATGAAAATAATCCAAGAAGATGAGATAGAATCATATCTAATGGATTTTTTCTTTATGATAACATGTAATATCTTTAAAAGTGCATTTTCCCAATACATACATTTTCAAAAGAAATAATATTATCAGAGAATCAATGATTTCAAATTCAATTTTGCATTACAACAGCTTGCTCCAGTTTGCGTCATTTTTTCAAGAAGTGGGTCATCTATTTTATAGGCTTTATTGGAACAATTGTTCTGACAAAACAGTGTTGTAAGCATATTGCCATGCTTGACTGCTGAAAAATACTAACTCAACAAAATAGTCAGGCTTTTCTTGGAATTTTCCGCGTGAGAAACATGACAGAAACTTGCTTGACCGATGGAAAATTCGACGTAAATTCGTGTCATGTTGTAAAAGTTGTAGAGTTTTTCCAACATCCAATTCATTGTTCTGTATTCCATGGATTAAATTCAACATCGTTTCAAGATTTATTAACTTTATTTTTGTTTCAACTACAAATTTGAAGTCAAATAAACTTCTGGTGTCCAGTATCCAAAGTTACGACACCGAATCTTATTACACTACAGAGACTGAATTAAATAACAGTGTAACTTTTGATTGGTTAGCTCGGACAAATCCACCATACTTTTGCCAATTTCCATAAGATTTGCATTGAAATTAAACACAAATCATATGTTATGTTCACTTCTTACCTAAAATTTACCTTTGCCAGTGTTAGTTTTCATTATTTTAAACTTTCAATTTTACCATTCTCTTCTTCTTCTTCTCCCCTTCTTCTTCTTCTTCACTCCTCTTCTCTCCTCCTCCTTCTTCTCCTCCTCCTCTCTTCTTCTTCTTCTTCCCTTTCTTCTTCTTCTCTTCCTTCTCCTCCTTCTTCTTCTTCTTCTCCTTCTTCTCTCCTCTTCTTCTTCTTCTTCTTCCTTCTCTTCTCTCTTCTTCTTCTTCTTCTCTTCCTTTTCTCCTCCTCCCTTCTTCTTCTTCTTCTTCTTCCTCTTCTTCTCTCCTCCTTTTCCTCCTTCGTCTCTCTTCTCCTCCTCCTCCTCCTCCTCCTTTTGCTACACAATCTCCTCTTACCTCTAAACACTCTCCGAGTTTGATAAGACCCTGCTCTTATTTACCCGGTATCATTTTACTGTGTATTTACTATTTTTATTTACTCACTGTCTGTGCATTGAGTTCATTGTATCTGAGTTATCTGAGGCCAAGGTTAAATTTCTGTCTTTCTCTCTCTCTCTCTTCACATACACTTATATTCTTACTTCGACTTTCTCTCTCCCTCTCGTATATTTTCACGCATGTAATTCTGGCCAGTGACATTCATAATCTGGAAATTTCAAATCAGTACAATTGGTTTTTCCAATTATTATTTGACTCTCTCTTTCTCTCTTTATTTCTTTTCCTCTTTATCACTCCATCTCTCTCTTTCTGTCTGTCTCCGTTCTATTTCTCTCTTATGTATCTTGTCAGAGACAATCTGGAATTTTTTTAATCATCACAATATAATTGGTTTTCCCATTATTTGTTAAACAAGCCTGTTTTCTTTCTTTATGCCTATTTGTTTACATCATGAGAAGTGTGAGGACATTCACAGTACAGCACGTTCACTCTGCTAAGGCACCTGGACTGGAAATGACTATTGTTGTCATTGATACAACTCATTACAGCTGTTTACCATGTAGGAAATTTCATTTACTATGTGTTTGCATGTCATCAATCATAATGATATATCATGTAGTTATGAATTCATCAATCATAATGTAATGAGGTAATTGTCAATAACTGTAATGAGATTGATTGTCAGTCCAGGAGGTGTCTTAGCAAAGTGAACTAGCTATAAGTTGGACTCAATAAATAAGTGATCCTTTTTTTAATCAATTTCTACTACAAATTTGAGGGAACTTCTCAATTTCATTTTTGAAACTACCATCTTAACCCTTGATAAAATTCAATGAAATGTTTATCAACCTTTCAGAAACCTCCGCATCTTTGAAATTATTTCATTTTTTCACCATGAATTTATAGGTAAATGATAGACCATCAGGAAGTGTCAAAAATAGTGAAAGTGGTTCTTGAATTATTGTCAGAACTACACCAATATCTGCTATGATAATCAGACTAGAAAATGTTTGATTAGTAAACTGCAGAAAAAACTTTGTTTACTCAACCATATGTCGTGATAACTCAACACATTATTAGTGTGCAAGGGTGTGTAGTACAGACTGTAAACCTAGTATTGCAACCAAAGTATCTGGAAAAGTGTGACAGACATTTTGTTATTTACGTCAAAATGGACACTACATGATTACAGGACAATAATAACAACAACCTGTAACATCTAGTGACAGTTGTTTCATCATTTACAATATTGCTGCATAAGCATGACAACCACGTTCTGCTACCATTAGTGGCATCATCTCGAATGGACACTACATGATTACATGACAATAATAACAACAACCTGTAACATCTAGTGACAATTGCTTCATCATTCACAATATTGCTGCATAACCATGACAACCACGTTCTGCTACCATTAGTGGCATCATCTTGAATTGCTGCATAACCATGACAACCACGTTCTGCTACCATTAGCGGCATCATCTTGAATTATTCTCATTCACCTCCTGCACAACAATGGCAACTAGCATTTGGATGCCAAGACACCGCAGCCAGACACCATCCTCAACCACAACTGATGAACCACTGTGTTCTGCAGAAGTGACATCTTCATCACCTCCCAACAGTCTTGGTTCTTCGGACATCGGTGATGTGGACTTGGAGTTTTTCGACTTGGATTTGAGCAACAGCCATCAGGCCGCCTCGCTGGCCGGTGTAGGGGGGGGCATGGGACACCATTTGCACCAGGCCAGTCTGGCCATGCTACAGCAACGCATGCTGAGTCAGCAACATCATCAACAGTTGGTGGGACTGCATACCACGCTGAGGACCACAGCGCACAGTAGTTTGTCGGATAGCGGGTCTGTGTCAGGTGAGGTTCAGATGGCAGATTTAGCCATATGTCGTAAATGTTTTACATAACATTTCTTGCAATAAAATAACCTTGAAATAACAGCTGATCAGGTGAGGAAACGTCAAGGTCAAGTCAAGGTCAAAAGTCAAGGTATTTTGCACCTAGGGCAGAAAATGTGTGTTTGCCGGCTTGAAAACGGGTTTCAAGTTCAAGACAAATGTTGAGGTGTTAAAT
Organism: Laodelphax striatellus; assembly: GCA_017141395.1. Taxonomy (NCBI): domain Eukaryota; kingdom Metazoa; phylum Arthropoda; class Insecta; order Hemiptera; family Delphacidae; genus Laodelphax; species Laodelphax striatellus. The sequence goes on along the minus strand of CM029543.1, from coordinate 1,802,646 downwards.
TCAAGATTTAGCCTAGAATCATTTGAAACTATCCTTGAAATTTGTTTTACATAACATTTCTTGCAGTGAAATAACCTTGAAATAACAGCTGATCAGGTGAGGAATAGTATATTTTGCACCTAGGGCAGAAAATGTGTGTTTGCCGGCTTGAAAACGGGTTTCAAGTTTGTTATATCTTGAAATAAGTAAATGTATCCATCCATATTCAATGTACACTTTTAATACTCAAAAACTCATAATTAAATAATGGTATGTTGCCAGTGTCACTCATGGCAACCATAAGAAGGTAGTAAACATGTGACTTATTATCCAGTAATTCTCCCCGCTCAAATTCCACATTTAAGGAGCTGATCAATGTGCCTTCATATTGTACCATCTTCCATTTTACCTTATATAAAGTTTACTTTCTCTTAAAATAATCTCTCCAAAGCTCCACTTCAATCTTGGATTGGAATAATTCCGCGCTTGTACTCTGTCTCCCACCTGAAATTCTCGCCTGGCTTTTCTATTTCCTTTGTCTGATGTTATAATTATTATACACTGTGGCCACAGCAGTCCTAGATGTGTCCTAATTTTTCTCCCATACGTTAAGCTGTAAGCAATCGATCCAGTTGCATTGGGTGACTGATGAAGCTGCATGAGAAGCCTGAGGAGTTTAAGTTCCAGTTTTCCTTCTTCATCTTCCATTGCCTTCATGAGTTCAAGACGAATGTTGAGGTGTTAAATTCAAGATTTAGCCTAAAATCATTTGAATCTATCCTTGAATTATGTAGAAATAGGCCTATGACACTGCTTGGTATACAGACAATCTTATGCCCGGTTTCTCAGTCGTTCAATAAACAGTTTTATGACTGTATCTTGCTAGAAATATACTGTCATAAATGTTTTTGGAGACAGGCAGGCATGTAACCAACAAACATGTGTCTGTTTAGCAAACCCCCTCCCCTCACCCATAAAGTTACGTAGTTAGATTCACTCTCCCTGAAAAAAATTCTAATTTATAAATAGACGGAGATGTCTATGAAGTAAACAAGAAGATGGTGGATTGAGAAGGAAGAGGAGGTTAAAGATCTTGGCGGCAAAACAGTAGAGAGTGGAATGAGCTCTGAAGAGGAGGAGGAATATGAAGAGGTGATATTGAAGAGGAGTGGGAAGAGGGAATGATAGTGAACTAGAAGCTGGTTGGGAGGGGGAGCTTGAACGACCTTGACTTTTAGAAGGAAGTAGTGAGAGAGATTCCTCTTTGTGAGACTGGTGGCACTGGCATCGAAATGAAAACAACAATATTTATCTATTTCTCCTCTTCTTCTATTTCTCCTTCTTATGCTCTTTCTTATTCTTCTTTGTCTTCTTCCTCTACATTTTCGTCGTCGTCTTCTTCTTCTTCTTCCTCCTCCTCCTGTACTTCTTCGTCTTCTCCAGCTTCTACTAATAGTTTTTCTTCTTCTCTTTCTTATTGTCCTTCGTCTTGGACTTCTTCTTCTTCTGCTTTTTCTACTGATAGTTTTCTTCTTTTCTTTCTATTGTCTTGGTCTTGGTCTTCTTCTTCTCTTTTTCTTCTTCTTTCACTGATTGTTTTTCTTCTTCTTCTTCTTCCTCTTCTTCTTCTTCTTCTTCTCCGTTTTCTTCTGCTTCTTCTACTGATAGTTTTCTTCTTCTTCCTTCTTCTTCTTCTTCTCTCTTCTCTTCTGTCTTCTGTCTTTTTCCTCGTCTTCTTCTTCTTCTTCTCCTCCTTTAACTATGTCTCAGTTCTCCTTTCATCTTCCTCCTCCTCCTCCTCCTTTTCCCCATTCCCTTTCTTCTTCTTCTTTTATAATAATCTCTACCCTCCTTTAGCTTCTTCTGTTCTTGTTTCTTATTGCTCTTGTAGTCTTCCTGTTTTTAATTTTCTTTTCAGTATCTTTATTTCTCACGATCTCTCACTCTCTCTTCTCCTCCTCTTTCTTCTTCCCTTCACCTCATTCTTCACTCATTCATCTTTACACAGTTTCTGGTTCATTCTGATTCTTCGACTTTTCCATTTTCTTCTCCTTTGTCTTGTTCTATTTATTATTGATTTCTTCCGAATCTTTCGCACTCTTTTACATCCACTCACTTTCTTTTCACCAGCTACTGCTCCTACTAGTTCTCACCTCTTGCTCTTCTCCTTCTTCTTCCCCTTCTTCTTCTTTTCTCTCTTCCTTATCCTCCTCCTCCTCTCTTCCTCCTCCTTCTCCTCCTCTCTTCCTCCTCTTTCCTCCGTCTCTCTACACCTAAGTTCTTCACACTTCGGTTACCCGCAGAATTTTCACAATAGTCATTTACTACATCACACCGTATATCTATATTTAGCCTAGTCTCTATTTAACATGCACACTCCTCCATATCTATATTCAGTCCCTGTTTAACATGCATCCCGATTATAATGTATATCTATGTATACCACTATGTAGACCCCATTATTAACATGCACACTCCATATCCTCTACATCTATATTCAATCCCTATTTAACATGCAGCCTGTATTTATACTGTATAGATTATTATATCTATGTATACTGATGTGACAGGTGTTACTTTAGTTCAACAATTGGCCACCATGAGCGCTAGTGTACTTCCACCTGTTGCTCTGCGAAATTGGAAGACAGAGGGATTATTAGAAGCAGTATGGAATGAGATAGAGATAAGAGTGAGAGAGAGTGAGTGACAGATAGTAGTAGTACAGAGAGTGTATAGTAACAGTGTGGCCATTTGTGTGAAGCACTCCATAACAATATGTGGAGATCATTTTTGTTTCCGCCGCCGCCATACTTTTGCCAAATTTTTGAATTTGATATGGGATTACAGGCAAACATTAACCCATTCACTCATTTTTCAAACTTATATGGGAGAAACAACATCAAGACTAACTCTTCTACCATTAAAAATAGTCTCTCTACTCTTGGTACTGCTTTAAAAGCTTTAAATGATGAAAACTAATACTGGCAAAGGCAAATTGTAGGTAAGAACTTAATCACTCAACATAACATATGACTTGAGTTTCTTTTCAATGCTAATCTTATGGGAATTGGCAAAAGTATGGTGGATTTGTCCGAGCTAACCAATCAAAAGTATGACATGTAATGTCCACACTGTTACTATACACTCTCTGTAGTCCCTAGTAGAAAACATAGAGTATAGCAGGATTCTTTTAACTAGTCAGAAAACACCTGATTTAACGTTAGTAAACGAGCGTACATCAATCAGCTGTTTTCTGACAATTTAAAAGAATCCTGCTATACTTTGATGATTTTCCAGCAAGCCTTGTCTTGGCAATACAAAGGCGAGTTGGTTTTCCACCAACCGCGAAGTTGATGATGATGACGACGATGACGATGTTTTTAGCCATGAAGGTCGCACAGAGGACATCCGCTGGAGCGTAGAGAGACACGGCTAGATAGATAGAGAGGCTACCACCACTCAGATAGAGATAGATATATAGAGAGGCAGTTAAAAGAGATAGATATATAGAGTGGCAGTTGAAACTAGATAGATGTATACGGAGGCAGCTATAACTGCTCGTATAGATGTACAGAGAGTTAGGCTAGGCGTACACCGGTTAGTCAAGACAAGACGAGATTAGTCACAGTAATTCACATAGTTGCTTATGAAGCAACACACACTGATTAGTCATTGCATCGGTGTGTGCTGCGTATATACTACGTGAATCTCGTCTTGTCTTGTCTTGACTAACCGGTGTACGCCTAGCCTTGGATGCAACTAGATAGAGTCTGCTACAGATAGATAGATAATAGAGAGGCGGCTACAACTACTAGAATAGATACAGTAGATAGATAGATAGATACATAGGTATGAAGCTTCAACTACACACAAACTCTTTTATTAATCTTCAAAGAAGAAGAAGAAAAAGAAGGACAGAAAGAAGAAGAAGGGGGAAAAGAAGGATAAGAGGAAAAAAAAGAAGGGGAGAAGAGGAAAGGAAGAAGGGGGAAAGAAGAAGAGGAAGAGAAGAAGAAAGGGGTGAGAAGGAGAAGATGAAAAAGAAGAATAAGAAGGGGGAGAAGACGGAGAAGAGGAAAAAGAAGAAGAATAAGAAGGGAGAGGAGAAGGAGAAGAGGAAGAATGAGAAGGGTGAGAAGGAGAAGAGGAAAAAGAAGAAGAATAAGAAGGGGGAGGAGAAGGAGAAGAGGAAAATGAAGAAGAAGAAGAGGAGGGAGAAAAAGGAGAAGAGGAAAAATAAGAAGCTGGCTAATATAGAAAGGCCACATGGATACCGCATGTATAGATAGATATATTGAGAGGTCTGATAGATAGGTATATAGAATGCCCTGAACAGCATACAGCTAGATCTATAGATGGATGGATGTATAGAGAAGCTCTATCATTAAAGATAGATATATAGAGTGGCCACCGCAACAAATTAGATAGGCTCTGGTGATCATCACTTGCACTATTCTTTTGCCACAGCTCATTATTCTATTCTTTTATTTCTTCTTCTTCCTCCTTCTCCTCCTCCTTCTTCTTCTTCTTCTTCTTCTTCTTCTTCCTCTCCATTTCCTGGAACTTCTACTGACTGAAACTTCCTCGGGCGTTATTAATAATTTTTCTGCTTGTCTTCATCTTCATACTCACTGCTTTTTTTTCTCTTTATTTCTTTTGAAGTTTGTTAACTATAGCAGGACTCATTTAATTTGGCGAAAACCAGCTGATTAGGCGACCAGTATCACAATACTTAACTGCTGAATCTCGCAGATTATTGAAAAGGTATTTTTTGAAAGGTCTCCTTAAAAAAGGCCTTTGAAAGACTTTAAAGGTCTTTAAGACTTTTAAATCTTTCGATTATTGTGTCAAAGCTGCCTTAAATCAGCAGTTTACTGATTGCCGAATCAGCTGGTTTTCGCCAAATTAATTGAGTCCTGCTATAACATTAAACAAAACTTGAAAATTATTTTTAGTTGATATTTAAAATATATTTACCATATATTGTATATAAAATTTATTATAAACTAACTGTACGAACTAAATTACAAGTTTAAATTGACTTAACTACTAAATTAAATTCAAACAACAAATTCGTCTGTTTCTTGGTATAGAAATAGGAGAAGGAAAATACAGCAATAGGTTAGTATTCTAGAAGTGTCTGAATCTCTTTCTCTCTCTCTCTCTCTCTCTCTCTCTCTTCTACTCTAGTAGAGTGAGTTTACTCTCACACAAAATCTTGTTTTTCCTCCAACCTTCTTTTCCCATTCTCTTCCCTCTCCACCCCCCCTCAAAAGGCAACACTTCCTTCGCAATACTGCTTTTCCTTTCACCACTCACCTCCTCCTTCTTCTTCTTCTTCAACACTTGCTCCTCCTCTACTATCATTCTCGTTTACCTTCTCCTTCTACTTTCCATCTCTTCCATCTCCTCTTCCTCCTCCTTCTTCTTCTTCTTCTTCTTTTCTTCTCCTCTATCATCTATTCCTCATCCTTCTCCTTCCTACTTCTCCATCTCCTCCTCCATCTCCTCTTCTCTTCCTTCTTCTTCTCCACCTCTCCTCTTCCTCCTCCTCCTCTTCCTCCTATTCCATCACTTCCTTCGTGACTAGTTCTTTCCTTTCCTGGATATTCTTGGACGTCGTCGTCGTTGTCTTCAACGCAATAGGAGAATCTTGATTCCATGACCTTCACTTTTCACACAGCCACCACCTCCTTCTCCTCCTCCTACTCCTCCTCCAGCCATTTATAGTCTTTATCTTCTTCTTCTTCTTCAGTTTCTAGTTCTTCCACTTTTCTTCATATCTACAGCCTGCTGTGATGAACGGCAACCACAAAATTGCGTAACAGACACCAAATGCTGGTTGGCTCAGTCCAGTTTGCCTTTTCTGCTTCAGTTTTTTGTTTTCCATTCGCTGTTGATTCTTTCTTTACTTCCTATTCTTTTTCTTCATCATCATCTTCTCCATTTCCTTCCCTGCTTCTTTTTCGTTTTCTTCTATGCCTCCTTAGCCTCCTTCTTTGTCTTCTCCCTCTTGCTCTTCTTCTTCTTCTCCTCCCCTCCTCTTCCTCCTCCTCCTCCTCTTCTCCCATCTTTCTCCTTTGTCTTCTTCCTCTTCTTCTTCTTCTCCTTCTTCTTCTTCTTCTTCTTCTTCAACTCTTCCTGCTTCCTTTTCTTTGTCTTCTTCTTCATCTCTTCCTCCTCATCCTTCGTCTTTGTCTTCTTATTCTACTTCTTCCTTCTACTTCTTCTTCTTCATCTTCTCAATCGTCTTCATCTCCTCCTCAACTTTTTTCTTCTTCTCCATCTTCTTCCTCCCCTCATCTTTTTCTTCTTCTCCTCTTTCTCATCTTTTTCTCCTCTTTCATCTTCTCATTCTCCTCCTTTTCCTAATATTTCTTCACTTCCTCCCCATCCTTCTTTGTCTTCCTCTTCTTCGTGTTCACCTCCTCCTCCTTCTTCCCCTCTTCCTCCTTATTCTTCTTCGCCTTCCTCTTCTTTTTCTTCTTCCTCATCGTCTTCTTCTTCCATTCCTACTCATAGTATAGTCGTCATCATAATATTGTCCTCGTCATAATCAATTCACTCTCTTCCGGATATCCCTCTGTGCTCTTACAGTATTCAAATCCTCTTCAATTTTTTTGCAAATAATTGCAAAATAGTAATTGAAAGTAGAAATTGATATTAGAAAGAATAGTAAAGAGCATGTAAAGTAGAATGAACAATAGAACGAAGAAGATGAAGAAGGAGGAGGACAAGGAGAAGAAAATGATGGAGAAGAAGAAGAAGAAGATGAAGGAAGAAGAAGAAGAGAAAAGAAGGAGGAGAAGAGGAAGATGAGTTGAAGAAGGAGAAGAAGAAGAAGAAGAAAGATGGAATCAAAATGCGGAAAAGTGAAATGAAAAGACATGAGACGTTGTACCGAGAGAGCAATGACTGACTGCTTGTGGTTGAACAGAGAATAGAAGGAGAAGAAGTAGAAGAAGAAGTAGTTGGCGCATAAGAAAGGTGAAGGTCAAACTACTGTGGCACTATATTTATACACAGTACGAGTGTACAATGTGCGCACTATATCTATAAACAGTACTAGTTCTCTATACTAGAAACAATGTGTAGACGTTTTTACTCTTATTTGACTCTCTTCTCTTTCTCTCTCACACACACACACACTCTCTCTCACTCTTACTCTGTGTATATCCTCCACCTCCCCCAAGAATGGACACATTACTTTCAGTAGCATAGCCTCAAATCGTGCTAGATACCAGAAGTACTAGTATAGTAAAAAAATATTAAATTAAATTAAAAGGAAATTAAATTATCTCCTCATACTGTATGGAGTGCTTCACATAAATGGCCACACTGTTACTATACAGTCTCTGTAGCTGAAGCTATTCCCCATGTACTATTCAAGATAACGAAGGTACAAAGGGTTTCAATGTATCACTCAAGAAAATTCCAAGATATTATATCAAATCCTTCAACATTAACAGAGCCCGGATGTTCAGGCATTTATAATACTTGAAATAAGCAGGCAAAAAGGCACTAAAAAACACAAAAATAGGCACTAAAAAACACAAAAATAGGCACTTTAAAATCGAAAAAAGGCATAGTGTATTTTATATATTTATGTGAAAAAATAATACAAGAAAATTGAAAAACTTATATTCTACTGGTTGAACATGATTAATAAGTTTTTTGACTCTAAATTTGGTTTTATTTCTGAAAGAATATTTTCCAGTATGAAGGAAGACCTTTCTACATCAACTTTTGTTACTGTTGCATATTATATTTGAAGCACACTATTGTTGTATTTGAACTGAAGCTAGATTCAATAAAAGGGTTACCTCCAAATGATAAAATATTGAATATTAAGCTTTATTCTTGCAAAACTTACGTTAGACAAAATCAATTATGTTAATTCATGGATTGAAATAAACATTATTTATTCATTTTTAAGTTTCTCGTAGCCTATGGCACACTCACGCATACCATTCTCTGTTTATAAATAGACGGCTACCTGACTACAAAAAGCTCCATTTTATGGGCTCAAGGATATTGTAGCCACATTAGGAATTCACAAATGTAATATTATATCTTCTCTAGAGATCATAGACTTTTTCTCATGTTCAAATTCTTATATGTACGCAGGATTTTCTTCTTCCAGTAATCTAATACTTTTTTGAATATTAAAAATTGAAAAAATGCTAATCATATAGGCAAAACATATAAAATAGGATGAAATAAGCTATTTATATTGAAATAGGCACCAACACCCAAAAAAGGCAGAATAGGCAAAATTAAGGCATTTTGCCTAACATCCGGGCTCTAAACATTAATATTAATAACGATTATTTTCTAGTTCCAGTGTCAAAAATCTACCTGGGAGATTATTTCCAGATGCCTAAAATATTGAAAATATATTCAGAAATTGTAGAAACATTTTCAATTGTTCAAGTGTAGATCAATAGATGGATATTCTACGGTTAATTTGAATTTTTTCACAGACGTCTGCTAAATTCTTTTCAATACATACATTTGTACAGATAAATTTCAATTATTTTAGTGTTGAAAAATATGAAGATGGAAGGAAATGAGATATTGCAACTCTTCAATTGCTTTCAAATCATAATAATTAATTCTATAGCAATTAATTCGGATTTTCGTTCAATTAATTATATATTAATAAATAGTTATGTATGATACACTTTTTGTTTGTAGTTTCAATGTATCGATTCAAAACAATCAGAAAACTCAATTTACACGTGGAGTTAGGACCCGCTTCATATAGAATGACCTTGATGGCAAACGAATTCAGAGAAAGAAAGCAGAGAGAGAGAGAGAATGAAAGAATGACTGGGAGAGAGGGAAGTGAGAGAGTGTGGAAAACCAAGAGAGTGAAAAGAAAGAGTATGAGGAAGGAGTGAGAGAGAGTGAATGTGATGAGAAAGAGAGGTAACCGACCACGTGTAATGATGGAGGCAACACTAATGATGTTTGACGAATCCACAGAGTACAAAGTGCGTGACATAGTAATGTAAGGTCGGACAAAATTGCGAGTCGTCCATTGAGGGGATCACCGACAATCTGTTGCACGAAAATATTCAACGCCATAAAATGACGTCATCTAACGCAACGAGAACTAATGAACGACTCTTTATTAATTTATTTTGTTTCTGTTTTTGTCTTTCGCAGGTCGCGAGGACCTCTCGCCGAATGGCTCGCTCAACGGGGGCTACGGGGGAGGGGGCGGTGCCCCGGGGGGCCCAGGGGGGGCCATGGACGCCGCCGATTTGGCCAAAAAGAAGAAGGGGCCCGTGCCGAGGCAACAGGAGGAACTCTGTTTGGTGTGCGGAGATCGAGCCTCCGGATATCACTACAATGCCCTAACCTGCGAAGGGTGCAAAGGTATTCATAAATTTCAATTTCAATTTATTTTTCATCTACGATCGTGTTATAACGCAATCATTATAGTTTCATAATTGAAATCGAAACAGTAGCTTTTTCAAAATATCGGCCTTAGGCAGCTCGTACACTGGAGCAATAAGCAATAGGCAATAAGCAACATTTGTATCATAATGATCGTCTACTCTATAGGAACAAATAGTCCAATGCACACCTAAAGCAGCTGTTTCGGTGTGCATTGAACTATTTGTTTGTATAGAGTAAACAATCATATGATCCATATGTTGCTAGTTATATTAACTAACTCTGATGTGACAGGAATTAAGAAAAGAAACAAAGATCATTTTAATTTGATCCTCTTTCCAAAAGAGAGTGAAATACGTCATCATCATCAAGCGAGTTTTTATACAGCATCAGGCCGTCTCTCGCATCTCAATTTCCACCTTTTCCTGTCCTCGGCATCTTCAGGAGTCAGCTGTCTTAATATCATGGCACCTCTTATGGCTTGCTCCCATTGCTTGGGAGGGCGTCCTCGTTTCCTTTTCTCATGAGGCATCCATTCCATGATTGATTTTGGCCATCTACTGCTCCCCATTCTTTGACGTGGCCATACCAGAGTAATTTTTTTCTCATGCATTCAGCAACTGACTCCTGTTGATCCATCTGACATACTCATTTCTAAGGTGATCTATTCTGGAAACCCTACATCTGCGCCTCAAGAAATCCATTTCCACTGCATTAAGTCGGGCTTTATTTCTTTCTGTTAGCTCCCAAGTTTCTGCTCCATAAGTGAGCACACTTCTTAGAATAGCAGTGTTCAACATTCCTTTTGTCTTGGGGCTAATCTCTTCCGACCACAGCAGTGAATTAAGTTGTCCTATGAAATACGTACTGATATTAAATATAATATTGAATGTAAATAAATGAAATATGGAAAATATAAGATGTAAATAATTATAATGTTGTAATTGAATTAAATATTATTTGTGTGAAATAGTTTATGTCTCTGGAATAATAATTTTTATCGTGCATACGATACCAATGGTTACACGTATAATATTGAACGTAAATAGATGAAATATGGAAAATATAATGTTGTAATTGAATTAAATATTATTTGTGTGAAATAGTTTATGTCTGGAATAATAATGTTTATCATACATACGATACCGATGGTTACACATAGCGGGAAGTTCAAACTTCAAAATCCTAACCTAGCAAGAAGAGTCTAGCAACAAGATGACGAAAATTCTGATAAAAGTACTTTAATCCAATTAATACATTCATTCATTAAAACACCTTGAAACCACTGAATAATATATAGCAATAACGTATTGATTATACCTTAATGATTTAATTGAATTCTATCCCAAAATCGTGTTTTGTTCCTATCTCACAATGGTTAAAATCCCCCCAGGTTGTTCACTCTCTCTCACTAGATCAGGTCTATCAGCTACTCCTCAATTGTAATAATGTTTTTCTATGTTTCTTTTGCAGGTTTCTTCAGAAGAAGCATAACTAAGAACGCGGTTTATCAGTGCAAATACGGCAACAATTGCGAGATAGACATGTACATGAGGAGGAAGTGTCAAGAATGTCGGCTGAAAAAGTGTCTCAGTGTCGGCATGAGGCCTGAATGTGAGTAAAGTGCTCTGGATTAATTATTCTAGCTAGTCTCTGAACTACAGAGAGTGTATAGTAACAGTGTGGCCATTGCATGTCACACTTTTGATTGGTTAGCTCCGACAAATACACCATACTTTTGCCAATTCCTGTAAGATTTGCATTGAAATGAAACTCAAATCATTTGTTATGTTGAAAGATTCACTTCTAACCTACATTTTGTCTTTGCCAGTATTAGTTTTCATCATTTCAAGCTTTCAAAGCAATACCAAGAGTAGAGAGACTATTTTCAATGGTAGAAAAGCTAGTTTTGATGTTGTTTCTCTTGAAATTAGCTTGACAAATGAGTGAATGAGTTCATGTAATCCCATATTCAAAATTTGGCAAAAGTATGGCGGCGGCGAGAAAAAAATCATCTCCACATATTCTTATGGAGTGTTTCACACAAATGGCCACACTGTTACTATTCACTCTCTGTAGTCTGAACATTAGGGTGTTTATTTGACGTGATTTTTTGTTGGTTTTTATTGTGTAGACTGATGTAGACACTAGTTTAGCTATTGAAAAATTCTCTAGATAGATTAAACTAACTAGAATGAAACTTAGGCTAGGCGTACACTGGTTAGTCAAGACAAGACGAGATTAGTCACGTTTAGTAACAGTACTTCACATAGTTGCTTATGAGTAACACACTGTGGTCATTACATCGGTGTGTGCTGGCTTATAAGCAGCTCTGTGAATGCTGTGACAATATCGTCTTATCTTGTAACAGTGTGCATAACTCTTCATTATGTAGACTAGGCTAGTCATCAGTCTACCTATTGAATTGAAATTCACTTTATTTCCCAAAAGTTTTAAAAATTAGAACTAGAATATAAAATCAATACAAAACATTGTTAGAATAGGCGAAGATTAGTACGAAAATTAGCTTGAAATTTGAAGTTATTTGTTACAGTTAACAGTAATTTAGTTGAGAGATTTCCAGCTCCGAAGAATTTCAGTGATACACGTAAACAACAACAGATTGAAATTAGATTGTTTTTAGATTCGAAGACACTGTCCTATTGTTTTCGTAGATTGGCTTCTATCTTTAGATCATCATTAATATATTTTTAGGCTTTGACTGTTCGTTTTAGGTTAGGTTAGGTCTTATCCTCTGCATTCGATAGCAATGTTATCCTCTTCGTTAAGTTTCAGAAAATCAATCAATTTCTTTGTCATCTTTATAACCTTCTTCTTCTTCTCCTACTTTTTCTTTATTTTTCCTCTCTTCCTCCATATCCTTCTTCTTTGTCTTTTACCACTTCTTTAGTCGGTCCCGGATTCCTAAAAAACAGTCGTCAAGTCACGTCAGAGACCCTGAACTGATCAGGAGTGACCTGAAAACTCTGACACCAGACCTGAGCCAGCCAGGTTACACGCAATTATTATTATACCACTTCTTTTCCTTCATCTTCTTGTTTTTCTTCTTTTTCTTCTCCCTCCTCATCCTTCTTCTTTGTCCTCTTCCTCTTCTCCTTCCTCTTCTTTTCCTTCTTCTTCATCCCCTTATTCTTGTTCATAATATTCTTATTCTTCTCCTCCTCCATCTTTTCTCCTTTTTCTTTATTTTTCTTCTCTTCCTCCCTATCCTTCTTCTTCCCCATCCTCTGCTTCTTCTGCTCTCTTCCTCCTCATACTTCTTCTTCATCTCCAATTTCTTCTTCTCCTCTTCCTCCCTATCCTTCTTTGTCTTCTCCTTCTCCTTCTTCTTCATCATCTTCTTCGAGGCCAGGAGTTTTTAACGATGATGAAAGCACTATAAATACTGTACTTTCTTGTGTCTGAAATTAAAATTGTACCGTACGTTATGTGAATAATGAAATTGATTGGTCATTCCTCCATTCTCTGCTCATTCGTCGGCCATTCTGTTTTGCAGGCGTTGTTCCCGAGTACCAGTGCGCGGTGAAGCGAAAAGAGAAGCGCGACATGAAGGACAAAACGCGCCCCAACTCCACGACCAGTCGATCGCCCGAAGCGCTCAAAATCGAACCCGAATCTCAGAGGGTCAGTCAGCCATTTCTTAAATATTTTAATAGTTTTATCAACGACCGTGTTATAAGGCAATTATTACAGTTTCATAATTGAAATCGAAACAGTAGTTTTTCGAAATGGAATTCTAAACTTGTATCGTAATGACGATATTATGAAACAGATTGAAGATTATTAAACGTATACGGCAAACCTATAAACGTATAAGGCTAGGGGTACACCGGTTAGTCAAGACGAGATTAGTCACGTTTAGTCACGGTATGTTGTGCAACACACCGATAGTCATTGCATCGGTTTCATAAACTATGAATTACTGTGACTAATCTCGTACTTGTCTTGACTAACCGGTGTACGTAAAAACTATACGGCAAACATTGAAATAGAACATGGTCGTTTGAATTACGGTTAGTTCAGATCTCCACGGACTCTTAGGGCCGGTTCATGAGCTCGGGATTTAGCCAAGTCCTAGACTAAAACGGGTGGCCACCCGACAAACGTTAGCCTCGAAACTATGTACTAAGGGCTCTCTATGCTGCTAATCCACTAACTTGTCGAGACAAACGTTTGTCGATGCTACGATAGCCGCCCGTTTTAGTCTAGGACTTGGCTAAATCCCGAGCTCATGAACCGGCCCTTATAGTTTTATCTACAACCGTGTTATAAGGCAATCATTACAGTTTCATAATTGAAATCGAAACAGTAGTTTTTCGAAATGGAATTCGAAACTTGTATAGCAGGATTCTTTTAAATTGTCAGAACACAGCTGATTGATGTACGCTCGTTTACTAACGTTAAATCAGCTGTTTTCTGACAAGTTAGAAGAATCCTGCTATAATGACAATCTTATGAAACGGATTGAAGAAAAATAAAACGTTCCTTGTTCAATCTGATCCAATTTGAAACACTGGAATGGAATTCTAACCTATAGCAGGATCGTCAGAAATCATATGTTTCAAAAATCAATATCACAATACTTAAACTACAATAATGCTGAATCTCGCAGATTATTGGAAAGGTCTTTTAAAATTCTTTGAAAGGTCTTCTTTTAAAAGGTCTTTTAAAGACTTTCAAGCCTTTTGATTATTGTGTCGAAATCACTGTTTAATTAATACTGGATCAGCTAATTTCTGACAAGTTAAAAGGATCCTGCTATAGTCGTGCATTAAAGTATCTCAACAGCTGATATAATCTTGTCTCTCTCGCACAGTTCACTCGCTCTCACTCTCTCTTAGGGGCAAGAACAGTGAGATGTTTGCTTCAAAGACTTCTTATGTGAAGATAGGGAAGACCGTGTCTATTCTATACATGACCTAAGGCAGCTCGTACACCGGAGCAATAAGCAACAAGCAATGAGCCCTGGTCGTTCAAAATGTCGTCTGAAGACGAAGTGATAATGTTTTGGCAAATTTCGAGAATGAGAAATTTAACACAAGATAAAAATTTAATTATGAATTACGTAATTACTTGAAATTATATTACATTTTCATGTAGCAAGAAAACTGATCAATGATTAATTTTCCTATGGCAAAGCGAGGACCATGGCAAGATAAATATACTGTTTAATCAAGATTGTATCAAAAAATAAATTGTTCTAAAAAAGTCAACAGATAGATTTATTTCATTTCCAACTGCGCCCTATGCTTTCTCCTCAACATCTCTTTGGCTGTAATCATCTCGAAGATAATCATAAATGCATTGATATTGATCAAGAAGCTGTACAAATTTTATATTGAATGCTGCTTTGTCAGACATTTTGTAAACTAACGCTCGATGAACAAAAATTTTCAAAGTTAGGTTACTGTAGTAAAAATTTAATGAAATATCATATGTTATTCAGGCAATATGTTGCTTTTGTACCGACACGCTGTGTTGCTAGCGATATATGTTGCTCTACAGAGGCGATAGCGATATCGTATTGCTTCGGTGAACGAGTCCAGTTGAAATCTAATGGAAAAACACATTGGCGATAATATTGCTTGTTGCGTATTGCTTATTGCTTGTTGCTTATTGCTCCGGTGTACGAGCCCACTTATGTGAAGATAGGGAAGACCGTGTCTATTCTATACATGGTCTAAGGCATAAACCACCATTATGATTGAGAATTTGAGGCAATATATGTTGTGATCTACATGAATAAAGTGAATTATCTAGAACAGTGAGATGTTTGCTGGAAGACTGTGTCTATTCTATACATGGTCTAAGGTATGTGACAAGTTAATTGGATCCTGCTATATAAACCACCATTATGGTTGAGAATTCGAGTCATTTGATTTTGCAATCTACATGAATGCAGTGAATTATCTAATCTAATCGCTTTTTCCCCCTCGGCAGATGTGCGACTTCAGCGTTGAACTGGAGTCGGGCAACACGCTGTCGGGCGCCAGCTGCAACGGGGGGGGCGGGGGCAGCGGGGGGGGCGGGGGCACCCTCTCGCCCGTCAACGGCGTCAAGCCGGTCAGCAGCGAGCAGGAGGAGCTCATTCACCGACTCGTCTACTTCCAGAACGAGTTCGAGCACCCGAGCGAAGAGGACCTGAAACGGATCGGCTGTCTGAATCTGCCCAGTCAGGTGAGTTGAATCTGCCCATCTTCTTCTTCTCCTACTTCTTCTTCTTCTTATTTTTCTTCTTCTTCTTCTTCTTCTTCTTCTTCTTCTTCTTCTTCTTCTTCTTCTTCTTCTTCTTCTCCTTCTCCTCCTTCTCCTCCTCAAATAGTTTCCAATCCTCCTCCTTCTCCCTTATTTTCAATCCTTCTTCTTCTCTCCTCCTCTCCTCCTCCACCTTCCTTCTTTTCTTCTTATTCTCTTTATTCTTATCCTCTGTTTTATACCTGTTTGCTCCTTTGAGAATTATTTTGTTAGCTTTACAATGCTATGAACTCGTTGCTATGGACTGATCATCCGGTTGAATCTCATCACATCCTCCTTCTTCTTCGCATTCTTCTTCTTCTACTTCTTCTCCGTCTCTTTCTTCATCTTCTCTTTTTTCTCCTTCTTCTTCTTCCTCTCCTTTTTCTCCTTCTTCCTCTCCTTCTCCTTCATCTTCCTTATCCTCCTTCTCCATCATATTCGCGTTCTTCTCCTTTTTCTCCATCTTCTCCTTTTTCTTTTCCCATTCCTCTCCTTTGTCCTCTTCTATTTCCTCTTCTTCTCTCTCTTCTTTACCATCTCCTTCTTCTTCATCTCCTTCCTAGCTCCTTTCCCTTTTTTTCCTCCTTTTTTTTTTCTTTTTCCACATCTTCTCCACTTTCTTCTCCATCATCTTCTCATTTTTCTCCACCTCCTTCTACTTTTTCTATTCCCCTACCTCTCCTTTCTTTTCTATTTTTCTTCTCCTTTTTCTCCTTCTTCCTCTCCTTCTTCTTCTACACCTTATCCTCTTTCTTCTCCATCATCTTCGCGTTCTTCTCCTTTTTCTCCACCTTCTTCTCCTTTCTCTATTCCCCTTCCTATCCTTTCTTTTCTTCTTCCTCTCCTTGTTCTTCTTCGTCTTCTACACCTTATCCTCCTTCTCCACCTTCTGCTCCTTTTTCTTTTCCCCTTCCTCTCCTTTGTCCTCTTCTCTTTCCTCTTCTTCTCTCTCTTCTTCAACATCTTCTTCTTCTTCTCCTTCCTCTCTCTTTTCCCTTCTTTTCCTCCTCCTTCTTCTTATAACTTATAACTTAATATAAACAGTTTAAATTATCTAATTCGATTCAATGAAATTCAGGATTGATAATTTGTCTTAATTCTTAATTCCTTCTTACTTCATACTTCGTGTTTCTGTTTACTCTTTGCTTTTTTCATTCTTTTATTTTGATGCTTCATGCACTCATATCCACTTCTTCAATTCTCTTTATTCATTCATTTATCTTCTTTCATTTGTTCATGGGCTGTCCATTATCATTCTTATCATTCTTCTCAGTCATTATTCATAACTTTATATAAAAAGAATTATTTTTTATTATTCTGAAGAACTAAAGATAAGAGAAAATTATATTATATTATCTACAGTATGTTGAACTCCCACCCATGTATAGCAGGATGCAATTAACTTGTCATAAATCAGCTGATCCAGTAATAATTAAACAGTGATTTCGACACAATAATCAAAAGGCTTGAAAGTCTTAAAGACCTTTTTAAAGAAGACCTTTCAAAGAATAACTTTCTAAAAGACCTTTTCAATAATCTGCGAGATTCAGCATTTGTAGGTTAAGTATTGTGATATTGCTCGTTGAAACAGCTGATTTCTGGCAAGTTGAATTGGATCCTGCTATATAAGGAAGACTTGTGTCTTACCTTCATTGGGTGCGTATGTTTCTCTCATAAAAAATTGTTTTGTTTTCTTTTCACATTTGTGTAATGTTTTTGAGGAAATGAACTTATTTATTTATTTCTTTCTTCTTCTTCTTCTTCTTCTTCTTCTTCTTCTTCTACATCTTATCCTTTTCTACACCTTATCCTCCTTCTTCTCCATTATCTTCTCGTTTTTCTCCTTTTTCTATTCCCCTTCCTTTCCTTCTTTTTCTTCTCCTTTTTCTCCTTCTTCCTCACCTTCTTCTCCTTTTTCTTTTCCCTTCCTCTCCTTTGTCTTCTTTCTCTCTTCTCTCTCTTCACCATCTCCTTCTTGTTCTTCTCCTTTTTCTTTCTCGTTCTCCCTTTTCTCCACCTAATTCTCCTTCTTCACCTCCTCCTTTTTCTTATCCTTCTTCTTCTTCATCTTCTACACCTTATCCTCCTTCTCCATCATCTTCACGTTCTTCTTCCTCTTCTACACCTTATCCTCCTTCTTCTCCATCATCTTCTCGTTCTTCTCCCTTTTTCGCCTTACTCTCCTTCTCCTTCCTCTTCCTCTCTCTCTATCTCTCTTCTTTACCATCTCCTTCTTCTTCTTCTCCTTCCTCTATCCTTTCCTTCTTTCCCTCCTTATTCTCCTTCTTCTTCATCTTCTTCTACATCTTATCCTCTTTCTTCTCCATCATCTTCTCGTTCTTCTCCTTTTTCTCCACATAATTCTACTTTTCTTCTCCCGTTTCTCGTTCCGCTCCTTCTTCTTCTTCTTCTTCTTCTTCTTCTTCTTCTTTGGCAGTCATCCTTTTTCTTCTTGTTTACCTCCTTCTTCTCCATCATGTTCGCCTATTTTATATAAAGATTTATCAACTGGTTGTTATTTTTTCAATTCACAGGTGGCGCAAGACGAACAGGAAGAGAGCGACATGCGCTTCCGTCACATCACCGAGATCACCATCCTCACCGTGCAGCTCATCGTCGAGTTCGCCAAACGTCTGCCCGGATTCGACAAACTGTTGCGCGAGGACCAAATCGTTCTGCTCAAGGTTGGCAACACTCGTTTCTAGTACTATATCGGGTTGTTGGGTTGGCAACAGTGCTTCCTTTTATTTGGTAACATGACGGGTTTGCATGCCTTTCATTTAGTGCTTTATTGGATTGTTGTGTTGGCAACAGAGCTTCCTTCTATTAATAACTGGAAGTACAGCCGTACTTCTAGGCTACTACTAGGGTTGGCTACTACAGTGCTGCCTCTCATTTAGTGCTTTATTGGATTGTTGTGTTAGCAACAGAGCTTCCTTTTATTGATAACTAGAAGTACAGCCGTACTTTGCTACGGTGTCTTAGGGCTGCTTTCCCCAACGCTGCTTAAGCAATATAGCACAATCCATTTAACTTGACAGAAATCAGCTGTTTTGGTAATAATTAAACAGTGACTTCGACACAATAATCAAAAGGCTTAAAAGTCTTGAAGACCTTTAAAGTCTTTAAAATACCTTTTTAAAGAATACCTTTTGAAGAATAAATTTTTGAAAGACCTTTTCAATTATCTGCGAGATTCAGCATTTGTAGGTTAAGTATTGTGATCATATGCTCGTCGATCAGCTGACTTATGACAAGTTAATTGCATCCTGCTATACTTCTAAAATATTGAGCAAGATGAATCAGCTGATGAAAAATCTTTGAAATAGGTAAGCATTTGCTCCAGATTTCAGAAGCATGAGGTAAGAGTATAAGGTAAAGATTATTCATTAAAAAATGAGCAAATGCTTATGCTTCTACCTAATGCTCAGAAGCAAAACCTTATGCTTCATGCTCGTGCTTATAAGCATATGCTCAGTTGTTATTCATACGGCCCAATTGAATCGGCCGTTGAATTTGTGTTCTAATCTCTCTCTTAAGATGTGTGTTTATGGGAAGGATGTCGTTGCATATCCTTCTTCAAGAATGGACATGTATATGTCCAAACTCCGCCGTTTCATGTGGATACAGAACGATCATTTCACTGTTAGCATATTGAATCTCACATCTGTTAATCCACATCATCAAATAAATTTTCATAGTTTATTTTTTCTTTAGTTGAATCGAATATTGAATATATGGTGTTCGTTTAGTCTGGCGGATGGCGAATAACTGTTATTTTGCTCGATATATACAGTATATATATACAGAAATTCAGTTGAGTGGAAGTTGCTCGCGGTCCGCCAAATTAAGCGGATGTACCTTGGTATTATCATTTTCTTATTGAGCCCTAAATTAAATTCACTAATTAGATTCACTAAATTCGCTTATTTTATTTAATAAGCCCCCTTAAATTATCCTGTGATCTTGAATATCTTGTACTTGAAGAATACTGTAATTACTTTTATTCTAAATGACGTTCATTGTATATTATCATTTTATTAATAAGCTTCCTTAACTTATCATTCGTACTTAACGAATACTGTAATTACATTCATTACTTGTACAGTATTACATCTACTGTACAAGCTGGAGGAAGACTTTGGAGGAAAGGGGACTGAAAATTAGTCGATCAAAGACATGGTACAAGTACACGGCATTTGAAAACAAGGATGGACTGACCTTACAGCTTGAAGGAAGCCAACTCCAACCAGTTGGGAGTTTCAAGTATCTGGGTTCGAATATGCAGAGAGATGGAGGGCTTGATGTCGAAATACAGCATAGAATAAATTGTGGATGGATGAACTGGAGGAGAATGAGTGGTGTTCTTTGTGATAGGAGAGTGAATTGTAAAATGAAGGGGAAAATATACAAGGCAGTAGTGAGGCCAGCTATGCTGTATGGAACGGAAACGTGGCCCATTCTAAAGAGACAGGAAAGGAAGATGGAAGTGACTAAGATGAGAATGTTGAGATGGATGTGTGGTGTTACAAGAAGAGATAAGATAAGGAATGAGTTGATCATCCCATTTAAATGGGATAAAGGCAAAGCCAAAGAAGAAGAAGACAGTATTACATCTACTACATGACGTTTATTGAATTGAAATAACTACTGTATCTTGATATAGAATTTAAGCTGACATTATGTTGTATTCTACATGAATAAAGTAATAATCTAATCTAACTCTCTATCTCTTGTCTCCCTCAGGCCTGTTCGAGCGAAGTGATGATGCTGCGCACGGCTCGCAAGTACGACGTGAACACCGACTCGATTCTGTTCGCCAACAACCAGCCCTACACAAGGGACTCGTACACGCTGGCTGGCATGGGCTATGTGGTCGAAGACCTGTTGCAGTTCTGTCGACACATGTACCGCATGAAAGTGGACAACGCCGAGTACGCGCTGTTGACTGCTATTGTCATATTCAGTGGTGAGTGGTTATCAAAATACAATAATTTATTGAATTTATCATTTTTAAGCCGTCGGTCCCGGCTGCCTAAAAAACACTCGTTTAGTCACGTCAGAGACACTGAACTGATCAGGAGTGACCTGAAAACTCTTGACACCAGACCTGAGCTAGCCAGGTTACACAGAATTATTTAGGACCTGATAGATAGATAGATAGGTTTATAGGACCCGATAGATAGGTTTCTTAATGTGATCGTTCTGGTGTCCGTCTGTCCGCACAATAACTAACGAACGGGAAGATCGTACACTTTTGAGATTTGGAATACAATATCTTCATAGATGAAGTAAGAAGCCTATTGATTTTGAATATTGAGGGTTGAATTTAAAAAACGTTACAAGCATTGATCCATCAATGCTTCTATAATAATATCAATTTTTTGCCATAATATTTTATCAAATTACTGTTTCATTATTTGTTATGAAATTATTGTGATATGATATTGTTCTCATGTTCTTTTATAAACGTTATATTTCCCGCAATTAATGGATGCAAATGCTAATTACTGTATTAAATTCATGAGATATTGTGTCTGATAGATAATCCATCTCTTCTGTTTATGACTCTCATTCAAAATCAATAAAAGATTAATTTGTCAGAAAAAAAAAAAAAAAAAAAAAATAGGTAGCCTACTGTAATCTCAGGTTTTTTTTACTTAGATCACAGCTCGTTAAGCTTTTCAAATACTGTCTTTGCGCCTTCTTATTCTAAGAGTCCTGTAGCCTGGTGGGAAAACTCCCGACTGATGAACAGATGGTCCTGTGTTCAATTCCCACTAGTGGCTATTTTATTTGCAAACGACTTCTAGTCTTAATCAATTATTCATACAGTAAATTATGTAATATCAAAATAAAACAATGAGTTTTTTATTATTATTTTCATTATTATTGATTTATTATGAAGTTGGAATTTCATTTATTTCTATTTTGTGATTTCAATTTTTATAGCAAATAAATGATTTGATTTGATTTGAATTCATTATTGATAATTTGAAATCATTTATTATGTCTATTATCTTTTGAAATATTTTGATCAATAAAACAATGCAAAAATAGCGATTTTGATTTTCATTAGCATCAGGTCCTTGGATACTCCGTTGTATCGGTTTGTATTATTATTATTATTATTATTATTATTATTATTATTATTTTTTTTTTTTTTTTTTTTCTAATGTTTTCTAATGCTTTTCTCCAAATTTCCAGACCGACCCGCCCTGCTGGAGGCGTGGAAAGTGGAGAAAATCCAGGAGATCTACCTGGAAGCACTCAAGTCCTACGTCGACAACCGAATCAGGCCGAAATCGTCGCCGATATTTGCCAAACTGCTGTCGGTGCTCACAGAGCTCAGAACGCTGGGCAACCAGAACTCGGAAATGTGCTTTTCGCTAAAGTTGAAAAACAAAAAACTGCCCGACTTCCTAATGGAAATCTGGGACGTGGATAATACTCAGTCGCAGTCGGAAAATAACAATTCTTCGAACAACACAAACTCAACAACGTCGTCGTCAGCTTCTTAAGAGTGAGTGAAAAACAGAAAAAATGGCGCCCAACATTGTTGTTGAGAGCAGGGGGCTGTCATAGACAGAGTGGAAGTATTGTATCTTCCCTATGTTAAAAAGGGGTGTAGGCTGAGTCTCGATCACGCTAGTTTCCGGACGGAGTTTTGGCGCTGAATTTGAATTCAGAGCCTTTATGTTAAGTTTCATTTTCATAAAGACTTATGGTATCTTTTGCGGTATAAATCAAAACTGTTGAGAGAATATGGTTAATATTTACGGCAAAATATAACATTTTTGTTAGATTCTTTGTTTTTTAGGTTGGTTTGAGTAGAAGTAGGTGTGATTCTCTACTACAGGTTAGAATGGTTATTCACTAATTCACTAATAATGGTTAACTTATAATATCGTTATGCGTGAATCAAGCTTTTGAACCATCCGCTATTCAATCAGAATCAGCTGTAATTATTATCAATTTACGATGTTTTCAAATACACCGCTAAAAGTCCGTCCGGAAACTAGCCGACATCCTACTCCCCTTATTTCTCTTACTTCCAGTCCCTAAGATGTCAGGTCCCTAGTTGAGAGTGAAAACACCACACAATTGGCGCCCGACTGGCTTCAAATTGACTGTACAAGTGTGTGTGTGTGATCTATGTGATTCACTTCATCTACGGGGGCAGTTTTGGTTTCACATTGATTGTAGAAATGTAAGGTGATTCACTACTTCTATGAGAAATGTTATTGGTGTCACTGTGATTGTGAAAGTTCAAACTCCATGTTTTTACTACATCTATGGGTGATATGATATTACACCTTGTAACATATGGTTTACATATGGTTTCACATTGATTGTAGAAATGTAAGGTGATTCACTACTTCTATGAGAAATGTTATTGGCGTCACTGTGATTGTCAAAGTTCAAACTCCATGTGTTTATATGATATGACATATGGTTTACATCTGGTGATATTGTTGGCTTCACATTGATTGTAGAAATGTAAGCTCTATAGTCGTCGATTCACGTCAAGAAGTCAGCATTGTTTATATGAGGAGCATTGATGCCAAGTTTCATTGAGAGAGAGAAAGAGAAAACTGCACCAAACGTGTTTGTTGGGACTGTGTGCGACAACAATGCACAGTGCGAATAGGATAGAGACATCAGCAACTGCCTTGTGCTGAACAAGGATAGCAAACTCCCATCTAAGCAATGCTGACTTCTTGACGTGAATCGCACTGTAGGTGATTCACTACATCTATGAGAAATGTTATTGGCGTCACTGTGATTGTCAAAGTTCAAACTCCATGTGTTTACTACATCTATGGGTGATATTGTTGGCTTCACATTGATTGTAGGAGTGTAAGCTCCAGCTCTAGGTGATTCACTACATCTATGGGGGAAATGTTATTGGCGTCACTGTGATTGTCAAAGTTCAAACTCCATGTGTTTACTACATCTATGGGTGATATTGTTGGCTTCACATTGATTGTAGTAGGCCTACACAAGTGAGAAATTGAGCATTTCATTGTTCAAAATATGTCAATGAACCTGGCTAATAGGCCCAACTTTGATTGAGACTAGTGTTTTCTCCATGTGTTTCATTACATCCATGGATGCCATTGGCTACTCCATGTGATTCACTTCATCTATGGCTATTACAATGACTAAACCATGTGTTTCTCTTCATCTATGGCTATTAGGCTAGGCGTACACCGGGTAGTCAAGACAAGACAAGATTAGTCACGTTTAGTCACAGTACTTTACACAGTTGCTTATGAAGCAACACACACCGATTAGTCATTGCATCAGTGTGTGCTGCTTCATAAGCAACTATGTGAAGTACTGTGACTAATCATGTCTTGTCTTGTCTTGACTAACCGGTGTACGCCTAGCCTTAGAAACCACTATGGGCAACAAGGTGACTGATGGGATGGCTTATATATACATATATATAGGGACTGGACTTTGTTAGCTGATATAAAATATACACTGATATATTTATTTCGAAAGGTATTGTACTGAAACCCATTGAAGATATTAATTTTTGAAAGGTTTGCCTAGGAACTAAACGACATCAGCGTTACAGCTAATCATACCCTGTGCTAACTGTATCTAGTCTAAATAGATACAGATACATGGATACATATTTAGTCTAATAGATAGTCTAAAAATGATCGAAACTTCAAGGAAACGTTCTGAACACTTACTATTCAAATCGGGATTTTTCACAAATTAAAATCATAACTATTAGAAGGGTTTGCTCTGTGAAACCTTCACAAAAAATTTGAATTTCTTTTGGGATGTTGAAACAATCAACTTGGAACTGTTTTTCAAGTTGTTTCTTCACATAGTATTTGCCCTCCTTTAGGGGGATTGGGGGGTGGAAGTCTTGGAATTTTTATTTTACAAAACCTATTTTGCAAAAAAATTGCAGATATTTTTTTCAACCACACAGTCGCTTTACCCTGTGTTACCATTTTTTGTATTAGTTTTGATAAAATATCAATATTTACTCGAGTCTCGATCTTGAATCGAGTATCGATCTCTTTAATCTTGTATCGATGTCTTAATCAAGTATATTGATCGACTACTGGATATCGATCTCTAAAACTGGGTTTATTAAAAATGAGAGGGTGAAAAATAGGTAAAATTCAAAAATTTTCTAGAAAGAAAGATATGCCTTGAAGATTAAGACGAAGAAGAAAGCCTTAGAAATACACAAGAACGTTCTCAATAAATTACTGCCAAAAGTGATATATATAATAATACATGATCATTGATCAACTTCCAAATTTATATATTTATTTTTTCTGTTTTTTGAAAAAATCCGATCAATTTATGATATATTTCACCAAATCTCACCTCTTTTTATTGTCCAGTAATTTGCTCCACAATTCCATCCATTTTCAATTGATAATTCTCAATCATTATTCAATTACTTGGTAGTAATTTTCAATTGCTGACAATTATTTTGGAATAATTAATTTCCACAATCAAAGCCTGTTGTAGTCGTCCTTCATCCTGAAATAGACAATTATTCAAATTAGATGCATTTTTCACATTTTTATTTCGAATTTGTGTCAACTTTTCCAAATTTAACTATCGACTTTTGAATTTCATCGACTATCCAACTATCGATAAATACACTCCCATTATTAATAATATTAACACAAAAAAACTGCCGTAAATTTATTCTTTTCTACTACCTCAAAAAGTATCGCAAATTTCCAACCTAGTTAGAATCGAGTATCGATCTTTTATCGATCTTTAGTATCGAGTATCTAGCTTTTAGTGGGTTGAATTAATTAAATGAAGCACTGCCATTTTTTATTGGATACTCAATAAAATTTGATTGAAAACTAATTTCTGTTCTATTAGTTTCTGTGCTTTTTTATTGAGAAAAATGTATTAATAATTTCTGTTAGTAGTTTTGCCTTAAAACTATAACTATATAGCAAGCTGTTGTTAGATCTATGTGCTTCTACAATATATCTAAATATATTAATTAATGTCTAAGCTATCCCTCATTCTTTATAATTAATTATTAGATGAAATTAAACGTTTTTATAAATGTTATCAGTTTCACAAAATGCATATTTCCTAGTAAAACTGTATGTATTGGACCCTAAAAACCTTATTCAAACCGTTTGACAAAAAGAAAAAATTATTTGAAATTGTAATAAAGTAAGTAGAAAAATGTATGCGAGAAATGGGAATAAAAACAGAGGCAGTACTAACTTGGAGAAATTCAATAAAAAAGATTAAAAGATCAATGCCAGTATGGATTATTTCATGCTAAAAAAATGAGAAAACATCATATTGGAAAATTCAATTGTAAAAACATCAAACAAGTCATTGAGGCTTCAAAAATTGACCAAACTTGAATCAATGATGAGAGAAACAAACAAATTTGATAAGACAGTTGATAACGACAAATTTAAAAACGTAACTTGAATAAAAAGCCTTGAAGTTGTCAAAACCACATATTTAATAAAACATACCGGTTTCGGTTGTTACACCATTATCAATCTCTGGTAAACGTTTTCTGGTAAATGTTTACCAGAGATTGATAATGGTGTAACAACCGAAACCGGTATCTCGTTGTTTTATTAAATATGTGGTTTTGACAACTTCAAGACTTTTTATTCAGTATGGATAACTATCACAATGTCACCTTCACTACTACACAGAAAAAAAACGTAGCTTGGTTTAAAACACAAGTTCTAAGACCAAAATATTGTGAAATGTTTGTATAAAAATAAGCGTTCAACATCCAAATATACACAAAAACAAACAACGCAAAAGACGATAAAATATTAAAGGAAATGTGTAAAAAAATTAGAAAGAATAATGTATGCTCAGTTATTAAATATGAGAAAGGAGAGAAATAACAATATTGATTGAATGATTACAATAATGAAGAATAATTATTGAGAAAAATTTTACTACAGTGATAAATTTGGTAATGGAAAGACTTGAAAGAAGTACAAGCACCCAATGTCCTAATTATTTGGTAATTATAATTATTGTAAAAAATATATATATGTAGCGTAATAATATTGTAATGAAGTGTGCGTTGAGTAATGTTGTATACCTATACTGTGATGGGATCTTCTTTAATTTTGAAAGACTACTGAATTATTTGTTGAAAATATTTTTGTATTCAATTGCAGAATAATTTTTGTTTTTCATTCAGTCAAACTCATTGGTGCTGTTTTGATAATATTGTGAGTTTATTCATGAATTTCGGTTATTTTTGGCTTTTTTCCACTGTTAAAAAACTATCAATCAAGGAAATAGTTTGGTTGGTGAGGAATAGCTTGAACTACAGAGAGTGTATAGTAACAGTGTGGACATTACACGTCACACTTTTGATTGGTTAGCTCTGACAAATCCACCATACTTTTGCCAATTCCCGTAAGATTAGCATTGAAATGAAATGCAAATCATAATATGTTATGTTGAGTGATTCACTTCTAACCTACAATTTGCCTTTGCCAGTGTTAGTTTTCATCATTTCAAGTTTTTAACACAATACCAAGAGTAGAGAGACAATTTTTAATGTTAGAAAAGTTATTTTCGATGTTGTTTCTCTTAAAATAAGTTTGACAAATGAGTGAATGGGATAATATTCGCCTGTAATCCCATATCAAATTCAAAAATTTGGCAAAAGTATGGCGGCGGCGGGAGAAAAATGATCTCCACATACTGTTATGGAGTGCTTCACACAAATGACCACTCTGTAGTTTTTTATAAACAGGCCCCAGGTTTCCATGAACATAAATTTGTTTGAGTAGGTAAATTTTGCGCCCCGAAAATTTCCCTTTTGCTACCAAAACGTTACCAACCTTAGCATTGAAATTGTCCCTCACAAACTAGTGAAGAAGTAACACCACCTGTTGTAAAAAGATTAGGCCGGTCCTTGTTTATAAATTTGAACTAATTTTAAATTCTTGATAATTTTTTTTGGGGGGTTTATCTTTTTCTAATAAAAACAGAAAATCTTTGGAGATCTATTGCATCCAACTCATTTTCTACAGAAAATTCTTCTTAACTATTCTGTGGGATACTTTGCTATCTATGTCTACAAAGAATTCATTTTCAATCAGAAATTACACTCTATTCTGTTGGCAACAAGCAATAATTTGTTTCGATTCACAATTTAAATTTCCCACCAAAATTTCTATTATGTATAGGCACTTGTTTTAATCTGTTACTATATATATATACACTTTGTTCCCCTCATGTATTTAGAAGCAACAAGTTTTCTATTCTCAACAATTTTCAAATATTGTAAATTTGATCGACTACTTTTCATTGTTTTGTACATCAAATTTCTCTAAATAAATATTTATAATAAAAAAATGAAGCTGAGTCTTCGAAAATTTACCGTCCGTTAGATAGTGAAATAATAATTTTTTTGTAAAGAAAAATCGAAAGATAACTACAATATTTGTGTACTGTATATCTATATATGTGTTGTAAAAACTAATTAGTGTGTATGTTTGTAAAAAGTTACTGATTAGTAAGAAAATTTTGGGGACTCTGGTTAAGGGGAAAGCTATAAAGAAAATTCGTTCAATTTTCTTGGAAAACTGGAAACAATTTTCAGTTTCAAATTGTTGAATTTTTTTTAAAGCAAACCATTGTGAAGGCTGATATACTATTGTGCTTTGTTTTAGTTTTGAAAATAAATAATGATTGTATCATTAAAATCAATAGGCGGCTTGTAAATTTTTTGTTTTAGTGTACTATTAATAATATTTTATTGTAAAATTTTTACAATTTATTTGTTCGATCACCACAACTCACCGGTTTTAATTTAGTTTTTATTTTTTGTTTTCAAAAACAAAATAATTGTAGATATACTATCTTGTGCACATACAACTCTTTGTTGTAAAAATTTTATTTAGAAATATTATTAAATGTAAAATAATGATCAAAATTCAAGTGTTTAATCTTGAAGTTGGAAATTGAAAAAAAACATTGAAAAATTTTTAGGTTAGAATTCAATAAGGGATTTAATGTGCAAGAATAAGTGATAAGTTGTCGACTAAATCTAGTTTTAATAGTTGTCTAGTATAATTATATATACTATCATTGTGAAAATTTTAATAACTATATTATAAATATATTGTTGATATAGTTTAGGGCTGATGTATATGTATATAAAGATTTATAATATGTCAATTAATTTGATCTACTAACTGGGATTAGTGATGTTTGAAGGGCGCTCTCCTAGCTCACTCTGTTGGCAGTTGAAACAATTATTACTGATTTTAAAATTATCTAATTTTTATTGTGTGTATGTGTGTGTATCATCTATGATGAACTTTTGACACTTAATTATCCATTTACAAAAAAAGATAATGATTTTAATTTCACTTTGAAGCATTTTACTTTCTCTTTCAAACTGTGGTGCTAAAAATGTTTTTCTCTTTTTCTATTTGGTTTATTTCCTCTTTTTCTTGTTTTTAAACCGATTCTGAATATTATATTTTTTGCTACCTGGTTTTCCTCCTTAGGCTAGGCGTACATCGGTTAGTCAAGACAAGAAAAGACGAGGTTAGTCACGTTTAGTCACAGTAATTCACATAGTTGCTTATGAAGCAGCACACACTGATGCAATGACTAATCGGTGTGTGTTGCTTCATAAGCAACTATGTGTATTACTGTGACTAAACGTGACTTGTCTTGTCTTGTCTTGACTAACCGGTGTACGCCTAGCCTAATCCTGTATCATATCTGAAACCCAATCCCAATTTTGAGGCTACCTTCTACAAAATGTTCAGTTCTGTGTTTTTTCTCAATCATTGTATGCATCTGCTTTTAAATACGTTTGATGATGACTGAAATAATAATAATAATTAATAATACTATTACTATACTGCGTACTAGACTGTACTACTGTACACCGTTTTGTCACTGTGTAAATAAATACTATAAATAGCTAGAAAAATAAGTGTACAATATTATTAGACACAAATTGACAGCAAGAAAAAGAAAGGGCAAAGTAAAAACCTAGAAGGCCGGTTGCACAAAACTGAATTAAAGTTGATCTTTGATTAATCTGATAACACTGTTAGAGACCCCATTGTAAATTTGGCCTTAACAGTTAATGTAAAAGTAGGCCTCAACATAAAGTACAAAATGGCTGGTTGCACAGAACTGGATTAAAGTTGATCTTTTACTACTTGTAACATAGTTAATTGAAGATTAAGTTTGACAGAACTTTGTGCAACACGAGTCTGGTTTTTGGTCGTAATAGTTGAATTGTATTGTATAAACCTTATCATTATAAATAAAATTTAAATAAATTTAGGTACAATGTGGAACTAGGTAGCCTAATTGTTGTAGAGAGTGAGATAGAGTGTTAAGAAGTTTTCAACAATTTCTCCACTCACGAAGAAAGAGTTGAAATTTTTTTAATGTCTGTATTTTTTATAAAGCGAATGTAGATTGTCTTGTATATGGTGAAAGAAACGGTTTGGCGATTTATTGATTTAGTTGGTTTTCAGAACATTTATAATTTCAAAAACATTTTCCTAATTTCTCCTCACTTGTATGTACATGATTGAATTTTTCATCCAATAAAATAAATTTGGTAAGGTACCTACACACAAGACGTCTATTCTAGTGTGTAGATTACCTTACCTAATCAGCTGATCCATTCAAAGTTATTTTATTAGATGACAAATCTAAGGCTAGGCGTACACCGGTTAGTCAAGACAAGACAAGACGAGATTAGTCATGTTTAGTCACAGTAATTCACATAGTTGCTTATGAAGCAACACACACCGATTAGTCATTGCATCAGTGTGTGCTGCTTCATAAGCAACTATGTGAATTACTGTGACTAAACGTTACTAATCTTGTCTTGTCTTGACTAACCGGTGTACGCCTAGCCTAATCATATACATATAGCTCAATAGTTTTTTGTGTATTCTTTTTTAAAAAGAACAATAACAAGTCTTTGATGATAGGAAAAAATATTATTGTACTTATATATCAATTATTACTCTTAACACATTTTGTTTTTGTGTGTATTTCTTTTGAAATAAATTTATTCAAAATGTTCTCAACATCAACTAAATTTTGCAATTGAGCCTGTGCACAACACAAATTAATACTTATTAATTTTTAAATAAGTAATATTACTTCTTTAGGCTTTTGATTGCATAGATAATGATTACAGAATGGGACCCACAGCTTTAAGTGGACTCCGAACCGAATATTAAGCCCTAAGTATATTATCTAGAGGTGACAGCTTCCATAAATTTCGTTTCCAATCACCATATACTGTATTGATAAATAAAAGTTACGTTTTATAATATTATTATATTATTTTTGTTACCTGTATTCTGATTATGTTGTATTATTATTACTTTTTTTCTTGGAATTCTGTTTAAATTGAGAATAAATGTCTTATATATATTATTATTTTCACAAAGATATGGAATATATTATGCATAATTGAAAGATAAATCTACATTATTTCTTTAAACAATGAAAGGATAGTTCTAAAGAATTGGTCAAAGAAGATTATTGTATGTATTTCATTTTCAATTTACTGTTTTATTAATTTCAATTATTTACTGTACCCTTGTTGCTATCATTGTTATATTGTGTTGTCTACATTTTTTTGTTTCTACTCCTAATTCATTTATTGAATTTATGTAAACTTTTTTTAAGTTAGTCTGTTTAAGCGTAATAATATCTTGTATTTGATAATATGTACCATGAAACAATAGATCTAAAAATTTTATCAATTACTATTACTATTATTGTTTTAATAAATTTTGTGTTTTGTGCAAAACATTCTACAAACGTACTCTTGCAAAGAAAGTTGAAATAAATAGTCGATTCATTATATTTTATTTTATTTTGTTTTTTCATTTTTTTATGTGTATCACACCTCCATTTCATCACTTCCTTATTATTTTTTTAGTTACTCAGTTATTTATTTCAGTTGGTTATTAGTTGTTTCAGTTATTCTTTTCAGTAACTTACATTTATTATTTTAAATTGACACATTTTTTATTGTTTGAAATTTCAAATTGTAACATTTAATTGTTCGGAACTTTCATGGGGAGCAATTCAATTGTTTAATGTTGAAAAACAATTATCTTGTATTTGTTGCAAGCAATACAAATATTTTTTAGTGATAGATTCAATATTGTTTGTTCAATAATAGTAAATAAAATGGCTCATTGGTTAGATACCATACCGTATATACTGAGAAACATTGATGATAATATTGTTTTAATGATTAATTTACAATTACTCTGCCATAATGCCTTATGAACCTTCATTGAAATGTACATTAGTTTTAATGGAGATTGACACGAATATGATGTGAAATTTATTATTAATTGAATAAATGACTGCTGAAATGAGATTTACATTTTATTTACATTTAATTCGTCAAATTTGATTTACACACCATTTCCAGAAAACAATACAAAATATAGATAAAATTCAGAATGGAATCAGATTCATTTAATTTGACGCTTGGCATTAGATAGATAGAGAGGTATTATTTATTTGCCATCGTACTCTATGGTCATCAGCAACGTCAAGAAATAATATCTCTCCATCTATCAATTTATCTATCTAATGCCAAGCGTTAAAATTAAATTAATCTGATTATAGGTAGCGTATTGAGGCACTATAAACTACAGAGAGTGTATAGTCACAGTGTGGACATTACATTTGATAGAAATTCTGAATGTGAGCAACATGACAATAATTTATGAACACATGCACACCTTTATGTTTTCAGCAGAAGCATAAATCATAATTCGATGTTTGATTTGTTTTTTCTGCTCACAACATAGATATTATGTTTGCTGTATTGGTCCAGCCACTGAATCATAGATCATAATCCTTGAATATCATACACTCTTGTATAAAGCTCCTGAAACAGCGAACTCTGACAATTATTGCTAGAATTGAAATTTGGTAACCAGTTTTTAGATAATAAAAATTTAGAAGTAGTTTTTAGGGCATTAAGTGCCCTAGAGTGGCCTCCCAACACCCCTCACAGCCACCCCTAACCACCAAAAACAAAATCAAATTTTTATATTATTTTACAATTTTGTTATTAATTTTAGAATTTAATAATTTAATATTTTATATTAGTTGTTAGTATTCAAGAATGCCACCCCTAACCACCAAAAACAAAATCAAATTTTTATATTATTTTTACAATTTTTTTATAATTTTAGAATTAATAAAATTTAGAACTTAATTTTAGGGTATTATGCCCTAGAGTGGCCTCCAACACCCACACAGCCACCCCTAACCACCAAAAACAAAATCAAATTTTATATTTACAATTTTGTTATTAATTTTAGAATTTAATAGAATTTAATAAAATTTACTTTTTAAATTTAATAATTTAATTAAGTGCCTAATACGCCTCCCACAGCCACCCCCCTAACCACCAAAACAAAATCAAATTTTATATTATTTTACAATTTTTTTTTCAATTTTAAAATTTAATAATTTATAAATGTTAAAATTTATAAAATTTAATAATTTTGAAATTAATAATTTAATAAGTGCTCTAGAGTGGCCTCCCAACACCCCTCACAGCCACCCCTAACCACCAAAAACAAAATCAAATTTTAATATTATTTTACAATTTTTATTAATTAATTTTAGAATTTATAAAATTTTAAAATTTATTAATTTGAAAATAAATAATTTAATAAGAGTGGCCTCCCAACACCCCTAACCACCAAAAACAAAATAAAATTTTTATATTATTTTACAACAATTTTCTTATCAATTTTAGAATTTAAATTTTAAAATTTATAAAATTTAATAAATTAGAAATTAATAATTTAATAAGTGCCCTAGAGTGGCCTCCCAACACCCCTCACAGCCACCCCTAACCACCAAAAACAAAATAATATTTTTATTATTATTATTTTCAATTTTGTTATCAATTTTAGAATTTAATAATTTATAAATTTATAAAATTTATAGAATTTAATTATGAATTTAATAATGCCTAGGTGGCCTCCCAACACCCCTCACAGCCACCCCTAACCACCAAAAACAAAATCAAATTTTTATATTATTTTACAATTTTTTTCAATTTTAGAATTTAATAAAATTTATTTTTTACTTATTTTTTAGGGCATTAAGTGCCCTAGAGTGGCCTCCCAACACCCCTTACAGCCACCCCTAACCACCAAAAACAAAATCAAATTTTTATATTATTTTACAATTTTGTTATTAATTTATAAATTTTAAAATTTAAAAAAATTATTAATTAGAAATTAATAATTTTATAAGTGTCCTCCCAACACCCCTCACAGCCACCCCTAACCACCAAAATTAAATCAAATTTTTATATTATTTTACAATTTTGTTATTAAGTTAATTTTAGAATATTATAATTTATAAATTTTAAAATTTATAAAATTTAATAATTTAAAAATATATAATTAAAAAAGTGCCCTAGAGTGGCCTCCCAACACCCCTCACAGCCACCCCTAACCACCAAAAACAAAATCAAATTTTTATATTATTTTACAATTTTGTTATTAATTTTAGAATTTAATAATTTATAAATTTTAAAATTTATAAAATTTAATAATTTAGAAATTAATAATTTAATAAGTGCCCTAGAGTGGCCTCCCAACCCCCCTCACAGCAACCACTAACCACCAAAACAAAATCAAATTTTAATATTATTTTACAATAATTTTATTATTAATATTATAATATAATTATTTATAAATCTTAAATTTATAAAATTTAATAATTGAGAAAATAATAATTTAATAAGGGCCCTAGAGTGGCCTCCCAACACCCCTCACAGCCACCCCTAACCACCAAAAACAAAATCAAATTTTTATATTATTTTACAATTTTTTTAAATTTTATAATTTAATAAAATTTATTTTCATTATTTTTAGGCATTAGTGCCTAGAGTGGCCTCCCAACACCCCTCACAGCCCTAACCACCAAAACAACAAATCAAATTTTATATTATTTTACAATTTTGTTATTAATTTTAGAATTAAATAATTTATAAATTCAAAATTTTTAAAACCTTATAATTTAATAAGTGCCCTAGAGTGGCCTCCCAACACCCCTCACAGCCACCCCTAACCACAAAAAACAAAATCAAATTTTATATTATTTTACAATTTTTATTAATTTTAGAATTTAATAATTTATAAATTTTAAAATTTATAGAATTAAATTATTTAGAATTTAATAAAAGCTCTAGAGTGGCCTCCCAACACCCCTTACAGCCACCCCTAACCACCAAAAACAAAATCAAATTTATATATTATTCTACAATTTTTATTACAATTTTAGAATTTAAAAAATTTAGAAATATATTTTAGGGCATTAAGTGCCCTAGAGTGGCCTCCCAACACCCCTCACAGCCACCCCTAACCTCCAAAAGAAAAAATTGGCAAAAAATTCATTCCATGATTGAAAAGAACCCCTTCAATCATGGAGTGGTATGGACCTCCAGTTTTAGGTGGGTTCCGAACCACCGTCATCACTGACATCGCTGCAATGGAAAACAATACTCAGATTAGACTCGTGTTTTGTAAATTGTAATCATTAGGCCTATTAGAGTTCAATAAATTCTATTATTATAAATTCTATCAGTAAACAGGGTTTACTGATTTTATCAGTAAAAAATTAGAAAGGATAAAATAGAAAACTTATTTTTATGGAAATAGGGCGAGCACTTATTTATCTAATTTATATTTTGCGGCGATACAGTAATTATTGAGCATAATGAAATGATATCATTCTAAATTATTATTGTTGTATTGATAATGTTATTCTCACCTTTTTCAAATATTTTGTTTCGTTTTTCATAAATCTTCCATCGCTTTGACGACAAAATGTCGATAATAAAAAAGTTAGTTGAGCAAAATCATGCACAACAAAGTATTATAGAATATATTACAAAATTATGAATAATTATTAAAAACCTAATAAAGCTTATACTACAATAATTTCAGACCAACCTGTTGATCAGTCCTTATAACTAGTAGAGAATAGTGACACTTGGTCAGAAACGCGTCCTTAACAACTAAAGTCTACCCAGCTCAATTGGAGCCTTCAATGCAAACATGGTTCATTTCATCATTATATTCACAACAAAACATAAATTATTAGAAATCGTAAAATAGCCTACAAGTAGCAAAACATATATGCAAATCTAGAAGCATCATGCAATTAAAATCACACACAAAAAACATCTTAAAAATAGGGGGTACAAATGACACATGGTCAGAAACGCGTCCTTAATAACTAAGAATCTACCCAGCTCAATTGGAGCCTCGAGCCTAGCCTTCAATTCACAAGGTCATGAATATTCCCAGTTGAATATATCATGATACATATAAATTCACAATAATATTGAAAATGTGGCAAAGTACAAGCGGCAAACCATGCAAAATTGAGAGCAACATGCACTCTAAAAACTACAGCAGAAGCGTGAAAATACAATAAAAAAATTGCCTCCAACAGACCGGGATAAGGAAGTTTTGGGGAAAAAGGAGATTGGTAGAGAGACGGGGTGGACCATCAAATCAGCATGCCTAGCCCACTGAAATGAGATCCAAGCTCCCAGTGATCAACAGTTAACAACCACCCCAGGGTCTGGCTGCATTGGTGGCTGTCATTGCTGTCTTTCACTCAATTAGGCTCTGAAAAATGAGGCGATTTCCAGGTCTGTTGGTGCATCCATACCAAAAGGGACCTAAGCTAAGTATGCTGAAACCCTACTTTAAACTAAAAAACATTTGCTGACAGCTATAAACCAATACTAAACTTTCCTACATTCAAAGCATGGGGTTCCTAAGGGTGGGGTGAATATTTTAAAATCTAAAGAGGAGTGAGTTTGTCTCACCAAGCTAGAAGCATCGTATCAGTATGCCAAGCCCACTGAAACAGGCCTCCAACTCTATGATTGACAGTATTAGCACTCACTACAGGGTCTGGCTGCATTGGTGTGAGTGAATACTGGCCTTCATACCTCATTTAAAAAGGACAGAATAAGGGGCGCGATTTATAAAGAAGATTATACAAAAATTGAAGTAACTCATGTTCCAATAAACTTTTTTTAGAATCTGTCAGACCTCTACATTTAAAGCATGAGTTACACAAAGATTTAATGAGAATTATAAGTTAGTTTCTAAAATATTTAACACGGACGATGAGGTCAGGGCCAGGGAATCCTTGATGTTGTCTTGATGATCTTGAAGTCTTGTAGTTGATGAGGATGCTGAAAATTCCCTACTATATCCTAATAGAAAATTATTCTGTTTTGATATGAAAACGCTATCCTGCTTTACTTTGAAAACATTATCCTGATTTGATAAGGAAATTGATATATAAGATCTATCCTGCTGTAGTAAAAATTAAGAAAATATTATTCTACTGTGATGAAGAGTTACTCTGGTTAAGAGAAAAATTAATCTGAACTTGATAATCAAGACTCATCATACATTTTAAAAGTATAGATGCCTATGATTGAAACTGGCAATTTGTAAAAAAATTACTTTAATAATTTTGATAATTAAAATCAAATTTATTGCCATTTTCTTTCTACAGTTGAACAAATATAACTGAAAATTATTTGTTTATTCTATTCAAAGTTGATAAAATAAAATATTAAATACCTAGCTAATTGAGAAAAAATAGATTGAAAAATAGAAACCCTGACTGACTTGAAGAGTCCAAAACTCCTAAAAATTGAGATCCTAAAATGTTGTGGGGGGGAATCCTTGATGTCTTGAAGTTGAAGTCTTGTAGCTGAAGAGGATGCTGAAAATATTATCCTACTCTATTCAAAAAGAAAATTAGCCTGCTTTGATATGAAAACGCTATCCTGCTTTACTTTGAAAAATGATTTGATATAAGAAATTATTATAAAATCTATCCTGCTGTAGTAAAAATCAAGAAAATATCCTGTTTTCATCAAAATTACTTTGGCTAAAAAATAATTTAATCTTAAATTTTATAAGAATCAAATAATCTGAACTTTATAATCAAGACTCATCCTAAATTTAAATTTGAGAAAAATGCTTTTTACGTTAATCTAGATAAAACTTCTACTCATGTATAAGCCTACTATGCAAACTTGAAACCTGATTTAGATAAAATAATAACTACCTGTTAGAGAAAAATTAGATTCAAGAAATAGAAACCCTGACTGACTTGAAGAGTCCAAAATTCCTAAAAAATTATATCCTAAAATGGGGGGTATTGAAGTTCTCCGCAGACAGTAGAACAATTCCTGCTGTATTTTTGTGTTGGTGTAGTGTAAAAATCAAGCAACTACTGTGTCTCATATGCTGACACCATGCAGTGTAACCTCACACACACATTCTACTTTAAAAACAAAAATTGATAGATTAGTTTTATTTTGTATGAGAAACTGAGAATGAAAAAGTGGATGCACCTCAAGATAAATGTGAGAACATGAGAGACATCTACTGTTAATGGTTTTTTTGATTTTTGTAAAAATGGGATTAGTCAGTGCTGGACAACTTTACTGGTAGGAAAAGGTGAAAAACCGCGATGTTGTCATTATTTGACAACTTTCAACGTTTTCCCTATGACAACAACCTAAAATAGCAACACTGAAATCCTACACAAAACAAAACGCGAGGTATGAAACCTTTCAAAACGACATGGCAACGCTGTAAAACCTCCCACCAGTAAAGCTGTAACAGCACATTTCTTTTAATTAAATATACTGAACAAATGTATTGCAAATCAAATTTAAATACACAACTGAAGACCAGATAATTTAGAGATGAATTATTTGATTTACAGAGCTTTGAAAGTATTAAGATTTAAAACATAATTTGTTTCAAGAATTTTATAAATTTTTGAAGTGTGTGAGGTTGTTTAATGTGGCATGCAAAAAACTTGTAATCAATGACTCACCAAACTGCTAGAAACTCAAACCTGTAAACAAACAAAATTCATCAATTAGTAAAGAATGATCATGAAATAGCCTACTGAAAATTTGATAAAAATACATAAAGTTTTGATAAATTATCAAAATTTGTCCTTCCGCATTAATACACAGCAGAATTTTCAAATTTACCACAAAAAGAGCTAAAGAAAAGTGATCTATTAAAATGAATTATGAAAAAAAAAATTATGATTAACATGTTGAAGAAAATAAGAATCCAAGAATTTTTGGCAATATACTGAAGAGTCTATTGAGGAAAAAGTGATTTAATTCTCAATTAAAAGAGTTTTGAAACAAAGAATTACTCTCAGGATAAACCAAGTGTAGTTGAACATTCTGTTATTTATGGATGAATATGAAAGATGGTTAGAAAATTTCATAAACAAATATTTTTAGAATAATAAATGAGTGTCTCACCTTGAGAACGTAGCGGATGCGCCCTCCCAGCAACCAGCAAGTCCACAGAATCCAGAATCCAGAGCTATAGTCTTCTGAGCACTAAATGTTCACACTACACACTTCACTACACTTTTGTCTAAAATGTTCACTTTAGTGTCCATCTCGGCTCCAGTGAGAGATGCTCTGAAAAACATTCAAAACTAGTATTAGTGGATGAATTGGTGACACACCAACTAATCAAATCAATCATTGATAAGTCAATGTGTCACCAAAATATTTATTAAAAATACTAAACTAAAACTCTAAGGGGAAGGATTTCTTTTTTACAATAGTAGGTAGCCTACTTGTTGATTTTTTAGAAATTGAAGTGTTTGATTAGGAAAATCTAATAATTTCTATTAATCTTTCATTTTAAATATTTTTTATCAAATAAGTAACATGAGAGCTGTAATTCTCAAGGCTTATAATGTCTCCTATCAAAAATTATCAGGTTATTCATTAATTTCTTCCTATTGACAATCACTCATCTTTAAGAGGATTCAGCGCATCAGATGTTCCCAAAAGACAAATAAAGAGTAATATATATCATGGAATATTCCTTCATCATTATTAAACTTTTCCATGCCTATTTGTTGCTCCAATCAATAGAAATTATTTTAGAGTGTATATGTCCAGTCTACAATTTTACAAACAAATCGGAATACATAGCATCTTTGTTTTATCCTGCTACCTACTGGATAAAAACTAAAATATAAGTAAATAGTTGGATAAAGATATTTGATTGAAGTATAGATACCTCAACACATGCTTCACAAAAAAAGCATTGTTTAACTGTTAAAATTGATTGTTTGTCACAATTAATTTGAATAATATGCTGTAAGAAATGCAGTTGATTAGACATACGGTAACACAACAGAATTTTAAATTCATAACATTAAAATAATTTATTCAAAACCATTTTGTGATGCTGATTCAAGAACCAATGACTTTTCAAACAAGTCGTTATCTCATAAATAAGATGCTAGTCATGTATTGACTACATCGTTCATAGTGCAACATGTCCAGAATTCTTATGTTTCAATTAGAGGTAATCACTCTGATTATAATCATTCATGAATCCAATTTATTATTGAGTTTCACCGGTTAAAATAGCTAATAATACTTTGTTTCAATCTATTAAATTTTCTATGAATCAAAAATAGTTTTCACGTTTCAAGCTATACTGAGTATGCTACTGTATACACTAACAGAAATTTACAGTAATATAGCATATTCACATGGTGGTTCGACTCACCTAGTGGATCCATCATGAAGACTATCAGCTTATTGGTGGGAAACAAATTTTGAAAGGCCTTCATCACTACATTAGATTCGTAAACATTGAACCATGTAAAATAAAATTAATGTAATTATTCTTCAATAATTACTTGTCTCATGGCAATTCAGAACTAATATTAGTAAAACTGCTTAATAATAATAGCTTAGCATCTCGACTTATGAAATGCAGAAGTTGTAAATTATTTCAAAATAATGTACCGTATTCAATTTAAACATACAACTTTGCTAATTGTTACAGCTTAAATTCTTCATTCGCATCCAAAGTTGCCAATTTCCCCATGTCCAAATCCAGCCCCGGTCTCCCATATATATGTAGATTTTTTAAATTATTGAACATACGTCCTGAGTGATGTTATGAAGAAAGAAATGAATAATCTAGACCATAGAATAAATTCTTGAATTATCATAGTATAAGAAAGGCACTCAGCTTTTGTGAAGTCCAGAAAGAAGCTGATGGTGACATGATGATGATGATGATGATGTTGCATTTCTTCTTCTCTTGACGATTGAGATCAATGAACTTGTGGATAAAAAACGCAAAATAAATAATTGAGAAAGAAAATTTGTTTTATTCTTTCTTGAAACATAACTGGGGATAGACTAATTAATTTTTTCAATTTAAATCTATTTTTCCTTGAATATATATTGAATAATGCTAATAAAATGCTATATTAACTGATTGAAATCATATAAATGTTGCTTAATGGATCCTTAATTGTTTAAAGAATAAATGTTATAATCTGATATAATATAAAAGCAAATTATATAAACCTTGTCAGCTAAATGGCAATGCTATTGATAACCATTTCATTTTATCTACTCTTTGCTTTGTTTTTTTAATTATTCTATCAAAAATAATGATAAAAAATTAGATAATGAATATATATGTTTTAATATTATGAATAAATTTTTAAAATAATGTCAAAATTAGAATAATATGATATATAATATGACACTCAGCTTTTGTGTGAAGTCCAGAAAAGAGAGAAGCTGATGGTGATGATATTATTGATGATGATGTCAACATTTTCTCCTTCTTGACGATTGAGATCAATGACACAGCAGAAGGCTAATGAATCAATTTTGAGAAAGAAAGATTTGTTTTTATTCTTTCTTGAATACAACTAAAATGATGGGGATGAATAATTAATTTTATCTGATGAAACAATTTAAAATCTATTTTCCCTTGTTATTGAATGATAATATTGTTAGTTGAATATTTGAAGCTAATGGGTTGTTATTTCACCACTGATTATATGAACATCTGTCAGACACGATAAGTTGACATTAATAGATGCCTTTGGTGTTTGAAGAATGAAGGTGGAATTCCGAGTAGAGCGGTCTGCTGAGTGACCAACACCGGTCCCAAACTTGTGCAAAGCTAGTGGCTAGAGGACTGCAGTGACGTCACTATGTGAAATTCCCAACCAGGCCAATCCACTGACCATTACCTTCCATTTAACATACACCTCAGGGGTGGAACAACTACATATTACAAAGTCAACGGTGTTTGCTACTTCGTTATTATAATTCTACAATATTTTACTCAATTAAAATATTAGTTTCTTGCTACCTAGATATCTTGCAAGAAGAACATGTAATGGGATGTGACATTTTGTACTAACGACAATGTGATCTGCTAACATCATTGTCCGTGATCCCACCTTTATGGGTAAAATATCGTTGACATGCTCATTACGATGGTCCAACACAGGAAAGCGTAGATACATCGATATTTTCCTAACAATACATTCAATCTTATCGATATATTAGTATTATATCGATATTAGCAGATGAAAAGTGGTATACTTTGTCATTTGGATCATATATTGTCGGAAGGGGTGTAGGAATGTAGAAATCAGCCCAAAAATGTCGTTGGACGCATCTGGCATAATGTTCAACCTCCCAGAGTTGTATTTACAGGGTATAAACAGTTGAATCAGTATATCGTTGGACCAGTTTGGTATCATCCAAACGTAACCATCATTATTAACAATTCACTGAATTATTCACTATTCTATCCGAAATATAGAATGGAAATATTAAATGAGAATTTAGACGTAAAACAAGAGTGTTTTCTACTATTTTGAGACATGATTATTGAAATAATTCCATCAGAATCATGGAGATTCTCCAAGTCTAGAGTAGTTCCAAAAGGTTTAACGTAGTAGCTATACCTGCATCACCAAGCAGCCATTTTGTAACCATAATATTCAAAATTTCCAAATTAATTAACTTTCAAACAGAAAAGGATGGCCGGACTACTTTAAAGAACTTGAATTTATTCACAGCCAAAAAATTATTTCAAATGTTTGGAATCCTCAAAGTAAAAGATTATGAATTTACTATCAAAGTCGAAGTTATTTAAAGTGATACATAAATATGGCTTCCAAACGAGGTGGAAACACCTTTGCAGTTTTAGGTCCACCTCGATATTTTACCATGTTGTTAAAAATAGTAGACCTGAAATATTTTGAAAATTATTATTCTCAATGATTAAGCTTATAATAATAAAGCATATGAGATACTTGTTAGCGCTCCAGGGGCTTGTTTCAACTAAATTTAGAAGTCCTGCAATACAGGGAAGCAGATACTCACCTGCAGTAATCCGAACCTAACAATAAATCAACTGTTTCAAAAACAATATCACAATACTTAACCTACAAGTACTGAATCTCATAAGATTATTGAAAAGGTCTTTCAAAGTTATTCTTTAGAAAGGTCTTCTTTAAAAAAGGTCTTTTAAAGACTTTAAAAGGTTCTTTTAGACTTTCAAGCCTTTTGATTATTGTGTCAATCACTTGTTTTGGTATTACTGGTCAGCTGACTTATGACAAGTTAATTGGCTCCTGCTATACACATCTATTAGGATAGTTCACGCTATTCTGCGCCGTCTATCAGTGTGTTTTCACGACCTTTATATGACCTGTATTACAGGGCTCCTCCCAAGCAATTTTCAAGGGACTGAGCCCACTAGATCCTTGGAACAATGATTGAATATTCCTATTATGCCCTGGCTACAGATAGATCAAGGCGCACGGGCGCAGCCTTGGAGGCT
Source organism: Laodelphax striatellus (assembly GCA_017141395.1). Taxonomy (NCBI): domain Eukaryota; kingdom Metazoa; phylum Arthropoda; class Insecta; order Hemiptera; family Delphacidae; genus Laodelphax; species Laodelphax striatellus. The sequence continues at coordinate 1,759,234 of CM029543.1, read as the reverse complement.
AACAATCCAATAATTTTGACGCAAAGCAATCGCAATGATTTTAAACATGTATAAAATTCCTCGAGTGGTTGAGTCATTGCTCAGTGTACCCAGGCTGAGCGTACACCGGTTAGTCAAGACAAGACGAGATTAGTGACAGTACTTCACATGGTTGCTTGCCAGGCAACACACACCGATTAGTCATTGCATCCAGTGTGTGCTAGCATGGCAGCTATGTGAATTACAGTGACTCAAGGTGACTCCTCTCGCCTCGTCTTTTCTTGACTAACCGGTGTACGCCTAGCCTTAAAGTGTAGTCTGACTTAGCGCTCATTTATTCAAATAGTATAATATACTATTATACTAAATTATACTATTATATTATAGGGCGCTAGCTTTCAATGATTAAATATCCAATAAGCAGGCTACCCAACTCAGTAGCGCCACTGAAAAGGAGTCTATAGTGATGCTGGTTTTGACATTTTCAAGAGTAGGCCATTCTCATAGTACAACTTGGCCTAGTCATAATCACACATGATTAGGCTGGACGCACACTTGAGGCAGCGCGACGCAGTTTGGTTCTTAGAAGGAGGCTGCCTTGCTTCCATTCAAACCACGATGCAACAGGCATCTTTGGATGCAAAATGGCACGTCGCGCTGCCTCAGGTGTGCATCCAGTTTTAGTTAGGTTAGGCGTACACTGGTTAGTCGGGACAAGACGGGATTAGTCACAGCACTTTACATAGCTGCTTATGAAGCAACACACACCGATTAGTCATTGCATCAGTGTGCTTCATAAGCAACTATGTGAGTTACTGTGACTAATCTCATCTTGTCTTGACTAACCGGTGTACGCCTAGCCTTACACTACAGCAACCTGCTTCATAGCAAATTAGAAGTTCTGTAAAATAGGAGAAAGGCGCTCACACACCAAGACATGATTATCACGTCATACGCTAAGCAATAGACTCTATACTCTGTTCACGGATTGTAAAACAGACTTGTAAAATGAATCCTGCTAAAGGTATAGAACCGATGACTCACAGCTGTTTTCGATAAATTTTCTGTCCAATTCCAGTTCACAATAATTATTTTCATTAAAGGCCAGACTGGAATCACGTACTGCAGATGATAATATTATTTCATAAGTTCTACTGTGAATCGGTCAAGCTGCTCCTAGCTAGACTCTCGCACGCGCAGATTTGTTTACATCGTCTCTCCTTTCCCTGTACAGAGTATAGTGTGTAATCACCTTTTTCCTGTTTCACAGGACTTCTAAGAACAGGCCCCTGGACATGTCTACAGCACTATTAAATAGGTACTTACGCGGCAAAATGGGCGCAGCATGATTTCATTCTCCAAATATTGAAGAGCCTTGGGATAAAACACTGCTAATTCCACAAGTCATGATGAGCACACGAACCAAGGTTCAACGACCTCAACCAGCCAAAGAATAAAGATTATGGACTTCTGTTGTTTTGGTGGTGGATAAACTAGATGAATGGCTGGTTAGAAAGTGATCCAGTAATATGAGAAATGATGATTTATCATAATTAATTGACAAATTACAATTTTCAATACCTATAATATAAATTAAAGACATAAAATCCCATATCATTAACTATAGATAATTTATTCACCACCAAAATAATGATAAAGTATTCAACATATAATAACTGCAAGAAGTCAAAGTTACTTTTAAATCAATAATATCTGGTCTAGGTCATGAAACCATGGTTCTCTGCTAAATAATGAATTGTGGAATCAACAACACCATAGGCTACCAACAACTCACCATTTGGGAGGATAATTTTGGTAACAATCGCTTTTTATTGCAATAAACAAGAACGCAGCAACACGCAGAGCATAATAATATTCACAAGTGAAATTCAAAATTAAGGTATTACAGTATAATTTATTTTAATGAATAATATAGAATAATAATTGGTTGACTAAAGAGACTAATGTCGTCTTATCTTGTCTTGACTAACCGGTGTACGCCTAGCCTTATAGTTCAAGGTTCAAACCTGACTAAAAGAATCAACCTGATGAGAGGTATCAAATTATATATTCTATATAACATTTCAATCCAAGTTCTAACTTTGAAACATACTACAAGAAACCAACAACTCATTTATTATACTTTCAATTCGCAACTCGATTACCAGACATTGCCGATAATAAGGCTAATTAGACATGGCATAGGGAGGGGTAATTCGAATCTACACAGAATAAGACCAAAACTTCATTTTGATCGAAGTTTATGAAAAAAATGAAGGTTGATAAAAATCAGGGGAATTAGATCAAAAATAAGGACTGATTTTCAAAATAAATGTTAAAAGGCAATCTGAACCTCCAATTGTCAATGCTCAAGAATCGACAAAAATGAAGATAAAAAATAAATAAAAATAATAAGTAAATAAAAAATTAAATAGAATAAAAATAAAATAAAAATAATATTCAAACAAAAAATAAAATTTAATCTCTCATGAATATAAATCACAAGAAAAATAAATAAAATAATAATGTGAATAGAAAATCATAAAATAAAAGTTCATATGAATCAATCATGAAATCCAGCGATGACTCCCCATTCGTTCCTGTAAAATAAACGGGGCGACGTTTAGGACTTTATTCATTTTTCAACATTATTTCCAATCTCCAAACATCTGCAAGCCATGCTCTGGCAACTAGGGGTGCTCTCATGCTAGTAGACAAGTGCATAACAAAGTCGGGCAAGCAACGTATTAATAATTTACAGTAGACAACATGAAAAGGGTGAAAACAGAACCAAGCCAACACTAGAAGACATCACAACATGCACTGGTGGGACACAAGAGAATATTTATAGAAGCGATCAGAAACAGTCTTATAGAGCTCTCTAAAAAACAAGCTCTAGTTGAGAACATTCATCAGAATAACTTCAAATCATTTATCAAGAGCATCATGGTGTGTTGATAGTCTAGGGCAAAGTAGGTTTGCAAATCTAACAAGCATGCTGAAAGAAGAGATACTTCAAGGAATACAATAAATCAGGGAAGAGACTAGAAGACGGCTCACTACAAGAAGTGGTTGAAAAACATAGAAATAGAAGTTCTAAAAAAATGGAATTAACGCTACTTTAGTATTTACAACGAATCTATAAGGAATCGTCCAGACGAGAATACTACGTTCGAAATTAGAAAGGCAACCGCAAGAGAGAAACTATACAATAGCTGCACAGAAATGCTTTGTTGGATAGATGACACAACCACTAGTCTTGGTCCAACTCCTAGCTGCAGTTCTCCAATATCCTAGTCTTGACAAAAGCTTAGTATCAATATTGTTCAAGGGTAACCCCCAACTAGATTCATAAGGAATAAAAAATAATCCAATCACATAGCATTATTAGCAAAGACATCGCAAGGCGTGATGAAAATACAATCGAGGCGCAAGTCAAACACACTGCTTCAATATTGCAAAGTGCAGAGTGCAATGTACATCATGCATAGGAAATATTTTGAACTAACCTGAACAAAACTTCATTGATGAGTCACAATAAGTTTGCAGTGATTTTCCGCTGAAGATTGAAGAAGGACTTCTTAGCGTAGTGAGATTCCTCTGCGCGCGCGGTGTTCCATCTTCCAAGATTTGAATACACTGGAAAAGAACACATCAAGTAACTAAAAAAATGAAATAATTTTCACTATAAGAATACACAGTTGAATTGGTTACATACAAAATAACAAATCAACATGTCACAACCCAAGTAATTACTCCAGATGCAAAAGAAGTCGTGTGCCCGGTTTAGTAAGGTTTAATGAACTTCTGAGAAACCGAGCATAACAGTAATAGATGGGTTGATGAATGAATCTATTTGATCAATCAAAAACTACACTTCACTAATATTATACTTACAAAGTATAATTACAATAAAAAAACAAGATACGGTAGTAAATTATATTGAACCATTGCAATACAATAATAAATTAATATCAACATCACATAATCTTCAATACATAGAGATGAATAGCCTCTTAATAACGAAAAATACGCTCATGCCCATCTTAGGCTATTCAATAGTATCCATTTTCTTGTTCAATTCAAATATTGAAAGAAATTACTTTGTCAAAAATTGATTTTGCCAGAGCACATCACTCCATCGAACTGTTAAGTACATAAATAGTAGCGGTCTCAAAATCAAGTGAGGTGGCTGAGAGATTCTGTGGTGTTGTCAAGTCTTGCCGGCTGACTACTCAAATCATGCAGGGAAAGCGACTCCGACGCTTGGAATAGGCAACACTGTGAGCTCAACGTTGCCACTTTGTGCTGGGGAGCGATTCGACCATCCGTCGCCCTACTGGTTCCATAGCTGAAAACACTCTCAGCCGCCTCATTTTGTATTCAATGAGAAAAATGTTCAAGGCTTAATTTTATCAAAGTTTTAAATACTCAACAGTACAGAGACTGTATAATAACAATGTGGTCATTGGTGTGAATGGGTCCATAACATTGTATTGGAATATTTTTTATTCCCGGGATTACAGGCAAACATCAACCCATTCACTCATTTTCAAACTTATTTCGAGAGGAACAACATAAAAAATAACTTTCCTAACATTAAAAATTGCCTCTCTACTCTTGATATTGTGTTAATAGCTTAAAATAATGAAAACTAACACTGGCAAAGGCAAATTTTAGGTAAGAAGCGATTTACTCAACATAACATATGATTTGCGTTCTATTTCAATGCAAATCTTATGGGAATTGGCACAAGTATGGTGGGGTTGTCCGAGCTAAACAATCAAAAGTGTGACATGAAATGGCCATAATGTTATTATACAGTCTCTGTACTAAACAGTTACTTACATTCAGCCATTAAATTAGAGAGTTACAACCATCTAGTCGCACTCTGCCTTCCAAGGTACCATCGCCTCTTTAGGACCATTGCAAATGCAAGACTTTCCCCGTCATCAAGCTGAAAATGTGACCCTATATTAATATTTTGACGCATGAACTTGTTACAAAGTCAACATTCAATAAATACTCTACCATTGAAAATCTCATAACTAAAGGCAACAACTTTAATTTTAGTAATGAAATTGGTATAAACCATCATAATTTCAGAAGTAAACATTTAAATTGTAGATACCTTCTTTTAGCGAAGGTGAAAAATGATTGATTATGTTAACCTGACAAAATTAAGAAGTTCAAGGCGAGATTGAATTTGATCATATTCCACAATAGAATCAAATTTACTTTCCGAATCAACTTTTATTAGCATCAAGATTATGTGGTTTTCAGAACTAAAAAATCAATAGAAACTCCAAGACTAGTTTACCGGCTCACCTTGCTGGAGTCAAATTTCCGGTTGCAATCGATTTAGCATGTTATTCTGAACACAAAACCATCAAGATTAGCCGGCTAAGGTTTGTCGAGACTACTGTAGCCACCCCAGTAAGGCGGGAATTAACATGCAAATACTTTGAACTTGATTCATTTTAAAACTACAGGTGAGCGCCTGCTAATCTTGATGGTTTCGTGACCAGAATAACATGCTGAATCGATTGCAATCGAAAGTTGACTCCAGTAAGGTGGGCCGGCAAACTAGACTTACACCGAGAATATAACTATAAAATTTTTCCTTATCATATTTTATAAAATACACCGTGAAATAAGTTAATAATTATCAATGATTTTCATCAATAAACACGATGAATAGAACTTTCAACAATGCCTGTCAAAATGGAGCGTAGACCTGCTTGGTACCTGGTATGGTATAGTGGCCTAGTTAGGCCTATATCATACATGAAATTTCAATTTTCAATAAAACATCATTATTATAACATTCAAAAACCAAAAATAAACCTAGTGAATCGCTTATAACAACTGAATAATGAATCCAAGACACCGAAATAGTAGGCAATACAAAAATATTTGATACGAAATGGAATGGTAGATAGGTAGGCTAATACTAGCATTAGGCACGAAATAATTATGAGTCTATGACACAATTTCGACAAAACCTGGGAAATTCATCTTGTTCAATCGAATCTATAGATCATATAAAACATATTATGACAAACATTCAACGTTGGAACGCTCAAAATAAGTTGATATGATGAAAATAAAATCCTATATCTCACCTATCAAGGGTAAGCTGGCTCGTCAACTTTCAATGCTCAAATTCGAGAAATTCGGCAAAAGTAACTGATTTCTATATGCACAATCGATGAAACCATTTCTAATAAACACATTTCACAATAATTTTAACCACAAATCGTTGAATTATCACTATAAAACTCAAATATTCCGAAGAAAAATACAGGAGCACGAATAAGTAGGGCAAGATGGCGGCGAAGAAAAAATAAACAGAGAACTGGGAGAAGGAGTGTAGTGCTGCCAACCTACCAGCGTGAAATAGTACTGCCTGCCAGTATCTATCTCCTATTGAAGTGAGTGACGAATTGTGACGTAACTTGATAAGCACACGTAACTTAGCGAGCGAATTTATTTTTGCTTTTGGAAGGAAAATCATAATTTCTAATTTCTAACCAGAAATTTAAATAAAATAATCATTTTAAACAATAAATATTGTTTTATTACACAACTTTATATAGCATATTAACATCGCAAACTCCCATCAAACAATTACAATTGAACGTTTTTCAACGTCCCATTACTGAGACTGACTAAACTGATTTCTTTATTTCTGACAATAATATTTAGACTAACATGAAATAATACATTTCTATGCTTCAATAAAATCATAATAAAGCTAAAAGAGAAGTAAGAAAGCTATTATTCATCCAGCTAATATGAAACTGAACAATCCAATCTTCAAAATCTATTTCATAATATTTTATAGTGCCATCATTTGGGTAAAACTAAATTTATTGAATACCATATCTTAATAATAATATTATTAGTGGAGAAGTAAAAATTGAATCTACTACAAATCTGTTACTTGGTTGAGCTAGCTGGAGTGATTTGCTAACGGTGTAAGCACTAATTGAGTTTGAAAAGAAACAAACAGAATGCATATCTTTGGGGTATGTCATTGAAATGATCATTTGAAAATCTCAAAGAAGGATCACATTCAGGAATTTCAAGGGTGGAATTCCACATGAGTTTGTATAAATACAGTCGTATTAAACCTTTTGAAACGATGAAGCAAGCCGTCATTCCAACAAATAAATCACAAGCCTCTTAAAACATGAATTAAGTCATCAATAAAGTCATCTATTTAATTGAATAACTAATCAGGGAGGATTAACCACGGTTAAATGACTATTAAAATCAATTCTTACACTCATTGTTGAACTTTTCAAATAGCAGTTGATACCCCGTAAAGACTAGAATAAGTGAAGGAGGGATTATGCAATTCATATATTATTTTTTTTGGAATTTTACCATTTAAATCGGCTAGTTGATTGAATAACTAACCAGGGAGGATTAAACACGGTTAAATGACTATTAAAATCAACTATCATACTCTCTGTTAAGCTTTTCCACTAGTAATGGATGGACTGTGAAGCCTGGATTGGGTTAGAGTGGGATTGAAGCTCCTTATGTAATATTTTGATTGAATTTATACAATTTTATCACCTAATTAAATGAATAACTAATCAAGGGAGACTAACCAGGATTAAATAACCATTTAAATTCACTTTTATACACTCTTTTAAACTTCTTACTGTCTCTTAAATTCTCAGGAGTAGAATAGCTCTTGAATTCAGTACATATTACAGTCGAATTCAGCCGTATTACAACTTTTGAAAGTATGAAGCAAGCATACCTTTCATCAAATAATTTTTAAGCCTCACAAAACATTACAATTTCGAATTTTTATTGAAATGCGTCCTATTATATGAAATAATTTATCATGGAACTGTTTCAATGGTGAAATACAGTCTCAAACTTCTTTGGACAGACATACAGGGTATTATTGGAAAGTAACCGAACTTTTGCCGCCAAATGGCTCCTAGGCATCCTAGAAATGCGAGGATAAGTGGAAAATGTAGGCGTAACCTTCTTCTTTCAGGAGTGATTTCGCTCAGTACACTGCGAGCAGTGGTTGAGTCTACATCGCCGTCCCCGCGATGGCCTGTTTAGCGGTGTGTTACGTTTTTCAAGTGGTAACAAAAGATTGATCAAAGTTATGCGATCAAATTATGGGTCAAGCTCAAAAAGACGTTCACCCAGACCCAGGAAATGCTTAAGGAAGCCTTCGGAGATGATGTTATGTCCCAAACCCAAATTTATGAGTGGCACAAGGCATTCAAGGAAGGCCGGGAGGACGCCGATGACGAAGCACGCTCTGGGAGGCGTTCAACATCAACAACAGTTGAAAACGTAGACCGAGTTCGTGATTTCTTGAGCCTGGACCGTCGGACAACACTCCAGGAGATTAGTGAAGAAGTAAATTACAAAGGAGTCCTCAAACGGCTCCGGAAACGCGTTGCTCGGTGCCGGCCCGCTCTTGTAGACAAATGGACGCTTCATCATGACAACACGCCGGCCCACACTGCATGGTTCGTCTGCATGTCCTATCTGGCCAAGCATGGCATCCCAGTGCTTCCATGCACACCCCCATACAGTCCAGATGTGTCTCCCCCAGACTTTTTTTTGTTCCCCCACATCAAAAGGCACCTGAAGGGAAGGCGGTTTGAGTCAATTGAAGCCTTACAGGAGAGTGTAACCGATGAGCTAAAAGACATTCCGGAGATTGAGTATAGAAATTGTTTCCAACGGCCGGAAGACCGCTACCGGCGGTGTATCGATGCCCAAGAGATGTATTTTGAAGAGTTTCAAGAGTTTTTGTACGAGAGATGAATAAAACTGTTGTTCCAGCAAAAGTTCGGTTACTTTTCAATAACACCATGTATTACAACTTTTGAAACGTTGTAGTTAGCATAGTTTCTACAGAACACTTCCTTAAAACATAATTATGTTCCATCCTGTTCTGTGGAATACTAGTCCATGGTAACGGTCAAGGATGAAAATTAAACTGAAATATGTTCCTAAACATTCCTAAATAAGTTCCTTCAGCTGTTTAATTAAATGAGACAAACTAAGTTCATTTCTAAAAATAAAGGGACCCTAATCATGTCTACTAAGTAACTATGAGCTAACTTACAGCTAGAAGCATTTGAAAGTTATAATGGAGGAATTTGTCCAGAACTGTCATCTTTAGATCTTTTCTCATAAACGTTCAAATAATTAATGTATTGTTTATTTCTATTCAGAACTTCTTTAGTTTAGTAAAAATGTACCATGTCTATGGTAATATGAGAAAAGATGCTAAAGATTCCACAGCACGCCTGTTCCTGTATTCCAAAAATCTTTCAAATGCTATAATACATTTTAGATAGTATAAAATATTGAATTTTCAAATAAAACCGTAACAGCTGAAGGTAAATCAACCCAACAAATAAGTAAATATTTTAAACTAACCTGAAGGAAACTTCAATCAATAATTTATAATGAAGTTGGAGTAATATTGTCCAATGAAGATTGCATAAGGCGATTCCTTAGAGTAGTGAGATTCCATCTTCCAAGATTTGAGTAGACTGGAAAAGAACACACATATTGAGAAAAATTGATAGTGTTGAACTGACAAAAAACTATGAAGTTTGAGGAGAGATTAAATTCCAGCAATTTTCAGAAGGTCAATTTTCAGCAATTTGGAAGATCAAATTTACTTTCCAGTCACTTTCGACTAGAATAAAGACTATGCGATTATCCTATATAACCGGTAAAATCAAATGGAACTATTTTTCAGCAATCAGCAAGTGATTAATTCAACTAAAATACAGAGTTAAATAAAGACATTCACTCACTTAGGGCCTGGTCACATACGATTTTGGTTTGCTTTACTTCACTTCACTAACAAAGCTAACTAGTTTACTTCACTTCACTTACTCGCATATAAATCTTATGGTATATAGTAAGTGAAGTGAATAAAGCAAACCACAATCAAAGTAGCGCATTAGTATATATAAAGTGAAGCAATGAGTAAACCACAATCGTTGTAATGAAGTGGAATCGTATGTGACCAGGCCCTTAATTGATGGTAATAACTGAATCTCATTACATAAAAATCCTTCCTAGACCAAGCCGAGTTAGTCTAGGCTAAATCTCAATTTCAATGAGATAAGAAAAATTTGACCAACTTGGTGGATTTTCAACTAGAAAAAAATCAATCTACAGTACTTATTTTAAATTCAACGATGTGCATCAACTACTACATCGATTATAATAGCTTACTATGAAGAAATGTAGATCTGAACTGACCACCCTAATGCGCTTACCGTAACAGGCCTATAAAGCCGGGAATCATAAAGTTTTTGGAACAATCTCTATTGAATAAAGAATAACCACTTATTCAAAAGCAATTTGGAATACTCAAATTCCAATTTAGAACCAGTGTCAAACATTAAATTCAAGAAAATGAATCATAATCAAAGGAAATCAATTCGTAGCGTACCTATATTGGCGAATCTGACTAGGCTGTCAACTTCTTACGTTCGAATTAGAGAAATCACGAAAAAATTATCAAGTCCTATGTGTACAAACTATTAAAACAATTATAAGGAACATATTTCACATAAATATAAGCTTTGAATCGAGAAGTTATCACTAGAAACATGAATTCAAAGACTAGCAGAACGAAAACATTACAACAATCAAGATGGCGGCCATGTTAATAAATACAGAGGGTGTAGTTCGAAAGTCGCCACTAGGGAGCAGCACAACGCAGCGAGCGGGCGAACCACCACTACCACCTAGGAGTTGCAGTTGTAGTGCTAGGGTTATGACGTACCACCTAGGTGGTACAATAATAGTACAAGTTGCGTCGTAAAGTGGTCGATGGGCTGGTTCAAAAACAACTAGTCGTCAAAATTACGGTAATAGTCGTAATGCAGTAATGAGGCAATAGTAAAAGACTCATTCAAAAACATCTCATTTCCCAAAAATATTTCTCTCTAGTAGAGAAAATACACATTAGCCTTAGAGAAAAAACCCAGTTCCAGCTCCTCCAGCTCCTTGGTTGGGAATTGCACAAGTGTATGTTAGCAGCTGGGTTGCTGAATGTAGGAATAGAATAGAATAGAAGTCAGGACAAATCACTTTATTCATGCAGATTACAAAAATATGTCGTTTAAATTCTAGGGTCAAAGAGTCATTACAATGAACGTCATTTAAAAATAATAAATACAGCATAAGATTAACTGACTAGACAAAACATGAAGTAAGAAAGATTTCATCTAAATAAAAAATATATAGGTATAAATTTTAATTCCAAGAAGATTTTGAATACAACTTAATACTAGTATATTTTATTTAAATGAACGTCGTTGGAAATATAAGTAATTGATTTTGTATCTACATGAAATGGAGTGAGTTTTGACACATGAAATGGCGGCGGAGTGTCATATAGAATGTCCATTCTTGGAGAAGGAGGACAAGGACATCCTTCCTACCGCAATCCTTACCAACCATAGAATGAGGGAGGATGGAATGAAGAGATTTATTGCTTCAAATAATTGTAACTCAGGTTTAATATAATAGACTAAGTAAAAATTATAAGTGTACATATAATTATGTATCATTAATAATACTGTAGATGAATTCCATATCAATCAATAGGAACTGTTTATAGTTTACCATTTTATGGATTCTATGTTTTCTGAATTCTAAATTGGGCTTGGCCGAGCTTAATAATGTACGTACAATTTGTTTAATAATGTACAATATGAACTGTGTTCCTTATTCAATCTTTTTGAACACTATTCACACAATATCCTGCAAAGATAGGTAGTCAGTAGAGTTAATCTCTGTGTCCAATTTGTTCAAATCGTCTTCAGTTATATCAACTTGTTTCATGTAGCATCTGAAAAAAAGATACAATATTCAATCAAATTCCTAATATTTTTAGAACATTATTGAGAATGAAATGATATAATATGAGTTAGTTATGCAGATTGAGTTATTAGTACTGTAATTGAAACATCCAGTAATCAAATGTATTTAGTGGGAGTGGGATAGTCAATAAAATTTTGCGAATGCTGTGGCATGGCTAACAAGCCCATGATCAACATAATTTCATTAGGGCTGATTACGCCATAGTTTATGAATAATTATAAATTTCATTGATTCACAGCACAAATATGCTCATAATCACTACAATCATAAATACACAAAAAGCATTCGATGCCATTAATAAAAATGACATCTCAATTAACCACTTTTTTATTAGCCACTGAAAGCAGTAGTACACTAAGCCAGTACAGCTATATTCCAGAAAGGAAGATTAACTCAATAGGATTGTTGTCAATTCAAGATGATGCATGGCATGGTTACCTAATCCCATTGAATAAATGATGAATTTTTGTTTCTGTCAAGAAGTAATGCAACATTAAAACAATCACTTTACATAGAAAGTTGTCCATTTCAACAGCATTCAAATTCTTTTGCAAAAGTTTATAATAATTGAAACAAAAACATTTCAGGTTGGGGTATGCCATCAAAGCATTTGCAAAGATTGTAGAAGTATTTGGAAAATTTTATTGAAGCATCTATTGTACTTAAATAGTTTATGAATGTTTTAGTTAATGAGTAGATTAGAGTCTTGCAAACCCCACTTACCTGGCTGGCTCCAGTGAGGGAAAAGTCATCTTTAATCTTCTTGAATTCACAAAATATCTTCCGTACTTCAAATAAATCAAACACCAGTAATGCAGTTGTAGCCTATGTACTATGTGATTATAATTAGAAAATAGAAAAAACGATAAGACTGCTTGTCCACTAAGACCGCTCCATCACATGATTAATAACAAGCAGTGCTACTTTGTAATCTCCAGACAGTGATGTAGCAGTGCTATGGCTTGTAACTTAGACGGTAGTGGCCGAACGTCTCAAAGCTCAAATGGTAATTATTATTTCCTCAAAGCTCAAAATGCAATTATTTCTACATAAAATTACATTTAAAAAATTGAATTTATGATAAATTTTATAATCTGTAGCTTGAATAAACATTGGAACCACACAAAATACATTGTGATTATGAATTGAAATACATACATAATCAAATTTCAACATACCTATATTCCCCAACATGAGCTTTTTAATTGCTTCAATTCATGTCAAAACTTCTATATAGGTTTTACCACCTGTTTCATGGAATAATAAATAGATTAACTCTCTGGTTGAAAATAGATAGATGCTGGAATACTTTCTTATAGTCTCTAAAAACTCTAAAGAGATACTTCTTACCACCATTCATGTCAAATTTCATCAATTTTTCCACCCATATCATGGAATTAACTAATCAAATTCAATCCTGGATAAGATTACCAGAATAATCCTACTAGATACATTCTTTACTGTCTGACCAACTTTTAACTAGAAATGGTTGCACTGTTACACCTGGGACTGGGTCAAATTGGACAAGCTCCTTAATACACCATTCATGTCATATTTCATCAATTTTTACCACATATTTCATAGATTAACAAATCAAAAGTCAATTCCCTGGTCTATATTACTACTAGAATATATTTTTATACTGTCTGACCAACGTTTAAGCTGGAAATAGTTGCACTGGTACAGCTGGAACAGGCTCAAAGCGGACAAACTACTTCATACACCCTTCATGTCATATTTCATCAATTTTACCACCTTTATCATGGAATAACTAATTGAAAATTAATCCCCTGGATGAAATAACTACAAGAATACATTCTTATACTGCCTGACAAACTTTTCAACTAGCAATTGTTGCACTGTTACCCCTTGAACAGGCCTGAAAAGGAAAAGTACCTTCATACACCATCCATGTCATTTTTCATCAATTTTACCACTTAATTCATGAGATAACTAATCGAAAGCCAATCCCCTGGATGAAATAACAACTAGAATATATTCTTATACTGTCTGACTACCTTTTAACGTAGGAATGGTTGCACTGTTACACCTGGAACATGCTCAAACGGGACAAGGACCTTCATACACTACTCTTGTAATATTTCATCAATTTTTACCACGTATTTCATAGATTAACAAATCAAAAGTCAATTCCCTGGTCTATATCACTACTAGAATACATTCTTATACTGTCTGACCAACTTTTAAGCTGGCAATAGTTGCACTGGTCTAGCTGGAACATGCTCAAACGGGACAAGGACCTTCATACAATTCTGTCAAATTTAATCAATTTTACCACATATCATGAATAACTAATCGAAAGTCAATGGTCTATTACTACTAGAATACATTCTTATACTGTCTGACCAATTTTAAGCTAGCGATGGTTGCATTGTGACGCCTAGTAAGGGGTCAAAGGGAAGAGGGATCTTATCATACGCCATCCATGTCAAATTCAACTCATTAATTCTAGCTGTGATTCTCATTTGCTAATGGTATAGTCTACTCTCATAAAAATATGAGTAATTCTTTCAGCAAACTCGGTAACAAACTAACACAAGCTATCTTACAAAGCTAAAAGCACTTGAAAGTTGATGGAGAATTTGTCCAGAACTGTGATCTTAATGTTCATTTCTCATTAACTAATTGATATTAGTTATAATTTATCAGAAGATAATTTACTTTTCAAGTAGTTTCCATTAAAAGTATTTGAGAAACAATGAATAATGAAACAATGCATCAGATCACAGCATGCCTTTTCCTGTTTTCAAAAGTCTTTCAAATGCCAATTAAATCTAGTTTCAAATATCCTCAGAAGAATAATAGAAAGTATCAGTGAAAATCACCACAAAAGTTGTAGATAACACAAAATTAATAAATAGCATTGAAATTACCTCTCAAAGCCCGTGCAGTACCTACTCAAGAGTGTTGAGTTAATAGTTTGAATATAGGTTCATAAAAGATATGATTCATCAGGTTTTCCAAGTTGCGTAGGCTCTATACAATTTAATCGTTATCATTCATATCCTGGAAATGTAATGAATTGTATTAGATAGAGCTACACTTGTTTAGATAACATGAAAATGTCTCTAATAGGAAAGGAAGCGAATAACAAAATATTTTATGTAAGTTATCTGAACCAACTCAACCTACCCTACCCATGAGCAAAACTAATTTATGAGATAGTTCAGAAAAAATGTAGAGTACTCTTGAAACCTGAACTGAATTGTGATCAGTAGAGTATAAACTTTAATTTAATTGTATATTTCAACAGTAATAAGCGAAGTATTTATTACAAACACAAAAATTACATGATAGACTCAACTGTCCTATATACGGATAGGCATCAAAGCGATTAATCTTCATGAATCAACATTTTACAATTAATTCATGGATAGAATAGTTTTCAAGCATATATTATAGACTTTGATTACTTATAGAAAAGCACAATTTTTATTGTAATTTACTTTGAATCATCAGTAATACTTACATTAACTTGATTTACAGTCATAGCCTTGTCGGTCAGGTCCCATCTTAGAATGGAAGCATATTTTACATTTATTTATCGATGTCAGACAAATTCTATTATTCTAAACGTTAGAACAGTTATTTAAGAACAGATTTATTATAAATTTATAAAATGAATTACTAAATTCCACTAATAAACAGCAATTTTCAGCAGTATGACATCAAGTCAGCATGCAAACATGGCTATGTAAATAAATTAGCAGAAAGGAAAATGGAGTATTTTTAGTGGGAATTGGTTTAAAATTTCGCCGCTAGAGGCAGCACTCTACGGTTAGCTGTCAGCCATATTTGGTAAGCACCGTGTTTAAAACTTTGAAAATGGAGAATATTATTATGTTTGAAATTTTATCTTCAACAAGAATTGAAATAAGATGTGATACAAGCATTGAATGGATGAAAAGTGGAAAATCTTTGATAATCATTTGAACTTAAACTTGAGGATTGAAGTTTTAAATTAAATGCGCTCCTTTCACTGTTTAGATGCGATTTAGGTTTACAGCTTGAAATAACCGATTATACATTATCAGAAGTATCTTTCACCTAATCCAATGGTATATGTATTCACTTTGGTTATTTTTAATGAAAAATGCAACATAAAATATTGATCAAGTACTGATCCTCCTCAGAGCGATAATAAATGAATCTATCTGTTTTCTGAGGTCAAAGAAAGCTTCACATTCATCTCAAAATATTGACTTTCTGCTACAAGATACAACTTATGCATTTACAAGATTTATAGAGCATTTTATCCTCTAAAAATCATGTTATATAACATTAATGGTCAAAATCAAGCTCAAGGACAGAATTTGGTAAAAACTTCAACAATGTATAGGTACCTTTTTTACACCTTGACTAACGTTTCAACTATTTTAAAAGGAATTCCTGAGCGAATTAATCAATTAAGTGTTTATTTCCCACATATAGATCAATAGTATTTCATGAAAATAAACACAATTTTATCAAAAAGCTTGAGAATTGGTCATATCAATCCTTCAGAACACGCATGTTCCTTTTTGGAAAGTCAAAAACACAAAACAAAGTCTAGGTTGAATCTTACTTTCTTGCTAAATCAAAAAGTGCTTAATTACATAAAATTTTGTTAATCTCACCATCATACGTCATGAGAACGTCATCTATGATTAAATCCCTTATTTTAACCCATAAAATGACATGAAAACTGCTATATCTTAGAGAAAAACTTTATTTTGATCTAATATTTGAGTAAAATGCTAGTTTTACAATTCGTTTTTACTATTTTTTGGTGTAAGAGTGGGATGTTACACTGTGCTAGTCCTATTATTATTCGATGATTATTGATATTGGGAGTTATTTGAGTCAGATATAAGCTTCATAAAACCTTGAAATACCTCCAATAATGCTTGTAAATGATCTGAGGTACACTCTTGAATCTCTTATTAATATTTGGGCTGATTTTACACTATTTTCTCAGCTAATTAATATGCATTGAATAGATCATCTTCATGTTATTGTTATACGTGAGAAATGAGCTCAGAATTATAGACCTGAGATACTGTACATCTTATTGAATTGGGTGTATTCGATGGTTTGGCAGCATCTAAAGTCCAAAAAACTGAATGCTCACGGGGAGAATGCGAGGCGCCAAATTAAGCGAATGTTCAGAACACTGAAGTAACCGTTTCCATCTTATTATGCTGGAAAAAGGTGAAATTTACACCCCTAAACCATACAATAAGATACAGGCCTCGCATTCCCTGATTATCGAGCTGATTATTAGATGATAATACATATCTTCAGAGTGTTCTGAGTCTGGAATAAGCTTCGAAACACCTTGGAATATTGTTCTGGTGATTCTAGAAAAGCTCTTACTAGCCTAGAGTATTCTCTCCTCTGTGGTAGAGTATTAATCTATATAATTCTCTGTTGTAGAGAATACTCTATATTCTCTGTTGAAGACTCTCACCTCTGTGGCACTAGTAGCCTATATATTACTAATAAATATCTATAATTATTCTGTACCTTCTGTTTTTTCCAGAGTACCTATTATGGACGATCGGATCCATAATACAAATAATCAGAATTTGATTACAAGTCGTGGGGCAAAAATCCTGTGTCTTGCCCAGAATGCAGCCATTGAACTGGAAAGCAACTGTACCTTACCAGTGGATACTGGATACCATACCAGAGAGACCAATCTGAACATGAAGAAATTACTGGTAAGTTAATTTCTTTCTGAAAGCCTACAATCTTTTAATAACAATGATTTCTGTCAAAACCTTGATGATATCACAGCAGTACTCTTCTTAACAATCAGAAATCAATAACAGAGCTTACTATACAATGTATGAAACATCTAGAATGTGATTGCAATCTCCTGTTTTACAAGACTTCTTAATTCATAAAGCAAGCCTCTCTGTCCTGTTTATGAAAATTATGACTGAATACAAAGTGCTTACTGAGAACAAAGTTAACGTTTTAACCCTTTTACTAGTTGCTTTTCCATTAAATAGAAATACAATGGCCAAATATATTACATATTTTATAATGCAATAATAGATGTTTTTAATTTATGCATATATTATTCAAGTATCAAATCTGTTTAATTTTTCAGGATACTATCTAATAGTATACTATCTAATATCATAATATCTCAACAATGCATGATCATAAACCATTTTTGTCTCATTTTACATATTGAAGGATAGTGTTGTTTTAAACAGCAGGTTTTGAAGAAATTCAGATAGCTCAGTGCTATGAAGTCCACACTTCAATTTTTTGTTTCAGAAAATGTGGAAAATGCAGTTCCTAGTGCTAGGTCATCATCTTCATCCAGCTCATCATCCTCTTCGTCCTCATCCAACTCTTCAAGCTCTAGTTCCAGCAGTGACTCTGAAGACTGTGATGATCCTATCATGGATAAAACATACATTCAGCCAAAGAATGACAGTGCATCTGACAGTGAAAATCAAGAACAAAGTGCCAGTGCAGCTGCTAATCATCCTACTACATCATCCACTACATTTGTTGCAGACACATCCACTACAGTATTGTCAGAAATTAAGCAACTCATCTTCGACTGTGAAATGATATAGATTCCTCATGTTTGAAACCTGTTAAGCTTTTAGGAATATATTTAGACAGTAGCGTGTTGGGATACACATGTCGATAATCTTTGTAAAAGCTCTCTAGAGTAATTTTTCTTTGAGGAAACTAAGAAACTGTGTAAATCATGAGGCATTGATCACAACATATTTTGGCCTCTTTCATATTCATCTATGTTATGGTGCTCGTCTTTGGGAAATTCCAGTGCTGCAAAAAAGCATTCCTGTGGCAAAACGAGCACTCAAGAACAATATGTAATATAAACGATGATGTATCCTGTAGAACTTACTTCACTAATCTAAAAATAATGACTTTGGCATGTCTATTCATCTTTCAAAACTTAATCTTTGTAAAAGAAAATCTATGTAAGTTCACAGTTAAAAGCCACAGTTATTTACAGTGTAAACTGTTCAAAAAGTTGCCTTTGTCTGTCAGACTGATGCCTGTGACCCTTTTTAAAAGAACTGTTGCTGAGTGGCTGAAAAGTTAGAGGTTTTACTCAACAAATGAGTATTTTATTTATAATGATTTTGGAAGTTTGAAATGAATTGTGAAAAACTTTATTTTGTATGTGACAATGCCTATTGTAAACCTGATTTATTTTATGGCTAATAAAAATCTTGAATCTTGAATCTTGAATTCGATTGGGAAAGATATTACTATTTTGACAAGTCCAGTAAAAAAGGAAGAAAGCGTATGGGTGAATGCTCAACAATGGCAGTAAAGAAGAAATCAACAGAAGAAAGCTCAAATTCCGGAAAAGAATACAAAAGGAACACAAAAGATGAAAAAGATAAGACCAGAAAGAAAAATGAAACAACCTTGCTCTGAAAAGTGTAGGATCAAATGTGCTTCAAAGTTCACGCAGAAGAGGAACGCCTTTACAGCTCTTCTCTGATTACTGGGCCTTGGGTGATCTGTGCAGCAAGCAAAGACAGTATAATATTGCAAAATAGTATGAAAAATATTCAACCAAGATATCAGTATGTACGTGTTGGTGATACCAGACCTCGACGACAAAACAATAATGCTTTCTGGGAAAGATATCAGAGTGTGCAAGGAATTTTTCAAAACACACTGGACATAATAAATGATCGACCTATTCGCACTGTACTTGTAAAACGTGATAAGTAGAGCCCGGATGTTAGGCAAAATGCCTTAATTTTGCCTATTCTGCCTTTTCTGGGTGTCAGTGCCTATTTCAATATCAATTGCTTATTTCATCCTATTTTATATGTTTTGCCAACAAGATTACCAATTTTTTATTTGAAATATTTAAAAATCCATGAATTAACATAATTAATTTTTTCAAACGAAAGTTTTGCAAGAATAAAGCTTATATATATTCAATATAATTATTATAATTTGAAGGTAACCCTTTTATTAAATCTAGCTTTAGTTCAAATACAATAGTGTGCTTCAGATATGCATCAGTAACAACAGTTGATGTAGAAAGGTCTTTCTTCATACTGGAAAATATTCTTTCAGAAAGAAAACAAAATTCAGAGTCAAAAAACTTCAAGAAATACATTAATCATGTGCAACCAGTGGAATATAAGTTTCTCAATTTCCTTGTATTATTTTTTTCATATAACTGTATAGGATTCCTATAATAGGAATAGGACTACACTATGCCTTTTTCGATTTTACGTGCCTATTTTTGTGTTTAATAGTGCCTTTTTGCCTGCCTATTTCAAGTATTATAAATGCCTGAACATCCGGGCTCTAGTGATAAGGTAGCGAATATTCTAATGGAAGAGGAAAAACGAGGCAAACATGGGAACCAGGCAACAGTTGACTTGCGTGTGTAAGAGAAGGAATGCGAAATTTAATTGAAACCATCCCAAAAATCGAAAGTCATTATACACGTGCAAACACCTCAAAACATTTACATTGGTAGCATAAAACAATTGCAGAGCTTCACAAAGACTACTTGAGTTATTGCAAAGAAAATAATCTCCCTCATGGAAATTATGTACCGTACTGTTTTATCGGGTTTTACCAATGAGTTTATTCTTTCTTTGTTCTTGAAAAGGATCAAATGCGATCTATATGCTTCACCTACACAAATGCTGAGGAGGAAGAAAAGAAGTATTGAAAGAGAAATATGATAATCACCTGAATGAAAAAGGAATTATCCCGGACAGAGAAAAAATGATAAAGAAAAGATGGATGATAATATACTACAGTTGTTGCAGTCTACGATCTACAAGCAGTAATGCAGTTGCCAAAAGGGGAAGTGTTCTGTTTTTATTACAAAACGAAACTGAACATATTGGAACTTCCACAATTTATGATTTGAAAGAAAATTTGTGTGAGTGTTATGTGGGATGAATCGAACGGAATAGAGGAGTGAATGAATTGGAACTTGCATTCTTAAATACTTAAGAGAGAAAACCGTCGGTGGTGAAAAAAGACGTCATATTTTACTCAGACAATTGCGCAGGGCAACAAAAAACAAGTTTATGATAGCATTGTATTCTTATGCTGTCCAGTTTCTGAATATTAGAAGTATAACACACAAATACCTCGAAGGGCACACACGCAGAACGAGGAGACACTGAGAAAAGGTGAATGGGACCTCCCTATGTATACTCAGAAGCTTTTCATTTCTGCCATCAAAATGGCTATTAAAGAAAGGTAGAACCATTCCATGTAAACGAGTTGTTGTTTGATGATTTCTCAAAAAGATTACAGAGTGATATTGGTCCAGTGATTTTCATGACATCTGTGAAGACAACTGAAAAGCTAAAATCCTGAAAAGTTGTAAAGGAATCTCCGAACTTGCTATATTACAAAACTTCATACTCAGGATGCTGATTTTCTGAGGCAGTGATAATAAAAAAGAAGAAGAAAAAATGAAATCGAATTACACCCTGCTTTCTCAGCTAGACCCGCATTTCTGAGAAGAAGTGATCTCATGGACTTGGTGCAAAAGAATTTGATACTGAAATTCTATAAGGGGTTCTATGAAAATCTTTAAACTGATACATAAACAGTTATCTGTAGGGGTGACATTTGTGAATCTCCATGAAATTCAAATTCGACTAATGAAACATGAACACTGGAATTTGAAAAATTATTCTTTATTATCTCTCAATTATTGAAATTATTTTTTCTAATACAGTACTTCAAAATAATTTTACATTCGTTTAAATTAGGCCTAAGCTTTTCTAACTTTATGATTCACCTTATTCACTTTGATGTAGGTGTACTTACTCCATTATAAAACAATAATTATTGGTAATTTCATCTTATGTTGCTGTATAGTCTGTTCGCGCAAATAGTGACCCTCCAGCAAAGATGGAAAAATGGCTTTATCTCGACCCAATATATAGGCTCAAAATTATAGAAAATATTCTGCTCAATTTGAACCTTTATTGACCGAGCTGGAGTTATTTTCCCATCTTGCCGGAGACAATATCTTTGTGCGACCAGAACTATAATAAATTGTCTTGATAGGAAAGAAAGAGTTTGTAATGTATTCTGTGACAGTAGAAGTAGATTGACAATACTCTTAATTGGCGAAACTCTATATATTTTAATTTAATTTACAAGCTCAGAATTATATGCAAAATTAATTTAAAACACAGAACTAAGTTATGTTATGTTTTGTTCATAATAATTTACAAGACAAAATTATTTTGATGGAATAATCAATTATAATAGTCTCAGTTTCTTCGAAAGATCCTAGTTTCTTATAGATCAAGTTTATCTAAGATTGCAAGTTTTCAATAAATCATGCCATTATTCATTTTTTGTGTGATGAAACTGTTTTTAATTCGTTCCCTACCCTGACATAATTATAAAAATTGATTTATTCTATTTACAACAACGTCACAAGTTGGCCTGGTACACTCTTACATTAGTTATTTTGCAACAAGAATGTCACAAGTTGGTAAAGGTTTTTTAGAAAGGTATTGGAGGTGAAACTAAATTAGTGGATGTAATTATTGCAATCAAATTCCATTTTCAAGAGTATATTGTGCACTAATAAAGCTAAACTACCTTCACAATAAGTATTCTATAATGGTTATAGGTCATAGAAATCTTGAAATGCTTCTCCTGAAAAACTTTAAAATTTGAGATGTGACATTCTTGTCGCAAATGAGCGATTTATTTATGATTGAAAATTTATCAACGTTGAGTGTATTTCAAGTGATAGAATCCTTTTATAATAGGCAAACACAAATGTTGTGCGCAGAACTCCTCCATGTTCTTTTTCAACCGCTTTTCTGATCGTTCTTGTCTCATTTGAAAGTTTTCATTTGAGTGGACGTCTCATAAGGTCTTAAATTTTGATAAAGTCATCGTGTACGATGACCGATGAGGAGGAGGAGGAGGAGGAGGAGGAGGAGGAGGAGGAGGAGGAGGAGGAGGGAGGAGGATGAGGAGGAGGAGGAGGAGATGGATTAAGCAGGGGAGGAAATCTTTCACTTTGAAAGGTTTTCTCACTGCAGTGATATTATTCATTTTTGATTATGAATGGGTTTGGTAGATTTTTGAGAAGATAATTCTGTTCGAAATGAAATCTTCTATACAATTAGTGATCAGCATATTTTGGCTGCAATAGACTGTTAAAAAGTTACAAGTATTGACAAAACATTGATTAGGATTATTGTATGAACTCACTTATTTCCCAAACAAATTCTTCATCCCATATATTATGTCTTCGTTTTTTGATTATCAATGGAGGAGAATTTACATGGTATTGAAAAAGATTCAAACAACTAAAATATAATTCCCTAATTTAATGGAACCACAATAGATGAATAGGCAAAAAAAATAGGCAAATAGTTACAGGCAAAAAATATTGAACATATTCCTATGAAAATACGAAATTTTCATTCTTCGAAGTATCTCTTATCTATGCTTTTGAGAATGTTTTCTATACATAAAATTACAAATAATTATATTTTCTACAAAAATTGTAATAAGTATAATTCTGCTACTATGTACCATTTGGAAGTTATAGTCGAAATATCTATAGAAAATTTGCTGATAATACGAGTTACCAATACTTTGAGACTAGATAACGTCCATATTTAGAACTTTATCAACAATTTCAATATTCTATCTTGTTGTAAATTTAATTTTCTACAAAATTGGTCCTTTGTAAAAATAAGCTACAACGAACCGTTCAAAAGTTATAAGCAAAAAACTGTATCAACTACCCAATCCGCTGAGAACCATCAGACGTGAAATCTGAGGCTTTCACTGGAGCAGCTTCAGAAGGTGGTCAGATTGCAAGTAGTACAGCCCGCGCGATCTAGCGTCATTATTTGTAACTAATGCACGTTTCGACCGCTAGCTTCAAATTTTGTTTCAATCGTTTTCAAAGTTATAGTTTTGATTTTATTCACAAAAGACCATCTATTAGGTCATGATATTGATAAATTACGAGTATTGAGAGTTAAAAGACCTTAAAAAGCACCGTGCAGACCAATTTTCATGACATAAAAGCCTCAAAATTTCATAAAATCTAACAAACTTGAACTCTGGAGTCGGTTATGGGTTTATTGTTTTTTGCGAATAACTTTATCACAACCGTCTATTGTATCAGAATATGGAAGAGGATCAAATGTGTAGATAATATTATATTTTACCTGTTTAGATTCAAAGGTTCTCACAAAATTATCGAATAAGAGTAAAAAATACGTCTAGAGATGAAGCGATTTTGTTTTACCGGTAGGTCTATAACTCGACGTGAAACAATATTATTATACTTTATCTGAGCTATTTCACCTGGATTCCTAGAAGATTTTATCTTATTTATGATTATCCTAATGAGAAATATTACATATAACATTGGTGAAGTATGGAAACGTTCAACAAATCTTCTTGATCAAATCTTTTCTGAAGTCAAATGAAAGCTTCTTCACATACAACTCAAAATATTGGCTTTCTGCTGAAAGATACAACAAAATATGTTATAACATGATTTGTTAAGCATTTTATTGTCTAAAATTCATGTTATGTAACATTCTTAGTCAAAATGAAGCTCAAGGGCAGGATTTAGTAAAAACTTCAACCTTTTTTACACCTTGACTAACGTTTCAACTATTTTAAAAGGAATTCCTGAGCGAATTAATTAATTAAGTGTCTATTTCTCACATATAAATCAATAGTATTTCATGAAAGTAAACACAATTTTATCAAAAAGCTTGAGAATTGGTCATATCAATCCTTCAGAACACGCATGTTCCTTTTTGGAAAGTCAAAAACACAAAACAAAGTCTAGGTTGAATCTTACTTTCTTGCTAAATCAAAAAGTGCTTAATTACACAAAATTTTGTTTTTGTAAACCTTTTACACCTCTACTAATGGTTTAACTCTATTGAAAACGAACTATATTTAAACGAAAGGGCGTATGGGGTAATAATCCCCATGGAAAGGGGGTCCGGGGTTCCTCCCGGAATAAAGCTTTGAAATATTACGTAAAAAAATGTAAGTTCAAGCTTCATTTTGTTTATCTAAAATCTCAATACTATAATATTATTGATAGGCCCGCTATTTCTAATTATTCATCCGATCTTTGGGGGGGCCTAGGCCCCCCTGCCTCCCCCAAATGGCGCCCCTGTGGAAGAAGAAGGATGAGGATTAGATTTGACTATTCATTTTACTCATGTAGATTATAAAACAAATTAGCTTAAATTCTTTTATTCTGCAAGTTGAAAATTAATGTAATTTATAGATGAATATTGTAAGGCTAGGAGTACACCGGTTAGTCAAGACAAGACAAGACAAGACAAGACGAGATGTCGTCATGTCATGTTTAGTCACAGTAATTCACATATTTGCTTATGAAGAAGTTCATAAGAAATTCAAGAATACAAGGTAGGCTATTTTGAAGACATTCGGATGTATGGGATTTACTGTACATCACTTTATTGGTGTAGAATATTCACTAATCAACACAATTCTATTGAGTAATCAAGAAATTGTTAAAAAAAATTGTTTGGCAATGAGAACATTGACACATTGAGATAGCTTATTCTTTTTGGAAAAACAAAAATACGCAAAACAAGGTCTAGCCTATCCTATTACCATAGAATCTTTACTTTCATGCTTCATCATACAAGCTTATACTTTTCAAATGATTTGGAAACTCTGACGTGAATGTAATATTGGTAGAATTCCACCTCATAAAATCCGAGAAATTGATTCATTCTAGTAAAATTAATAACACAATTATTCACAATATTATTATGACTGCAATAAACCGTTGAAGTGTTATTGACAAAACATTGATAGGATGTTTGTATAAACTAGAAACAAACTAATTTATCAAATATCGATAAAGTAATAGTTATCTGGAGAATGTTTTCGAACATTCACAGATTTTCAGAGTATAAAATTGTTGAAAAGGATATCATGAGTTGAATCTTCCTAATATTGATTAATTTAAAAGTTACAGACAAAAAAATGAGTAAAGATTTTGCTGAGAATATGAATGAGCAATTATTTAAAGTTCAATAACTCTCTTATTTAACGATATAGAAGTCTTTCCTGTACACCAAATTGTAGGGAATTTAATTTTCTGGAAGAATTATCATGGGAAAAGTTTGCTACAATCCATCATTAAAAAGTTATAGTCGAAAAATGGATAGAAACTTGGCTGAGAATATGAATTACCATTCTTATAAGGCTCGATTACGTCTTCATTTCAGGTATTATCGGGATAGTATTTATCGTATCTTATAGAAAATTTAATGTTCTACCAAATTGATCCTTTGCGAAAATTAGCTGCGATGGACCGTTCAAAAGTTATAAGCGAAAAACCGTATCAACTACCAATTTACGTTAGCTTGGCATGAAATATCTCAAGGCTTCCCGAGAAGCTTCAGAAGGTGGACAGATTACAAATCGTACAGCGCGCGACACCTAGCGGGATTTCTTTAAACTACTAGGCACTAGTTCGAGTTCAAAACCGCCTAGATGTCAGTAGACTACAGTCTCGAAATTCCCTCGACGATTTCAAATTGAATGTCTAATCGGTTTTCAAGTTATAAATTGGCTTTTATTCACAAATAACCATATATTAGCTTCAAATATAGATAAATTATGATGATAAATACTTAGTAAAACATGAGTGTATTATTTAGGCCACTTATTGTGACATAAAATCTTCAAAATTACATAGAATACGATAACTAGAATTCTTGAGACGGTTATGAGTTTTTGTTTTTCGCAAATAACTTCTCAACCATTAATTTAATCAAAATTTGATAAAGGAGAAAATTTATAGGAAATTAAATTTTCTATCAGGTTCAATCCTCAAATCTCTCTATAATAATCGATTGAAGCAACAATCTACATCAAGATGTAGAAGTAATACGCTTTACAAGTAAATTTGTAAAACAAATTCACTTTATTAGAGTTATTTCCCCTTGATTTGTATGCCATATCGCTATATAGAATACTTAAATAAGTATTCAAATGTATATGAGCGTTAAATATAAATATAATTGTAGTACTGAACAGTTCTACTTCGTTAAATTATTCTGTTAAAGCGATAATAGTGAGTCGTAGCTATGTTCTCTGGAGTCTTTTTATGAAAGTTTCTTCACATTCATTTCAAAATATTGGCTTTCTGCTACAAGATACATCAAAATATGAGTCAACATAAGTCATAGAGCATTTTATTCTCTACAAATCATGTCATGTGGCAATATTTGTCAAATACAAACTGAAGCTCGTCTAAAGTTACAACTCTATTCAAAATGAATGCTTGAGCAAATAAACCGATTTATCTGTTATTCGCTATCATACAGATCAAGAATATTGAACAAAAAACATAATTTTATTATTAAATTTGATTATTTGTCTTGTGTAGCAATACTTGAGTACACGCTTGTTTCTTTCCGGAAAGTCAAATAAGCAAAACAAAGTCTAGGTTGAATCTTATTATCTTCCTCAATCAAAAAAAGTTTAAATTCTAAAAAATTTCGGGAATCTCGCTTGCAAACTTTATGGAAATGATATTTCTGTTGAAAACACTCATTTCAACTTATTAAATGTCAAGAAAATTGCTGTATCTTGCAGAAAACTTAGTTTTGATGCAATAGCTATCTAAATAAGTGCTTTTCTATTAGCATATGAAGTTAGCTTATCGCTGCTTTTCGGGGTCTTCACTTGCTATTAATAGTTATTATCAGTTTATTATCAGCATATTATCAGTTATATTATCAGCATAAATTATTATCAGTTCATCATAGATTTTGGAAGATATTTTAGTAAGATTAGTAAGATTAGATCCACGTATTGCAAATAATTTTGTGTGAGGCAAACAACTACATTGTCAGACTTTATTATTATATTATCATATTACTATTATTTTCATCTAACATTATTGTTATTACTTGTATGAACTATGAATTAACTATTTGTATGATGATTCTCATTTATGACACTATGTAACTTCTATGTAATATTTTTGTGTAATTGATTCTATATGTACTGTATTATCCTTTATTATGATATTTTTTCAAATTGTTTTTTGTCCAGTGTATTGCCAAAGTGGAAATAAATTATTTATTTATTTATTTAGATAGCTTTTTAACACCTTAATCTACCTTTTATAATGCCTTGAAAATAATCAAAAGTACCTATACTATTAAACTCTCTATAAGACAGGCTGATTCTGCAGCCAATAATAATACAATAAGTTGAATAATACTGATCTTCACATTTTAATGGGTGATAATAATCTACGAAAAAGACATTAGGCCGGTTCATGAGCTCGATTTAGCAGTCCTAGACTAAAACGGTTGGCCACCGTAGCATCGACAAACGTTAGCCTCGACACTATGTACTAAGGGCTCTCTATGCTGCTAACCCACTAACCTGTCGAGACAAACGTTTGTCGATGCTACGGTAGCCACCCGTTTCAGTCTAGGGCTTGGCTAAATCCTGAGCTCATGAACCGGCCCTAAATATCACTAAATTACAGTGCCAAAAAAGTCGAAATTCATACTTCTGAACCATGAATTTTGAGACCCATTCTTCATGGTTTCAATTTAGCTAGTTTTGTTCCATAATACTAGGCTACTATCCTTCAAATATAACCAGATTCATCTAATTTGACGCTTGGCATTAGATATATAGATCGATAGATATTATTTCTTTGCCATCGAACTCTATACGGTCATCAGCAACGTCAAGAAATAATATCATCTCTGTTTATCTAATACCAAGCGTCAAATTGAATGAATCCTTCTTCAACTTTGAAAAGAAGAAGAAGAAGAAAGGAAAGAAGAGAAAGAAGAAGAAGAAGAAGAAGAAGAAGAAGAAGAAGAAGAAGAAGAAGAAGAAGAAGAAGAAGAAGGAGAGAAGAAGAAGAAGAAGAAGAAGAAAGAAGAAGAAGAAGAAGAAGAAGAAGAAGAAGAAGAAGAAGAAGAAGAAGAAGAAGAAGAAGAAGGAAGAAAAAAGGAGGAGGAGAGGAAGAAGAAGAAGAAGAAGAAGGAGGAGGAGGAGGAGGAGGAGGAGGAAAAAAGAAGAAGAAGAAGAAGAAGAAGAAGAAGAAAGAAGAAGAAGAAGAAGAAGAAGAAGAAGAAGAAGAAGAAGAAGAAGAAGAAGAAGAAGAAGAAGAAGAAGAAGAAGAAGAAGGAGGAGGTAAAGACGACTAATGAAAACAGGTGGAAAAGAGAAGAAGGACAAGTACAAGAAGAAGAAGGAGGAGGAGAAGAAGGAGAATTATTGGAAACTATTTTCATGTAGTTCAATAGTCGCAGAACTTTGCGACCTGGAATGTCTTGGTAGCAGGGCCGTCGAGAGGATACCGGTATTTAAAAAAAAAAACTAAGAGCTTTCTTCATATAGAAGAAGTATATAGTTATACTGTATATACTAACAGTGTGGCCATTGGAGGTTACACGTTTGATTGGTAAGCTCGACAAATCCATTTTACCATTTGAAAGTTATAGTGAAAAGATAGGTAGAGGCTTGGCTGAGATTACGAATGACTAATTGTTTTACGCATGATAAATTCTCCAATTCATAGTTTATTTCAAATAGAGTAAATTCATCTTGTAGAACATTTAATTTTCTATGAATTTGATCCTTTGCAAAAATTGATTAAGATGAACCGTTTAGAAGTTATAAGCTAGAAACTGTATCAACTACCTACCAATTCACATGAACTATCAGCCATGTAATACAATACAATTTGATTGACGCTCTATAACTTCTCTAATTACAAGTAAATTCAAAATTCAGATAATTCATCTTGTAGATAATTGAGTTTTCTACAAAATTTGTCCTTTGCAAAAATGAGCTAAGATGAGTCGTTTAAAAGTTATGAGCAAAAAGCTGTATCAACTGTGTCATGTCTCCAATCTCAAGGCTTTAGCCTGAGAAGCTACACGAGATGGAAAGATTACAAATAGTACAGCCCGCGACATCTAGCGGTTTCTCTTGGAACTACTAGCACATAGTTCACGTTCAAACCGCTAGATGCAGTACACTACAGAAAGAAAACTCCCTCGACGATTTCAAAATTATACGTTTAATCGTTTATCGAGTAATAAATTGGCTTTTATTCATAAATAAACATCTTTCAGCTTCTAATATCATTAAATAATGAGAGAAAAGAGTTGGAAGAACATAAAAAGCATTGATTAGGCCAATTTCCGTGACTTAAAAGCTTCAAAATGTCATATAGAATGCGATGACTTGAACTCTATGAGCTTTTGTCTTTCGCAAATAACTTCTCAGCCATTTATTAAATCATGGTAGATGAACAAATTTGTAAAATATTTGATTTTCTATGAGGTTTATTTTTAAAATTACTAGAAATCTATTGAAAAAACAAAATACCGTACGTCACGAACTGAAGGTACGGTAATACGATTTTTGTTTAAAGCTTGTGAAATATTGTACTGTATCAGAAATATCTATCCTGTATTTCAATGCCATAAGTACTTGAATGAAGCATTCCTATGTAAAATACATCCTTGAATATGATTGCAGTACTGAAAAGTCCATTTAAACCCTTTTTCTTTTAGAGCCAAAGTAAACGAATCATTCTGTTATCTTGATGAATGCGTCTTCACATTCACCTTAAAATATTGCATTATTTCTCCTTCAAGATAGGCCTCATCGAATTATGTGATAAACATGGAAACTTTTATTGTCTACAAATCATATCATTCAGCAATAGTGTTAAATAAAGTCGTCAATCTCGACATAAAGATCAAGAACATTTAACAAAATACAATATTTTATCAAGAAATTCGATCATTCGTCATGTAACAATGCAAAATCACTAGAAATCTATTGAAAAAACAAAACACCGTACGTCACGAACTAAAGGTAATGCGATTTTTGTTTAAAACTTGTGAAATATTGTACTGTATCAGAGATTTTTATCCTGTATTCCAATGCCATAATTATGTACTTGAATGGAGCATTCCTATGTAAAATACATTCTTGAATATTATTGCAGTACCGGTACTGAAAAGTTCATTAAACACTTTTTCTTTTAGAGCCTAATAACATAGAGTAACTATACTTGTTATCTGTGCTAATAAGTAAACGAATCATTCTGTTATCTTATGAAAGCGTCTTCACATTCATCTTAAAATATTCGCTTATTTCTCCTTCAAGATATAGGCCTACATCAAATTATGTGATAAAATTATTCGTGGGAAATTTTATTCTCTACAAATCATGTCATTCAGCAATAGTTGTCAAATACAAGCTGAGAAGGACAGGATTTTATAAGAACTTGAACAAAGTTCCTTTTCTACACTTTGACAAACGCTTCAACTCTATTAGGCCTATTTTGAGGTGAATGCTTAAGCAAATAACCCGATAAAGTCGTCAATCTCGACATAAAGATCAAGAACATTTAACAAAATACAATATTTTATCAAGAAATTTGATCATTTGTCATGTAACAATGCTTTAGAACATGCTTGATTTTATTTGAAAAGTCAAAATAAGCAACTCAAAGTACAGGTACCGTAGAACTTTACTTTCCTGCTTGATCTTAAAATGATTAAATTTTGCAAAATTCTACTGACTCATGCTTGCAAACATTATGGAAATGTTGTTAATTATAAAAACCGTTCATTTAACTCATAAAATGACAAGGAAATTGGTTTATCTTGTCGGTAAAGTTGATTTCAATGCTAAATTCTAGTACCGTACCGTATTCATAAGAAGTGTTTGCTATTCTCGGCTTTAGAGGGCTTTTTCAACGTCATAGCGATATTAGTAATCGATAATATTATTAAGAAATGATTATTTGTGAATAAAAGCCAGTTTATAACTTGTTTAAAAAGATGTTTGTGAAGTTATTTACGAGAAACAAAAACTCATAACCGACTCCAGAGTTCAAAAGTTATCAGATTCTATGTGATTTTGAAGCTTTTATGTCTCAAAAACTGGCCTAAACAGTATTTTTATTCCCTACTGAGTCTCTATTATCATAATTCACCAATATTTGGAGCTAAGATATGGTTATTTGTGAATAGAAGCCAATTCATTACTTTAAAACTGATTATACACATAATTTTGAAATCGTCGAGGGAATTGCGAGACCGTAGTCTACTGACATCTAGGCGGCTTGAACTCGAACTAGTGCCTAGTAGTTTGTAGAACTTCCGCTAGGTGTCGCGCGCTGTACGATTTGTAATCTGTCCATCTTCTGAAGCTTCTCGAGTGAAAGCCTTCTATTCGGATTACAGGTAAGTAAATTGGTAGTTGATACGGTTTTTCGCTTATAACTTTTGAACGGTTCATCGTAGCTAATTTTTGCAGAGGATCAATTTTGTACAACATTAAATTGTCTACAAGATTCAATGTTGATATTTATAAATTTCGAATTAGAGAATTGATCAAATCTCAAAGAAATAATCATTGACATTATCAGTCAAATCTCTACCTATTTTTCGACTACAACTTTTTAATCATGAATGGTAGCAGAATTTTACTAATTATTAATTTTGTAGAAATGAAAGTACCTAAAACCTGTTGTATAGAAACATTCATGAGCCTCATATTTCGTCTACTCATTCAGCTATATATGGTACCGTAAACTGGTGCAACTTTAGGCCAGTCGGTGCAACTTTTTTTACCCATTGAAAAATTTCGTACCAAAGCTTTATCGACTCAACAATAACTGTTTCATGCAGAAAATAAAATAAGAATATCTCTTTATTGCTCTATATGTTGTCAAAACCGTACTAAAGTTTCAAATTTATGAATATTGATTTGTATTTGATTTGTGTAATTTTTATGAACATTAACACAAAAAATGCCAATCTTTTAACTTTGGTCTAGGTCAAAGTTGTCCCATATTTGCAAAACATAATTTTTAAACAGTCTATTAATGTTCAAGAGGATAACGAAGTTGATAAAAAGAATTCCTGGGTCAAGAGCCTACAAAGACTGAATTGATGAGCATCTGGAAAAACGCCTAGCAGATATCAAAGCTTAATATTGAGTTAATTAACTTATATGTCTATTTTCAATGAGTAACATAAATCTTGAGACACACCTGAGTTCGTAATTATTCGTGTAATTCCTCATATTTAGAAACAGTGCAACATTGCAGCGGCGCCGACTTCATGGGATTATTGGGGGGGCAAAGTCCACCAGAAAGGTCTCTAGGGGATGTCATCTAAAGAGCATTGTCAATATATGAGTTTACTATAAAAAAAGAAAACGTTATTTCGTACGGAAGTTTGTAATATTATCTGTTACACTACATTCAACTTGCTATTTTACTATAATCTTGATATTTATTTTATTTGTACTATATAATTATATGATTAAAGAAAGGAAAGTGGGAAAGTTATACTGTACATAAAACAAACAATATCCAGTTTTAATTAAAGAATTTCTTGCAAAATCTTCATATCGACGACTCATATCCGGTGTTTACAGGCGCCAGTTGGCATTGAAAATAGTAAACAAACAAATAAGAAGTCTGATATATTTATGCTTTGTGAAAGCACAGATAAAGGACACATCCTTTATCTGTCTTTATCTGTGCTGGAAGTAATCTTTCAAAATAATGCAGTATTATTTCTGTTCAAATTAATGATACAGATTCGAATACACTGAAAAATGCATTAGCTAGACAGGTCATCGGTTTGTATAAAACTTTCTGGGATTCGTACTTGGCCTGTTGGCCGTTTTGATGTAATTCTTTTGGTATGAATATTGGGGGGGGGGCAAAATACATGAATTGCCCCCCTGAGTAATTATTGGGGGGGCAGAAAGTGCCTTGCCCCCCCTAAGTCGGCGCCACTGCAACATTGCCCAGATAAACTTTCATTAAAGTAAGATAAATAAGATAAACATTTCTGCATTAAAATAATATGAAAAAATGACTGGCCTAATGTTGCCCCAAGTCCGGGCAACATTGAACTACTGGTAAAAACATTTTTATGGTGTCATACAATTATAAAATTCCAATTTCGACCACACCCATCAATAATATCTATATCAATAGAGAAATATATTAAAAAAAGAACAAATTCTCTTGTAGTTTTGATCTTATTTGACTGATTCTTGTAAATTAAAAGAAGATTGATTAAGTTTGATGTTGAAAATTGGCCTAAAGTTGCAACAGTTCACCGGTAACACCTATTGAACACTTATAATCAGATTCATTTAATTTGACGCTTGGTATTAGATAGATAGATAGATATTATTTCTTGGCGTTGGTGATGACCGTATAGAGTTCGATGACAAAGAAATGATAACTCTCTTTCTATCTATCTATCTATCTATCTATTCATCTATCTATCTATCTATCTATCTATATATCTATATATCTAATGCCAAGCGTCAAATTAGATGAATCTGGTTATATTTGAAGGATAGTAGCCTATTACGGAATGAAATTAGCTGAATTGAAACCATGAAGAATGGGTCTCAGAATTCATGGTTCGATCAGAAGTATGTATTTCTACTTTTTAGACACTATAATTTAGTGATATTTGATGTCTTTTCGTAGATTATTTTCACCCATTAAAATGTGAAGATGAGTATTATTCAACTTATTAGCTGCAGAATCAGCCTGTCATATTATATAGGGTTTAATAGTATACTTTTGGTTATTTTCAAAGCATTATAAAAAGTAGATTGAAGTGTTAAAAAGCTCATAATATTATCTTACTGAAATACCTCCCAAAATCTATGATAAACTGATTATAATATGCTGATGATAAACTGATAATATAGCACCACAAAACTGAAGACCCCGAAAAGCAGCGATAAACTATAACTTCATTATGCTAATAGAAGAGTACTTATTTACATAGCTATTGCACCAAAACTAGGTTTTCTGCAAGATACAGCAATTTTCTTGACATTTAATAAGTTGAAATTGGAGTTTTCATCAGAAATATCATTTCCATAAAGTTTGTAAGCTAGATTTCCGAAATTTTTTAGAATTTCAAAACTTTTTGATTGAGGAAGATTATAAGATTCAACCTAGACTATGTTTTGCTTATTTGACTTTTCGGAAAGAAACAAGCGTGTACTCAAGTATTGCTACAAGACAAATAATCAGATTTAATGATAAAATTGTGTTTTTTGTTCAATATTCTTGATTTTTTTGTTGGGAATGACAGCTAAATCCGTTTATTTGCTCAAGCATTCATTTTGAATAGAGTTAACGTCTGTCGAGGTGCAGAAAGGAACTTTGTTCAAGTTTTTACAAAATCCTGTCCTTCAGTTTGTATTTGACAAATATTGCCACATGACATGATTTGTAGAGAATAAAATTCTCTATGACTTATGTTGGCTCATATTTTGATGTATCCTGTAGCAGAAAGTCAATATTTTGACAAGAATGTGAAGAAACTATCATAAAAAGACTCTAGAGAACAGACGACTCACTATTATCGCTTTAACAGAATAATTTAACGAAGTAGAACTGTTCAGTACTACAATCATATTTATATTTAACGCTCATATACATTCGAATACTCATTTAAGTAGTCTATAAATGGTGATATGGCATACAAATCAAGGGGAAATAACTCCAATGAAGTAAATTTGTTTTACAAATAAGTTGTAAAGCGTATTACTTCTACATCTTGACGTATTTTGTTCCTTCAATCGATCATTTTAGAAAAAAAATTGGGGCTTGAACCTGATAGAAAATTCAATTTTCTATAAATTTAATCCTCTATCAAATTTTGATTGAATGATTGGTTGAGAAGTTATTTGCGAAAAACAAAACCTCATTACCGACTCCAGAGTTCAAAAGTTATCAGATTCTATGTGATTTTGAAGCTTTTATGTCCCCAAAAATGGCATAAACAATAATTTCATGTTCTACTAAGTTTTTATCATCATAATTCTTCAATATTTGAAGCTAATATATGATTATTTGTGAATAGAAGCCAATTTATAACTTTAAAACTAATTATACACATAATTTTGAAGCCGTCGAGGGAATTTCCAGACTGTAGTTTACTGGCATCTAGCGGTTCAAACTTGAACTAGTGCCTAGTAGTTTGAAGAACTCCCGCTAGGTGTCGCGCGCTGTACGATTTGTAATCTGTCCATCTTCTGAAGCTTCTCGGGTGAAAGCCTTCAGATTACACGTAAATTGGTAGTTGATACGGTTTTTCGCTTATAACTTTTGAACGGTTCATCGTAGCTAATTTTTGCAAAGGATCAATTTTGTAGAACATTAAATTGTCTACAAGATTCGATATTGATATTTTGAATAAATTTCGAATTAGAGAATTGATCAAATCTCAAAGAAATAGTCATTGACATTATCAGTCAAATCTCTACCTATTTTACGACTACAACTTTTTAATCATGAATGGTAGCAGAATTTTACTAATTATTAATTTTGTAGAAATGAAATTACATTAAACCTGTTGTACAGAAACATTCACGAGCCTCATATTTCGTCTACTCATTCAGCTATATACGGTACCGTAAACTGGTGCATCTTTAGGCCAGTCGTTTTTTTACCCATTGAAAAATTTCGTACCAAAGCTTTATCGACTCAACAATAACTGTTTCATGCAGAAAATAAAATAAGAATCTCTCTTTATTGCTCTATATGTTGTCAAAATCGTACTAAAGTTT
This sequence comes from Laodelphax striatellus, assembly GCA_017141395.1. Classification (NCBI taxonomy): domain Eukaryota; kingdom Metazoa; phylum Arthropoda; class Insecta; order Hemiptera; family Delphacidae; genus Laodelphax; species Laodelphax striatellus. Next base: position 1,722,670 of record CM029543.1, on the reverse strand, counting down.
CAAATTTATAAGTATTGATTTGTGTAATTTCTATGAATATAAACACAAAAAATGCCAATCTTATAACTTTGATCTGGATCAAAGCTGTCCCATATTTGCACAACATAGTTTTTTAACAGTCTATTAATGTTCAAGAGGACAACAAAGTAGATAAAAAGAATTCCTGGGTCAAGAGCCTACAAAGGCTGAATTGATGAGCATCTGGAAAAATGCCTAGCAGATGATATCAAAGCTTAATATTGAGTTAATTAACTTATATGTCTATTTTAAATGCTAGGAGTAACGTAAAACTTGAGACAAACCTGAGTTCGTAATTATTCCTGTAATTTCTCATATTAGAAACAGTGCAACATTGCCCAGATATTAATTTCTGCATTAAAATAATGTAAAAAAATGACAGGCTTAATGTTGCCCCAAGTCCGGACAACAAATTGAACCACTGGTAAAAACATTTTTATGGTGTCATACAATTATAAAATCCCAATTTCGACCACACCCATCAATAATAGCTATATCAATAGAGAAATATATAAAAAAAAAATAACAAATTCTCTTGTAGTTTTGATCTTATTTGACTGATTCTTGTAAATTACAAGAAGATTGATCAAGTTTGATGTTGAAAATTGGCCTAAAGTTGCACCAGTTCACCGGTTACACCTATTGAACACTTATAATCGGATTCATTTTATTTGACGCTTGGTATTAGATGGATAGATATTATTTCTTGACGTTGCTGATGACCGTAGAGTTCGATGGCAAAGAAATAATATCTCTCTTTCTATCTATCTACATAATTATCTATTGTCAATCGTCAAGTTATTATTTCTTTACGTTGCTAATGACCGTGGAGCTCGATAGCAAAGAAATAATATCTCTCTTTCTATCTATCTATCTATCTATCTATTTATATCTATTTATATATCTAATGCCAAGCGTCAAATTAGATGAATCTGGTTATATTTGAAGGATAGTAGTTTATTATTGAATGAAATTAGCTGGATAGAAACCATGAAGAATGGGTCTCAGAATTCATGGTTCAGAAGAATGAATTTCTACTTTTTTGGCACTATAATTTAATGATATTTAATGTCTTTTCGTAGATTATTTTCACCCATTAAAATGTGAAGATGAGTATTATTCAAGTTATTGGATTATTATTGGCTGCAGAATCAGCCTGTCTTATTATAGACAGTTTAATAGTATACTTCTTTTGTTTATTTTCAAAGCATTATAAAAGGTAGATAAAAGTGTTTAAAAGCTCATAATATTATCTTACTAAAATATCTCCCAAAATCTATGATAAACTGATGATAATATGTTGATAATAAACTGATAATATAGCACCTCAAAACTGAAGACCCCGAAAAGCAGCGATAAACTATAACTTCATTTTATGGTAATAGAAGAGCACTTATTTACATACGGTAGCTATTGCATCAAAACTGGGTTTTCTGCAAGATACAGCAATTTTCTTGACATTAAATAAATTGAAATGAGTGTTTCTATCAAAAATATCATTTCCATAAAGTTTGCAAATAAGTTGAAATGAGTGTTTTCATCAAATATCATTTCCATAAAGTTTGAAAGCGAGATTCCGAATTTTTCAGAATTTGAACACTTTTTAATTGAGGAAGAAAGTAAAATTCAACCTAGACTTTGTTTTGCTTATTTGAATTTCCGGAAAGAAACAAGCGTGTTCTAAAAGTTTTTCTACACGACAAGTATTCAAATTTATTGATAAAATTGTGTTTATTGTCCAATATTCTTGATCTGTATGACAGCGAATAACAGCTAAATCAGTTCATTTGCTCAAGCATTCATTTTGAATAGAGTTGAGACTTTAGACGAGCTTCAGTTTTATTAAATTTGACAAATATTGCCACATATATGACATGATTTGTGGAGAATAAAGTGCTCTATGACTTATGTTTGCTCATATTTTAATGTATCTTGTAGCAGAAAGCCAATATTTTGAAATGAATGTGAAGAAACTTTCATAAAAGACTCTAGAGAACAGACGACTCACTATTATCGCTTTAACAGAATAATTTAACGAAGTAGAACTGTTCAGTACTACAATTATATTTATATTTAACGCTCATATACATTTGAATACTTATTGAAGTAGTCTATATGGCGATATGGCATACAAATCAAGGGGAAATAACTCCAATGAAGTAAATTTGTTTTATAAATAAGTTGTAAAGTGTATTACTTCTACATCTTGACGTATTTTGTTTCTTCAATCAATGATTTCAGAAAAAATAGGGCTTGAAACTGATAGAGAATTCAATTTTCTATAAATTTATTCCTCTATCAAATTTTGATTGAATGGTTGAGAAGTTATTTGCGAAAAACAAAACCTCATAACCGACTCCAGAGTTCAAAAGTTATCCGATTCTATGTGATTTTGAAGCTTTTATGTTCCAAAAACTGGCTTAAACAATACTTTTATGCTCTTGTAAGTCTTTATTATCATAATTCACCAATATTTGAAGCTAATATTTGGTTATTTATAAATAGAAGCCAATTTATAACTTTAAAACAGATTATACACATAATTTTGAAGCCGTCGAGGGAATTTCCAGACTGTAGTTTACTGGCATCTAGCGGTTTAAACTAAAACTAAAGCCTAGTAGTTTGATGAACTCCCGCTAGGTGTCACGCGCTGTACGATTTGTAATCTGTCCATCTTCTGAAGCTTCTGGAGCTTCAGAAGCGGTGAGATAATTTTTCATGCCTAGCTAACGTAAATTGGTAGTTGATACGGTTTTTCGCTTATAACTTTTGAACGGTTCATCGTAGCTAATTTTTGCAAAGAATCAATTATGTAGAACATTAAATTTTCTACGAGATACAATGAATACTATTTTGATAATACCTAAAATTAAGAAGAAATCGAGCCTTATAAGAATGATAATTCGTTTTATCAGTCTAATTTCTATCAATTTTTCGACTACAATTTTTTAATAGTGCATTGTAGCAAACTTTTCCTTTCATAATGTTTCCAGACAATGGAATTCCTACGATTTGGTGTACAGGAAAGACTTCTATATCGTTAAATAAGAGAGTTATTGAACTTTTAATAATTGCTCTTTTGTATTTTCAGCAAAATGTTTACTCATTTTTTGTCTGTAACTTTAAATTAATCAATTTTAGGATAATTCAACTCATGGTAACTTTTTCAACAATTTTAAACTCTGAAAATCTATGAGTTTTCGGAAACATACTCCAGATAACTACAATTTTATCGATATATTTGAAAAAATGGGTTGTTTTTAGTTTCAAAGTACAAACATCCTATCAAAGTTTTGTCAATAAATCTTCAACGGGGTTTATTGCAGTCATAATAATATAGTAAATTGTGTTAATAATTTCACTAGAATGAATCAATTTCTCGCATTTTATGCGGTAGAATTCTATCAATATTACATTCACGCATTGGTTCAAGTCAGAGGTTTCAAATCATTTTGAAAAATGAGCTTGTATGATGAAGCATGAAAGTAAGATTCTATAATAGGCTAGAATCCGCTAGATAGACCTTGTTTTGCGTATTCTTGTTTTTCCATGAAGAAAAAGCTATCTCAATGTGTCAATGCTCTCATTGTCAAACAATTTTTTATAACAATTTCTTGATTACTCAATAGAATTGTGTTGATTAGTGAATATTCTACACTAATAATGTGATGTACAGTAAATCCTATACATGCGAATGTCTCCGAGTAGCCTACCTTGTATTCTTGACTTTCCTTAGACATTCATATAAACTTACTCAGCCATTTCATATAGATCTTGATCTTATCATTATCATAATCCCTTATCACATTACAGTATGTGTTATCATGGACTAACTATATATCTCTGAAATTGATTTCAGGTGTTATATAATCATATCGTTCAATGATTCTTGTTTAGTTTCAGCTTCAGGCTAGGCGAACATCGGTTAGTCAAGACAAGGCAAGACAAGACGAGATTAGTCACGTTTAGTCACAGTACTTCACATAGTTGCTTATGAAGCAACACACACCAATACAATGACTAAGATTGATAAATATTGATGTTGAAAATTGGCCTAAAGTTGCACCCGTTCACCGGTAACACATATTGAACAGTTATAATCAAATTCATGTAATTTGAGGCTTGGTATTAGATAGATAGATAGATAGATAGATAGATAGATATTATTTCGTGACGTTGCTGATGACCGTAGAGTTCGATGGCAAAGTAATAATAACTCTCTTTCTATCAATCTAGCTATATATATATATATATATCTAATGCCAAGCGTCAAATTATATGAATCTGGTTATATTTGAAGGACAGTAGCATAACCTATGATAGGGCTATGATAGTAGCCTATTATGGAATGAAATTAGCTGAATTGAAACCATGAAGAATGGGTCTCAGAATTCATGGTTCAGAAGTATGAATTTCTACTATTTAGGCACTATAATTTAGTGATATTAAATGTATTTTCGTAGATTATTTTCACCCATTAAAATATGAAGATGAGTATTATTTAACTTATTGGATTATTATTAGCTGCAGATTCAGGCAGTCTTATTATAGAGGGTTTAATAGTATACTTTTGATTATTTTCAAAGCATTATAAAAAGTAGATTAAAGTGTTAAAAGCTCATAATATTATCTTACTAAAATATCTCCCAAAATCTATGATAAACTGATGATAATATAGCTGATAATATGCTGATAATAAACTGATAATATAGCACCACAAAAGTGAAGACCCCGAAAAGCAGCGATAAACTAACTTCATATTATGCTAATAGAAGAGCACTTATTTACATAGCTATTGCATCAAAACTAGGTTTTCTGCAAGATACAGCAATTTTCTTGACATTTAATAACTTGAAATTAGTGATTTCATCAGAAATATCATTTCCATAAAGTTTGCAAGCGAGATTCCCGAAATGATTTGATTGAGGAAGAAAATAAGATTCAACCTAGACTTTGTTTTGCTTATTTGACTTTCCGGAAAGAAACAAGCGTGTACTCAAGTATTGCTACAAGACAAATAATCAAATTTAATGATAAAATTGTGTTTTTTGTTCAATATTCTTGATCTTTATGTTAGGAATAACAGCTAAATCGGTTTATTTGCTCAAGCATTCATTTTGAATAGAGTTGAAACTTTAGACGAGCTTCAGTTTGTATTTGACAAATATTGCCACATAATTATATGACATGATTTGTAGAGAATAAAATGCTCTATGACTTATGTTGGCTCATATTTTAATGTATCTTGTAGCAGAAAGCCAATATTTTGAAATGAATGTAAAGAAACTTTCATAAAAGACTCCAGAGAACAGACGACTCACTATTATCGCTTCAACAGAATAATTTATCGAAGTAGAACTGTTCAGTGCTACAATCATATTTATATTTCACGCTTATATACATTTAAATACCTATTTAAGTTGTCTATAATATGGTGATATGGCATACAAATCAAGGGGAAATAACTCCAATGAAGTAAATTTGTTTTACAAATAAGTTGTAAAGCGTATTACTTTTACATCTTGACGTATTTTGTTCCTTCAGTCGATAATTTTAGAGGGGTTTGAGGCTTGAACCTGATATAAAATTCAATTTACTATAGATTTAGTCCTTTATCAAATTTTGATTGAATGAATGGTTGAGAAGTTATTTGCGAAAAACAAAACCTCATAACCGACTCCAGAGTTCAAAAGTTATCAGATTCTATGTGATTTTGAAGCTTTTATGTCCCAAAAACTGGCCTAAACAATAATTTCATCTTCTACTGAGTCTTTATTATCATAATTCACCAATATTTGGAGCTAATATATGGTTATTTGTGAATAGAAGCCAATTTATAACTTTAAAACAGATTATACACATAATTTTGAAACCGTCGAGGGAATTTCCAGACTGTAGTTTACTGGCATCTAGCGGTTCAAACTTGAACTAGTGCCTAGTAGTTTGAAGAACTCCCGCTAGGTGTCGCGCGCTGTACGATTTGTAATCTGTCCATCTTCTGAAGCTTCTCGGGTGAAAGCCTTCAGATTACAGGTCAAGTAAATTGGTAGTTGATACGGTTTTTCGCTTATAACTTTTAAACGGTTCATCGTAGCTAATTTTTGCAAAGGATCAATTTTGTAGAAAATCAAATTTTCTACAAGATTCAATATTGATAATTACAATTAAACTCGAATTAGAGAATTGATCTGGCCTCAAAGAAATAGTCATTGACATTCTCAGTCAAATCTCTACCTATTACTATAACTTTATAATTGTGAATAGTAGCAGAATTTTACTAATTATTGATTTTGTAGAAAATGAAATTACCTAAAATCTGTTGTATAGAAACATTCACGAGCCTCATATTTCGTCTACTCATTCAGCTATATACGGTACCGTAAACTGGTGCAACTTTAGGCCAGTCGTTTTTTTACCCATTGAAAAATTTCGTACCAAAGCTTTATCGACTCAACAATAACTGTTTCATGCAGAAAATAAAATAAGAATCTCTCTTTATTGCTCTATATGTTGTCAAAACCGTACTAAAGTTTCAAATTTATAAATATTGATTTGTGTAATTTTTATGAACATAAACACAAAAAATGCCAATCTTATAACACTTTGGTCTGTGTCAAAGTTGTCCCATATTTGCACAACATAATTTTTAAACAGTCTATCAATGTTCAAGAGGATTCCAAAGTTGATAAGAAGAATTCCTGGGTCAAGAGCCTACAAAGACTAAATTGATGAGCATCAAGAGGAATGCCTAGCAGATATCAAAGCTTAATATTGAGTTAATTAACTTATATGTCTATTTTGAATGAGTAACATAAAACTTGAGACACACCTGAGTTCGTAATTATTCATGTAATTCCTCATATTAGAAACAGTGCAACATTGCCCAGATATTAATTTCTGCATTAAAATAATGTGAAAAAATGACTGGCCTAATGTTGCCCCAAGTCCGGGCAACATTGAACCACTGGTAAAAACATTTTTATGGTGTCATACAATTATAAAATTCCAATTTCGACCACACCCATCAATAATAGCTATATCAATAGAGAAATATATTAAAAAAGAACAAATTCTCTTGTAGTTTTGATCTTATTTGACTGATTCTTGTAAATTACAAGAAGATTGATAAAGTTTGATGTTGAAAATTGGCCTAAAGTTGCACCAGTTCACCGGTAACACCTATTGAACACTTATAATCGGATTCATTTAATTTGACGCTTGGTATTAGATAGATAGACAGATATTATTTCTTGACGTTGCTGATGACCGTAGAGTTCGATGGCAAAGAAATAATATCTCTCTTTCTATCTATCTATATATCTAATGCCAAGCGTCAAATTAGATGAATCTGGTTATATTTGAAGGATAGTAGCCTAGTATTATGGAATAAAATTAGCTGAATTGAAACCATGAAGAATGGGTCTCAGAATTCATGGTTCAGAAGTATGTATTTCTACTTTTTAGGCACTATAATTTAGTGATATTTAAGGTCTTTTCGTGGTAGATTATTTCCACCCATTAAAATGTGAAGATGAGTATTATTTAACTTATTGGATTATTTGCTGCAGAATCAGCCTGTCTTATTATAGAGGGTTTAATAGTATACTTTTGATTATTTTCAAAGCATTATAAAAGGTAGATTAAAGTGTTAAAAAGCTCATATCTTACTAAAATATCTCCCAAAATCTATGATAAACTGATGATAATATGCTGATAATAAACTGATAATATAGCACCATAAAAGTGAAGACCCCGAAAAGCAGCGATAAACTAACTTCATTATGCTAATAGAAGAGCACTTATTTACATAGCTATTGCATCAAAACTAGGTTTTCTGCAAGATACAGCAATTTTCTTGACATTTAATAAGTTGAAATGAGTGTTTTCATCAGAAATATCATTTCCATAAAGTTTGCAAGCGAGATTCCCGAAATTTTTCAGAATTTTAACACTTTTTGATTGAGGAAGAAAATAAGATTCAACCTAGACTTTGTTTTGCTTATTTGACTTTCCGGAAAGAAACAAGCGTGTACTCAAGTATTGCTACAAGACAAATAATCAAATTTAATGATAAAATTGTGTTTTTTGTTCAATATTCTTGATCTGTATGATAGCAAATAACAGCTAAATCGGTTTATTTGCTCAAGCATTCATTTTGAATAGAGTTAAAACGTTTGTCGAGGTGCAGAAAGGAACTTTTGTTCAAGTTTTTACAAAATCCTGTCCTTTCAGATTTTATTTGACAAAAATATTGCCACATAATTATATGACATGATTTGTAGAGAATAAAATGCTTTATGACTTATGTCGGCTCATATTTTAATGTATCTTGTAGCAAAAAGCCAATATTTTGAAATGAATGTGAAGAAACTTCCATAAAAGACTCCAGGGAACAGACGACTCACTATTATCGATTCAAAAGAATAATAATTATTTAACGAAGTAGAACTGTTTAGTACTACAATAATATTTATATTTAACGCTTATATACATTTGAATACTCATCTAAGTAGTCTATAAATGGCAATATGGCATACAAATCAAGGGGAAATAACTCCAATGAAGTAAATTTGTTTTACAAGTACGTTGTAGAGCGTATTACTTCTACATCTTGACGTATTTTGTTCCTCTAATCGATCATTTTAGAGGGGTTTGAGGCTTGAACCTGATAGAAAATTCAATTTTCTATAAGTTTAATCCTCTATCAAATTTTTATTGAATGAATGGTTGAGAAGTTATTTGCGAAAAACAAAACCTCATAACCGACTCCAGAGTTCAAAAGTTATCAGATTCTATGTGATTTTGAAGCTTTTATGTCCCAAAAACTGGCCTAAACAATAATTTCATGTTCTGCTAAGTTTTTTTCATCATAATTCACCAATTTTTGAAGCTAATATATGATTATTTGTGAATAGAAGCCAATTTATAACTTTAGAACTGATTACACACATAATTTTGAAACCGTCGAGGGAATTTCCAGACTGTAGTTTACTGGCATCTAGCGGTTTAAACTTGAACTAGTGCCTAGTAGTTTGAAGAACTTCCGCTAGGTGTCGCGCGCTGTACGATTTGTAATCTGTCCATCTTCTGAAGCTTCTCGAGTGAAAGCCTTGAGATATTTCATGCCTAGCTAACGTAAATTGGTAGTTGATACGGTTTTTCGCTTATAACTTTTGAACGGTTCATCGTAGCTAATTTTTGCAAAGGATCAATTTTGTAGAACATTAAATTTTCTACAAGATACAGTGAATACTATTCTGATAATACCTGAAATGAAGAAGTAATCGAGCCTTATAAGAATGGTAATTCGTATTATCAGTCAAATTTATATCAATTTTTCGACTATAATTTTTTAATAGTGCATTGTAGCAAACTTTCCCTATCATCATGTTTCCAGACAATAAAATTACTACGATTTGGTATACAGAAAATACTTTTATATCGTCAAATAAGAGAGTTATTGAGCTTTAAATTATTGCTGATTTGTATTTTCAGCAAAATGTTTACTCATTTTTTGTATGTAACTTTAAAATTAATCAATTTTAGGAACATTTAACTCATGGTAACCTTTTCAACAATTTTATACTCTGAAAATCGATGAGTTCTCGAAAACATACTCCAGATAACTATAACTTTATCGATATCTGAAAAAATGGTTTGTTTTTAGTTTCAAAATTACAAACATCCTATCAATGTTTTGTCAATAACTCTTCAACGGGGTTAATTTCATTCATAATAATTTTGTGAATTGTGTTATTAATTTCACTAGAATGAATCAATTTCTCGTATTTCATGCGGTAGAATTCTATCAATATTACATTCACGCATTGGTTTGAGTCAGTTTCCAAATCATTTCGAAAAATGAGCTTGTATGATGAGGCATGAAAGTATAGGATTCTATAATAGGCTAGATAGACCTTGTTTTGCGTATTTTTGTTTTTCCAAAAAGAGAAGGCTATCTCAATGTGTCAATCTCATTGTCAAACAATTTTTTATAACAATTTCTTAATTACTCAATAGAATTGTGTTGATTAGTGAATATTCTACACTTAGGCTAAGCGTACACCGGTTAGTCAAGACAAGACAAGATTAGTCACATTTAGTCACAGTACTTCAAATAGTTTCTTATGAACCAGCAAACACCGATTAGTCATTGCATCATTGGTGCTGTTTCATAAGCAACTATGAGAATTACTGTGACTAATCTTGTCTTGTCTTGTCTTGACTAACCGGTGTATGCCTAGCCTAATAATGTGATGTACAGTAAATCCTATACATGCGAATGTCTCCGAGTAGCCTACCTTGTATTCTTGAATTTCCTTGGACATTCATATAAACTTACTCAGGCATTTCATATAGATCTTGATCATATTATTATCATAATCCCTTATCACATTACTGTATGTGTTATCATAGACTAACTATATATCTCTGAAATTGATTTCAGGTGTTATAATCATATCGTTCAATGATTCTTGTTTAGTTTCTGCTTGAGGCTAGGCGTATACCGATTAGTCAAGACAAGACGAGATTAGTCACGTTTAGTCACAATACTTCACATGGTTGCTTATGAAGCAACACACGCCCATTAGTCATTGCATCGGTGTGTGCTGCTTCATAAGCAAATATATGAATTACTGTGACTAAACATGACTAATCTCGTCTTGTCTTGTCTTGACTAACCGGTGTACGCCTAGCCTTACAATTCATCTATAAATTACATTAATTTTCAACTTGCAGAATAAAAGAATTGAAGAATTGAAGCTAACATGTTTCATAATCTACATGAGTAAAATGAATAGTCAAATCTAATCCTACTCCTTCTTCTTCAACAGGGGCGCCATTTGGGGGAGGCAGGGGGGGGCCTAGGCCCCCAAAGATTGTATAAATAATTAGAAATAGTGGGTCTATCAATAATATTATTGTATTAAGACTTTAGTTAGATGAACAAAATGAAGCTTCTAACTTACATTTTTCAACGTAATATTTCAAAGCTTTTCTGGGAGGAACCCCGATCCCCCTTTCCATGGGGATTATTCCATACCCCATACGCCCTTTCGTTTAAATATAGTTCGTTTTCAATAGAGTTAAACCATTAGTAGAGGTGTAAAAGGTTTACAAAAACAAAATTTTGTGTAATTAAGCACTTTTTGATTTAGCAAGAAAGTAAGATTCAACCTAGACTTTGTTTTTATTTATTTATTTATTTCAAATTAATTTGTACACAGTTTACATAAACTATACAAATGAGTTGCATAATAAACAATAACAATTACAGCAACAATTACAATAAAAATAACAAAAACAATTACGATAACAAGAAATCAGTCGTGGCAAGCAATAGGATAGCCTCTTCTATTCAATGAATCTACAGCATATGAATATATATCAATAATTTTTTGCCTTGTGAAATTGGAGAGTAAAACAATAATCTTATCTCTATCATTGACAATATTATGAACATAAGTAGCAATAAACCGTTCTCTAATTTCTTGATACACGGAACAATTAAACAGAAAATGTTCTAATGTTTCTTTCGTTTCGTTTCTTTCGCTAGACTTTGTTTTGTGTTTTTGACTTTTCAAAAAGGAACATGCGTGTTCTGAAGGATTGATATTATGACCAATTCTCAAGCTTTTTTATAAAATTGTGTTTACTTTCATGAAATACTACTGATTTATATGTGAGAAATGGACATTTAATTAATTAATTCGCTCAGGAATTCCTTTTAAAATAGTTGAAACGTTAGTCAAGGTGTAAAAAAGGTTAAAGTTTTTACTAAATCCTGCCCTTGAGATTGATTTTGACAAAAAATGTTACATAACATGAATTGTAGACAATAAAATGCTTAACAAATCATGTTATAACATAGTTTGTTGTATATTGTAGCAGAAAGCCAATATTTTGACTTGTATGTGAAGAAGCTTTCATTCGACTTCAGAAAAGATTCGTTTATTATCGCAATCAAGAAGATTTGTTGAACGTTTCCATACTTCACTATTGTTTAATGTAATATTTCTCAATATTTTATTGGGATAATCATAAATGATATAAAATCTTTTAGGAATCCAGGTGAAATAGCTCAGATAAAGTATAATAATATTGTTTCACGTCGAGTTATAGACCAACCGCTAAAAACCAAAATCGCTTCATCTCTAGACGTATTTTTTACTCTTATTCGATAATTTTGTGAAAACCTTTGAATCTAAACAGGTAAAATATAATATTATCTACACATTCGATCCTCTTCCATATTCTGATACAATAGACGGTTGCGATAAAGTTAGTCGCAAAAAACAATAAACCCATAACCGACCCTAGAGTTTGAGTTTGTTAGATTTCATGAAATTATCAGGCTTTTATGTCATGAAAATTGGTCTATACAGTACTTTTTAAGCTTTTTGAACACTTAATTCTCCTAATTCATCAATATCATGACCTAATAGATGTTATTTGTGAATAAAATCCAATCTATAACTTTGAAAACGATTAAAACAAAATTTGAAGCTAGCGGTTCAAACGTGCATCAGTGCGGTAGTTACAAATAATGACGCTAGACTGCGCGGGCTGTACTACTTGCAATCTGCCCACCTTCTGAAGCTTCTCCAGTGAAAGCCTCGGATTTCACGTCTGATGGTTTTCATTGGATTGGGTAGTTGATACAGTTTTTTGCTTATAACTTTTGAACGGTTCGTCGTAGCAAATTTTTACAGAGGACCAATCTTGTAGAACATTAAATTTTCTACAAGATAAAGTATTGAAATTGTTGATAAAGTTCTAATTATAGACGATATTTAGTCTCAAAGAATTGGTAACTCATATTCTCAGCAAAGTTTCTATAGATTTTTCGACTATAACTTACAAATGGTACATAGTAGCAGAATTATACTCATCACAATTTTTGTAGAAAATAGAATTATTTGTAATTTTATGTATAGAAAACATTCTCACAAGCATAAATTTATTAACAAGAGATATATTGTACTTCGGAGAATAAAAATTTCGTATTTTCATATAAAAATGTTCAATTTTTTTTTGTCTGTTACTCTAAATTCAACGATTGTGGATCCATTAAACTAGGGTATTTTAATTTAGTTGTTTGAAGCTTTTTCAATACCATGTGAATTTTCCTCCATTAATAATACTTAAAATTCAAAGACATATGGGATGAAGAATTTGTTTGGGAAATAAGTGAGTTTCTAGTTCATACAAACATCGTATCAATGTTTCGTCAATACTTGTAACTTTTTAACAGTTTATTGCAGTCAAAATATGCTGAAAACTAATAGAAGATTTTATTTTGAACAGAATTATCTTTTCAAAAATCTACCAACCTAATCATAATCAAAAATGAATGATATTGTATCACACCGCAGTGAGAAAACCTTTCAAAGTGAAAGATTTCCTCCTCTCCATCCTCCTCTCTCCTCCTCCTCCTCCTCCACCTCGTCCTCCTCCTCCTCCTCCGCTTCTCATCGGTCATCGTACACGATGACTTTATCAAAATTTAAGACCTTATGAGACGTCCACTCAAATGAAAACTTTCAAATGAGACAAGAACGATCACAAAAGCGGTTGAAAAACAACATGGAGGAGTTCTGCGCACAAGATTTGTGTTTGCCTATTATAAAAGGATTCTATCACTTGAAATACACTCAACATTGATAAATTTTCAATCATAAATATATATAGGCTACTAGTGCCACAGAGGTGAGAGTCTTCAACAGAGAATATAGAGTATTCTCTACAACAGAGAATATAGAATGATATTCTACCACAGAGGAGAGAATACTCTGGGCTAGTAAGAGCTTTTCTAGAATCACCAGAACAATATTCCAAGGTGTTTCGAAGCTTATTCCAGACTCAGAACACTCTGAAGATATGTATTATCATCTAATAATCAGCTCGATAATCAGGGAATGTGAGGCCTGTATCTTATTGTATGGTTTAGGGGTGTAAATTTCACCTTTTTCCAGCATAATAAGAAGGGAACAGTTACTTTTATCTCCCCGTGAGCATTCAGTTTTTTGGACTTTAGATGCTGCCAAACCATCGAATACACCCAATTCAATAAGATGTACAGTATCTCAGGTCTATAATTCTGAGCTCATTTCTCACGTATAACAATAACATGAAGATGATCTATTCAATGCATATTAATTAGCTGAGAAAATAGTGTAAAATCAGCCCAAATATTAATAAAGAGATTCAAGAGTGTACCTCAGATCATTTACAAGCATTATTGGAGGTATTTCAAGGTTTTATGAAGCTTATATCTGACTCAAATAACTCCCAATATCAATAATCATTGAATAATAATAGGACTAGCACAGTGAAACATCCCACTTTTACACCAAAAAATAGTAAAAACGAATTGTAAAACTAGCATTTTACTCAAATATTAGATCAAAATATAGTTTTTCTCTAAGATATAGCAGTTTTCATGTCATTTGATGGGTTAAAATAAGTGTTTTAATCATAGATAACGTTCGATAGTGATATTAACAAGATTTTGTGTATAATATTGAGCACTTTTTATTTAGCAAGAAAGTAAGATTCAACCTAGACTTTGTTTTGTGTTTTTGACTTTCCAAAAAGGAACATGCATGTTATGAAGCATTGATATGACCAATTTTCAAGCTTTTTGATGAAATTGTGTTTATTTTCATGAAATACTATTGATCTATATGTGGGAAATAAACACTTAATTGATTAATTCGCTCAGAAATTCCTTTTAAAATAGTTGAAACGTTAGTCAAGGTGTAAAAGAGGTACCTATACATTGTTGAAGTTTTTACCAAATTCTGTCCTTGAGCTTGATTTTGAGCTTGATTTTGACCATTAAAATGCTCTATGAATCTTGTAAATGCATAAGTTGTATCTTGTAGCCAAAAGTCAATATTTTGAGATCAATGTGAAGTTCTCTTAAGACCTCAGAAAACAGATTACAGTAATTTATTATCGCTCTGAGGAGGATCAGTACTTGATCAATATTTTATGTTGCATTTTTCATTAAAAATAACCAAAGTGAATACATATACCATTGGATTAGGTGAGAAATACTTCTGATAATGTATAATCGGTTATTTCAAGCTGTAAACCTAAATCGCATCTAAACAGTGAAAGGAGCGCATTTAATTTATAACTTCAATCCTCAAGTTTAAGTTCAAATGATTATCAAAGATAATTTTTCCACTTTTTATCCATTCAATACTTGTATCACATCTTATTTCAATCCTTGTTGAAGACAAAATTTCAAACATAATAATATTCTTTATTTTCAAAATTTTAAACACGGTGCTTTCCAAATATGGCTGACAGCTAACCGTAGAGTGCTGCCTCTAGCGGCGAAATTTTAAACCAATTCCCACTAAAAATACTCCATTTTCCTTTCTGCTAATTTATTTACATAGCCATGTTTGCATGCTGACTCGATGTCATACTGCTGAAAATTGCTGTTTATTAGTGGAATTTAGTAATTCATTTTATATATTCATAATAAATCTGTTTTTAAATAACTGTTCTAACGTTTAGAATAATAGAATTTGTCGGACATCGATAAATAAATGCAAAATATGCTTCCATTCTAAGATGGAACCTGACCGACATTGCTGCGACTGTGAATCGAGATTATGTAAGTATTATTAATGATTCAAAGTAAATTACAATGGAAATTATGCTTTACTATAAGTAATCCAAGTTTATATATGCTTGGAAACTATCCTATCCATGAATTGATTGTAAAATGTTGATTCATGTAGCCTAATCGCTTTGATGCCTATCCGTATATAGGACAGTTGGAGTCTATCATGTAATTTTTGTGTTTGTAATGAATATTTCGCTTATTACTGTTGAAATATACAATTAAATTAAAGTTTATACTCTACTGATCACAATTTAGTTCAGGTTTCAAGAGTATTCTACATTTTTTCTGAACTATCTCATAAATTAGTTTAGCTCATGGGTAGGGTAGGTTGAGTTGGTGCAGATACATAAAATAATTATATTGTTATTCGCTTCCTTTCCTATTAGAGACATTTTTATGTTATCTAAACATGTGTAGCTCTATCTAATTCAATTTATTACATTTTCAGGATATGAATGATAACGATTTAATTGGATAGCCTACGCAACTTGGAAAACCTGATGAATCATAGCTTTTATGAACCTATATTCAAACTATTAACTCAACACTCTTTGAGTACCGGTACTGCACAGGCATTGAAGGTAATTTCAATACTATTTATTAATTCGTGTTATCTACAATTTTTGTGGTGTAATTTCCACTTATACTTTCTCTATTATTCTTCTAAAGGATATTTGAAACTAGATTTAATATTGGCATTTGAAAGATTTTGGAAAACAGGAAAAGGCATGCTGTGATCTGATGCATTGTTTCTCATATTCATTGTTTCTCAATTGTTCACTTTTAAATAGCAACTACTTCTGAAAAGTAGTAAATTATCTTTTTGATAAATTATAACTATAATATTAATTAGTTAATGAGAAATGAACATTAAGATCACAGTTCTGGACAAATTCCTCCATCAACTTTCAAGTGCTTTTAGCTTTGTAAGATAGCTTGTAAGTTAGTTTTGTTCCCGACTTTGCTGAAAGAATTACTAATATATTTTATGAGAGTAGCCTATACCATTAGGCAAATAGTAGAATCACAGCTAGAACTAATGAGTTGAATTTGACAAGCTTTGTGTATGATAAGATCCTTGTTCCCTTTGACCCTGTACTAGGTGTAACAATGCAACCATTGCTAGTTTAAAAGTTGGTCAGACAGTATAAGAATGTATTTTCGTAGTAATATAGACCAGGGAATTGACTTTCGATTAGTTATTCCATGATATATGTGGTAAAATTGATGATATTAGACATGATTGGTCTATGAAGGTACTTTTCCCCTTTGAGCTAGTTCCAGGTGTAACAGTGCAACAATTCCTATGTTAAAAGGTGGTCAGACAGTAGAAGAATGTATTCTAGTAGTAATTTCATCCAAAGAATAGGCTTTTAATTAGTTATTGGTGAATGGTGTATGAAGGAGCTTCTCCTCTTTGACCCTGATCCAGGTGTAACAGTGCAACTATTGCTAGTTTAAAAGTTGGTCAGGCAGTATAAGAATGTATTCTAGTAGTTATTTCATCCAGGGGATTGACTTCCAATTTGTTATTCTATGAAATATGTGGTAAAAATTGATGAAATATTACAAGTATGGTGTATATGAAGGTCCTTGTCCCGTTAGAGCATGTTCTAGGTGTAACAGTGGAATCATTTCTAGTTTGAAAGTGGATCAGACAGTATAAGAATATATTATAGTAGTTATTTCATCCAGGGGATTGGCATTCGATTAGTTATCTCATGAATTAGGTGGTAAAATTGATGAAAAATGACATGAATGGTGTATGAAGTAGTTTCTCCCCTTTGAGCCTGTTCCAGGTGAGACAGTGCAATTATTGTTGGCTTAAAAGTTGATCAGACAGTATAAGAATGTATTCTGGTAGTTATTTCATCCAAATAATAGGCTTTTGATTAGTTATTCAATGGTATAGATGAAAAAATTCATGAAATTTGATATGAATGATGCATGAAGGAGCTTCTCCTCTTTGACCCTGTACTAGGTGTAACAATACAACTATTGCTAGCTTAAATGTTGTGGTAGGTGGTAAAATTGATGAAAAATGACATGAATGGGGTATGAAGGTTCTTTTCCTTTTCAGGCCTGTTCAAGGGGTAACAGTGCAACAATTGCTAGTTGAAAAGTTTTTCAGGCAGTATAAGAATGTATACTAGTAGTTATTTCATCCAAAGAATAGGCTTTTAATTAGTTATTCCATGATATAGGTGGAAAAATTGATGTAATTTGACATGAATGGTGTATGAAGGATTTTCTCTCCTTTGACCCGGATCCAAGTGTAACAGTGCAACTATTGCTAGTTTAAAAGTTGGTCAGTAAGCATAAGAATGTACTCTTGTAGTTACTTCATCCAGGGGATTGACTTCCAATTTGTTATTCTATGAAATATTTGGTAAAATTGATGAAATATTACGAAATAAATGAAAGATTAGTCCACCACTGAGTTATAAAGAGCCGGTCTGAACATTATTATCAATCTCTGTAAACCCAGTTTTACCAGAGATTGATAATGATGCAACAACCGAAACCGTATCTCGATTTTCAATAAATCAGTGGTTTGACAACTTTTCTTTTCATTCATTATGGATAACTACCACAATATCACTTTCACAACTACTCAAAGAATTACAAGTATGGTGTATGAAGGTCCTTGTCCCGTTTGAGCCTGTTCTAGGTGTAACAGTGCAACAATTGCTAGTTGAAAAGTTGGTCAGGCAGTATAAGAATGTATTCTAGTAGTTATTTTATCCAGGGGATTGACTTTATATTGGTTATTTCATTAAATCGGTGGTAAAAATTGATGTAATTCAACATGAATAAGGTCCTTATCCCCTTCAAATCTGTCCAGGTGTAACAGTGCAACAATTCCTACATTAAAAGTTGGTCAGACAGTATAAGAATGTATTCTAGTAGTTATTTCATCCAGGGGATTGACATTTGATTAGTTATTCCATGAAATAGGTGGTAAAATTGATGAAATATGACATGAATGGTGTATGAAGTAGCTTGTCCCCTTTGACCCTGTTCCAGGTGTAACAGTGCAACCATTGCTAGTTTAAAAGTTGGTCAGACAGTATAAGAATGTATTCTAGTAGTTATTTCATCCAGGGGATTGATTTTTGATTAGTTATTCCATGAAATAAGTGGTAAAATTGATGAAATATGACATGAATGGTGTATGAAGTAGCTTGTCACCTTTGACCCTGTTCCAGGTGTAACAGTGCAACCATTTTTAGCTTAAAAGTTGGTCAGAAAGTATAAGAATGTATTCTAGTAGTTATTTCATCCAGGGGATTGACTTACAATTAGTTATTCCATGATGTAGGTGGTAAAATTGATGAAATTTGACATGAATGGTGTATAAAGGAGCTTGTCCCGTTTGAGCCTGTTCTAGGTGTAACAGTGCAACCATTTCTAGTTTAAACGTTGGTCAGACAGTATACAAATGTATTCTAGTAGTTATTTCATCCAAGAGATTGACTTTAGATTAGTTATTTCATGAAATAAGTGGTAAAATTGATGAAAAATGACATCAATGGTGTATGAGGGAGCTTCTCCCCTTTGACCCTGATCCATGTGTAACAGTGCAACTATTGCTATTTTTAAAGTATTTTTAATTAGTTATTCCATGAAATAGGTGGTAAAAATTGATGAAATTTGACAGGAATGGTGTTAGAAGGTTCTTGTACCCTTTGACGCTTTTCCAGGTTCAACTGTGCAACCATCGCTGGTTTAAAAGTTGTTGAGAGACTATAAGAAAGTATTCCAGTATCTATTTCAACCAGTATAATCTCGTTATCTATTATTCCATGAAATAAGTGGTAAAACCTATAAAAAGTTTGACATGAATTAAGCAATTAAAAGCTCATGCTAGGGAATATGGGTGTGTTGAAATTTGATTGTGTAATTTCAGTGTGATCACAATGTAATTTTGTGTAGGTCCAATGTCTATTCAAGCTCCAAAATTGTATAATTTTCTATAAATTGTTTTGTAGACTAGAACTCCTTTTTTCCTCCTGAATTTCTTAGAGTCTTCCTCATCTTAAACCTCATTTCGCATATTAATGATTTACAGTTGTAATAGTCTTATTTGTAATGTAAATTTGGTTATAATTTATTCAAATAACTTAATTGTAGTCTGTAATTTGCGTCAAAGTTGTATTTCAATGTGATTTTCATGTAGAAATAATTGAATTTTGAGCTTTGAGGAGCGCTGGACCCGCTCGCTGCGTTGTGCTGCTCCCTAGTGGCGACTTTCGAACTACACCCTCTGTATTTATTAACATGGCCGCCATCTTGATTGTTGTAATATTTTCGTTCTGCTCGTCTTTGAATTCATGTTTTTAGTGATAACTTCTCGATTCAAAGCTTATATTTATGTGAAATATGTTCCTTATAATTGTTTTAATAGTTTGTACACATAGGACTTGATAATTTTTTCGTGATTTCTCCAATTCGAACGTAAGAAGTTGACAGCCTAGTCAGATTCGCCAATATAGGTATGCTACGAATTGATTTCCTTTGATTATGATTTATTTTCTTGAATTTAATGTTTGACACTGGTTCTAAATTGGAATTTGAGTATTCCAAATTGCTTTTCAATAAGTGGTTATTCTTTATTCAATAGAGATTGTTCCAAAAACGTAATGATTCCCGGCTTTATAGGCCTGTTACGGTAAGCGCATTAGGGTGGTCAGTTCATATCTACCTTTCTTCATAGTAAGCTATTATAATCAATTTAGTAGTTGATGCATATCGTTGAATATAAAATAAGTACTGTAGATTGATATTTTCTGGTTAGAATGTGTGAAGTTGGTCGAAATTTTCTTTAATCGCATTGAACTTGTATGCCAACGGTTCATAGTCTAGGTTTGATTTTGATATAGCCTAATCAGATTCAGTTATTATCATGGTATTAGTGAGTGAAATCCACCAAGTTGGTCAATATTTTCTTAAATCTCATTGAAATTGAGATTTAGCTTAGACTAGGAAGGATTTTGATGTATTGAGATTCAGTTTTTATCATCAATTAAGGGCCTGGTCACATACGATTGTGGTTTACTTTACTTCACTTACTATATACCACTAATTATAATAGTATACAGTTAGCTTTGTTAGTGGAGTGAAGTAAAGTAAAGCAAACCAAAATCGTATGTGACCAGGCCCTAAGTGAGTGAATGTCTTTATTTAACTCTGTATCTTAGTTGCATTAATCACTTGCTGATTGCTGAATAATAGTTCCATTTGATTTTACCGGTCTTTAGAGGATAATCGCATAGTCTTTATTCTAATCGAAAGTGACTTTGGAAAGTAAATTTGACCTTATTCTGAAAATTGCTGGAATTTAATCTCTCCTCAAACTTCATAGTTTTTTGTCAGGTCAAAATAATCAATTTTTCTCAATATGTGTGTTCTTTTCCAGTCTACTCAAATCCTGGAAGATGGAATTAACGCGCTCAGAGGAATCTCACTACTCTAAGGAATCGCCTTATGCAATCTTCATTGGACAATATTACTCCAACTTCATTATAGATCATTGATTGAAGTTTCCTTCAGGTTAGTTTAAAATATTCACTTATTTGTTGGGTTGATTTACCTTCAGCTGTTACGGTTTTATTTGAAAATTCAATATTTTATACTATCTAAAATGTATTATAGCATTTGAAAGATTTTTGGAATACAGGAACAGGCGTGCTGTGGAATCTTTAGCATCTTTTCTCATATTACTATAGACATGGTACATTTTTACTAAACCAAAGAAGTTCTAAATAGAAATGAACAATACATTAATCGTTTAAACGTTTATGAGAAAAGATCTAAAGATGACAGTTCTGGACAAATTCCTCCATTATAACTTTCAAATGCTTCTAGCTGTAAGTTAGCTCATAGTTACTTAGTAGACATGATTAGGGTCCCTTTATTTTTAGAAATGAAATTGGTTTGTCTCATTTCATAAAACAGCTGAAGGAACTTATTTAGGAATGTTTAGGAACATATTTCAGTTTAATTTTCATCCTTGACCGTTACCATGGACTAGTATTCCACAGAACAGGATGGAACATATGTTTTAAGGAAGTGTTCTGTAGAAACTATGCTAACTACAACGTTTCAAAAGTTGTAATATGTCTGCCCAAAGAAGTTTGAGACTGTATTTTACCATTAAAACAGTTCCATGATAAATTATTTCATATAATAGGACGCATTTTAATAAAAGTTCAAAATTTTAATGTTTTGTGAGGCTTAAAAATTATTTGATGGAAAGTATGCTTGCTTTATACTTTCAAAAGTTAATACGGTGGTATATGTACTGAATTCTAGAGCTATTCTACTCCTGAGAATTTAAGAGACAGTAAGAAGTTTAACAGAGTGTATAAAAGTAATTTAAATGGTTATTTAATCCTGGTTAGTCTCCCAGTTGAAAAGTACATCAAAAAGTTCAACAAAGAGTATAAGAATTGATTTCAATAGTCATTTAACCGTGGTTAATCCTCCCTGATTAGTTATTCAATTAAATATATGACTTGATTGATGAAATTCCAAAAAAATAATAAATGAGTATCTTAATCTCCTGCTTCACTTATTCTAATCTTGACAGGGTATCAACTACTATTTGAAAAGTTCAACAAAGAGTATAAGAATTGATTTTTATAGTCATTTAACCGTGGTTAATCCTCCCTGATTAGTTATTCAATTAAATAGATGACTTAATTGATGAAATTCTTCTTCAATTCTATTCTTCTTCATGGATTCTAAGTTGTAATATGATTATATGCAAATTCATGAAGGTATACCACCCCTGAATTAATGTTTCCATTGACTTGTATTTCATTATTATAGGTATTAATTATACAGGATGCATATTGAATACCATTTGTTATTAATTCATGTTTTAAGTGGCTTGTGATTTATTTGGTGGAATATATGTTTGCTTCATCTTTTGAAAAGTTGTAATACGGCTGTATCTGTACAAGCTCATGTAGGTAATTCACCCTAGAAATTTTTGGATGTGATACTTATTTGAGTTTTTAAATTGAATAACAAACAGATGCATTCGGTTTGTTCATTTTCAAACTCAATTAGTGCTCACACCGTTAGCAAATCATTCCAGCTAGCTCAACCAAGTAACAGACTCGTAATTGATTCAATTCTTACTCATCTTCTAATATTAATTAGAAATTAATATTAGATTAAATTAAATTAGTATTAACCAAATGATGGCACTACAAAATATTATGAGGTAGTTGAAAGATTGGACCGTGTTGTTCCAGAAACTAGATAAATAATAGCTTCCTCACTTCTCTCTTAACTTTATTATGATTTAAAAGAAGCATAGAAATGTATTATTTCATGTTGAAGTCTAAATTATTGTCAGAAATAAAGAAATCAGTTATGTCAGTAATTGAGTAATGGGACGTTGAAAAACGTTATATTCAATTGTAACTGTTTGATGGTAGTTTGCAATGTTAATATACGATAGAAAGTTGTGTAATAGTATTTTAAAAACAATATTTATTGTTTTAAATAATTATTTTATTCAAATTTCTGGTTAGGGTTAGAAATAATTCATGTTTTCCTTTCCAAAAGCAAAAATAAATTCGCTCGCTAAGTTACGTGTTGCCAACAAGGCTTTCGAATTCGTCACTCACTTCAATACGAGATAGATACTGGCAGGCAGTACTATTTCACGCTGGTAGGTTGGCAGCACTATACTCCTTCTCCCAGTTCTCTGTTTATTTTTTCTTCGCCGCCATCTTGCCTTAAATATACCAGCTCCTGTATTTTTCTTCGGAATATTTGAGTTTTATAGTGATAATTCAACGATTTGTGGTTAAAATTATTGTGAAATGTGTTTATTAGAAATGGTTCTATCGATTGTGCATATAGAAATCAGTTACTTTTGCCGAATTTCTCGAATTTGAGCATTGAAAGTTGACGAGCCACCTTACCCGTGATAGGTGAGATATAGGATTTTATTTTCATCATATCAACTTATTTTGAGCGTTTCAACGTTGAATGTTTATCATAATATGTTTTATAAGATCTATAGATTTGATTTTACAATATGAATTTCCCAGGTTTTGTCGAAATAGTGTCAGAAATTCGTAATTATTTCGTACCTAGGTCTGCCCGTATAGCCCAATGTATTAGCCTACCTCATTCTATCTTGTATCAAATATTTCCGTATTGCCTCATATTTCGATGTCTTGGATTCATTATTCAGTTGTTATAAGCGATTCGCTAGGTTCATTTTTGGTTTTTGAATGTTAGAATAATAGGCCTACTTTTTTTAAATTGCAATTCCATGTCTGATTAGGCCTAGCGGTGTAAGTCAAGTTTACTGGCCCACCTTGCTGGAGTCAAATTTCCAGTTGCAATCGATTCAGCATGTTATTCTGATTTCAAAACCATCAAGATCAGCCGGCGCTCACCTGTAGTTTTGAAATAAATCAAGTTCAAAGTTCATAAATTTGCATGTTAATTTCCGCCATACTGGGGTGGTTGCCGTAGTCGCAACAAACGTTAGCCGGCTAATCTTGTTGGTTTTATGATCAGAATATCATGCTGAATCGATTGCAACCGGAAATTTGAATCCAACAAGGTGGGCCAGTAAACTAGACTTTGAGTTTCTATTGATTTTTTAGTTCTGAAAACCACATAATCTTGATGCTAATAAAAGTGAATTCGGAAAGTAAATTTGATTTTATTCTGCAAGATGATCAAATTCAATCTCGCCTTGAACTTCTTAATTTTGTCAGGTTAACATAAAAGTTCATGCGTCAATATATTAATATAGGGTCGCATTTTCAGGTTGATGGGAGACTTTTGCAGTTGCAATGGTTCTACGGAGGCGATGGTATCTTGGAAGGCAGAGTGCGACTAGATGGTTGTAACTATCTTATTTTATGGCTGAATGTAAGTTACTGTACAACACATTGATCAATGTAAACCTTAAGGGCCTGGTCACATACGATTGTGGTTTGCTTTACTTTACTTCACTAGAAGAGCTACTTTGATTGTGGTTTGCTTTACTTCACTTCACTTACTATATACCATACGATTTATATAGATTTACTATGCGAGTAAGTGAAGTGAAGTAAACCAATAGCTTTGTTAGTGAAGTGAAGCAAACCACAATCGTATGTGACTAGGCACTATGACTTAGATGTTTGATTCAATCTAGGTGTTGTTTGAAGCCTCGATTACATGGGGCGAGTTTACTGGCTACTAGCCGGCTAGTAAAGTCTTATCACACAGGAGACGCGCCTCGCCTCACAAATGAAAGATATTCCGGTTGAATACTTAGCATGTAAGTAAGTTAGAACAAAGCGCGCCGCGCAGCCACGTGGACGCCGTGGAATTATTCCACTGCCGGAACTTTAGGGAGAATACGGGTGGAATTTTCGTCTGTGGCGCGGCGCGCTACCAATGCTGCGTTCTAACTTGCGTGCTATCAACCAGAATATTGATATGGGTTTGTTTTGGCAAATTTTATGTTTGTTTAGAATTCTCAAGTACTTGTTTCAGGCGTTACGAAATTTGGGCGGGCCAGCTCTTTAAAGCCATTAATAAAGACATAAATCTGGGTTTGCTTTTAAAAAAGTAGAACATTCTTTTGTATCAAACCCTCATAGATAGTTTATTTACTCAATCGCTATAGTTTTGGAAGTGCATTCCAAAAGTATAATAAAAGCTTCAAGTATAATAATAAAGCTTAGCTCTCTTTTGATTTATGTTGCAAAAGAGTTGCTCAGATTTTGTGAATCTTCCAATATCCGATATTTATATTGATTTCGAACTTCAATATTGATGTAGATGTAGCTATGCAACTAGAATGTGATAATAATGATAATAAATTAATTTTTTGACCACTTATTATTGCATTGTCCTTCATAAGTGTGTAATGATTGGATACAAAACAATAATAGTAAATAAGAATATTTTACAGGTAGAAGCTGTGAACAGGTAGAATATTATGGATAGTAGATTGAAAAAGGCGGCGCGGCGAGGCTCAAAAACGGCGTCTCCGGTTTGCGATTGAACACTCGAAAAAGCTAGGCGAGGCGAGGCGCGTCTCCTGTGTGTTGTGAGCTTAATTCGCCGAATCGCTGGCGTTTTCGCTAGTTGACGATTTCACGTTCCGCCATTTCACTCGCTCACTCTCCATCCGACATTTTTGCCACCACTGGCTTGCCGCTTTTTCACTAGAAAATCCCTTGACATACGGCTAGTTTACTGGCTAGCTCGCTCAAACGCCGGCTAGTAAAGTTGATCGGTCTTCTGAAACTTCTTCCCCAGCTTTTTTTGCAAGCCGGCTAGTAGTAGTGTGCTAGTTAGCCTACAGGATCACACGGAGCTAGTTTACTAGCCAAAAAGCCGGCTAGTAAACTCGCCCCATGTAATCGTGCCTTAACGGAGCCATGCGCTGTTGCTAAATCAATTCTTGGTTTGATATTTAGTGTGATTTTTAGTTGAATAAGAAAGCAGATATAGCAGGATCCTTTTAACTTGTCAGAAAACATGTGATCGACGAGCAATATCACAATACTTAGCCTACAAATGCTGAATCTCGCAGATTATTGAAAAGGTCTTTTAAAAAGTTATTCTTTGAAAGGTCTTCTTTAAAAAGGTCTTTAAGACTTTTAAGCCTTTTGATTATTGTGTCGAAATCAATGTTTAATTATTACCGAAACAGCTGATTTCTGACAAGTTGAAAGGATCCTGCTATACTATTGAATAGCCCAAATGTGCATAAACATATTTTCTCGTTATCAAAATTATTATTAACTGAGTATTTGTTTTTTCTATGTATTGGTGATAATAATTTGGTGTTACATTATACTTTTTTTATTTCAATTCCTAGCTCCTCAGTACATATCAATTACTTGATTATTGTTTAGTGTATGTTAGATAGAGAGTCATACACACTAGGTGAATGCTGTGAGGCTATCAGGGACTGTACAGGATAGGACTGCTATAACTTGACGTTTTGCATGCTCTGCTCACTTGAACAGCTTTAACGCAACAAATTAACAATAATAATAATATAAAAGTCCCATTTTCAACCGGTTATCAAAATATTTTGAAAGCCTACAATTATTAATTACTTGTAACTTGAAGTTTGTGATTTTTGGTGAAATTTTTTGAAGATATTTATATTTTTTCACTGTCTCATGCAGCTGTCTTGAAGCGTTCATTTTCCATTGAATTTCATTCAACGGAATAAGATTGAGGTGAACAGCTGGCTTGTAAGGGGCGTCCACTCCCTAGACATGTATATCATCCCATGCCTTGCTTCGATATACAGTTTATGTCTAGTATGTCAGCTGTTCATTTCATCGGATGGAATTTGATGAGAGATTTAATCGTATCCAAACGTTGCAAAAGGCTACACAAATTCTAGTTTATTCTTTATGTTACTCATTGATTTGTACCGAAGATTATTCTCTTCTGAGTTTCAGTGAAAGTGTTGATAATGTCTTGAAAATATTATTTGTAGGTTGGCCAATCTCTTCTTGGTTATCAATGTTTAATGGTAGATGATTTGTGTGTTTAATACAAATTCGATTTATAAGGAGTAAAATTTTGCATAGAATCAGTGTGTATTTTGTATTGAACTGTGTATTAATTTGAAGAGCGTTATCATTATTTAGTCAACTTTGAATAAATGTGTTCTTTTCCAGTGTATTCAAATCTTGGAAGATGGAACACCGCGCGCTCGCGCAGAGGAATCTCACTACGCTAAGAAGTCCTTCTTCAATCTTCAGCGGACAATCACTGCAAACTTATTATGACTCATCAATGAAGTTTTCTTCAGGTTAGTTCTAAATATTTCCTATGCATGATGTACATTGCACTCTGCACTTTGCAATTTTGAAGCAGTGTGTTTGACTTGCGCCTCGATTCTATTTGCGTCACGCCTTGCGATGTCTCTGCTAATGATGCGATATGATTGGATTATTTTTTATTCCTTATTTATGAATCTAGTTGGGGGTTACGCTTGAACAATATTGATACTGAGCGATTTGTCAAGACTAGAATATTAGAGAACAGCAGCTAGAAATTAGACAAGTATTGGATCAACACTATTTATTGAGTCATCTATCCAACAAAGCATTTCTGTGCAGCTATTGTATAGTTTCTCTCTTGCGGTTGCCTTTCTAATTTCGAACCTAGTATTCTCTTCTAGACAATTCCTTATAGATTCGTTGTAAATAATAAAGTAGCGTTCATTCCATTTTTTTAGAACTTCTATTTCTATGTTTTTCAACCACTTCTTGTAGTGAGCCGTCTTCTAGTCTCTTCCCTGATTTATTGTATTCCTTGAAGTATCTCTTCTTTCAGCATGCTTGTTAGATTTGCAAACCTACTTTGCCCTAGACTATCAACACACCATGATGCTCTTGATAAATGATTTGAAGTCATTTTGATGAATGTTCTCAACTAGAGCTTGTTTTTTAGAGAGCTCTATAACACAGTTTTTGATCGCTTCTGTATATTCTCTTGTGTCCCACCAGTGCATGTTGTGATGTCTTCTAGTGTTCGCTTGGTTCTGTTTTCACCCTTTTCATGTTGTCAACTGTAAATTATTAATACGTTGCTTGCCCGACTTTGTTATGCACTTGCCTACTAGCATGAAAGCACCACGAGTTGCCAGAGCATGGCTTGCAGATGTTTGGAGATTGGAAATAATGTTGAAAAATGAATAAAAGTCCTAAACGTCGCCCGTTTATTTTACAGGAACAGATAGAGTCATCACTGTATTTCATTATTGTTTTATTCATATGAACTTCTATTTTATGTTTTTTCTATTCACATTATTTTTATTTTTTTGTGTGATTTATATTTATGAGAGATTAAATTTTATTTTTTGTTTGAATATTATTTCTATTTTATTTTATTTTTATTCTATTTAATTTTTCATTTACTTATTATTTTTATTTATTTTTTTATCTTCATTTTTGTCGATTCTTGAGCATTGACAATTGGAGGTTCAGATTGCCTTCTAACATTTATTTTGAAAATCATTCCTTATTTTTTATCCAAATTACCCTGATTCTTATCAAGCTTCATTTTTTCATAAACTTCGATCAAAATGAAGTTTTGGTCTTATTCTGTGTAGATTCGAATTACCCCTCCCTATGCCATGTCTAATTAGCCTTATTATCATCAATGTCTGGTAATCGAGTTGCGAATTGAAATTTGTTGCCTGAGTTCAAGTAGAGTTGACACTTGCGGTGGTGAGAGCGCTCTCCTAGATCAGTCTAGGGGTCTAGGCTCTACAGCAGAGCAGTCAATTGCTCTACGGCCATTCAAAACTATTTGGCTCCTACAAAACACTGATTACTACACTTGAATGATAGGATTGACGACGGCTTTCGATAAATTAATTTTGAAGTGACTGGCTAGATTCTAGACAGTTCATTTGTCTCTCGTACTTATTTAATCTAGTTTTTTAGTTTAGATGTTGGTAACTTACAGAAATTCTATCAATATTACACTCTGAGCAACTACGTTTATTATTGGATATCAATAAAGGTGCAATGTAACTAGTGAGGCCGCGGTTACATTGGATGCTAGTTGCGAGCCTAAGGTACTCACACACTTGACAATCACTGTTATAATGCTGCGAACCACGATATGAGTGTATAGTAACTTTCACTTCCAATTTGCATCCAATGTAACATGGCCTTAATGTTAGTATAGTAAATGAGTTTTTGGTTTCTTGTACTGTAGTATGTTTCAAAGTTAGAACTTGGATTAAAATGTTACTTTTTCAATTATATATATAAATAATTGGTTACCTCACATTACATCGATTCTTTTAGTCAGGTTTGAATCTTAAGGTATAACTCTTTTTTTTTTTTGAACTTGAATATCAAATATTCACACATAATTGCTGTGCAGTTAGGTGTCTTAGCAAAATAAACCAAGCAATAATTATTATTCTATATTATAAATTATACTGTAATACCTTAATTTTGAATTTCACTTGTGAATTATGCTCTGCGTGTTGCTGCGTTCTTGTTAATTGCAATAAAAAGCGATTGTTACCAAAATTATGCTCCCAAATGGTGAGTTGTTGGTTGCCTATGGTGTTGTTGATTCCACAATTAATTATTTAGCAGAGAACCATGGTTTCATGACCTAGCCCACATATTATTGATTTAAAAGTAACTTTGACTTCTTGCAGTTATTATATGTTGAATACTTTCAGTCATTATTTTGCTGGTGAATAAATTATCCATGTTTTAATGAATATAGGATCTTATCTCTTTAATAATTTATATTATAATTATAAGTAGACTATTGAAAATGATCATTTGTCAATTAATTATGATAAATCATCATTTCTCATATTACTGGATAACTTTCCAGCCATTCATTTAGTTTATCCACCACCAAAACAACAGAAGTCCATAATCTTTATTCTTTGGCTGGTTGAGGTCGTTGAACCTTGGTTCGTGTGCTCATCATGACTTGTGGAATTAGCAGTGTTTATCCCAAGGCCCTTCAATATTTGGAGAATGAAATCATGCTGCGCCCATTTTGCCGCGTAAGTACCTATTTAATAGTGCTGTAGACATGTCCAGGGGCTTGTTTTAGAAGTCCTGTGAAACAGGAAAAAGGTGATTACACACTAGACAGGTTATTGGTTAGTATGACGTGCTAATCATGTCTTGGTGTGTGACCGCCTTTCTCCTATTTT
Source organism: Laodelphax striatellus (assembly GCA_017141395.1). Taxonomy (NCBI): domain Eukaryota; kingdom Metazoa; phylum Arthropoda; class Insecta; order Hemiptera; family Delphacidae; genus Laodelphax; species Laodelphax striatellus. The sequence goes on along the minus strand of CM029543.1, from coordinate 1,692,302 downwards.
ACAGAACTTCTAATTTGCTATGAAGCAGGCTGCTGTATAGTGTAAAAAGGCTGGACGCACACCTGAGGCAGCGCGACGCGACATTTTGCATGCAGAGGTACTTCTTGCGTCGTGGTTCGAATTGAAGCAAGGCAAGGGCAGCACATCCTAACCAATACAAACTGCGTCGCGCTACCTCAAGTGTGCATCCTGCCTAATCAAATAATATATGGCATTATGATTGGGCCAAGTTGTATTATGAATGGCCTACTCTTCAATACGTCAGACAAGCTTGACATCACCTACAGACTCAACTTTTCAGTAGTTCTACTGAATTTTATGTTGCCTGTATATTAGATAATTATTCAATCATTGAAAGCTAGCGCCCTTCAAACTATTTGAATAAATAAGCGCTACTAAGACTGAGCAATGATGGCCTGGTCACATACGATTGTGGTTTACTTCACTTCAATAGCAAAGAGCTACTTTGATTTACTTCACTTCACTTTACTAGTGCTCAAAGTAGCTCTTTGCTATTGAAGTGAAGTAAAGCAAACCCCAATCGTATATTAGTATGTGACTAGGCCCTGACTGTCCAGTCTAAAATTTACATGCTTGGAATCAGCGCGATTGCTGTGCGTTGAAAGTGAGGTTAGATTGATAGCTCTGAGGATGCGCCTCTGCGCTTGGATTCATCTATAGCATGATTCTTTTAACTTGTCAGAAAACAGGTGATTTAACGTTAATAAACGAGCGTACATCAATCAGCTGTTTTCTGACAATTTAAAAGAATCCTGCTATAGCTAGGGCATAGAATAATAGAATCAATTCCATGATCTTGGGCCTGTATCTAATAATTGAAAACGTCGATGTGGACCTAACCTGCAAAAGTGCAAAGCATCTTTTCACCACTTGAAACCAATTTTATGTAATTGTTGAACGACTTCCCAAGTTGAATAGCAAATTGATGATTCTTTACTTTGAGAATCAACATTTGAGATAGGGGTTCCTTATTTTCATTACGATTTAAGCTCTTTTAAAGCAGTCTGCCTTCCTTTCTTATTTTAAAATTGATCAATTTTGAGATTTTCAATTTTGAATATTGCGGTTGCGGAATGGCTGCCACTAATGCAGGCTAGCCACTACGTTAAAAACATTTGGAACTACTTAAAGCTTGGAGAATCTTTATGATTCTGATTAAATATTTTGATAATCATCCTCAAATAGTGGAGAATTCTGACTAAATCAATTATTAATCCTTATTTCGTATTCCAATACTCATTTTAAACATTTTGAATAAAATCAGTTATGATAAATCTTGCAAGTCAATGCAAGAATTTCCTCTTCTTATTCGAAAAAGATAACAAAATACATTTGTATGATGCTTTTCAATTTTTTCAGAATTCAAATTAAAGTAAATTATCGAACTCAATGACCTACTGAGATATTTCTGTTTTAATTATCTTGTTCGATACTTGTTCAGGTCGATCGATGGTTGTAGTCGATCTATCGCTAGTTACAAGCGTTTAACAGTCGACTATCGAACCGGGTTATCAATAATCCTTGGCGTCTTTTTAAATACAGTAATAATATTGTAAATTTATAATACGAAATACTGCCAACGTTACAATATGAAATCCGTTCCACCCTGAATAAAGGGCATCTTCTAATGTCAAAATGGTGTCTGATGATGCCCATAATCAGTGCCGAAACAGCCGTTTAATGCCAATGTGGATAGTTTTTTTATTGAAAAAAAAAACAATTCCATTATAAATTACCTATTAACCAGAAGGAATGAAATAGATCTAAAATTGAAATAAATTTAACAATCTATCCTTATTTGTTTTAAGCAAAAATAAATAAGATTTTCTTGCTAAAAATTGATTTCAATTTGCTCTTTACCTCCACAGTGTCACTGATCGCAATCGTCAAGAAGGAGAAATGCTGACATCGTCATCATCATCATCATCATCATCATCATCATCATCATCATCATCATCATCAGCTCCTTTCTGAAGCAGTTCACACAAAGCTGAGTGCCTTTCTTATTCTATTATTTCAAAATTTATTCTACATTTAAGCCTGTTTGTAGTTGATTGATTGCTTTTTTTATAGACAAAAAGGACGAATATATTGAAATTCTCAAAGAAATTCCACTTTATAGACCGAACAACTTTATGATGGATGCAAAATGGAAACTTTAAAGGATAACTTATTATAATAATGACTCAGGGAAAGAATTACATATTTTATTTGCTAAATATATGCTTCATTATTTTTGAAATAATGTCCAACTCTATTTTATTAGTAAGTTAAGGATGCTTAGCTGATATTATTAACTTGATTTTTACTATTATCAATTCAAAGATTGCCATGAGTTGCATTATTGGCAACATAAAAATTAGAGCGGTTCTAATTTTTATGAATTTATGTGATGATGAAGGCCTTTCAAGGTGGTTACACCAAGCTCTGCTCTAGTGTTCTAGGTGGAGTCCTAACCACGATTTTATACTACTGCATAAGAGGGAGGCTGTAGCATATTATCATTATAAAAGCAGAATTGGGGAAATAATTCTCTATTCATGAATAATTTCGTATCAATTATTAAATGCATAGGATAATATAATATAATTAGTTATTAATTTTTAATGTTAGAATGTGAATCATGGGATTGAATGGTTATAATATAGGCTATAATGTTTTGGAAGAGTGATTACCCTCTGAAAAATTGGAACATGAGACTTCTTGGATATCATTTTACTATAATTATGTCTACGTATAGTCAATAGAAAGCGATTATGCATCTGAGGCTAGGCGTACACCGATTAGTCAAGACAAGACAAGACAAGATTAGTCACGTTTAGTCACAGTAATTCACGTGGTTGCTTATGAAGCAGCACACACTGATACAATGACTAATTGGTGTGTGTTGCTTCATAAGCAACTATGTAAAGTACTGTGACTAAACGTCACTAATCTCGTTGTCTTGTCTTGACTAATACCGCCTAGCCTACTCTAAAAGAGACTTTGAAAGTCTTGAGTCTTCAAAATATTAGCCCGAAATACATATTGGAAGCCATTTAAATCAAGAATTAATTTTATTTGTGATAAATTTGAATTTTGTTGTGTTGTGTCTAATCAACTGCATTTCCTTCCAGCTTGACTCCAATAATATTCAAGTTATTGTGGGCAAAAAATTAATTTTATCCTGTAATTCACTTGTGGAACAATGCGTTTCTGCAAGAAGCAAGTTTATGGGAGGGGATCTCTACTTCAATCTAATAAAGCATCTTCATTCAACTCTATTATTATTTTTGTATTTTAGTAGGACAAAATCAAAGTATAATACCTTATTCTGCTTTCATTTCTCATTTTGATACTTGCAAATTGAAGACCCAAGAATATATAACATTAATTCTTATTGAAATTTGAGCAGTAAATATAGGAATCAGAAAGTGTAGTATGATGATGGAATATAGCTTACCATAATAATTAGATCAATAATTGTGACTTTTGGAGCCATCTGACGATGCACTGAATTCTCTTCAAGGGCAAATCACTGATGTGATTGTCAAAGGAAGAAATAAATAAATATCCTGAATAAGTTTTGTAGGAGACATTATAAGTCTTGAAAATGGTAGTTCTCATGCATGCCCTTGACTGATGAGACTATTGAAAATGGAAGAAATTAATAAAAATCATTAGGTATTCCTAATCAATCACTTTAATTAATAAAAAATCAACTAGTAACTATACCTGTTATTGTAAATAAGAGATCCTAATCCCAGTATAGTTGGAGTTTTACTGTAGGTAGTATTTTTTATTAATATTCTGGTGACACATTGACTTATCAATAATTGATTTGATTAGTTGGTGTGTCACCAATTCATCCACTAATACTAGTTTTGAATGTTTTTCAGAGCATCTCTCACTGGAGATGGACACTAAAGTGAACATTTTAGACAAAAGTGTAGTGAAGTGTGTAGTGTGAACATTTAGTGCTCAGAAGACTATAACTCTGGATTCAGAATCCTGTGGACTTGCTGGTTGCTGGGAGGGTGCATCCGCTACGTTCTCAAGGTGAGACACTTATCTTTTATTATTAAAATATAAACCTGTGTTTCACTAACGATAATTTTGAGTAGTGAAAAGCTAAAAGAAGTTGTACTTTTGCTCGCTAGATGGCGTTGTGCGACAATGGAATAAACAGAGACCAACACTTCTTGAGGCGCTTTAGTCATATCCATGGAATAAATCAACATCAATAATCTTGGGATAATAATAGATTAGCAAAATAAATAATGTGATGTTGCTATCTTTAGGCCAGTTGTTCTGATGTATTCCATTTTGAGACTCTTAAATATTTTACAAAAAAATCTGGATTGTTATTGTCTTTATTTTATATAAATCATATTTATTTTTTTGCATTCTTCCATAATTCATTCTAATACAGTAGACCCAAGATTACTAGAGGCTAGTAATATTTTTTGCAGTAGACCACTTTGATTTCTATAACTCTTTTAAAACATAAGGGGAAATTCTGCTGTTTTGATACTGTATTTGATCAAAATTCGATGTATTTTCATTTTGTAGTATTCATGAAAATTCTTTACTAATTGATGAATTTTGTTTGTTTACAGGTTTGAGTCTATTCCAGTTCGGTGAGTCATTGATTACAAATTTTCTGCATGCCACACTAAACATCCTCACACACTTCAAAAATTTATAAAAATACTTGAAACTTCAAATTATGTTTCAATTCTTAATACTTTCAAAGCTCTGTAAATCAAAAGATTCATCTCTAGATTTCTCTAGCTCTCAGTTATGTATTTAAATTTGATTTGAAATACACTTTTTCAGTATATTTAATTAAAAGAAATGTGCTGTACAGCTTTACTGGTGGGAGGTTTTACAGTGTTGCCATGTCGTTTCGAAAGGTTTCATACCTCGCGTTTTGTTTTGTATAGGATTGCAGTGTTGCCATTTCAGGTTGTTGTCATAGGGAGAACGTTGAAAGTTGTCAAATAATGACAACATCGCGGGTTTTAAGTTTTTCCTACCAGTAATGTTGTCCAGTACTGACTATTCACATTTTTAAAAAATTATAAAAAAATTGTATTTTTTTACAGTAGATGTCTCTCAAGTAAATGTGTTCTTTCTCATTTATCTTGAGATGCATCCACTTTTTCATTCTCAGTCTCATACAAAATAAAACTAATCTATCAATTTTTGTTCACAAATTTAAAGTAGAATGTGTGTGTGAGGTTACACTGCATGGTGTCAGCATATGAGACACAGTAGTTGCTTGATTTTTACACTACACCAACACAAAAATACAGCAGGAATTGTTCTACTGTCAGCGGAGAACTTCGATCAACACCCCCCAATTTTAGGATATCATTTTTTAGGAATTTTGGACTCTTCAAGTCAGTCAGGCTTTTTATTTCTTGAATCTAATTTTTCTCTAACAGGTATTCATTATTTTATCTAAATCAGGTTTATTAATTTCAGATTAAATTATTTTTTTAATTTCAGATTAAATTATTTTCCAACCAAAGTATTTTTGATAAAAACAGGATATTTTCTTGATTTTTACCACAGCAGGATAGATTTTATAATAATTTCTTATATCAAATCATTTTTCAAAGTAAAGCAGGATAGTGTTTTCATATCAAAGCAGGCTAATTTTCTTTTTGAATAGAGTAGGATAATATTTTCAGCATCCTCTTCAGCTACAAGACTTCAAGACATCAAGGATTCCCCCCCCCCCACATTTTAGGATCTAAATTTCCTAGAGTTTTGGACTCTTCAAGTCAGTCAGGGTTTCTATTTCTTCAATCTACTTTTCTCAATGAATTAGGTATTTTATATTTTTTAAAAATCAACTTTGAATAGAATGAACGAATAGTTTATCATATATAGTTAATTATCATTTATAGTTATATTTGTTCAACTGCAGAGAGAAAATGGCGATAAATTTTGTTTTATCTATATCAACATAATTTTTTTACAACTTGCCAGTTTCAATTAAAATTTATGATAGTCTCGATTATCACGTTCAGATTAATTTTTCTCTTAACCAGAGTAACTCTTCATCACAGTAGAATAATATTTTCTTAATTTTTTACTTCAGCAGCATAGATTTTATATCAATTTCCTTATTAATTCGGGATAATGTTTTCAAAGTAAAGCAGGATAGAGTTTTCTTATCAAAACAGAATAATTTTCTATTAGGATATAGTAGGGAATTTTCAGCATCCTCTTCAACTACAAGACTTCAAGATCATCAAGACAACATCAAGGATTCCCTGGCCCTGACCTCATCGTCCGTGTTAAATATTTTAGAAACTAATTTATAATTCTCATTACATTTTTGAGTAACTCATGCTTTTTATGTAGAAGTCTGACAGATTCTTTAAAAAAAACAAGTTTACTGGAACATGAGTTACTTCAATTTTTGTATAATCTTCTTCATGAATCGCGCCCCACATTCTGTCCCTTTTCAATGAGGTATGAAGGCCAGTATTCACTCACACCAATGCAGCCAGACCCTGTAGTGAGTGCTAATACTGTCAATCATAGAGTTGGAGGCCAGTTTCAGTGGGCTTGGCATACTGATACGATGCTTCTAGCTTGGTGAGACAAACTCACTCCTCTTTAGATTTTAAAATATTCACCCCACCCTTAGGAACCCCATGCTTTGAATGTAGGAAAGTTTAGTATTGGTTTATAGCTGTCAGCAAATGTTTTTAGTTTAAAGTAGGGTTTCAGCATACTTAGCTTAGGTCCCTTTTGGTATGGATGCACCAACAGACCTGGAAATCGTCTCATTTTTCAGAACCTAATTGAGTGAAAGACAGCAATGACAGCCATCAATGCAGCCAGACCCTGGGGTGGTTGTTAACTGTTGATCACTGGGAGCTTGGATCTCATTTCAGTGGGCTAGGCATGCTGATTTGATAGTCCACCCCGTCTCTCTACCAATCTCCTTTTTCCCCAAAACTTCCTTATCCCGGTCTGTTGGAGGCAAATTTTTTTATTTTATTTCCACGCTTCTGCTGTAGTTTTTAGAGTGCATGTTGCTCTCAATTTTGCATGGTTTGCCGCTTGTATTTTGCCACATTTTCAATATTATTGTGAATGTATGTATCATGATATATTCAACTGGGAATATTCATGACCTTGTGAATTGAAGGCTAGGCTCGAGGCTCCAATTGAGCTGGGTAGATTCTTAGTTGTTAAGGACGCGTTTCTGACCAAGTGTCACCATTCTCTATAAGTTTTAAGCTCAGTACGTATCGATAAAATATCGGTTGAGAATATTCTAGTTGTTAGCTTCTATAATAAGTGCATTTATACTTTTAAGCTGTTTATTTCAAGTGATGTCCCCAATTTCATTAGCTATTAAGTCTTTTCTCTATTTCTAGTATTAACGTTTATTCCTCTCATTTTTCTTGTAAAACTAATATTGTATGATTCTTTTCAGGTTTTTAATTATTTCAACATATTTTTTATACCTTATTATATTTAACACACGGGGTTTTTTTTACTAATTTGATTGTTCTATCAGAAGTTTTTCTGATATGCATTTTTTCCTCTTCTGTAAAACCAAATCAACATCGAACTTGTAGGAAGAAAACATAAAAAACCAATGGAAGAGGTAAGAATATATTGCAAATAATTATTATTCTTTAGAATAGGAATTTAATTGTTATTTATTGAAAATAATTATAATCATTGTAGAGTTCTTTCAGTATGGAAATAAAATTAATCTGTATGGTTTCAAGGAATAGTAGAGATCCTAACGAAATGAAATGACTACCAAATTAAAATATGAAATTATTTCTAGAATAAAATGATCAAGTGACATAGTTGAACCTTGTCATTGACTGAATTGTATATTTTGAACTCAGTTTATTCCTGTTCCTTCTCATCACATTTTATTCCGAATTAGAATCACTTCTATACGGTACTGAGAAATATTCACAATAAAAAGAGTACAACAAGGATGTAGAAATATAGAAGATCAAGTTTAAAATATACGGAATAATAAATCTATTATATAAAATACTACGTTTTTCTTATTCTGTATCTAATCTCAATGAACATAGCCTACTTGAGTAGTTTTTTCAATTTCTATCAATTTTCTCTGTTCACTTAGCCTGATTCTAATAATCTCTGTTTCTTTTCCAGATCTATGACAGTGATGCTATAAGCATCAACGGTGGTTCGGAACCCACCTAAAACTGTAGGTCCACCACTCTGCTGATGTGATTCCAAGGAAATCTCATCCTTTCAATCATATAGCAAGAGATGCAAGTTCTGACTTGTGTTGGGTTTTGACAAATTGTCAACTTTTGACAATTTTTCAAATGTTTGGAGGTTAGGGGTGGCTGTGTGGGGTGTTGGGAGGCCACTGGGGGCATAATGCCTCCAAAAGTCGACATTTCAAATACTAATCTAGACTTTTTGTATTTTCCAGTTCTGAAATCGTTTCAAAAGCTTGTGATTCCAACAATGAGATGAAAAAATTATCCACAGTTGCAACAGTATACGAAGTGGTTGTCTCACACCCTCCTTACTCTGAAACCAATATCAATGATGTAGAATCTTCATTAAATAAATAAAGGTATGTGAGTGTACTAATATTATGGATGAACTATCATTTTTAAGGATGTATGTAATCTCAATTTTCTCTTTCAGTTGTGTAGCCTATATGGTCTATTGTGTTTGTCTACAAAATTTCAGGTGGAATCCAAACCACGAACCTGTAGAATTTTGGAGCCCTAGTATAATAGGGTTCTTCCAACTAGGATTCTTCATTAAAAATGTAGCAAATATGTGATAAATATCTGGAAATAAATAAGCAAATATGTGAATTACTGTGACTAAACGTGACTAATCTTGTCTTGTCTTGTCTTGACTAACCGGTGTACGCCTAGCCTTATACTGTAGGTCTACTATAATTGCCTGACCAATAATTATGTAAATAGTATCATGACTAATTTATTCAGAATTGAACAAAGATCAAAAAAATAATTCATATATATATATATATATTGATAACATTTAGTTTTGGAAATGCGCTTCAATTGGAGACGTGTTACATATAAGTTGAAAGTGGATTACAATGAATAAAATTTATTACATTTATTATCAGTAGATAAGAAGTTTGTGATGGACAAACAATAAATTGACCTCCAGTGTTTGGTGTTATCATCGGAGACCACTATTTTTATTTACATTAATAATACTGTATTTCGTAGATGTGTCATAGATTACAAAGAGCAAGACAAAGCTCGTGATAGGCGGACAAATTTGAAGGTCATCCATTAAGGGGAAACATGCGATACTTCAATTAAAAGATAGATGTGTTAATTGACTTTGGTATAAATAAACAAAAGTTACATGCTGGTCAAGGTGTGTAGGATACGATTGGTTGTTCCCATTCCCTATAAACATATATTTTTTGTTTTTCGTTAATAAATCCCTTCAATGGCCGTCATTAAATCTGTGCCGTTCTCAACAAATCAGTCGAAAAGTTGTGACACACTCCTTTGATCTGTGGTCATCTTCTGATAATGCATTATTAATAGTTTCTTGGTCAGCTTCATTAATATTCCCTGAATCATTTTTGTGCCAGAGTTGGTCAAGGTTTGAGGACTACACTTTTAAATCAAGTTGGCTTTTTTTTTAAATATTTTATTTGGAAAATTTTGGTCTCCTTGATCATGGAGAGAAGGCATTTCTTTCTGTTAATTCTGGAGATAGGATTATGGTCTATTGCCTCTACTGATTCAAGGTAATTAGTTTAAAAACTATGTGAAAGTTAAATGATGTATAACACATTACGCTATGAATTTACGCTGAATACATGCATATAAAATGTTTCATGTTATAAAAATTAATTGTGTTTACACAAAAAGTGCGTTCTTTTTGAAACATTCTTTATTACTCAAAAAATTGTGTGTCAATCGTTTTGAATGTGCAACATGGTTCGTTCCAATTTCTTCTTATGTCAATTAGTTATCTAAATTGGAAAAAATATTTCTGAAAACAAAATGTTCAGTTTCAGAGCAATAGAAGAATTCTTCCAGATCACTTTTCAATAACCAATGTTGAATATAAGGTGGTAATTTGAGCTTTAATAAATTGTAGGGGAGAGAAAAGTATGTAAACCTATTTATAATTACTGTTTGCTATGAATTGTTTGTTGTATCTTATTCTTTATTTGTTTCTGTTATATCCTGTCTTGACGTTGTAATGCATAATATGATGTTCTCATGTGCTACTACAATAAAGTTTTTATTTATTTATTCATTTTATTATAGTAGCAGCAGTACCGTTTCACTGAAGCGATCTATTAGGAGTAATGTAAGTTCAATTAGGTCAATCTGGGTTTTCAGTTTTCGGTGAATTGGTTTGCTAGACAACTGTTGGGACTAAGGCTGATCTTAAAAATTCTAGCAGTTTGCACTCACCTAACTCATGTTATTTCATAAACAGCTGTCTGAATTCCAACACTAAAATGGTGGACAATGAGAATATCCTACTTGGGACCCCTTTTTGATTAATCTGGGTTTTCCATGAATTGGTTTGCTGGATAACTGTTGAGACCCCAACATCAATAATCTGGGTTTTCGGTGAATTGGTTTGCTGGATAACGGTTGGGACCCCTCCATCATTAATTTGGGTTTTAGGTGAAAACCAAAGCCAAAACGAAGCATGCAATGGCTCTGGACATAAAAAGGCATGCCTCAAATGCAGCAGATCACAATTTTAAGCCAAAACAAAGCATGCAATGGTTTTGACATAGAAAGGCATGCCTCAAATGTGCAGCAGATCACTGAAGCCAAAACAATGCATGCTTTCTTTGTTTGGCAGAAGTTGTGAACATAAAAATGCATACCTCAAATGCAGCAGATCACAATGATAAGTTTTACCCAAAACAAAGCATGCAATGGTGTTGACATAGAAAGGCATGCCTCAAATGTGCAGCAGATCATTGAAGCCAAAACAATGCCTCAAATGCAGCAGATCACAATAATAATTTTAGCCAAAACAAAGCATGCAATGGTGTTGACATGAAAAGGCATGCCTCAAATGTGCAGCAGATCATTGAAGCCAAAACAATGCATGATTTCTTTGTTTGGCATAAGTTATGAACATAAAAAGGCATGCCTCAAATGCAGCAGATCACAATAATTTTTAGCCAAAACAAATAAGCATGCAAGTGTTGTGGACATGAAAAGGCATGCCTCAAATGTGCAGCAGATCACTGAAGCCAAAACAATGCATGCTTTCTTTGTTTGGCAGAAGTTGTGAACATAAAAAGGCATGCCTCAAATGCAGCAGATCACAATAATTTTTAGCCAAAACAAATAAGCATGCAAGTGTTGTGGACATGAAAAGGCATGCCTCAAATGTGCAGCAGTTCACAGTTTTGAGCCAAACAATACTTTTCCACAGGAATGCCAGCACTTGCAAGTTTCCACCAACCAGCAACTACATGAATTTGGCAAGGCATTTGCAGAACTGGCATCTGGACTGGACAACATTCCAAACAATGTCAACGGTGATGTCATCTTGTTTGTTGGCAACACTGGTGTGGGAAAAAGTTCCCTAGTTCACTTACTGGCTGGCGAGGATGCCAACTTCTTAGCAAGAGAAGATGGTGATGATTCCGGCAATTTCTACATTGAGGACACATCAGGTCGATTTGTGAAAAACACAACAATTGATTCAACAACCATTTATCCAGAGGCAGTTGTGGATGCGACAACTGGAACAATACTTTTTGATACACCTGGATTCCGTGACACAAGAAGCACTGTCCATGAAATAGTGGCTACATATGGACTGCATAGAGTGGCTGAACAGTCTCAACGTGTTAAAATTGCTCTACTAGTCAGCTACAACTCACTCACGCCATCAGGGCCCAGAGATGATTTCACAAACACCCTTGAAAGTTTCTTCAGTTTCTTCAACAATACCCAAAAATTCCAAGACAGCACATATCTGATTTCAACAAAAACTGAAAACCGCTACATCGTGCGTAGAGGGCAAGTGATACCAGTTTCTGCAGAGACAATCATCAAAGGTATTGTTCAGTTTATAAATGGGGTTTCTCAGACATTGGAAAAACGTAAGGGTACTAATGGTGATGAAAACTTCATCAGGAATGCTCAAGCACTTATTGGTAGTTTGGAGGATAAAGTAGCTCTCTTCATGAAACCAGATCAAAGTGGTCCCCTCTCAGAAGCAATTCCTCTACAACAATCACTAAAGTCAATACGTGAAATGCTTCTAGGTGATGATGGATATGTTACAGTGAAGAATAGTGATTTAGGGTTTGCCTTATCAGACAAAGCCAAGGTGTATATCAGAAAGTTATATGATCAGATGAACAGTCATATAGAACATGTCAGTAAATCATTTGCTACAGTGTTTGAAAAATTTGTTATTGGCCAGTCAAAGGGTCTTGATAACATTGAAACAATTAGAAGCAATCTGAAACACACCCAGCAACAAGTTGAAATTTTGATACGCAAAACTAATACATCAGCAACTCCTGGGGAGTACATTGATGCTATAATAAATCTGGCTGCTAGTGTCAACATGAAGTTTTGTAGCCAACATGTCCCAGATGAGATCAAGAAACTGGATGGTTATTTTGATGGCCTCAAGAAAGTAACTGACCACTACCACTTCACACTAAGCAAATGGTCAGAATCGCTTTATCCTCTTCAACGTCTGGTACATAATGAGATAATGTTCTATGATATGCTTGAAAATCTGTACAAAAAAATCACTGATAACTCAGTAATGTTTGATGATCTAACTTTTTATTCAATGAAAACTACATCAGGTGGATGGGGCAGCATTGAGAAAATCAAGGATAACATCAAGCGCTTGGGGCTGGTACAGTTTGACAGTCTGCAGATTACACCTGAGAAACTAGCAGAGATTGGCTCATTCCTGAGGAATGTTATTGGAGAACAGGAAGTCACTTGCTACAAATCACACACTCTGGTGATATTGGATAGTGTTTTGAGAACAAGCATCCTGGATAGGGAGAAAATGGCCACATGCCCACGCACCACAACTGTAGTGCTGGTTGCAACACGGAAATTGTACATTGATGCCAACATTGGGGTTGATCTGATGGAGGGCAGAAACCTGGTGGTAATTGCACCTGAGTGGCATACTTTGGGTTCATTCACATTGAGTGTTGATGGTAAATCAGTGCAGGACCGGAGTCGGGGCAGAGCTGCTCCGGGAAGAGAAGGGCTTAATGGTATGCCAGGCCAGCCAGCAGGACAGTTTGTTGGTGTTGCGCTGAAACATTTCAACAGCCAACTGTTAACAATCAGTGCAAGTGGTGGAAATGGAGGACCTGGTGAAAATGGCGGAGATGGCGTGGATGGTAGAGATGGCAGCGATGGCACCACTAAGACTAGAATTGATGACACTTCAAATATATATATTTTTTACAACTCGTTCAAAACAAAATTTTACATCAAAGCAGATTATGGCACAGATGGTAGCAATGCTGGCCATGGAGGGTTTGGAGGACCTGAAGGATTATACGGAAGTGTGAAGATGTACAGTTTGTTGAAACACTCGCCAGATCGCAGCACTCATCGTGTACAGTCTGGTGCCAGGGGACGCAGCGGAGCCAATGGCCGTCCAGGTAGAGGTGGACTGCGTGGTTGTGATAGGATTGAAGAGGTGAAGGAACGCCGGATTCTGTTCATTCCAGCTGGCAGCAGCTCAACAAGTAGTTTTGTGAATTGCAGAAGACGCAACAACAATGGCGCACTGCAGCCTAGATCACGTCCATTTTTGCCGGCTGCTCTTCCCCGGCTGCCAGCACCTCCCAGTGTTTGTGAACTTTTTGGAGCTGTAAAACAGCAGTTTGAAAAGTATGATGACATAGTGTCACATACCACCGCAGTTGAGTTCCGGCAAGCATTCCAGAAACAGTTCAATTGTTGAAGTAAATATCAGTGCAGCATCAAATAACGCCCTCATATGTGTAGACTAAAATAATGTTCTTTATCTAAAACCAAAGACGATAGGAACTATTCCAATTGTCTCTGCTAAAACTGTGTTTTATAACATTGATATTACAGTTTGATGCCAAAACAGCTGCATTTTTTAAATGGAATTTCAACCCTTCTGCATTAGAAGACCAGATTCAATATTGTGAAACAGTTTCTAGATAACAGAAACTGAATAATAAGCCCCTGCGCCCACTAAGCAACTGCTATCTGATTTCAGTCTAGCGTTGCCAGATGACATTTGGCTGTTTTTCGGGTAATCGGATAATCTAACCTATCAGCCAATTAAGTCATCTGGCAACGCTGGGTTGCTGACTGAAATCAGATAACAGTTGCTTAGTGGGCGCAGGGGCTAACAGTGTGTGAAACACTCCATAACAGTAGGGGTATAATTCACGATGTTGGAGTTGGCCAGCTAAGTCCAGCTATAGCCTATGCTATTCAATCAGCTGTTTTATCTGCTTTTAATGTTTTCCAAAGTATAGCAGGATTCTTTTAACTTGTCAGAAAACAGCTGATTTAACGTTAGTAAACGAGCGTACATCAATCAGCTGTCTCTGACAATTCAAAAGAATCCTGCTATACTACTACAGCACAAACTTAGCGAATAGCTGGAGTATAGCTGGCTAAATCCAAGATTGTGAATACCCCATGTATGTATGGAGATCATTTTTTCCTGCTAGCCTATACTTTGCCAAATTTTTGAATTGGATATGAAATTACAGGCAAACATTAACCTATTCACTAATTTTCCAAACTTATTTCAAGAGAAACAACATCGAAAATAACTTTTCTAACATTAAAAATAATTGTCTCTCTACTCTTGGTATTGTTTTAAAAGCCTAAAATAATGATAACTTAGGCTAGGCGTACACCGGTTAGTCAAGACAAGACAAGACGAGATTAGTCACGTTTATTCACAGTAATTCACATAGTTGCTTATGAAGCAGCACACACTGATGCAATGACTAATCGTGACTAATCTCGTCTTGTCTTGTCTTGACTAACCAGTGTACGCGTAGCATTAGACTGGTGAGAACCTAGAGAGCTGACTTCGGCCAGTTTTGCCTATGACTAATTGGGTACATCCCATTATTTTTGTAGCCTATATTAAGCAGGAAAAATACAAGGAGACAAGAATTTGCTTGAACAATAGAAGAACAGGCGATTTCATAGAAAATATCAACATTTATTCAACGCTTTGATACTACAAATACATAATAAATTAGAAATAATTTTCAAATTATTTACAACAACAAAATATACATGAATTTGGATAGGTAGAATAAATAGCTTTTTTATCACAGACACATTCAAGTATAATGGACAAGAAAAGTGATGTCATTTTTAATGGGCAAATATAATTTATAGTAATAGAATTATTTACATTTTCTCAAACACTGTACACAGTTTACCTCAAGTAAATTTTCATAGATTACAAGTATATTTTCATAGATTCATATAATACAATAATTATTAAAAATGAACATCTGGGCCCAGTTTCATGAAAATTCAGAAGTCTTGTAAAACAGGAAATGTTTTGTAAACAGTCCAGTACTAAACATATAGGATAACATCTCCCTCTTTCCTCTATTACAGGAATCCTAGATTTTCACAAGACAAGCTCTTGATAATTTTTTTCCATTTGGTGCATTTTGATTTGGAATGAAGTGTTTACAATAATTAATAATAATCGAATAATAAATATTGAAAATTATTTTTACACATACGTGTGGGGATCGATTTACTCCACTTCAATTACTTGCAAAAGTATATATATTGTATGGTATATAGATATACTTTTGATAGTGAAGTGAAGTGAAGTAAATCATACCCCACACGTATGTGACCAGGCCCTTGGGTTCGATGATACTCAACACCATATACATCTTAGGCTAGGCGTACACCGGTTAGTCAAGACAAGACAAGACGAGATTAGTCACGTTTAGTCACAGTAATTCACATAGTTGCTTATGAAGCAGCACACACCGATGCAATGACTAATCGGTGTGTGTTGCTTCATAAGGAACTATGTAAAGTACTGTGACTAAACGTGACTAATCTCATCTTGTCTTGTCTTGACTAACCGGTGTACGCCTAGCCTAACTCTAGTGGTTTGACAATTATATCTCTGTCCATTTCTGACTTTCTACATCTACTTCTTTCATATCTTTCATTCTACTAGAATAATAATTATAACAGGTGTAAAATCAAGTCAAAAAACTTCTAGCCCAGTCAAACTTATAGACCAAGACAATAGAATAGTTTCAATGGAACGAGTTTACCCCATGCAGCGCAAAGCACAGCTTTGCAAAATTTGAGTACTGTATTTTTGTCAAATACAGTATCATTGCAACAGACTAAATTTCACATCGAATCTCGCAGTGGTGGAAACAGAGTAGAAAGGAATGCGCCAAAAGTATCTTTAATATGATAGATGTCAAGCTGGAAATGAGTTCAATCTACTGTGGATATCTCATATGTTTGCAATTGTAGAGATCTGAGTATGGCATATTATACAGAGTGGGTGAAAAGTTTGTAAATGGCTGAATATTTCTTACGGTAAGGCGTACACCGGTTAGTCAAGACAAGACAAGACTAGTCAAGCTCAGTCACAGTACTTCATATAGTTGCTTATGAAGCAATACACACCGACTAGTCATTGCATCGGTGTGTGCTGTTTTATAAGCAACTATGTGAATTACTGTGACTAAACGTGACTAATCTCGTCTTGTCTTGACTAACCAGTGTACGCCTAGTCTTAGGCTCACAAAATTTCTCCAATTATTACATTAAGATGACGTGCTAAATGCTAAAGGTTATGTTATTGTTTCAACACTTATCTGCTTTTATGAAAGTTATTGTTTTTTTACACAGTTCACAACATCCAAGTATTCCTCACATTCACTATTGCTGCTTGTTGTTGACCACCTCTCCTGTTACGTTGCCTGCTTCTTCTGGCCGCCACCAGATGGTGTTGTCACCGGGCTGATGCATCTGTTCCAGTTGTGGTGTCATGTTGTTGTTGTTGTTGTTGTTGTGGAGTTGCAGTAGCAGCAACTGCTGTTGTTGCTGGCAACTGTTGTTGTTGTTGTTGCCCCATGTGGTGGTGGCGGCTACCATTAGTAGCACCTGTTGCATCCACCTGTTGCAAATACAGCAAAGTTATAACAAAAAAAAGACAGACCATAGAATGTTTAATTTACAGGATATGCACATCTCATTTCAACATGCAGACACTCATGTTGTACAGTATAGCACGATCCATTTAACTTGTCAGAAATCAGCTGTTTTGGTAATAATTAAACAGTGACTTCGACACAATAATCAAAAGGATTAAAAGTCTTAAAAGACCTTTAAAGTCTTTAAAAGACCTTTTTAAAGAAGACCTTTCAAAGAATAACTTTTTAAAAGACCTTTTCAATAATCTGCGAGATTCAGCATTTGTAGGTTAAGTATTGTGATCATATGCTCGTCGATCATATGTTTTATGACAAGTTAAACGGATCCTGCTGTAGACTCCCAATTATTCAATTAATAAACCGATACAACGGAGTATCCAAGGACCCGATATTGTAGTGTACAGATTAACAGAAAAAACAGGACAGTACTTTCAAGAATTGCTCAAGTAGTAAACATAGTAGCTATTTTCTGCAATTGAGAGAAACGTTTCAACATTTGGATTACTTTCATAAAATTAGAATAGGCTATTGTAATAAATAATAACAAACATAATGAATAATTTCAAATCATCAATAATGAATTTATTACAATGAAAAATGTAATAGATTGGACCAATATTGACTGAGATATGGCAGCTTTAGTGATAGGTGAGCGCTGGAGGTTACTTGCACCCATTTTTACTGTCTTTAAAATTCACACAAAATGATCTAAAATCGCTTTAAAATAACATGCAAAGCAGACGGAGACTGTTGCATTTTTGTAACAGACTTTAGCCGCAAGCCCGGGATGCACTGCAACCAGCCTCCAGCGCTCACCTGTCACTAAAGCTGCCATATCTCAGTCAATATTGGTCTAATCTTGACAAATAAGGTTTTAATCGATTTGTAATTAAAGTTACTAAAAAAAGTTATTCCTGTAAAATTTTCGTATTATCAACGGTTTTCGAGTTATTCAAGAAACAAAATTTTAAATGGCAGCCATTTTGTCACTAAAGCTGCCATATCTCAGTCAATATTGGTCCAATCTTAACAAATAAGGTTTTATTCGATTTGTAATTAAATTTACTAAAAAAAGTTATTCCTGTAAACTTTTCGTATTATCAACGGTTTTCGAGTTATTCAAGAAATAAAATTTTAAATGGCCGCCATTTTGTCACTAAAGCTGCCATATCTCAGTCAATATTGGTCCAATCTTAACAAATAAGGTTTTATTCGATTTGTAATCAAATTTACTAAGGAAAGGTATTCTTGTAAATTTTTCGTAAGATCAAAGGTTTTGGTGTTATTAAAGAAATAAAATTTTAAATGGCCGCGTTGTTGTCACTAAAGCTGCCATATCTCAGTCAATATTGGTCCAATCTTAACAAATAAGGTTTTATTCGATTTGTAATTAAATTTACTAAAAAAAGTTATTCTTGTAAACTTTTCGTATTATCAACGGTTTTCGAGTTATTCAAGAAATAAAATTTTAAATGGCCGCCATTTTGTCACTAAAGCTGCCATATCTCAGTCAATATTGGTCCAATCTTAACAAATAAGGTTTTATTCGATTTGTAATTAAATTTACTAAAAAAAGTTATTCTTCTAAAATTTTCGTAATATCAACGGTTTTCGAGTTATTCAAGATACAAAATTTTAAATGGCCGCCATTTTGTTTTATGGATTTGAAAAATTGTCATAATTTTTTGTATCTTTGTCTAGTTGTCATAAATGTTGGTGCAAAGTTTCAATTCCATATGTTTCACCATTATTGAGATAAAAAATAATAAGTGAAAAAAACAAAATGGCAGCTGTGTGAGTGACTAAGGACTTTTGGACAATTTAAATATGATATTTAGATATGGTTTTTGACCAGGAACAATGCCCTAGAGTATTGGTAGGGAGTTCTGAAACACCCTGTATGAAGATATTATATTCCAAATCTCAAATGTGTACGATCTTCCGTTCGTTAGTTATCGTGCGGACAGACGGACACCAAATAATACATGTTTAAAACTAATAAGTTATTGACTATTGTTTAAAATAACATAGATCATTGAATTGAAGAATCTATCATCTTACCTTGTCATTCATTTCTGGGAAAATGGTGCTCATATTGAAGTTGGCCAGACTGTTGGTGGTGGAGGATGACAGAGGAAGGTTGGTAGCACTGCTACTACAATTTGATGCTGGCGGGAAGTTTGAATTCAATTTTTGATAGCATTCAGTTGTAGCTGCAGACACTGGGGTTGATGGATAGAATACCGCAGTGGAATTGTTTGCTGATTTCTGATTAGTTTTTAGGGTAGATTTCTGTGGTTCTGTTGACTTGCGAGGAGTTGGTGGCACACTGGGAGCCGGGAACAGCGAGTAGGGAGTGCTTGAATCGAACAAGTTCATCTGGAAATCTGCTGAGTCGGCTAGAAATCCTGATGGATTTGGTGGCTGCAGGTTGTCCAACGTCTGTCCGTAATAGTTCTGATAGGATGACATCGGCTGATTGTTTTGCATCATACTGAAATCACCATGATGGTAATCAGAGGATCCGAATAGGTTTGTTGATGATGAGCCAAAAGATGGCAGTTCATTGTGACTGGCTGTTTCAAAGCACGCACCAAAGTTCAGCAATGTTGACGTTGAGAAGTGATCCGTATTTGGTGCTGGGTCCTGAATTGGGTCGCTACTTATCAGAGATTCTGCACTGTATTTATTGCTGCCTTTGTAAGTTGATGATGGTTTAGTTGAGAATCCATCAGCTGGTTTTTTTATGGTTGAACAGCTGTTGTTGTTGTTTGCACAATTATTTGACGAATGAGACCACAGAGAAGTCGTGGATGACAGACTGACTGGAATTGGTAATGTACTATTCTTGAAAGATGATGACGGGGTACTATTTGTAGTAATCAATGATGTAGTCACAAATGAGGCACTGCTTGTAGTCAATGATGTACTGCTGGACGCCAGGAACAATGAATTCAAATCATTATAGTTGTTCTGAATCATTGATTCAGATTTTCTAGTGGCAACACTTTTCTGTGATGTCTCTTTTGGTTTCTGATTTGTGTTACTATCAAATGTCACTAAATTTTGTTTCTGGTTTGATGTGCTAGCTTCAAATGACAACAAACTTTGTTTCTGATTGTTTGCACTATTATCAAATGACAACAAACTTTGTTTCTGATTGTTTGCACTGCTATCAAATGCCAACAAATTCTGTTTTTGATTTGTTGCAATGCTACTGTTACCACCATCAAATGGTAACAAACTGTAGCTGCCTCTATTATTTGAAGTTTTAGAACTTGGCGTTTGAAAATTGTTTGTAACACCTTTCTGTTGTGTGGCATTATATTTGTAGCTGCTGCTCTGTCTACCACTACTTGCACTAGTTTCTGGGCAGTAAATATCAGGTGGCATTACGTTCTGTACATATTTGTAGGTGTTGGCATTGTCGATTCTCTCTTGTTTGTTATTGGTTTTCACTTGATCCACTAACTGACTGACAGAAAGAAAACTTCCACCAATTTGTTGCGGCTGCTGTTGTTGAGAATGATTGTTTGATGAAGACATTTTGTTACTGTCTGCAACATTTCCTTGATTTTGTGCCTGATTCTTAGAACTTTCAGTTATTTTAGCATCATTGTTCCTATTAAATTGCAATACTGTTGAGTTGGACTGCGGCTGCCCATCCATTGAAAAGTTTGAAGATTTTGATGTTCTATTGATACAGTTAGAGGAATTTGGTTGCACATCAAAGAAGTTTGATGGTTTGGAAGCAGTTTGCACATTCAAGCAGTTTGTTGATTTTGTAGGCATATCCAAATGAAAATTTGTAGATTTTGCTGGTGTGTCTTGGAAGGTTGATGACTTTGATGGCACATTGAAGACATTTGATGGTTTTGATTGTACATTTGTGGAGAAGTTTGAATGCAAGGAGAAGTTTGAAGATTTTGTGGGCGTATCCAATTGGAAATGTGAAGATTTTGTGTGTGCATCTGGAAAGTTTGACAATTTTGATTGTGTGTCAAAGTAGTTGGATGATTTTGATGGTACTTCTGTGGGGAATGATGTGGAAGATTTTGGTTGCAAATCCAGAACATAATTTGATGATTTCACAGGCATATCTGAAGAGACATTTGAAGGTTTTGTTGTCAGTTGATTGCCTCTTTCCTCAACTTCAGGAAGTGTTTGGAAGATGTTTGCTGCCACATTTGAGGACACTCTGAAGCCGCCATCAGCTGCAGGAGTTGAAGGACCTGTGTTTGTGCCTAAAGCCAAGTCTCCAACCAGTGTAGGCAGCGTTGAAGGTATTCCAAGACCATGGTTGTCAAGATGTGACAAAAGTGATAGTGATGATTTGTTGGTGGGCCATGAATAGTGTATGGAAGATGAGGAAGTTGGCACCTGCTGACTGGTAGCTGTGGATGTTGTTTTTGAGTTGGAAACATCAGTACCACATGGCTGTTGACTGACATCAGAAGCAGGAAAATCCAGTCCATAGAACATCTGTGAGTTGTTGTTCATTGAAGAGTACGTTGGCTGAAGATTCCCACATCCAGTAATAATTGGCGCAATGAAATCCAGAACATCTTTGTGTGGTGTGAACATTCGGTCTGGAGCAATGAATGATGATGAGGCTGAAGAGGAGGCAACTTCCAAAGTTGATGTTCTAGGATCAGGCATTGTCATCCAGTTGACTGGCATGCGTAGTTGTGAAGAAGATGTTGAAGATGATGTCTTCACCAACTCACCATCTTTACTGTTTGCTAGAGTTGTTGTGGTGTTTGCACCACTGCCACTGCTACTAAAAACATTAACAGTTTGATAAGAAGTTTGTCCAGTGAACAATGTTGAATTTGCATTGTTGCCAAAGCTGTTGGCATTCAAAGTAGTTGGCAGTGTAGGCAAATAGGATGACGATTTTGATGTGGATGCATTACTCTGATGAACAGTTTTGTTTAGACTATTATCAAACATTGCTGGTGGCTTTTTGCCTGAAGCATTATTTGCTCCCAGATAAAACTTACTGGAACTGTTACTTTTTGATGAGTTGACAGGTTTTATTGAAGTTGGCGGCACTGATGATGCAATAACAGTACTACCACACTGACCTGGTCCAGGATCCTTTGAGGCAGAAGCAACTTTTGCAGTATTGAGTGAATCATCAATGGCTGAAGATGAGTAGAATGGTTGAGGAAATCCAACAGATGCTTGAAAATTGCTTGCACTAGAGAAAACACATGAATAGGAATGTGTTGTTACAGGATTTGAAGATGTTGATGCCTGTGTGTAAATAAAATTAGCTGGTGCATCACTGTTTGATGACTTGCCACCAAGTTTTCTACCACCACTTGAAGAAACTGGAAGTGGCTGAGAGACAAAGCCACTACTCTCATTTGCACCATTTGTCTCCATACTTTTGTATGTTGGCAGGTTCCCAAAAATAGTACTACCAGTTGAGAATGATGGATCTGAACCAAAAACATTTTTAGACACACTACTACTTGTTGGGAAATGATTATAGCTGGACATATAGTTTGCCTGATAGTCATCAGCATTCTGTAACTGCACGGCTGATTTTGTGTTCCAATTATTATATGTATTGTAATTCAATCTGCTCTCATTTGTTTGACCATGGTTTGTGGCAGCAGCCATTTTGTTCACATCCCTGAATTGCTGGGAATTGGTGGCAAATCCAGTGTTGTTGATGCTGCCTGCACTAGCAACAGCTGATCCTGAGTAATTTGCTGATTCTGCAAATTTTGGTGCTACTTTTTTGTAACCACTGTTGTAGTTGTAGTTTTGGAATGAGTTTGCTGACAAATAATTGTACTGTACATTGTAATGTGATTGGTAATCCTGAATTTTGCTTGACTGTTCAGTACATCTTTCCTCCACAGGTTTTGTAGCATTTAAAGCTGATATTGAATGAGATGATGTTTGTAATTGTTGTCCAGTGCTTCCAGTTTTCAATTGATCACTATGCAAACTATTAGTGCTCTTGCCGCAAGGATTATTGGTGATTTCATCATTGTTCATTGCCAAATGTGCGCCAGGGATGTTGGAATTGTTATAATTATTCAAAACTTGTTGACAGTTCTGTGTTCCAGTGGTGTCCAAAATATTGCCTTCTGCTGTATCACCCAATTGTAGAAGAGTTTCACCAGCATGTTGTACTGCTTCATTATTTTCACCATCAATGAGCAGTTCAGAATTTTTGGAATTTGAGACAAGAGGAAACGCATCAAGGAATGCAGCTGTGGGTGATAGTGAACCATGATGTTGGGATCCAGATGGTACTTGCAGTGATGAAAAGATGTCATTGGAAAAATCACTGTTTGGTAGCACAAGTCGGATATCTTCCAGAAAAACAGCACTTTTCTCCTTTTCTGGAACTGTCTTGAAGTCCTGTTTCTTTGCATTCTTTGATTCTTGATTCTTTGATGCAAACGTATCAGCTTGCTTTGTAGCTGGTTTGAAATGCTGAACAGGAACCAAAGTATTATGATTTGATGGTGGTACCAAACCACTTGTCATGTTCATGTTGTGTTGATTTTGTAGAAGAGAGTCTCCAGTGGATGTAACCACTGATGTTGAAGCTGATTTCTTATTATTTGTGACAGCATTATTACCAACTGCCAAGCCTGATTTTCCACTATTCTGTCCAGCATTGTAGCCAACTTGAAAAGTTGTTGGTTTCCGCTTATTTGGAGCCAAACCTCTTCCTAAACTGTTTGCATATTTGTCACAAGCATTGGTTCTACTTGAAACAGATTCAACAGTTTGACAACTTGAAGTACTCTTCATCTTGTAACCTCCTGCCACTTTTCTCACATCAGTTCTACCAACATTCATGCTGCTGATGATTGAACCATTATTAACATCATCAGTTTGCTGAGAGACTGTTTTCTTTATAATCTTCCTTACATTTTTGTCTTTATTCTTGTTAGAGCTTATTCCATCTTGACCATTCTCCTTTCTTGCTACATTGTGAGAACTATTTCCCAAAGATATCTTCTGACTGCTGTACAACACCTTTGGCTGTTCAGTTGAAGTGTTTGTTGACATATCTTTTTTAATTTTAGTTTTTGCATTATAAACAACACTAGCAGTTTTGTTGATTTCACTGGTCTTAGATGTGCTTGCAACAGGTGGAGTTTTCTGAATCCTTTGTTGATGTTTACAACCATCCGATAATTTATTACGACCAGAATTGTTGCAATTATCACATTGTTTTGCAACAGATGTGTGACCTAATTGCCAATAGTTCAATCCACCATCTCCCACTTTGTGAAGGTTTGCAGTTTCCAAACATTTCACCTTGGAATTCCATTGGTTTTCTGACAAACTGCTTTGTGGCACATGAGTTGGGTTGATAGTCTTTTGTCCAGTGTCATGTATTTTATATGAAACAATTGGCCGCTGCTCACTTATGATGGATACCTTATTGCTACTGTTTGATGTTGGACTAGCTTTATTTGACAAAATACTTGAAGAAGTACAAATTGTGCTAGTCAATGTAGTGCTAGACACAGAAATTATACTTGAATAGTTCATAAAACTACCACCTACAATACTATCCAAAGATTTTGATAAATTTAGGTTTGATGGATTGACAACATTTTGATTTGCAGCAGCACTGTTGAACATTGGCATTGAAAAACTTGGCAATACACCAGAAGAAGAACAAATAGGTGTGGTTGATTTTATGCTTGTAGAAGATGCAGAGATTGTAGTTGAATAGTTTTCAAAGTTGTTGCCCACAACACCTGTTTCTGGAGATTGCAATACATTTTGATTTGTATTTAGATTTGAAGCTGTGCTACTGAACATTGATGTTGAACTACTTTCAGCTTGAGATCCAATAACCGGTATGGTACCACTATTCCAAAATGTTGCTGGCAAATTCCTATGATTGTTTGAGATGGTAGACAGGTTGCTATCAATGCCAGAAACAATTTGAGATTGAGTATTTGTTGTAATACTATTGCTCTGCATTGATTGTCTGCAACTTTCTTTACTACCAAGAACATTGTTTGCAACAATTTGTTGCAAACTTCCAAAACTATTATCTATCTTATTGTTGACAAGTGTTTGTGTTTCAATTTTCTGCTGTTTGTTGTTGCCTCCAATATAATTTGTCTTGTTGTTTTGATCTGATGATGGTTTTGTAGCAAAATTATTATTTTCAGCATTTGGATCACTTGTTTGTATTTCTTGAACATTTTGTTTTGAAGAACTTTCAACCGCATGTGTGTCCACTGATATTCCAATGCATTCTTTGTTCATAGCCGCTAAAGGAAACAAACTATTTTCAGCAAAATTTGAATCCCTTACAAATGTTTTCAAACTGTTTTCTGCATTAATTGGCAGAGCACCTCCAGTAACCATTGATGAGCAAGATGTCTTGATTGATTCTTTTGAATTCAGGCCATGTGAAGAAATGTGTATATTGTTTTCCATAACATGACCATTGTTGGTAAGATTTCCTGTGGATTGCTGAGGATAGCGTGCTGTTTTTGATGGATAATTGCCTTCCTTGATAGATTCTACACCAGTGTGACTGATAATTTCAAGATTGTGATCCGGTCTAGCATTACTATCCATTGATGTTTTTGACAACTTGTTGGGACCAGCTGTGGAAGGTAGAGACAAGACTTGAGATGGTTGAGTTGATGGATCATTAGAAATCTTGTTACCACACAAACTGCTTCCTGTTGCTTTGTTATTCCTGATTGAATCCCTTTTATAACATTCCAACATCATGTCTTTGTTGCATTTGTTTGTAACAACATTTTCCAGTTGCATTCCAAACAATCCTTGATCAGGATTCCTTGATGCAGAAAATGTATTTCCAAGATCCTGAAGCAATAATCCAACCGGTTGTTGATTACATTTGTCTGCTAATTCATTTTCAATCACATTAGATACAAGAGAGGAAGCAAGGTTTCCTTTCTGATCTTTGTTGTCTAATGGGGGTTTATCCATTAGTGAGTGATCACAGTAATCCAAATTTTTAGATGAATCCAATGCGCTCTGTTCATTGTTTTGCTTCCCTATCTGAGAAAATGTTGGATTGGAAGTTTCTTCTAGGGAAACATCTGCAGAATCTGAAACCATTGGTACATCATCAACATTACTGCTCACTACTTCCATTGCAACCATATCAAAATTATCTTTCTGCAGAGTATCTTCACAACTCATTTTGGTAACAATTTCTTGTTCTTCTGATGTCTTCAACTTTTTCAAGGTTGGACCATTATTGAATTCAGCTGGTCTCTTCATTTGTGTAGTTGTTGATAAACTTGTCACATTCCTATCCACATCATCATCTTCATCAGACATGGTTTCCAATCCAAAATTATCATTATCATCATCATCTTTGTAACCAATATTGAGTGCATTCCCATCAACATCTATACTTCCAACTTTCTCAGCAGAAGAATTCTGTTGATTCCCATTTTCAACATTCTCCATCAAACCCACATCATCTTGTAGCCTATGGTTATCAACCATCATAACATTTTCACCTCCCACGTTTTCTTGATTATGTTTTGATATCAACTCCCTAGACATAGAATCAGTTATTTGATTTGTTGAAGAACTAGACCCTTCTGTAACTGTACATGAAGATTCAATGGCTTTCTCAACCTCTGATGGATAACTTTCAGAAATGGCTGCATTATCATCTCCATTATTTCTCAAAGTACAAACTTGTTTAGTTGATGTGTTTGACTTCTGTGATGTTTCAAGTTTATTGGGTTGTACATTTTCAGAATTGGTTTGCAGGGAATTGCACAACTCTTTAGCATTATCATTTTCATGAGCAGTTTGATCAGTACTGCCATCTTTGTTCAATATTTTACTAGATTCATCCTTGCCAGTTTTACCAGCATCATTTCTACTATTTACATCACATTCTTGTTGTTTTGTACTGTTTGCATTTTCTGTTGTTGCCTTTGCAGTTTCTGGCTTGTCTGCTGCTTTTCTTGTTGCTACTGTAGAAGTTACACTTTTCCTCACCTTTTTGATTTTCTGACGCTTCTCAACCACTTGTTTCTCCTTAACTTTCATTTCAATGGTTCTTCTCACCACAAACTGTGTACCAACCATGGGAATTGGGACTTTGTTGGATTGTTTGGATAGCAAAACTCTCTTCCGACCCACCCTTGTCACATCTGCAGCCGCAGTTTCAAACATGATTGGCTCAATCACTGGCGCACTGTTTCCAATCACAATTGTTGTTGGTGTTTGATGATTGATGGAGGGTGGATTGATGACAAACTGCTGCTGAATTGGCTGTTGTTGAGGAACTGATACCACTCTTCCATCAGGCAACACAATCATGATTGACTGATTGACAGTTGGCGTAGCAAAGTTGGTCACTGTTACTGGCATAATACTTGGATAGGGATTCATGCTGTTCACAACATGAACTGTTCCAGTAACTGGTATTTGATTACCAGCAGCTTGAGTAACAATT
The DNA here is from genome assembly GCA_017141395.1 of Laodelphax striatellus. NCBI lineage: Eukaryota > Metazoa > Arthropoda > Insecta > Hemiptera > Delphacidae > Laodelphax > Laodelphax striatellus. The sequence continues at coordinate 1,664,619 of CM029543.1, read as the reverse complement.
ACTGGTTTGGCAGTAGCTGGTATTGGGTTACCAGCTGCTTGGGTAACCATTACTGGTTTGGCAGTAACAGTTTTTGCCCTTTTTTTAGATGGTGATAAATTTTTCTTCAGAACTTGTGTCACTGTAGGTGCAGAGTCACTTGGAGAGGAATTTAGTCCATTTTTGACCAATTTTGATGATCCCTTTTCTTTGGATGATGATGGAACAGCTACTGATGATACTGTTGAAGATGTATCTGCTACCAATGATACTGTTGAAGATGTAACTGCTACTGTTGAGGATGTATCTGCTACTGTTGAAGATGTAACTGGTACCGTTGAAGATGTACTTCCTGCTGTTGAAGATGTACCTGCTGCTGTTGAAGATGTAACTGATACTGTTGAAGATGCTACTGATGACACTGTTGTAGATTTAACTGCTACTATTGATGAAGTCACTGCTGCTGTAGTATCTGCTACCAGTGATGATGACTTTGGTGTTTCAACTCCAACCATTACCAATTGAGAAGTTGATGATTGATGAGGATTCAAGCCATTGGTTTGTTGTTTGGTTAGATCTTGTTCATTCCCTACACTTGATGATGTCTTATCTGTAGTTGTGATGGCAACATCAGTTTCTGATGACATTGTATCATTGGCAGTGTTGCTATCTGATGATGTTTTTGCACTTTCCAAACTTTGACCATCATTGGTTGGCATATCAGACAGTGCTGGAGAACTGGATGAAATAGTGGTACCATCTGATGTTTTGGCACACTCCATCATTGAACTTTGACCATCTGGAGTGTCAGGATGTTTGGATGAAATAGTGTTACCATCTGATGTTTTGGCACTTTCTGTCATTGAACTTTGGCCATCTGGAGTGTCAGACCTTGCCGGAGAATTGGATGAAAGGCTGGAGGGTGATGATGATGAGATAGAGGAAGTGGCAACACTGGCGCTATTCAACGTGAACCCTGTGAGTTCTCTTAGTGGAGTGTTGCAAAGGTCAATGACCTTCTTAACAGGGGACAAATAGGTGGATTCATTGCTGTCAGCCGCAATCAATTTAGATGTCGGTTCTTTTTCTTCATCCAACTTTGCAATAATTGTTTGTTGCACCTTTTTCTTTGGCGGCTGTTTTTTCTTGCCAGCAGTGCTACCAACCTCTGCATGCTCTTTGTTCTCTTTTTTCTCAGCCTTTTCTGTGGACATCACATAGCAACATTTTATACAATAAACAAAAGCAAGTTGTCCATAAATGTATATAGGATTGGGATATTTTCACAATTTCATACAATAAACAAAATTGGGTTGTCCATAAATTAATTGGGAAGAATTAGGATATTTTCACAATTTACAGGCAAATTTGAACTTGATTTCAAACTTCTTTTGAATGGAACAACATAGAAAATCAATTTTCAACATTATAATTTACTGTATAGTTCCTCTACTCTTAGTATTGCTTTAAAAGCTTAAAATGATGGAATCTAACACAAGCATAGGCAAATTGTAGGTTTCAAGTGTATAATTGTGGCAAGTGGAGGAGAGGAGTATTTTTTGACTCCAAGGACAAGCGCCCACTGAGGTGAAGTGGCGATGGTGTGGCAACATGCTAAATATAAACATATTAAACTAAATGAACCAGCGCACATCCAGTCAATGTGTGCTGTTTCATTTAGTTTCGTATGTTTAAATTTAGCGCGTGCCACGCAATCACCACTCAGTGGCTGTTTCTGTATAGTGTTCATCCACTAAATTGAAAAATAAAATACTGTACAATAAATAAATGAATGAACAAGCCTACCTTTGCGACTGTTGATAATCCGTCTTTGAACGGTTTTATGTGCAATATTTCCGTTCCACTTGATTGCGCCCCCCTCTTTGAGCGCCCTAGGCGCAGGGGGCGGCGGCGCCGGAACCGGAATGTCGGCCATTTGCAGCAGTTGTGCCAACTGTTGGCGCGCGCAGTGTGTCAATGCTCATGCAGTCTTGCCAACTCTGCCACTGCAAATCAAACAATTTTCAGAGCAAATATAATGGAAGGGATTCAATGGCAAAATTCAAAGATGCACTGATCCTTTTAACTTGGCAGAAATCAGCTGTTTCGGTAATAATTAAACAGGGATTTCGACACAATAATCAAAAGGCTTAAAAGTCTTTAAAAGACCTTTTTAAAGAAGATCTTTCAAAGAATAACTTTTTAAAAGACCTTTTCAATAATCTGCGAGATTCAGCATTTGTAGGTTAAGTATTGTGATATTGCTCGTTGAAACATATGTTTTCTGACAAGTTAAAAGGATCCTGCTATAGTGTTGATCAATCAGCTGATTGTGATTGTCATAAAAAAAGTGGTCAACAATGGGAATTTTATTTGTTCAAACTCCTGCCGTTTCATGTAGATACAGCACAATCATAAAATTGATAGTACATTGAATCATATATCTTTGCAATCAAATAGTTTGCTAAAGTCTTAGGCTAGGCGTACACCGGATACTCAAGACAAGACGAGATTAGTCACAGTATTTCACATAGTTGCTTATGAAGCAACACACCGATTAGTCATTGCGTCGGTGTGCTGCTCATAAGCAACTAAAAATTACCGTATCTCGTCTTGTCTTGTCTTGATCAGGTGTACGCTAATAAATGAGCTCATGTCGGAGCTGTGATTGGCGATCTCAGCTGTGATCCCCAGCAACTGTAGTAGATATGGCAGGATGCATTAATTTGGCGGTTGGCATATGATTGGTTTTCAGTAAAACCTAATCACCGGCTGGTAACCGCCAAGATTAAATGCCTCCAGCTATAATATTAGCCGGGGTTTTTAATAACATTTATGTCATTATTTTGAACAAAATATTCCGTATTCAAGTCCAATATACAAGATTTATCACTTGTAATCAAAATCAATTTATTGCCATTAACAAATACATGTATCGACAAAGTCATTTTGAATTAATACGTTGAAAAAATTACACATATAAAATATTTGTGTACATGATACATTAATTTACAAATTGAGCAAAATTATAGTGTTCAAAATTCCTCAATAGAATAAAAGGATAACAGTAAGCCAGACATCTAATTTTATAAATACATTACTATTGTACAAATACAGTGGAATAATTTATTGTAAACTTTTTGCAGATTACAGACTATTAATTGATTTAATCAGTCTGTAATACTGAACACTCATTTTTATTGCGTGTGTTATGTGTGTGTGTATCTTCATTTCGTGCAATTACAGATGATTTCTTCAAAGTAAGCTGCTAATTCAAAATACACAAATTTATAACAGTCTTTATCTTAAAATCAACAAATATAGGCTTACAGTGGTCTAGGGCTTTGATTTGTTCATTATTTTGACAATCTTTTTGTAATAATAATATTTCATCAACTCTAGCAGAGTTTCCCACACAAGCAGACAGTATTTAATAATGGACTGGAAAAAGCAAAATAAGCCATTCTTACAACAGACTGATGTAACGTAATGTTTTAGTCGTCCAATTAGATAGACTTCTCTTGACAGCCTTGTTTCAAATAATCTATGTGTTTTCCTATTTGTAATACCTCAACTAACATGTTGACAATTTGTTTTGTTTGTCAATGGCTCAACAGCCCTATGTGGGCTTAGGCCTACCAGCTGGTTGCCAGTTTCACATCCACTTGACTGAATCAGCAGAGGTGAATGATCATTAACCAGAAAAGATGTAATGTGTGGTTAGCACATTGACATCTCAACCATAAGCTAGTCTTCGCAACCCAGTGATGGGAACAAAGCACTGCTGGGTAACATTGTGTTAAGCAGCTATAGAGTGCAATGCAACAATTTAATATGCCTCCAAAATATAGGGAGTGACTGACTAGCCTTACTAACGATTAGCCAGGCTCCCAATGGAGGAAAACATGTTGACAATAAATATCCGAAATTTCAGCTCTCAGAACACTTTGGGAAAAGAATTATACTCGATTTAGTAACAGACTCTTTAGTCCAATCCAGCCTCCACTCACCGTAGACATTGTCACGTTGCGTGGCGTCCCTCGCCCCTCCCCCACCCCCCTCTCCACTCAAAGTCTCAACCAGCTGTTGCAAGTGTCCAATGTGCGCAATGGAGGCCAGCAAAACGGCCAACTTGCTTCTTGCCCGACTCGGGTCGAAGTCGGGCAACTGGCGGTCCAACTGACCGAACGCGTCGTTCAGTTTGTTGCGACGCTCGCGCTCCCATAGCCGGTTATTGCTGTCAACAAAAAAGAACGGTTAGTGAGTAACGGTTATTGTTGCGCACAAAAGAACGGGAACGGTTACCTCCACAAAAAACAAAGTACCTACATATTAAATTACAATACATAAAATTTGTACAGGAAATATATTTCCCCACATAGACTCTAGATCCGTGAGTGAAGAAAGAATTCTTATCCTGATTTAATTATATATGTAATATGAATCCTGCAGAAGCAAGAATCTTGCTGTTGTCAGTAAAACGATATTTGATACATATGTTGAGCAGGTGCTGACACTTGAACCACTCTTCACAGACTTTCTTACTCAATTATAGACAAAGCTGAATAAAATGTTTAATAAATTTCATTTTTAACTTTCGATCATCTTTGTATGAAGAAAACCCCAATATATGGGTAGAGATATCAGGCACTACAGATTGGGTTGGAGGAAACATTAAGTATCACTGAGTTCAAACGTAGATTAAAGGTATTTTGAATATTAATGAATGCTTCTTTAGTCTGAAGGAATATTTTGATTACTGCAATAGAGTTAGGGACTGATAATGTTTGACAAATTGAGAAAATTATCAAATAACATAACAGTTTTGCAGATTAACAGGTTATCATATCTTGAAATTTTGCAAGCACTCTGACTTGTCTGACGCCGTTATTTGGCTAACCAAGCGTAATTTATCTATCTATACAAGTTTCAAGAGAATAACATATTAAATTGCTGAAGTTAACATGTGACAGATAGGGAAAATAGAACCCTTGATCTGGAGTGGGCTATTATAAGACTGGAGCTCTTGAGGGCATTTTTAATCTACATTTATAATGAAGGAAATAGGTATATTTGAGATCCATGGACTCGAACACGAACGGTAGAGAGGTACAGTCAGGGTCTCCTCTTAACAGACTTCCTCTAAAGGGATATAGCAAATAACAAACTTATAGCCAAATGTAATACCATTATCTGTTTCTGGAATAATTACCATCTTTTTTAAAAGCAACTGAAATTATGTTGGGGAGCATATATATAATCCCTTTCTATTGTCTAATCGAAGGTGATTAGGTGAAGCCCCTCAAATAGCTTCACTAGGGACATAACCACAATCATGGATTGATTGTGGTGATAACAACTGAAAAACCCTAATATGTCACAAATAAAACAGTGGATGGTGTGGAGAATATTGATAAGAAATGTATCCAACATCAATTTTGATATAACAACAAGCTTATGGTGCGATAACAAGTTGAAAACAGTAAAAATTCAAGTCTGACAAGTGTTTAGCTCAACTCGAAAATATTACAATCAACGATTGACAGCTATTGATTCAAGATGGGATGGCTTGCAACTTACATGGTCTCCTGTTTCTTTTTGATTTTCACTTTCTGCTTGACTTTCATTTAATTCATTGACGAAGAATGTTGCAAAATATTTATTGACAATAATAATTATTGTGAAAAAAGGTTATGTACGAGTTCGCCATTTTTGAACGCTAGGATGTTTCCAGAAGAGGCCGTTAGGTGGCAGGGAGAGCGCCAGGCGACCCCAGTGAAATCGATTTGAGAAAAAATGAAAATAAAACATCACGCACGGAAAATGTGTCAATAATCAAAGGTATATTGTACGAATTCAATATTTGATGTGAATTTCCACTTATTTCAATCACATCAAGTATTTTTTTGTTAATTATCATCAACCGCCATCTTGATATCTAGCGACGACGATGCAATGCATTGGGCACTGGGCAGCAAGCTTGTGTTTTTGTGTGTGTGTTTGCGCTGCTGCTGTTTTGTGTCCAGAATATTTTGATTTCAGTGACTAATTATTGGTGTAGTTTTACTTGCAATTTCTGCACAAAAATGGCAGAACAATCTGCTGAAACGCGTATGAACACGGCGGCGTTAAAACGCGCTGATCCTTATCTGAAAGAACTGCTAGAAACGGCGGCTCACGTTGCTCTCTACACTTTCAACGCGGACGTCAACGAATGGGAGAAGACAGAAGTGGAAGGCGCTTTGTTTGTTTACAGTCGAACAGGTGAGCCGTTCCACAATATTCTCATCATGAATCGTCTCAACTCCAACAATTTTGTGGAGCCAATCATCAGAGGTCTCGACCTGCATCTGGAAGACCCTTATCTGCTGTATCGCACCGTGCGGGGAGCCATCTACTGCATTTGGTTCTACGATAAGGGTGAGTGCGGTCGCATCGGTCAAGCTCTTGCCAAACTTGTACGAGAAACTGTGGGGTCTACGATCGCTAAAAAGGCTGGCAATTCTCGAGATTTGTTCTCAATGTTGTCCAAAGCTCAGGAAGAGTACAACAGTGCTGCCACCAACGTGAAAGACACCAACGGAAACAAACCTGACGACGACAATACACCGAAAAGTGTGAAAGATTTCTTCATGAAAGCGTCGTCTTCAAGTGCGTGGACCACCGCCCAACAAAACCCTCCGGAAATCTTGATGAGGGGCCCCCCAACTCGCCCCCCACCACCCGGCATGGACCCTCTTCCCCCCCACAAATCGCCTTTCATGATGTTCGGCAAACTGGTTTTGGATCCGAAAAACTCGCTGCACAACATTGAAAAACAGCAGCAAACTGTGGCGGCACCGCCGCCGCAACAAGTTGGGCCCAAAAAAGGACCCAAGCTGGAAACGGGACCCAGGTTGTCGTCGGAAGCGACAAAGTCGGTCGTCGCGGCTAATAACGGCGATTTGTCGCCGTCACCCACTATCAGCGTCCAAACTCTCAACTTTTTCAACTCGAGTCTGACCAAGTCGTTTCAAAAGCTCGACGAGCCGAAACCGATGCCCCCGCAGCCCGCCATGTTTACAAATTCGAAAATCACGCCGCCAAAAGTCCCGCAGCAACAGCCCCCCGCAATTTTTACAAATTCGAAAATCACCCCTCAACTACAGCCCACCCCCAAAATTGAGCCGCTCACCAAAACTCAGCTGCTGCGAGCTATTGAATATCTACTCAAAAATGACCCCGAATTCGTTCACAAACTACACGAGGCGTACGTCAAGTCACTAGCAGGCTGAACTGTTTTAAATAGCGTACTGTAAATAACCATTGAACTGTTTGAAATATTGTCGCCCAAGAGACACATACAGAGTGATTCAAAAAGAATACCACAACTTTAAAACTTTGTACTTAATGGAAGAAATGTAATAGAACCTTCTTTTATACATCATTTCAAAGAGTAATTAAAGAAGTTTTTTTTCACTCACAAAGAAGTTCAGCGATGTTCAATATGACCCTTCCAGACACTCCAGCAATATCAACCCAAAACCTCCCTCAAACTCTTTCCACTCTCACTGTAGCATATCAGACGTAACAGTTTGATAAGCTGCTGTTATTTCTTGTTTCAAATCATCAATATCCATCCACCATTGATGATTTGAAACAAGAAATAACAGCAGCCATCCAAACTGTTACACCTGACATGCTACAGATAGTGTGGAACAAGTTTGAGGGAGGTTTGATTGTGCCGAGTGTCTGGAGGGGTCATATGGGTTCTCTGCCTGTGAGTGAAAAAAATTCTCTTTGTAAAGATGTATAACAGAAGGTTCTATGATGTTTCTTTCATAACATACAAATTTTTAAAGTTGTGGTATTCTTTTTGAATCACCCAGTATTTCTACAACATCTATATTCGTAGAGAGGGAGTGCGGCGGTAAAATAGTGTGGGAACGTCGCCATATTGAAAAACTTTATTCTACTACCGGTGTTTATATCTATATTCATGAAGGGTTTTTATGCAAACTATATCTTGAGGCGGTAAAATACTGTACGTGTAACCCCGGTCGTACACCGAAGCAATAAGCAATGGGCAACTAGCAACATATGGATCATATGATTTTATACAAACCAATAGTTCGTACCAAAACAGATGCTTTAGGTGTGCATTTCTATTGTTTCTATAAATGAACAATTTATAAAATGTTGTTAATACAGTACAAAAAATGTTAATCTAATAACATTATTCTACAGAGTGTTTCAAAAAGGACTGTATTATATGTCTATATACATTCAAACAGTATTCAACTTGAGTCCCTTTTACACGATCAAAATCTCTTATCAAATTCCGTCCAATAAAGTACAGTGATATTCATTTAATCTGACGCTTGGCATTAGATAGATATTATTTCTTTGCCATCGTACTCTACGGTCATCAGCAACGTCAAGAAATGATATCTCTCCATCTATTTATCTATCTAATGCCAAGCGTCAAATTAAATGAATGTCACTGTAACATGCAATTGAAGTTTAAGCTACTCACACACTGGACGTGACCTGTTACATCACCATGTCTAGTGTGTGGGTTACTTACAAGTCAGCTGTTTAGTTCAAGGTTATTTTATTGGATGGAATTTGTTGAAAAATGTTGATCGTTTGCTAGATTAACGTGTATAGCTCGTTTACTTTCCTAAAATATCTGGACTAAAAATGAATATTATTGTCATTGCAGCTTTTTATAATTTTCAAAGTGTATTAGATTTCATCCACTATACAATATTAATACGGCTGCATCATAGTTGATGAATTCTTTTAAACTCATCAATTATTGAAATTATTGAATTTTTATGAATAATTATTGTAATGAGTCATCAGTTGTATGGGACATGTCTACTATAGACTCGAAGATTATAACAAAATAGTTGAAATTACTGAATTTTTATTAATAATATTTTAATGAGTCATATAGTACAGACATTAATACAGTGACGAAAGAATGTTTCATTTTAAATTATTTGTCAAAAACTCTTATGACATTCGAACTTTAACGAAAAACCCGAATTAATTTAATTTGTAAAACTTTTTAATAATCGTGTCCAGTAGAGACTTGAATGCTATTTCTAAATTCTCATATTTTTAAGAGTCATGTAAGTCTATAGTACAGATTTCATTAAGTACTTCTGAATTTTCCAATTCATTCCATTGTTATGACTTGTCATAATTATTTAAGAGTGAATCACTCTTTAAGACAGTGAAACTGTTACAAAATATTTGAATTAATTTCGTTTCTATGAATTTTCAACAGTTGTTTCCAGTAGAGACTTGAAAACTATTTCTTGATTCTTATATTTTTAGGACTTGAGTCATGTAAATCAATACTACAGACTTCATTGAATACTTCTGAATTTTCTTATTGATTCACTGTTATGACTTATTATAATATAACTATAATACAATTATGATTACCATAATTGCTTATGAGTTAATCACTTATATAAACTCTGATATGAGACAGTTCAGGCTCCATTAGGCTAGGCGTACACCGGTTAGTCAAGACAAGACGAGATTAGTCACGTTTAGTCACAGTACTTCACATAGTTGCTTATGAAGCAACACACACCGATGCAATGCATCGGTGTGTGCTTCATAAGATGTGACTAAACGTGACTAATCTTGTCTTGTCTTTGGTGTACCTACTACTACATGTCGATCTTGAAATAAGTCAAGTTTTTATGATTTGTAATTTAGTTAAGGTATCAGCTATGTTTGATAGAATTCTATACTCACTTACCTTTGATATTATTGTTATAAGAGGTATTTTCCATGCCTTTAAAGACTTCGGATACAAAAAAAGTTACTTAAAACAATGTTGATATTAGAAGATAATTTTTAATGTAATTGATGATGAATTTTAAAAGCAACCTAGCATTTGTTGTTGTATTTTACATGTGATATGATTCTATATTAAGATACTATAACTAGAATAGAAGGTAGTGTTTAATTAAGGCTCGTACAATTAGTCAAAACAGCTGATTAGTCACGTTTAGTAAGCAGCACACACCGATGCAATGACTAATCGGTGTGTTGCTTCATAAGCAACTAGCTGTACATCAGTCGTCTTGTTTTCTGTACGCCTATTTAGGGATGGTTCAACCTTATATCTAATAACGTTGGTTCAGCCCCACCTTGTATTCTAAGCCCCATTTCACACAGACTAGACGTGGCGCGGACTTAAAGATCATAAATGATCGTCTACTCTATACAAACGAATAGTCCAATGCACACCTAAAGCAGCTGTTTCAGTGTGCATAGGTCTATTTGATTGTACAGAGTAGACAATCATATGATCCATATGTCCGCGTCACGTCTCTTCTGTGTGAATTGAGCCTAAATAGTTATATTGGTTGTTTGAATGAATTTTGATGAATTAATTCATGAATTGTCGTCAAATGTAGCCTATCTATTTGACTCTGGTAAATAAACCCAATATTGGTTCTGTTGAATCAATTATAATGATATTTGATTGAATGATTTGATGTGATGATTTTTTATTTTTCTCAACTTTTATTAATAAACCTGTGTCTGGTGAGATGTTGAGATATCTGAACATAATGAAAACACAAATATATAGTCACAAGTACACTCAGATTCATTTAATTTGACGCTTGGCATTAGATAAATAGATATTATTTCTTGACGTAGCTGATGACCGTAGAGTACGATTGGAAAGAAGTAATACCTCTCTATCTATCTAATGCCAAGCGTCATATTAAATGAATCTGGGTGTGTCATTGTTCAATAAACAAAATCAACAACTGTTTATTTTGTTTATTAAATATGATGCTTGACTATAAATTTGTGTTTTCATTTTATAAATAAATTCAATGGACTATGGTAGATTGACGCCCAGAATTGAAAACAAGAATAGATAATATCTTTTCTATCTTCTCGTAGTAGCGTTTTATAATCAATTACTGATTTATTAATCAATTCCGTTTTGGAAAGTGACCGATTTTCTTATTTTTTATAATTATATTCTAAATATTGATTGATTTTCATCGTTCAATAATACCTGGTTTTTCTACTTAATGTTTGTACAATTTCTCAATAATTCTGTTTTTGTAATAATTTCTTGAAAATAAAATTGTAATAAAATCATGTTGATAATGTAATTCTGTTATATTTTTTAACAATATTATTCCATACACCTGGATTCATTTAATTTTAGGCTAGGCGTACACCGGTTAGTCAAGACAAGACGAGATTAGTCACAGTACTTCACATAGTTGCTTATGAAGCAGCACACACTGATGCAATGACTAATCGGTGTGTGTTGCTTCATAAGCAACTATGTGAAGTACTGTGACTAATCTCGTCTTGTCTTGTCTTGACTAACCGGTGTACGCCTAGCCTTACGCTTGAGATTAGGTAGATAGATTCACAAATAGATAGGTTCACAAATAGATGGATTCCTTACAGCTGAACTCATTTAATTTGACGCTTGACATTAGATAGATAGAGAGATATTATTTCTTGACGTTGCTGATAACTGTAGAGTACGATGGCAAAGAAATAATACCTCCTCTATTTATCTATCTAATGCCAAGCGTTAAATTAAATGAATCTGATTATACATGAAAATTACCATGGAAGGTATAGCACGATCCTTTTAACTTGTCAGAAATCAGCTGTTTCGGTAATAATTAAACAGTGATTTCGACACAATAATTATCAAAAGGCTCAATAGTCTTGAAGACCTTTAAAGTCTTTAAAAGACTTTTTTAAAGAAGACTTTCAAAGAATAACTTTTTAAAAGACCTTTTCAATAATCTGCGAGATTCATTTGTCCGAGCTAACCAATCAAAAGTGTGTCATCAGATGGCCAAACTGTTATTATAGAGTCTTTGTACCCTGAATGAATCTACACAGTGTGTAATTACATATTACATTTATGATATAGAAAGGTCTCCTCACCAATAAATTTTCTGAAATTATTTATTTTAAAGTTTTATAATAGGTAACTTAACATGCACTGTATAATGTTGCTCATTCATGTGTAATCTTGAAGCAGGTTTAATCCTGTTTTGTGCAAAACAAGAATAAATGAGACTACTGTATTCAAACAGAAGGTTTTACATATTATCAGGTGTTACATAAGTGCTGAATTGGATCTCATTCCATTGAGTTTTTGTGCAACACATGAATAAATGAGACCAGTCATACAGAAGCGAGGTGAAGTACCACCTATTCATGTGTTACATGAAATGAATTCCACAATTTTTCTTCTGCAACATAAGTGAAGAGGATTCATCTCAAAAAAAGTTCACATAAAAGTTCATATAAAAAACTCCTGGGGCCTGTTATGTAAAATCTTAGAAATCCGTAATACAGGGGAAAGGTGGATACACACTAAACGTATGAATTTATCATAAAAGTACGCTGTCTTATTGAAGTCTAATGTGTGGTCGCCTTTTTCCTGTTTTAGAAGACTTCTAAAATTTCATAAAACAGGTGTCCTATAAGTTATTGACAGCTAAGAGGCAAAACGTTGTTAAAAAAAGGAAATCTTGAATGCTACTTCAGGACCACTTGTGTAAGTGTGACTTGAAAGTACCTTCGTCAAGTCTTACTTCGGTCTCAAGTAAGCCTCAAGTAGTATTCATGAATACGTTCAATAGTTGATGGAAAATAATAATAAAAAATTTGATCATCTACAAACGTGTGTTAACAAAACACAAATTTATTTATTTTCAAAATTCATACCAATATAATATACATTTTTTTCAAAATTCATTCCAATATAAACACTCTTCACAAAAATAATTATACGATCTAAAGAAAAATCATATATATACAAATAAATAAAAAGAATAATACAAATTTCAAAATAATTGAAGAATAGTACAATCATAAATTGAATATTAAATTTAGGATCAGCCAAACTATAAATACTAAATCTCTAGAACTACATATAAACTGATTTTGTTGAAACACTGTTTGTCGATTTGTTGAAAAATTTGCGAAGACTTTCATTTTTCGCTTACTTCATGACTTGAGCCTGACGAACAAATGATTTTTTTTTTTAATCATTAAAACACTTACCCGAAAGGCTCAAGGGATGAAGCTTGCTTTCTTCTTTTTCTTCTTCTTCTTCTTCTTCTTCTTCTTCTTCTTTTTCTACGTTGTCATCTTGTATTATGATTATAAATACAGTGTTGGTCATATTGTTTTATTTTCGTATACACGTATCTAATTATTATGAATTGATTAAAAACAATACAGATTGTAGTATTTAGCTAATTAAAAACATACATTATTTTCTTAAATATTTATTGAGACAATTGTATTGTTATATATATCCTATTGAATCAGTTGTTTTGGAATAATTGATTGATTTGGACCCCAATACAAAGTGATAGTTTTTAACAGATAAAGAATAAATTTAAAAAGATTTTCATTAAATACACAGATTACATTTCTATTGATATTGTGATATTATTTTGAAACATATGTTTCTGACTAATTAAAAATGACTATAGTATGGTATGGTAGATACAGAAACTTAAATTGGAAACTAATTTAAAAGAAAGAAATAAATAAATAAACTGAACTGTTTCTGTTGATCGAGTATTATATCAATATGATTTAATTATTATAATTATGATATTAAATATTTCATAATTAATACTAAATTCAAATGAACATAATCTTGAAAAACGTTTAAAGTTGATTATAATAGTAATGATAACGAGAACTAATATGAGTGAGGAGGAATTTAAAATTAATAATTAAAACTTGTCCATAATAATTACTGAGAAATAATAGAATCGAATACAAAATAATGGTTGGAACAACAAGTTAATTACCCAAGTACAGTGGTAACACAAAAATTTGAAAAATAGAAGTTGAAAACTAAAAATATTAGAATTACATAAAATCCATTTATTTACATTATATTTTACAAAAAATTATGAAATTTGATACAAAATTAATGGTTGATGGAAGAAAGCAATATTAATAAAAACAGTGAAGTAACACAAAAATTTGAAAAATAGAAGTTGAAAACTAAAAATATTAGAAAACAAATTAATTACAATTATCCTAAAAATTACAAAACATTATGAAATCGAATTGAAAATGAATGATAAGATTGATTAACAGGCAATGAAGTATAATATAAAACGAAAAAAATTGAAATAATTAATTGAACGAAATTCCTCATTAATGCCATATAATTCCAATTAATTATTATTATTTAAAAGCAATTGAATAGTTGCAATATCCCATTTCCTTCCATCTTGAAAAATTGAAGTTGAAAACTGAAAATACTGTTATAAGATAATATAATGAATATCAAACCAATCTAAGAATACTTATTTAAAGAAGTATACCCGCAAGTGCAATGGATTTGGCTATTATGTAAAGAAACTTGAAAAAATACAACAACAAAAAATGAATTTACTAATTGAAAAATTTTTAATAGCTACTTACTTGAAGAAATACCAAAGTTGAAGTAGATTGCTATATAAACTTGAAAAATACAAATTAAATAATTGAAGTTACTGTTAACAGAAATATAAATAGCTACTTAAATACAGAAATAGCAAAGTGCATTGAAGTAGGCTATTATACAAAAACTTGGAAAAATGCAGAGTTGAAAACTGAATTCACTGTTAGAAAAAAGAAAAATGAATATCTACTTATTGAAAAAGCTAGAAGCTCCAGTCAGTGTCAAAGCAATTATCAAACTGTGCATCAGTTGAACAAATAATTATTGATTAGGTATTAGAAATCGAAAATAAACCGTTGACACCTGACGGCCGCTGATTGGCTGGCGGCTGGGCCAATCAGAGCCGAGCAGGTGGCGGAAGGGGCGGAGCCATGTTTGAATTTTGAGTGGCGGGAACGTTTGAATAGTTGCGGAGGGGAATTTGAATATTTTGATGATGGAATGCGTGTTGGAGGGGAGTTTAATGTGGAAATCGGTTTGGAGGGGGAATTCTGACATTATTAATCACTTTATTTGATATTTGGGGAGGGAATAATTGTTATTTTTATTCCAATCTTGAATAAGATCTTCAGACTTTATCACTTTTCACTGGATTGCTACATTCAAGTCAATTTTCTGGGTGAAAAATGAGTTTTGTGTTTCAGACACACTACTTTTCAAAAAATACACCATGAAAATGGTATAAAAATGTTTAGGTATCTGTAAAAAATAGTTGTATTTAAATCAATTTTAATCTATTTCCAGGAAATGACTGGTGTGAATTAAAACTTTTTTGTTATCTTGTACAGAGGCTGTAGAATCGCTGTGTGACCATTGGTGATGTGAAAGAGCTCATATCAACATGTTGAAACATTTTTTCCCCGCCACTACCATTCTATCGCCAATATTTTCAATTCTGATAATTTCAATAACTCTGATATTTTCAGCTCTGAGGCAAACTTAAACCTATTTACTCTTTTGTCAAACTTCTTTCAAGATGAATGACATTTAAAATCACTTTTCTAGCATCAAAAATCGTTTTTCTACCCTCATATAGAATTTTTGAAAGCTAAAAATTATAATATGATATAATATGAAAAATCTAACACTGTCATAGGCAAGTTGTGGGTTACAACAAGTGTATCACTTGACATAACATATGATTCAAGTATCTTCTCAATGTAAATCTCATGGAAGTTGGCCAAAGTATGGTGCATTTGATTGAGCTAACCAATCAAAAGCGACACATCCAATGGCCACACTGTGATTGTACAGCCTCTGTAGCTATAAGTACCATCTTGTACAGGATGTACTCGTATGGATTTTAGTTTTCAACTTTTAGTTGTCTTGATTTTTTGGCAATAAAATGATTCGATTTGTTCCAACTTAAACAACTAGTAGACAATATTTCTCTTGTATTTTTATTCATCTGATATTGTATATAATAGTTATCCCAGCTTGTATATCGATATGAGACATGTGAAACTGAGTCAAATCTACTGATCTTCACACAACTATAGTACCAACTAAATACAACTATACTGTAGTATTTTTCCAATTTGGCGAATGGCGAATGAATTTCATTTAAAGTTTCTGTGATAACGGGTTATTTTCTGTTAATTTATTTTTCAAATATGTTTTTTACATGTTATATACAGTGTTTATGCGAAAAAATTTAACAGAACATCATACCCGTTACCATAGAAACGTTAAATGAAAGTCATTCGCCATCCGTCATTTCAAAAAAATACTACTATAATAGTTATGTTGATTTTGTTTTTTAGAAATTTGATTATGATTTGAAATGCTACTCCTACACTTAACAATCTAGTAAACAATATACTATGAATTGGAACAAAAATTGTTGAGCTCCCCCATTTATTAAGGACCCGATAGGGGTCTTAATGCGATCGTACTGGTGTCCGTCTGTCCGCACGATAACTAACGAACGGAAGATCATTTGAGATAATATCTACATAGTAAGATCTATTGATTTTGAATATTGAGGTTGATTTAAAAATAGTTACAAAAATAGGCACTGCATTTCAAATACATGTTACAGAAGTATTATGACATTGAACTACTAAAATTTCAGCCTGACGTCCCGATGCCTATATGGCGCAGTTGGTAAAGGCTACGATCTCGTCTGTGAAGCCAGATTCAATTCCGAGATGCTGGTTCGAGTCCCATCCGGGGCAGTTTTTTTTTTTGCTAACAAATTTCAAGTTTTAATCAATTATCCATACATTTTTTATTGTAATAAATTCATTATTGATAATTTGAAATTATTCATTATGTTTATTATTATTTATTACAATAGCCTATTCTAATTTTATGAAAGTAATCCAAATGTTGAAACGTTTCTCTCAATTGCAGAAAATAGCTACTATCATAGACTAACTATACAAAGTGTACTAAAGACTACTATACTAAGTGTTGTCTGTGCTACTATGTTTACTACTTGAGCAATTCTTGAAAGTACTGTCCTGTTTTTTCTGTTAATCTGTATACACTACAATATCGGGTCCTTGGATACTCCGTTGTATCGGTTTATTTTAATCGGTCTACAATTTCTGAATACAATTTTAAATTAAATTAACCTAATAGCTTTAGTAGAAAATAGTTTGGATCTAGTACTTTTACTCACCTGTTTTGGTGGTATATGTATTAATCCCAGCCATCCGGGGTCTCACACATAAGGAACCTACTATAGCTATCACTGGGAGTTAAGAGGTTCTACAATTTCAGAATACAATTTCAAATTAAATTAACCTTATAGCTTTAGTGAAAATTGTTTGGATCTAGTACTTTTACTTACCTGATGTGGTGATATGTATAAATCCCAGCCATCCGGAGACTCACACATAGAGAACCTAGCTACTATAGCTATCACAGGGAGTTAAGAGAATGACACATAAGCAAGTAGTATGCTGTACATGCGCTGTTGTGGGTGCCTCTGCCATGATTAGACGTCTCATTGTTTTTTCAATTGTTGTTCGGTTTCTATTCAGAAACAAAAATTCGGGCCCCGCTTTTCTATGTGTGCTTAGTACAGGTGACACACTGCTGCTCTGTGCACTCTCTCTCTCTATTTCCCCTTTTCTTCTTCTTTTTCTTCTTCATCTTCTTCTTCGTCTCTTCTTCTCCTCCTTCCTCCTCCTTCTTCTTCTTCTCCTCCTAAGTTAACACTCTAAATTCTCTCTCTTTAATAGTCATAATCTTCTTCTTCTTCTTCTTCTTCTTCTTCTTCTTCTTCTCTCTTCTTCTTCTTCTCCTCCTCCTCCTCCTCTTCCTCTTTCCTCTTTCTTCTTCTTCTTCTTCTTCTTCTTCTTCTTCTCTTCTTCCTTTCCCTTCTCTCTCTTCTTCTTCTTCTTTTCTCTTCCTCTTCTTCTTCTTCTCCTTCTTCTTCTTCTTCTTCCTCTTCTCCTCCTCTTCCTCCTCCTCCTCCTCCTCCTCCTCCTCCTCCTCCTCCTCCTCCTCCTCCTCCTTCTCCTCCTCCCTCCTCCTCCTCCTCCTCCTCCTCCTCCTCCTCCCTCCTCCTCCTCCTCCTCCTCCTCCTTCCTCTCTAATCTTCTCTTCTTCTTCTTCTCTCTTCTTCTTCTCCTCCTCTTCTTCCTTCTTCTCCTCTCCTCTTCTTCTCTTCTTCTCATCTTCTTCCTCCTTCTTCTTCTTCTTCTTCTTCTTCTTCTCTTTCTTTTCTCCTTCTACTTCTTCTCTTCCCTCTTCTTCTTCTTCTTCTTCTTCTTCTTCTTTCTTCTTCTTCTTCTTCTTCTTCTCCTTCTTCTTCTTCTTCTTCTTCCTTCTTCTTCTCCTCTTCTTCTTCTTCTTCTTCTTCTTCTTCTTCTTCTTCTTCTTCTTCTCCTTCACACTTGTTTCTAACTGCAGATCTGTGTGTGTAACAGTTTTCAGCAGCTATATGCGCATCTCTCTCTCTAAATAATGAAGCTTGAAAATACCGTAATTGTTTTTTCAACAGTTTTACTCAAAGTCCAATTTCAGTACCGGTGCCTCTATTCTCCTAATTAGTTTCCAATTTTGTTTTTGTGTAGAATATTCAGAAATTTTACAACTCCTTTAAAACAGGAAAAAGGCGAACACACGCTGGATTAATGAGTTTATTGTATAGAAACGCTGCCAGCTGGTTTCCTGTATTACAGGATTCCTAAATTGTTATGAAAATTATTATGAAATTATATTAAATTAATTTAATTATTATGAAACAGACTTCTGGTCAACCATTGAAAGTTGAAAGAACCGGGACGCATTCCCAAAATATTGAAATTGAATGAAGATTTCATTAACAGTTGTTGTCTGAGATAAATAATACTGTTGATTATTTAATTTGACATCATCCTTCTCATTACCCAAGCCCAAGCTTAGAGCTTGAGGACATCAAGCAAAAAAATAATAAATATTTGGTCTAAAACTGTTTGAATTGCTAAATTGAACAAATTTGAAAAAAGTTAAAAAAAATTTAGGGTGGCTTCAATATTAAAACTTACTTGCCGGTACAAATATAAAATTATTTAAAAAGTGGATATGTATATAAACATTGTAATTTTTGTCATGTTTTGCCTCTTAAAATCCTTGGAAAATAACATTTGTTACAAATAATAAGGACAAAATTGACGCATGTACTTCGAAATAGCGCAGAAAACAACTCTTTTGATCACTTAATATTCATAGAAACCGATCGAAATAGAACTTCAAAAGATTATTTAATTGTTTTACCGTATTCAGAACACAATTTCCGATCACAAATCGTGTTCTAGAATTAAATTAATTGATTTCAACTTCCAATAAGAACGCTTGAAGTCATTGCAGGTGTAGGATTTTACCCACCATGAATTTTACATTTTTATTTTATTATTAGGCTAGGCGTACACCGGTTAGTCAAGACAAGACAAGACGAAATTGGTCACAGTACTTCAGATAGTTGCTTGTGAAGCACACACACCGATTAGTCATTGCATCGGTGTGCTGCTTCATAAGCAACAATATACTAATCTCGTCTTGTCTTGCTAGCCTAAGTAACAGTATCTTATCTAGTAACTTAGTAACTAGTAACAGTATCTTATCAAGTAACAGTATCTGGGTTACTTGGTACTAGTAAAAACAATTATTCTATCTTTTTGAAGAAATAGAATTTTCTTTGGTAAAATATGCATTACTGTATTAGGTAATTTACAGTTGAATTGAAGTTTTATTCTCAATAAATACAATACAATAAAATACATGACAAGAAGTAAAAAATAACAAATATTATAATAAAAAATCAATTGATAAAATTGATTTGAGCTACGACAACTGATTAATGTGGCCAATAATAATAATTTCTCTCCATTTTATGCTTTTAAAACATTACTAACAGTAGAAAGACAATTTTTAATGTTAGAAAAGTTATTTTCTACGTTGTTTCTCACGAAATAAGTTTGAAAAAAGGGTGAATGGGTTCATGTTTGCCTAAAATCCTATATCAGAATTCAAAAATTTGGCAAAAGTATGGCGGTGGCGGGAATAAAAAATGTACCAACACACTGTTATGGACCTTTTCACACCAATGACCACACTGTTATTATACAGTCTCTGTATAGCTCAAGCTATTCATTACAAACCTTTTATACTATACTATACGGTAGATGTATAGCAGGATTCTTTTAACTTGTCAGAAAACAGCTGATTTAACGTTAGTAAACGAGCGTACATCAATCAGGTGTTTTCTGACAATTTAAAAGGATCCTGCTATATGTCTAGTGGGTGAGATTACCAGACAAGTCAGCTGTTCAATTCCAGATTGTATTTTATTGAAAGGAAATTGATGAGAAGTTTGAAAAGCGCGCCAAATCAGAAGGTCAATGACCCTCGCTCAGCCAATATATGGCGTCTGTATATATCTTTTGATGAACTTTACCCAGCTTAATTAATGCGATTGTTGCAATCAATTACATTGTTACCAGAAAAGACAGGTGTTTGGTGTTTTGTCAGTTAATTTCGTTTTTGTTTGAGGTGAGTTTGGTAGAAAAATTAAAAGTTCAATAAACTCAAAATGGTAGTGGTTTTTGGCAAGTGTCATAGTAGGCTACCCTACCAGGAGGAGCCTGTTTCATAAAACTTAGGAGTAATTCATATAATATGAACTGAGGTCTAAAATTGATTTCTAAAACACACATTTATTGGCTCCGTATCTTACAAAATTGATAAACCACTAATTAAATATAATGGTTCATTAATTTTTCAGTTTGATTAGGTATTTTAGTGCTATAATATTGAATTTTTTTTTATTATTTGTAGAATTCATCTCCAAACCTAGTCCTGTAATTTCTAAAAATCCATGTAATTTTGTAAGAAATATAGCTTGAGCTATGTTGGTTGGGTAGCTACTAACCCAGTTTGCCGACCTGTCATTTGGTCGAATTGACATTATGTCTGCTCTGGTGTCCACCACAGTTTAAATATCATTATTATTACAGCTGTCCCTCGATAATCCGACACTTTTTAATCCGACGTACTCGGTAGTCCGACGCGCTGCCAGTAGCAACATGCATCTCCTCTCAAATTCTATGTAGCGAATTCAGCAGATGTTGTTATATTTCTTTAAAAACTTACATTTAGATACTGTCATTTGTGTCCTGGTACTGTATTAATAAATTACATGTAGCTTTAATATTTCTTCCTTTGTTAACTTCAATGTGTTCAAACACATTAAAAATAAAACGTCTTTGATAATTATGATATTTTGGTAATCCGACATTTTGTAATCCGACACCTCTCGGTCCTTAACTGTCGGATTATCGAGGGACAGCTGTATTCTCATATCTAATTATTTCTGAATACAAACGAATCCAAATTATCTAATAATAATATTACTTCCAACTATTTTTAATTAATCATGATTTAAACTTTTCAAATTCAATTAAAGATGTCACGTGAATTGTTTAAAAATATTTTTATGAACCATGTTTCAGGAAGTATTGTACTATATGTTCAATCAGATCAGGTTTTAAGGACTCTTTAAAGGATTCAGGATTATGATTTTCTAAAATTTTTAATTATTTAGTCTTCCTTGATTCTGATGTCTTACTGTGAGGACTCTCTCAAGGATTGGAAGCTCTGAATTTTTCAAGTTTTTTGGGTTTGTGTCGTAATTTTTATGAAATGAAAGGACATTTTGAAGGATTCAGAAGTCTGATTTTCTGAAATTTTCGTTTAGCCTTTGTCTTGATTCTGAAGTCTTAGGCCAGGCGTACACCGGTTCGTCAAGACAAGACAAGACAAGACGAGATTAGTCACGTTTAGTCACAGTACTTCACATAGTTGCTTATGATGCAATACACACCTATTAGTCATTGCTAAGTTACTCATTATATCTTGTTTGTTTTTAATTCTTGGAAAAAGTTATGAAATCTAAAGTAGATTTAGGGCTGTGCTCATAAGGCTAGGCGTACACCGATGCAATGACTAATCGGTGTGTTTGCTACTTGTGACTAAACAACGTCTTGTCTTGATGAGTACGCCTAAGTCTTACTGTGAGAACTCTATCAAGGATTGAAGTCTCTGAATCTCTCAAGTTCTCGTTAGTCTTTGGTCGTGATTTTGATGCACATGCATTAAAAGGACATTTCAATTTAAGAGTTCAGGACTTTGAATTTCTGACATTTTCGTTCAGTCTTCATCTTGTTTTTGTATTATTGTGAGAGCAGTCTCCCTAGGATGCTTGAAAACTCTGAAATTTAAACTCTGAATTTCTTGAGTTTTCGTCGTAATTTTAAGTATAGCAGGATTCTTTTAAATTGTCAGAAAACAGCTGATTGATTTACGCTCGGTTACTAACGTTAAATCAGTTGTTTTCTGACAAGTTAAAAGAATCCTGCTATATCTACGACTTTTGTAAAAGAGATCAGTTTGATTTCCAAGAAATTATACACTTGTTTTTGTAAAAGGGAAATAAATTCATTTACTCTTCAAATAATTGATAACTCAGATTTTTCCTCAAGTAAAGGAACAACTGTAAGAAACAGATTTTCATGTAATATTGTTTTAGAATCTATAGCTGGCAACACCGAGAAAGCATTTGGTTCTGTGTGACTTTCAGAGCACCTGATCTGGCATTAATTAGTATATCAAAGGGGGAGAGGCCCCCAAATCCCAACTTCGCCCTCTAACTCTCTCTCTCTTTCTCTTTCTCACTCTCTCTCTCTCTGTCTGTCTCATCTATTGTAACAGAACACCTCCTCTCCGAGAGTGTAGCCTATAGGTACCTCTCCAAATCAAATACAGGTGTTTAATTAATTTTTTTCACTTCTTTTATTTTCTAGACAGCACCCACACATTGTTGAAGCTCTGTAGCTTGTTCGTTCGAAATTTTCCAATGTACAGTACATGTTGCAAAGTACGAGGTTCATTCGAGAAGTAGACTGCCAAACACGAAAAAAATGTCTTCGTTTTCAAAAATTAAATAGTTCTAGATTAGTGTTATGGAGCGGGAATCTCTGATGAAACTATTCAAAAAAATCTATAAAAAGAATCTTAGTTGATGGTTCTTATTTTAATCGGTGGCAGACTTCAATGTTCTCTAAACTCTGTAGACCCAATGACGTACATTATTTTACTTGTGAAACTTTTATTAGGTAAGTTATTCAAGACAAGACAAGACGAGATTAGTCACGTTTCACAGTAATCACATGCTTGAAGCACACCGATGCAATGACTAATCGGTGTGTTGCTTCACAAGCACCGTGACCAAACGTGACTAATCCTCGTGTCTTGTCTTATTAATACGCCACTTACTGTTTTAATCTTGCTTTAATGACTACTTTATAGGTTTGACATATCACCTATCAATTGCGAGTATTCCCTAAAACAGAAGTAATATGTGATGAAGATGAATAAGTAAATAAAAGACTGCCTAGCACCAAATAATATTGAAATTTTTTGAAAATTCACTTCCAAATTATTGTTTATATAGGAGCCGATGAAATGGGAATTTGTTCATATCCGTCATATTTTGATTATTTATGTGACTAAATTCATGAATAGAAGAAGTTTTTGGCGACAAAGTATCAAAATACAGAGTTATCATGAAAGAATATGGTGCGAAAATTTAATTTTTATAGAAACCGGTGTTCAAGCCAAACAACCCAAATTAGACAAGAATCATGAACTGATTCGCGTCAAATGTTTGTCAGAAAATCGCACAATTCTTTAGAAACCGCACCATTCTTCTATGATAACCCGGTATTGGAGGTTGAATTATACTGATCGTTTCGCTCTGGTGTTGGACATCATCAGACTGAGGACCAGTTAAATCTTGTCTCAAGGTTATAGTCAAGAGCCTTAAATTATTATCTATAATCAGATTCAATCAATTTGACGCTTGGCATTAGATAGATAGATAGAGAGATATTATTTCTTGACGTTGCTGATGACCGTAGAGTACGATGACAAAGAAATAATACCTTTCTATTTATCTATCTAATGCCAGCGTCAAATCTGATTTTATATTAATATCTAAACTTTTCTTGTATTATTCCACTGTATTTTTGTATTTTTCACTGTGTTTCTATTCTCCATAATATTCATTCATTTATTGGCAATATACATTACAATGTGGGAAGAATCAACAGACATTCGTCCAAAACTGTTTCTTTCCAAAATTTTGATAAATAGTCCAGAGGTTATGTTGTTGATTTATCTTACTGAAATTGTGAGTCCAAAAAACTATTAACTAACAATAATTTTGAATTTCCAAGATTACTACATAACAAAGTTAAATTAATTAAACAAGAATAATATTGAAACTATTAATATTCTCTACATTCCCTCTGTTTATTCTCGACATTATTCTCCGCAATATTCCCTGAATCATTCTCCATTTTATTAGATCTTTCTGTTAGTTTCAATTGTGGGGGAACACGTAACATTGTAGCAACAAGAAGTCTCTCGCTTAATATTAGCACAGGTGTACAGTGTTGAATGCAGCCTGTTGAACTTTTAATCATGTGACTGATGACGTCACGATTGAACAAATAAAAACGGTTTGATTGAGAGAGAGAGGAAGAGAGTGAGAGAGAGATTGATAGTCAACGACATTCAACAGGTGTTCAATGTTTGATTGCAACTTTAACAATAATTATTAATCAACAATCAGCCTGAACAAAGTAGAATTTACAACAATCTTCGATACCAATTTTCTGAACCCAAACTGGTGGATTTTTAAGCAAAAAATTGAATGAATTTTGTCTGGATTAATAGAGATAGTTTTGTTGATACTTATGTAGATTTTGAATTCCCTAAATTTGTTTTACAATACCATACATGTATTTATGTATGTATTGTGTTCATATAGCTTATTTTAATAGTAATGAGGACAGATTGTCTTTAAGATGAAATCT
The DNA here is from genome assembly GCA_017141395.1 of Laodelphax striatellus. Taxonomy (NCBI): domain Eukaryota; kingdom Metazoa; phylum Arthropoda; class Insecta; order Hemiptera; family Delphacidae; genus Laodelphax; species Laodelphax striatellus. The sequence goes on along the minus strand of CM029543.1, from coordinate 1,639,788 downwards.
ATTAAGTGTTAACTAGGCGTACAAAGTTAGTCAAGACAAGACAAGACGATTAGTCACAGTAGTTCACATAGTTGCTTATGAGCAGCACACACCGATGCAATGACTAATCGGTGTGTGTTGCTTCATAAGCAACTATGTAGCATGACTAAACGTGACTAATCTCGTCTTGTCTTGACTAACCGGTGTACGCCTAGCCTTAGCTAATATTGCCTAAATAAACTTCAAAAGTACACTCACAACCAAACCCAGAATTATATTTACTTGAATACATTCAATTCAATAATTTACAATCATTTTACTGTATGTATGAAAATATGATCTATGAACAGTTGGAAATTTGGTCAGTTTTGAATATTTTGTTAATCAACATCAACAGTAGACCTTTTCAGGAATAAACAGACTCCTGTCATTGAATATAAATTTATTCTGATTCTATTTGCTAAGAATTAGATACAAAAAACTTGAATTTCTCTTCTTATTTTCAAATTTTGTTGCATCTATTGTCATTGTTACACATTGATGAAAATCACCAGGATATTCGGTTTATGAGAATAATATTGATAAATTTAATCAATCAATATAATCAAAAAGTATTTTTATGTAGCATTTCTCTCAAAACAAACCCTCTTCATTCAAAATACTTGTAATTTTCCCCTCAATAGAACTACTAAAAACCTCCATTCCTTGGGTTTTCTATGCAAAATCATGATGAATTCACATCAATTATAGATGAAACAATTCATTTTTAATTTTTTCATCTCAATTTTTCATAAATTTCAGCTCTACACACTCAAATTCCTTTATTATTGTTTGTGTCATAATTCAACAGCATTCAAATTTCGTAACTCGCGGGTACTCTACTCCATGCAGTTTCAACAACTTATGAAATAATGGTATCACGGATCAAAATTGAAAGATATAAAAATCAAATTTATCTAATTTAGAATCAATTTGAATATAATTATCATTTTATAGATTGAGACTCGTTTGATTTATTCTTTATTTTCGACTTTTGAAAACAATTTGTTAGTCGAGTTAGGTTGGCTACCCTGCGGCTGCAATTTAGTTCGTTGCTCAGTTGTTGTACTGGGGTTGCGAGGATGTGTTGTATGTTTCCGTTTTGTATGTTTTAAACAGATTGAATTTAATTAACGTCTATTGAGTAACAATGTTTTTATGTCATCGTTTTTGTGTTTGACAGTAGTGTAGTTTGATGACAATTTGTGTTGGCTGGACGCCATGTTGTTTGATGAGAGAAAATCGCCATCCAGTCAAAAGCGTTTGCAGGTGGTTCGAAGTACAATGGCGGTTCTAACCTAAAGTTTTGTTGTTTGTTTTTTTAATTTTTCTGTGACGACGATCGTTTGGTGAAAAAATGACGAGACATTGTGGTTTTGTGTTGGTTTTAACGAAGAAATTATGAAAGTCACAGTGTGTTTTGGTTCCGTACGGGTCGTGGTTCCTTGTGGAGATGGAGATTTACTCATTAAGGACCTTACAAGGCAGGCGATACATCGCTACAAGAAGGCAGTTGGGAAGGTGAGTCACTTTTTACAACGAATTTTGTGGAACACGCTGTTTGTCATCCGTTTTCAGCGTTGAAATAACATTGGTTAGGCGATGATCTCGGTTTTTAGAATACAAGGACAGGGGAATTCCTGTCTTAAATGTAAACTTCAAAGATGTCATGACAAAATCAACTGACTAATTAAACTAAATAGAACAGAGCTTGGATGATAGAGTACAATGACATTGAAATTTGGGTTAGAAGTCATGAATTCAACTGACAGATGAAACCTCAACGTAAGTTAAACTAGATAGAAAAAAGCTTTAGGTAAGTTAGGTTAGAATCGTAAGATAGGTTAGAATCGGAAGATGTAAAATTTGAACAAAGAGTCAGGAATCAACTACCCTAAAGCCTGGTTTTCATTAGTAGAGTTAGTGGTAGAGTAACTAGCATACTAACTCTACTCTACTTACTTGGTACTTAAAAACAAGTAACTTACTCTACCATCACTCTACTCTACTATGAACGTTTTCATTGGGAGAGTTCACAAGATAGTTAGTACTCGCCCAGGGAACTCTACCACTAACTCTACTAATGAAAACCAGTTCAAAGTAACCTAAATAGAAAAACAGCTGTAGGTAAGTGAGGTTAGAATAGAAAAATGTAAACAGAGATGGCATGCCATCAACTGACAAAGTAAACACCGCTTTGGATAAGTTAGGTTAGAATCTATGTTTATGACTACAGAGACTGTATAATAACGTCCTGTCAAATCGTTTGTTAGCTTTGAAGTGAAACGCAAGTCATTTTATGTTATGTTGATCAAGTCATATGACTCGATATGATCTGTTGTTGGACTCATAAACCCAACTTTTAGGCTAGGCGTACACCGGTTAGTCAAGACAAGACGACATTATGTGTCAGAAGAAACATTGATAGGCGTACACCGGTTAGTCAAGACAAGACGAGATTAGTCACAGTACTTCATATGGTTGATTTAGAAACAACACACACCGATTAGTCATTGCATCGGTGTGTGCTGTTTCATAAGCAGCTAAGGAATTGTGACTAATCTTGTCAATTCATCCAAATGTTTTGAAGGGAAATCAATAATTGTGGTAGTAACAACGCTTGGCATTAGATTGATAGATAGTTAGATATCATTTCTCGACGTTGCTGATGACCGTGAAGTAAGATAGCACAGAAATAATATCTCTATATCTATCTAATGCCAAGCGTCAAATTAAATGAATATCACTGTACAAGAGACCGTAAAAATTTATGTCTAATAATACAATTAAAATGTTGCCCCTCTGCAAAAGAACCCAGCAATTTCCAAACTACATATCAATTAATGATGAATTCCAACAAACATAAATTTGAAAATTAAATTGAAATCTTCATAAATAAGTTAGAATCTGTACACAGATGTGTTTGCGGTATCTGATAAGCCAACATGCGTTTCAAAAATTCGTACTTCAAATCCCCAGCTTTACCCTATACAGTCCAAGTATAAATTTGAACGAATTAAATATAAATCTTTATAAATAAGTTAGAATCTGTACTGAGATGTGTGTGCGATGTCTCATAAGCTAACATGCGTTTCAAAAATTGCGTACTTTAAATTCCCAGCTTTACCCTACACACTCCAAATATAAATTTGAACGAATTGAATATAAATCTTTATAAATAAGTTGGAATCTGTACTGAGATGTGTAGGTATCTGATAAGCTAACATGCGTTTCAAAATCGTACTTTAAATTCCCAGCTTTACCCTGTTGTACACGCCTGTTGAATTTGCATCTCTTGTGCCAAATCGCCAAGGTCGAATTGTACATCCTTTATTGCTAAGTGTTCTGTCTTTTAGGCGTTTTTGTTGTTCCTTTGTTTAGACTACACGTCCTTGACTAGACACGGCTTCTTTCCTCATTAGAGATGAGCAATGTCGTTGTACTCTGTTTAGTCTGCGCAATTCTAATTGCTGCAGAGACTGTATAATAACAGTGTGGTCATTGCATGTCACACTTTTGATTGGTTAGCTCGGACAAATCCAGCCATACTTTTGCCAATTCCCATAAGGTTTGCATTGGAATGATACGCAAATCATATGTTAAGTGATACACTTTTTAGGCTAGGCGTACACCGGTTAGTTAATACAAGACGAGATTAGTCACGTTTAGTTAGTATATTACATGCTGCTTATGAAGCAGCACTCACCGATACAATGACTAAAGGGTGTGTGTGCTTCATAAGCAACTATTACTAACTAAAAGTGACTAATATTCGTTGTCGTCTTGTCTATGACTAACATTGTACGCCTGTTCAGTCGTTAAGTCACGTCAGAGACCCTGAACTGAACCTGAAAACTCTAACACCAGACCTGAACACTCCAAACTATAACACCAAACTCTGATCCAGCCAGGTTACACGGAATTATTATTATTATAGTCTACCAATTCATACTGCAAAGACTGTATAATAACAGTGTGGACATTTGATGTCACAGTTTTGATTGATTAGCACGGTCAAAACCAGCCATACTTTTACCAATTCCCATTAGATTGCATTGGTGTGATACGCAAATCATATGTTAAGTGATACACTTCTTAGGCTAGCGTATATTTTATATATTATTATTAGGTTAGTCAGTACACGGTTAGTCAAGACAAGACAAGACATTAGTTTGGGCTTTGTGTTGTGCTGCTACAAGCAGCTATGTGAATTACTGTGACTAAACGTGACTAATCCCGTCTTGTCTTGTCTTGACTAACCGGTGTACGCCTAGCCTAATGCCAGCCAACATAGGGATCGAGTAGGCTACACCTCCAGATGCCAAAGTACTCAATGCCTGACAGTTGTTGTTATGTTATCATTGAAGTATATAATTATATATCGTATGGTTCATTTATTTGTCAGCCAATATAAACACAGATTGGAGCACCAAGTACTCAAGTCAATAGAATCACTGAAGTTATTTAAGTTCACTTTTATGGTTAGAACAGAACTGGTGTGGTCAACCTTGGCTAGGTAACTGACAACACTGTTTCTGTCTTTGTCTATCACTCAGTGTTTTATATGTGAGGAAAGGAGAGAAATATGGAGGAGAGAAACGTATTCTTAGTGAATGGATTGTATGTAAGAGGAAGACAGAGAGAGAGAGGGAGTAATACAGAGAGCTGGATTTATTTTTTGACGAGAGTACCTCAAGAGAGAAGAGAAAGAGTGTGATTTGTGCAAATATATCGTATATAAGAAGGAGGACAGTTTAGAGAAGAGAGAGCTGGAGTAATTTTTTAGTGAGAGTACCTCAAAGAGAGAGAGAGAGATGTGATATTTAGTAAATATATTGGATATAAGAGGAGAACAGTTTAGAGAGAAAAAGAGCTGGATTTATTTTTTGACGAGAGTATCTCAAAGAGAGAGAGAGAGAGATGTGATTTTTAGTAAATATATCGTATTTATAAGAGGAGGACAGATTAGAGAGAGAGAGTGAGAGAGAGAATTATAGTGGGACCAAGGCCGGTCACTAGCATTAAATACTGTAAATAATATACATTGTATAGCAGGATTCTTTTAAATTGTCAGAAAACAGCTGATTGGTGTACGCTCGTTTACTAACGTTAAATCAGCTGTTTTCTGACAATTGAATCTCAATTTTAAATTGTCAGAAAACAGCTGATTGGTGTACGCTCGTTTACTAACGTTAAATCAGCTGTTTTCTGACAAGTTAAAAGAATCCTGCTATATATAATACTGTATATTTTTTACTGTGAATATAGGCTACTTTGAGTGCTCCAAGTCCTCAATAGAAATAATTATTGTTTAAGGGAGGTGGCTTGCGATTAGCTGTTGCAGATATCTTCACAACCAGCTAGGCGTACTGGTGTCAAGACAAGACAGATCACGTTTAGTCACAGTAATTCACATAGCTGCTTATGAAGCAGCACACACCGATGCAATGACTAATCGGTGTGTGTTGCTTCATAAGCAACTATGTTAAGAACTGTGTCTAAACATGACTAATCTCGTCTTGTCTTGTCTTGAGGGCTATTTCTAACTTTATAAATTGTTTCAGTAGAGTATCTTTTTGTGAAGCAAGCTGTTTTTGGGGCCAACTCCATTTGCAACAATCTTGAATCTGTTTTCCTAGAATTTTCGCCCCTTTCTCGTTTCTTTTATTCCCCCATTTTAGTAGTTGTCTCAAGTTGGTTTGCGTCTGTTTTTTTGAAATAATGTTTCTTTCTGGAAGTCCGTTGGAGACCCCCTGCCCCACCCCCCGAAAAGGGATACATGGTTCGTTGCACACATGTTATGTGTGGTGGTGGTTTGTAGGATGTTTATGGTGTAGGAGGAGGAGGAGTAGGAGGAGGAGATGGGAGGGGATGAGGGGTAGGAAAGGAAAAAGAAGGAGATGAAGAAGAAGGAGTAGGAAAAGAGAAAGAATACCAGAAACCACCTGCTGGTAAATGTTGGTCAGTGTGCGCCCGCTTCCGTTTCGAAAATCGTCCCCTTGCATTCTGACTCTCTTTCTCTCGCTTTCTCTGTTTTAAACTCTTTTTACACTCTCTACGTCTCTCCCTTCACCATCAGCAACCACTTGTTCACTTACACTATTCCTTTCATTCGAAGTCCACACATTCTTATTTCGTCTTCTTCTCTTTTCTTCGTCCTCTCCTTCTTCTTCTTCTCTTCTTCTTCTTCTTCTTCTTCTTCTTCTTCTCCTCCTTCTTCTTCTCCTCCTTCTTCTTCCTCCTTCTTCTTCTCTCCTTCTTCTCTTCCTCCTCCTCCTCCTTCCTCATTTCCCCCTCCTCCTCTTCTTCATCTTCTCCTCTTTCTTCTCCTCTCACTCTTCCTTCTCCTCTTCTCTTTTTCCTTCCTTCTCTCTTCTCCTCCTTCTCATTATCCTCATTTCTTATTCTCTTCTTCTTCTTTTCTCCTCCTCCTCTTCCTTCTTCTTCTTTTCCTTCTCTTCTCTTTTCCTCCTCTTCTCCCTTTTTTCCTCCTCTTCTTTCTCCTCTCCCTCTTCATCTTCTCTTTCTTCTTCTTCTTTCTCCTCCTCCTTCTTTTCTTTTTCTCCTCCTTCTCTTCTTCTTCCTCCTTTTTCTTCTTATCTTCTTTCCTTTCCTCTTTCTCTTGTATTCTCCACCATCTCTTATTTTGTGGTTAACAAGTGTTCCCGCGCTGTTGAGGAATCAAAGAAAAAAACTATATCTTGAAAAAGTCGAGTTGTTCTATACCTCTACCGGAAGCCTCTCGTCTCTTCCTCCTCCTCCTTCTTCCTTTTTTGTTTCCTCTCTTCTTTTCCTTTTTTCTAGCATAGTGGTAATCAGTATTAAAATCAAAAGCATGAAGTTGGGCATAGCCTCACCTCAATATTTGTAGGCTACTATTCAGGTGAGGAATCTATCATTATACAGTAGTTTGAATAGAACGAGTTGATGCTAACATTGAATCAAATGGTCAGTTGTTCGGACATCGGACTTCTGACAAAACGTTTCTAGTGAGTGGTTCTTGAGCACCTGACCAAGGGACAACTAGTTTTATTCGAACTATAATTGAAAAGTTTCACGATCTCTTTCTCTATCCAAAATATTGGACTTTGTTTAATTGATTGTGATAAAAATCGATAAATATTACTGTACAACTGCAATATATTTAGTTGACACAAATCATCGTCAAAATTAAAGCTATAAGTTCAATTGATTTTTGAGTTTTTATGTTGATGTTAGACGGGTTATCAACTAGTAGAGTTGACAAATTTATATAAGCGTAAAACGTTTCGAATCATTAAAAGCCAGTCATGATGAATCATGGCATAGTAGTTCCATTCAATCTGGAATCATTAATCTTTAGCCCAAGGTCACCCACCATCTAGCCTGTTAAGTTTTTCTCATTAGAATTCCCCTTTTCCTACGATTTAATTCCGTCCACTTTTTCTATACTGCTATTTAATTTCATTTAAAATAAACTATCATTATTTTTATAATTTTTTCAACTAAATTTTACAATCACTTCTCAATAAATGCTTCTGAGAGAACACTATTCTGACAGGTGCAATGCTACGTGTTGTGTAGGAAGTTACAGAGACTGATAAGTGGAGCGCTCTAGTGGCGAGTTGTCGAACTACGTGGTGCGGTACTGCAAGAAACAGTACGGTTGGAAGAAGGACTTCGGTTATCTAGTAAATAAATCGTATTCTTGTTGATTTGATCGATTTTATTGCCCACTTTTGTGGGTTCTATTGATGTGTTATTGTAAATTGGATATTTTTACAATCTCGAATATATTATTCTTGTGATTTTGTTGTATTTTTCGGCAAATTATCCTTTTTTGTGAATAGCCTATAAGTACTTCTTTGTAATTACTACTGTTTTTGTGATATCGATTCGACAGCTGTTTTAATCAAGTCTTAAGATAGTTTTTCACTAATTTATGTATTATTATTACAGTAATATTCATTTAAGTTGGCGGATGGCGTTGGGTAGATCGTACATAAAAGAACAAGGTGACAAGTTGAAAGATTCCTGCTATACGCATTGACAACTGCGCCTAGAGCGCTTCACTTATCAGTCCGCTTTCATGTACCGATATGAGAGCCGTGTTTCTCAGTTGGCCCATTAGCTCAGTTGGTTGAGCGTCGTGCTAATAACGCGAAGGTCGTGGGTCTGATCCCCCATGGGCCAAGATTTTTGACAATTCTATAGCTTCCACACTTGCTAAATGTATGTAGTTTATCAAATTTTTTTCAAAATTAATACGTTTTACGGCAGGAATTCGTTATTTCTGAGTCCAAAATAGTTTCTTTGGCCAATCACTGGTCTATTAATAATTATTATACAGTAATATTTAATGCCATATTTTTAAACAATACTACGAATCACTGTTTTCAAGATGCATAAAGAGCATAATTATTGTAAAGATTATATATTATTCTCAATTTTTGTCTACTTCAGTGGTGCTGTTTTATAAATTTTTATTAGAATTTCTATTGTGCTATTACAAGAGATTATCTCCATTATTTTCGATTTTGATCATTTTTTTGTTTTCATCACTAGAATGAATTGATTGGAGAAGGGAAGAAGAAGATGAAGGAGGAGGATGGGAGGGGTGAAGGAGGAGAAGAAGATGATGAAGATGAGGAAGAACAAATATGAATTTGTCTCTTGAGCAGATGAAATACAAAAATCTTGAATTTCAGCATTTTCAATCCAATGCATTCGAAGATACTGATAAGAAATTGAAATAAAACACTTGAATAGTGCTAGTAGAGTTGAAAAATGCAGTGAAACAAAAACTTCGAGCATTTTCCCCACTGTTATCTATAATTGTTTGTTTGCTTGGAACTGATTAGTTAATTGTAAATTGTGTTGATTTTTCCAAGTGTTGTCCGATTGTAGAAAAACATTGCCAGATTTAAATCCCCCAATAATTATCTCATCTATAGTAAACAATTTTGTTCTGGATGTTTCAACATCTGGGTTTACAGTGATATTAATTTAATTTGACGCTTGGCATTAGATAGATAGATAGCTAGAGAGGTATTATGTCTTTGCCGTCGTACTCTATGGTCATCAGCAACGTCAAGAAATAATGTTTCTCTATCCATCTATCCATCTAATGGCAAGCGTCAAATTAAACGAATGTCACTGTATTAAATTTCGTAAAGAATCCGTACTTCTAAATTAATTTCTTCTTTGGTTTGACTGATAAGTAGTTCATTAACACTTTTATAGCTTCACTTTTATGACCTTTTATAGTCCCTTGAATGACGTTCTGAAAATAATCAGGTTTAGATTAACTGTATAATATAGGATGTCTTCTCTCTCTGTCTCTCACGCTAGAATTGTCTTAGGCTAGGCGTACACCGGTTAGTCAAGACAAGACAAGACGAGATTAGTCACAGTACTTCACATAGTTGCTTATGAAGCAGCACACACCGATGCAATGAATAATCGGTGTGTGCTGCTTCATAAGCAACTATGTGAATTACTGTGACTAAACGTGACTAATGTCGTCTTGTCTTGTCTTGACTAACCGGTGTACGCCTAGCCTCAGACCTCATGTACGGCAACCACCTGAGAAAAAATCAAATCTTTGTTGTCGTTTCGCTTCCCATCTTTAGGTTGAATAATTCGTTAGTTAAATGCCCAGTTTCTCAGTTGTTTAACAAGCAAGTTTATCGAATCAATATTTTATTTTGCGTTTGAAAAACATGTTTATTGTTTCACTACTGCTATTAGATCCATAAACTGTTTATTGAACGACTGAGAAACCAGGCATTTGTCGTATAAATAGGTAGTTGTACTGTACATTTTACCATTATAATGTAGAAGTTGAAAAAAAGAAAAGTAGAAGCTTATATAATTATGTTTGTAATCTGCATGAAGTGATGTATAGCAGGATTATTTTAAATTGTCAGAAAACAGCTGATTGATGTACGCTCGTTTACTAACGTTAAATCAGCTGTTTTCTGACAAGTTAAAAGAATCCTGCTATAGATAGTAAATAGGCCACAATCTAAATTGAAATCTCTGTCTCTCTCTCTAAATCTCAATCTCCAACACTACATCTCCCCAACTAACTCTCTCTATTCCGTTCTCTGTCTCTTACTCTCTTCAAATCTCATTCTCCAACTCTTTCTCTCAATCTCACTCTCTCTCTAATCTCTGTTATCAACACAGCCAGTTTGTGAACTCTCACCACACCAGGCGACACTAGCGCCGTGTCCATCAGCTGTTTTGTGCGGCCAATTGCGGAACTAGAAACTTGTTGGTGGAATTTCATTTCCTTCTTTTCCTCTCTTCAGTCAGTCAGTCAGTGATATGCGCCGCGGCGCTCTCTCGCAGTTGAAAGTTTCTCTCTTTACTCTGAAAAAATTACATTTTATTCAGTTCGTTCTACGTGTCTGGTGGTGTTTATTATCTGGTAGAAAAATTTCCACGAGAATGTGAATCGTTTGTAGTGAACAAAGTTAACAAAGTGGATGTTTTCCTCTAAAATGCAATAGAAAGTGTTTGTTAGTGAATTATTTCAAGCTGTTGTTTTTCTCGAGAATGTAAATAGTTTTGTGTGTTTGAAGTTGAGAAATCAGTGGAATTTACCTTCAAAATTCAATGGTTTATAGTGTTTGAAGTTATGAAATGTGATGTTCCACCTCTAAAATTTATTAGAAAGTATTTGTTGGCATAGTGTGTTGGGTCCTTTATCGCAAATTGTGAATTCATTTGAAGCTGTTGTTTTAACGACAATTTTTCAAATCCATATAAACAAAATGTATAATATTTAAAATTTTGTTTCTTGAATAACCTCGAAAACCGTTGATATTATTGAAAATTTTAGAAGAATAACTTTTTTAGTAAATTTAACTACAAATCGATTAAAACCTTATTTGTTAAGATTGGACGAATACGACTGAGACTCGAGATATGGCAGCTTTAGTGACAAAATGGCGGCCATTTAAAATTTTGCTTCTGAATAACCTGAAAACCCGCCTGATGAAAATTGATACTACGAAAATTTTAGAAGAATAACTTTTTCAGTAAATTCAATCACAAAATCCATTGAAACCCTTATTTGTTAAGATTGGACAACCAATCATTGACCTGAGATATGGCAGCTTTAGTGACAAGTTTATAATCATTTGCAAAATTTGTACCTTACTTGAATAACTCGAAACTGTTGATAATGACGAGGTTTTGAGAAGAATACCCTTTTAGTAGGTCTAATTACAAATCTATTGACGGAGTTGTTCCGATACTGGGATCAATGATGACCGGAGATAAAGCAGCGACATTAAACGGCATGGCCATTTGCAATTGCGCCTGAATATCTCGAAAACTGTTGATATTGTACTAGATTTTGACAGAATAACTTTTTAGTAACTCAACACAAATCTATTGAGTCCTTATTTGCCACATTGGAATATTGACTGAGATATGGCAGCTTCCTAGTGATAAAATGGCGGCCATTTCCAAACTATTGCTTCTTGAATAACTCGAAACCGTTGATAATATGAAATTTTACAGGAATAACTTTTTAGTAACTTTAATTACAAATCGATTAAAATCCTTATTTTGTTAAGATTGGACTAATATTGACTGAGATATGCAGCCAAGCTTAGGTGAAGAAGTGGGCGCTGGAGGCCGGTTGCAGTGCATCCTGGGCTTGCGGGATAAAGTATACAGCCACAAAATGCAACAGTCTCCGTCTGCTCTGGTGCATGTTATTTTAAAGCGATTTTAGATCATTTTGTGTGTGAATTTTAAAGACAGTAAAAATGGGTGTAAGTAACCTCCAGCGCTCACCTATCCCTAGAGCTGCTTACATATCTCAGTAAATATTGGTCCCAATCTTTAACAAATAAGGTTTTAATCGATTTGTAATTAAATTTACTAAAAAGTTATTCCTGTAAAATTTTCGTATTATCAACGGTTTTCGAGTGATTCAAGAAACATAATTTTAAATGGCCGCCATTTTGTCACTTCAAAGCTGCCATATCTCAGTCAATATCGGTCCAATCTGTAACAACATAAGGTTTTAATCGATTTGTAAATTAAATTTACTAAAAAAAGTTATTCTTTGTAAAATTTTCTGTATTATCAACGGTTTTCGAGTTATTCAAGAAACAAAATTTTGAAATGGATGCCATTTTGTTGTCACTAAAGCTGCCATATCTCAGTCAATATTGGTCCTAAATCTTAACAAAATTTGAGGTTTTGAATCGATTTGTAATTTAATTTACTAAAAAAGTTATTCTTCAAAATTTTTCTATTATCAACGGTTTTCGGGAGTTATTCTAGAAACAAAATTTAAATGGCCGCTATGTATTTGTTTATTGATTTGAAAAAATTGTTATAGTAATGTCACCATACTTTTACAATTCCCATAAGATTTGCATTGAAATGGATACGTAAATCACATTTTAGTGTAAAGTGGTTCATTCTCTACACTTCAATTTGCTTTTGCCAGTGTTAGTTTTCTCAAACATTTTATGTTTTTTAAAACAATATTAAAAACTAGAGAGACAATTTTAATATTAGAAGAGTAATTTTCAATGTTGTTTCTCTTTGAAATAAGTTTGAAAAATGAATGAATGGGTTCATGTTTGCCTCGCAATTCCATATCAAAAATTGAAAAATCGGCAAATGTATGGTGGTGGCGGAATAAAAATGTTCCAACACACTGTTATGGGAACCTTTCACACCAATGACCACCTCGTTATTATACTGTCTCTGTTTCCTGTATACTTACCCCATTAATAATATTAACATTATTTTTGTAAACAGTTGACACATTTACGAGACCATGTTACTAATTACTGAATGAGTAATTGTCAATATTACTCATATATAAATAGTAGTACTCATCATAATAATTATGGTTGTATATTATTTTTGAAGCAGTGGCCCCCACATTTACGTGGCACGCTGTATAGCAGTTTCCATTAGTAGACTATATTTATACTAATTTAGCAGAGAATGTACCTTCTATTATAAAATGTTTACGCTAGAGTTGTGTCTCGTTCTGTCTCTCTCTCGCACACGTTGTTGTGGCCATCTTCGGTCTCTGTCTCACTCTGGCGGCGAGAAGTGAAAGTTCTGTGAACGGTATTTCTTCTGCTTCTTCCTGCTACTACTGTACTTTTCTTCTTCTTCTTCTTCTTCTTCTTCTTCTTCTTCTTCTTCTTCTTCTTCTTCTTCTTCTTCTTCTTCTTTCTTCTTCTTCTTCTTCCTCTCTTCTTCTTCTTCTTCTCTCTTCATCTTCTTAGACACTGTAGTAGAGTGAGTACTGTATTTGAGAGTTGAAATCGGTAGAGATTGCTATAATATTCTAAAGAATTCCAAATTTTCCGGACATCAAGTCATTTCTATATTCTCCAAAATATCTATTTCAAATGTTGAATTGCAATATAAATGAAATTTACGTCTACAGGGTGTTTCTAAAATAGACCGACAAACTTTGTGACCGGTTTTTCTGACCAAATTTCCAGTAAACATGGGTCCTATTCAATTAATAATGTTGGAATTAGATAGATAGAGAGATATTATTGATGTTGTTGATGACCGTAGAAGTACGATTGCAGAGAAACAATATCTCAGTAAAGTCAAGTGTCAAATTGAATGAATAAGATTATAACACGAAAGTGTATTTTAGGCTAGGCACATCGAAAGCAATACAAGAATAGTTTAGACACGTTTAGTCACAGCATTACATAGTTGCTTTGTAGCAACACCACCGATTAGTCATTGCATCGGTGTGCGCTTCAAAGCAACTATGCGAATTACCGCGACTAAACGTGACTAATCTCGTCTTGTCTTGTCTTGACTAACCGGTGTACGCCTAGCCCTAAACATATTAAACTGAGTAGAAGAAAAAGTATATGAGGAAAATATTATGTCCTTCAACAATATTTCATTGTTTTTGTTGCTAAATAATATTGTAAGAGGAGTACAAGTATAGATAGTAGGAAAATTAGTGGAATAAAATTGAGAAATTCTTTAAAATTCGAGATAAAATACGTAACACGTAGTGTAGTATCTTAAACATAGACTGGCTGGGAGTCGTATAAGAAAATAAAATGTCCTTCAACAGTATTCTATTGTCCTTGTTGCTAAAGAATACTATAAGATGAGCAGAAGAAGATGATTACAAGTCAGATGAAGAAAAGAAGAAGAAGGAGGAGGAGGAGGATTAGGTAAAGTGAGGAAGAGAAAAAGAATGATGAGAATCTAAAGTCCTGATGAGGTTCGCACGGCCAGCGAATGAATGAATGGGAGGAAACATGTCAACACGAAACAGAAGAAGAAGAAGAAGAGGGGAGGAAGAAGAGAAGAAGAAGAAGAAGAAGTAAGTATTAGTATATGGAAGAAGAAGAATAGAAGAAGAAAGAGTAGTAGTAGTAGTAGTGAGTAGTAGTAGTAGTAGTATTAGTAAGTAGTATTAATTGAAAACAGCGACAATTGTAAGAAATTTGTTAGTAAATATATTGTAAGACAAGACAAGACGATCATCATTTTTTAGTATTACTAATTCACAAAGAACAACTTGTGTGCAATCTCGTCTGGTCTTGTCTGACCTGAAAGCGTAGTATTTTCTTCAACGAATATTCATCATCCTGAATACATTCTCCGTAAGATTCTTTCAACCTCTATTCCTAATCTTTCTTATTCTTCTTTGTTGAGGGTTTAATCAACACTTTTGATTGTCTCCTTCTGTCCTATTCAATGTAAATTCTTCTTTCCCTCCCCATTCTCGGACTCTGCTTTAGAATTCAAACGAGAGATTAAATAGAATCAACAGCACATTTCATTTCTCAAAGCTATTCTTTGAAGAGTTTAGCGTGTCACTCTGTAAGTTGTTGCTTTGAAAAGATGACACAGCTTATCAGACGCGAGTTAATTGTTTTTTAAAAGACTGTGAGGAAAATGTGGTCGGGAAAGACCTTCAACTAGTGATAACACAGAGAACAGCTGACAGCAGCTGATAACAGAACAACGAAAACAACAAACTCGCTGAGTGCAAATGATGAGAAGAGGAGGGAAAAGAGAAGGAGGAGGTGAAAAAGAAGAAGAAGAGAAGGAGGAGGGGTAGAATAAGAAGAAGAAGAAGAAGAAGAAGAAGAAGGAGGAGGCGTTGGGGCAAAGAAGAAGAAGAAGAAGAAGAAGAAGAAGAGGAATGAGAAGATTAAAGAACATTTGTCCTGGGCAAGACATAAGAACTGCATCCTGTTAATCACGGTCACCCAGAAGGAGGTGAATGGAGGTGGGAAGAGATTTAGGAATTGACAAAAAGGAGGAGGAAGAAGGAAAAGAAGAAGAAGAATAAAAAACGTTTATTATGAAAGGACAGAGAGGATGATCAATTATTAGTGAAAGAAGAAGATGATCAATTAGGAAACAGAAGAAGAAGAAGACGACGAGGAGAAGCAGAAGAAGGAGAAGAAGAATAAGATGGAGAAGAAAAGAAGGTGGAGGAGAAGAAGAAGGTGGTGGAAAGGAGAAGAAGAAGGTGGAGAAGAAGGAGGAAGAAGAAGAAGATGGAGGAGGAGAAGAAGAAGATGGAAAAGAAGAAGAAGAAACGGAGAAGAAGAAGAAGGAGAGGAGAAGAAGAAGAAGAGAAGAAGAAAGACAAGGATAATAAGAAGTGAGAGAAAGAAGAAGAAGATGGAGAAAAGAAGAAGAAGAAGGAGAGAAGATGGAGAAGAATAAGAAGAGGGTGGAGGAGGGGAGGAGAAGAAGAAGGTGGAGAAGAAGAGAAGAGAAGAAGATGAAGAAGGTGGAAGAAGAAGAAGGTGGAGGAGAAGAAAGACAAGGATAATAAGAAGTGAGAGAAAGAAGAAGAAGAAGGTGGAGGAGGAGAAGAAGAAGAGGTGAAGGAGGAGAAGAAGAAGAAGCAAAGATGGAGAAGAAGAAGAAGAAAAGAAGGTGAAGAAGAAAGAGATACAGATGAAAGCGTAGCACAGGAGCTAGCTGAGAACACACAACATGCAATGCACATTAGAATGTAATGTGTGGAGAAAATATGTTGATAATTAATTTGCTGTATTAGCCTAACTAGCTATCCTATCCTGTAGATGGTTTTCCAACTCAGTTGACAGGGGGCCTATTAGAGCATGTATTCTAGATTAAGTTCAGTGGAGAGTCCTTCTGTTGCTCAACTAACAACCTCTAGTTAATTAGTTCAATAAATCCATTAACTGCTGGTTGGTTACCCATAAATATATCTGATAGTTTATTGGTCTGATAGTTATTGGGAGTGCATAGAAAACTGAGTCACAGAGTGTGTGTGAGAGAGGGACATAGCTTTCTAGAAACGTACAGATTTGCAGGTTGTTCATTAAAGGGCGGTTTAGTGCTATGTTTACTAGCACAGATGAAGGGAGAGAAAAGAAATAGAAGGCGAAAAAGATGAAGAAAGAGCAGGAGGAGCAGGAGAAGAGGAGGGGAGGAGGAAGAGAAGCAGAATTAAGAGGAGAAGAAGAAGAAGGAGTGAGGAGAAAGAAAAGAAGTGGATGAATTAGAAGAAGGAGAAAGAAGAAGAAGAAGAGGAGAAGAAGCAGAAGGAGGAGGAGGAGGAGAAGAAAAATGACGAAGAGAAGAAGAAGAAGTAGGAGGAGGTGAAGAAGAAAAGACGCAGAGAAGAAGCAGAAGTAGGAGAGGAGGAGAAGAAAAAAGACAGAAGAGAAGAAGCAGAAGTAGGAGGAGGAGAGAAGAAGAAGAAGAAGAAAAAAGATGAAGAGAAGAAGCAGAAATAGGAGGAGGAGAAGAAGAAAAAGAAGAAGCACAAGTAGGAGGAGGAGGAGAAGAAGATAGAGGAGGAGAAGAAGCAGAAGAAGGAGGAGAAGAAGAAGAAAAAGAGGAAGAAGAAGAAGTAGGAGGAGGAGGCGGAGGAGATGAAGAAGAAAGAGGAGGAGAAAAAGCAGAAGTAGGAGGAGGAGGTGATGAAGAAGAAAGAGGAGGAGAAAAAGCAGAAGTAGGAGAAGATGAACATGAACTAGAAGCATAAAAAAGAGGAAAAGGAGGAGGAGGAGAAGTAAAAGAAGCAGAAGTGAGAGAAGAAATTGGCGATTGGTCTGGTTGACGAGTATGAGACTAACTAAGAAAAAAGTAGAAAGTCCTTTCTATCTTGGCTAGTTGTGAAAGGTAGTCTTCACCTGGGCAGAATAAGGAAGGCTAAGGTCGCTCTTATTGCCTTCTTCAGTCTACTGACTGTCTCCATGTAACTTTTTCGTCTGCAATTTGGTCTAGAAAACGTAGTTGTACTAGTGCAATAATAGAAAGGAGACAGGATGTAAAGAAAAAGAAGAAGGAAGGATTTATTCTTTTGTTGTTGTATTCTTAAATAAGTATAAAAATCGGGAAGAGTTTCAGGGAGAAGTATAATGGAATTAAAAATGCTTATGACTGAAAAGTTCATCAATTTTAATCAAATAAAACAACTTTAAAATGTACAGACCTCTATGGTACTTACACAGTATGACTGTTATAACAAGAAAACCGTGATAATATATGTAGGTATATTCATTTAATTTGGTGGATGGCGAATAACTTTCATTCAACTTTTTGTATGGTAACGGTTGATGTTCTGTTGATTTATTTTTCAAATATTTTTTTCACATGTTATATACAGTAATTATTTGAGGAAAATTCAACATAACATCACCCGTTACCTTGGAAATGTTGAGTGAAAGTCATTCACAATCCGCCAAATTGAAAAATAGTAGTATACAGCTGACGTGTAAGGTTCTTGCACACTAGACATTTGCTGTTATAACTAGCAAACAATGATATTTAGGCCTATGTCTGGTTTGTCTTGTAACAAATTGGATCATGTACATTAGGCTTAATAATAGTAGATTGAAATAAATTAGAACATGGGAATTTAGAGATGATAAAGGCTTGAAAGATAGATGATTTCTTGAAAAACGTATTTTTTCAAATATTTGTTGTATCTACCAACAGTGCTATACGGCTTGTAAACATGGACCACTGATAACAAACGCTTTGCATTAGGTGTGTGTGTGTGTCAGTGAACAATGCAAGCAAAAGTAGGCTACAGATGATGTTAGAGGTGAATGGGAGGGGCACCGTTGCCCCCAATTAGTGGTGTTTGGGGGCAATTTCGCCCCAAATTAGGAGGGGGAAGGGAGCTCACAAATGTTGGGGGGCAAGCTGTTGTTTGGCTGGCGACGTCACAAGTACGATGCAGAAATTGTATGCACGCCAACTGCGCCGTAGCTGCCAACCAATAATGCCGGCTCAGCAAAAGCTCAAGCAAACCAGCGGTGAGTGATTACGCAACTATAGGTGATTTAGGATTCAACCAACTTGTCATAAATCAGCTGATCACAGTAATATTATAATTTTTTGAGTGGGTTGGATTTCGACACAATAATACGATAAGGCTTGAAACCGTGTCTTAAAAAGACCTTTTTAAAGAAGACCCCAGCACCCTAGCTTTACCACACAGCACTACTATGTGGCCTCAGAGTCTTTACCATACAGAATAATTCCTTCTAAATGACCTTTTCCAACCCATAAGTCTGAGCATGAAGATTCAGCATTTGTAGGTCAGTAGCTGGTGGACTATATGCTCGTCGATCAGCTGATTTATGCACAAGTTAATTGCATCCTGCTATAACTAAGCAGGTGATTGGTTTGGCATGGCTCTTTTTGTGTTAAATGCTAATTTTGTGGCTTGTCTAGCTGAAAGGAGGTGGAGAAGAAGAAGAAAGACAGAAGAGAAGAAGCAGAAGGGAGAGAGAGAAGGAGAATAAGATACACATACCCCTGTGTTTGAATGTTGAGACCTCTAGCACTCCTAGCTTTACCATTCAGCAACTATGTGGCCTAGAGTCTTTACCATACAGCAAAAATTGCATCAACGTTTCCTAACCCATAAGATACTTCAATATGTTTTTTGTATGGTATTGACAATTTTCATGTTCTGCAAGAGTTCTAGACTTTTATGAAGCAGGCTCCAGATGATATTGTATTGAGCATTTGAGTTTCATTCTTGTATTTTAATCTGTGATAATATTTTTATTATATTGTGTGTGCCTGCTCTTCTGTTGTTGTATTGACTTGAGAATCTCTGTCTCTCTGTTTCTGTTCCGGTTTGATTTAAAATTCAAAATAATTTATTGGAAAATGTCACAACAACGTCAGATTAAACAAATCAAATAATATCATTACACAATTCTAATAATAAATAAAATTATTTCAATGATTAACCTTTTAAGAATACAACAATTAATGATAAAAAATTATAATANTAAGTATTATGAATTGCTGTTTGTAGTTCCTTCAATACTTCATCTTTGACTTCAATAAATATTTCTACCCAATCTACATTACTGTACTCACATTCCTAACAAATCATTTAGTAGCATTTCCAAACAAGTCAGTAGGACTTATGGTTATAGTGAACCATAACCAATATCTTCTAATGCTTTCTTCGACTGTTTATTTTTTCAAATCTCTCTTCTGATTCAGAAATTGTTGTAAGGTAGGTCTAGATTTGTGAACATGGTACAGATAAAGATTTAGGTACATAAACAGAACTTGTGTAAAGTAAGATATATGTTTAATAATATGATAAATCCAGGAACATCTACTCACATAGAATACCTCAACCATTTCTTCTACATTTTGACATTTGAATGAAAAAATACTTTCTTCAAATTTTTGACTCATGTGAAATGAGAATCTCTCACAAGCTCTCATTCATGTATTCACACAATCTGTGTGAATACATGAATGCAACAATTCCTTAAAATAATTAATTGAACGAAATTCCTAATTAATGCCATATAATTCCAATTAATTATTATGATTTAAAAGCAATTGAATAGTTGCAATATCTCATTTCCTTCCATCTTGAAAAATTGAAGTTGAAAACTGAAAATACTGTTATAAGATATAATGAATACCAAACCAATCTTAGAATACTTATTTAAAGAAATACCCAAGTGCAATGGGGTTGGCTATAATATAAAGAAACTTGAAAAAATACAACATGAAAACTGAACTGACTGATAGAAAAAATATTAATAGCTACTTACTTGAAGAAATACCAGAGTAAGTTGAAGTATATTACTACATAAACTTGAAAAATACAAATTAAATAATTGAAGTTACTTGAAGAAATATGAATAGTCGCATATATAAATAATAGAAATAAGCAAAGTGCATTGAAGTAGGCTATTATACAAAAACTGGAAAAAATGCAGAGTTGAAAACTGAATAATTCCCACTGTTAGAAAAAGAAAATGAAGATCTACTTATTGAAAAAGCTAGAAGCTCCAGTCAGTGTCAAAGCAATTCATCAAACTGTGCATCAGTTGAACAAATAATCACCGGCTGATTAGGTATTAGAAATCGAAAATAAACCGTTGACACCGATCGTCTTGACGGCCCGCTGATTGGCTGGCGGCTGGGCCAATCAGAGCCGAGCAGGTGGCAACGGGGGCGGAGCCATGTTTGAATCAGAGTGAGGAACGTTTGACATATATGCGGAGGAGATTTAGAATATTTTGGATGATGAATGCACGTGTTGGAGGGGAAGTCTTCTTCTCGTGGAAATCGGTTTTGGAGGGAATTCTGATCATTATTAATCACTTTTGCCAGCAGAACTCAATTATCCGAATTAATGAGCATGAACTCCAATTGTCGAGACAGCTCGGATAATCGGACCCATTTGGATAATCAAATATTCGGATAATCGGGTTTTTTAATTGCCATTGGAGAGAAAAAAAAGCTTCGCCTTGATATTCATCTATTTATTTATTTAATTCAATGAGAGAAACATGATTTTTCACATGTTTTAAATATAAATAAAATGTACTTATGTACAAGTTTAGAAATAAAAATAATTGTTTTTAAAACATCTCCGTCAATGTAAGCTGTTTGCGGACTTTTTGGAAAAATGACTATCTGAAGTGATTCGGATAATCCCCGGATATCGGAGTTCGGATAATACTACTGTATTTGATATTTGGGGAGGGAATAATATTGTTATAGACTCTTTCACTTATTTGTCAAACATCATTCAATGAAGACGCATGCCATTGAAACATTTTCAATGAAAAACGTTTTTCTACCCTTAAATAGCATTAGCTTTGATACAAACTCACTTTTAGCTCTGCTTATTCCTTCAATATTCAAGTGGCATATTTTTATGCCAGGACCAAGTCTTCTCATATTATATTGTAGTTCTGGAAAGAACTGTTAGTTGTATAATGTATAGCCTTTTTTATAGAAATTATTTAGCCTTTTTTATAGAACTTTTCAAAGCTAAAAATGATGAAAAATCCAACTCTGTCATAGGCAAGTTATGGGTTACAAGTGTATCACTTGACATAACATATGATTCAAGCATCTTCTCAATGTAAATCTCATGGAAGTTGGCCAAAGTATGGTGCATTTGATTGAGCTAACCAATAACCATCAATAGCCACACTGTGATTAACTGTTTATAACTATTAGTACCAGCGACCACATAGCCTGGGTGTATATGACCATAATACATTTGTATTATGTGGTCATGATGTACAGAGTGTATAGTCACAGTGTACTTGTGAACACTTTAAAAATAAGTGATCATATTTTTACATATGACATGTAATGTCCACACTGTGACTATACACTCTCTGTAATAAGTACCATCTTGTACAGGATGTACTCGTATGGATTGCTATGGAACATGTGAATAAGATAACTGTGTAAGGTCTATTAATTGTTCACGCAACTTCTAGCTATCTTGATTTTTTTTTTTTTGACAGTAAAATGATTCTTTGCTCCAACTTAAACAACTAATTGACAATATTTCCCTTGTGCTTTTTATTCATCTGGATATTGTAATCCCAGCCTGTATCGATGTATGGTACATTAGGCTAGGCGTACACCGGTCAGTCAAGACAAGACAAGACGAGAATAGTCACAGTACTTCACATAGTTGCTTATGGAGCAACACACACCGATTAGTCAATGCTTTTATCATAGCATTGATAAACTTAGAAAGGTTTTTCTAAAAGTAGTACAGTGACCAGTAATCACTATACAAGGTAGGATTTCATTGGTGAGCTGCTGTCAGCTGCAGATAATCAAATAAGCAAACTGCAGAAAACTAAGAATTTTAGAAAATTCAAGTGAGCGGCGCTTTGCGCTGCACGGGGTGAACTCGTTTGTATTATTGTATTTTTTAGAGATTTAATTCTGATTTAAATTACCATCTATTGATTTTGAATATTGAGGGTTGAATTTAAAAAAAGTTGCAAGCAAAAAAATAGGTACTGCATTTCAAATACATGTTACAGAGAAGTATAATGACATTGAACTACTAAAATTTCAGCCTCACGTCCCAATGCCTATATGGCGTAGTTGGTAAAAGCTATGATCTCGTCTTTGAAGCCAGATTCTATTCCGAGATGCTGGTTCGAGTCCCATCCGGGGCAGATATTTTGCAAACTAATTTCAAGTTTTAATCAATTATCCATACATTGTTTGTTGTAATAAATTCATTATTGATGATTTGAAATTATCCATTATGTTTCTTATTATTTACTACAATAGCCTATTCTAATTTTATGAGAGTAATGCAAATGTTGAAACGTTTCTCTCAATTGCAGAAAATAGCTACTATCATAGACCAACTGTACAAAGTGTACTAAAGACTACTATACTAAGTGTTTGTGCTACTATGTTTACTACTTGAGCAATTCTTGAAAGTACTGTCCTGTTTTTTCTGTTAATCTGTACACTACAATATCGGGTCAAATCCGTTGTATCGGTTTATTTTAATCAGTCTACAGTTTCTGAATACAATTTTAAATTAAATTAGCCTAATAGCTTTGGTAGAAAATTGTTTGGATCTAGTACTTTTACTTACCTGTTGTGGTGGTATGTATTAATCCCAGCCATCCGGAGTGTCACAAATAAGGAACCTAATAGGCATATAGCGGTTTATTTTAACAGTCTACATTTTCAGAATATTCTAAATTAAATTAACCTAATAGCTTTGGTAGAAAATTGTTTGGATCTAGTACTGACCTGTTGTGGTATGTATTAATCCCAGCCATCCGGAGACTCACACATAGAGAAGTTACTATAGCTATCACAGGGAGTTAAGAGAATGACACATAAGCAAGTGGTATGCTGTATGTTGCACATGCGCTGTTGTGGGTGCCTCTGCCATGATTAGACGTCTCATTGTTTTTTCAATTGTTGTTCGGTTTCTATTCAGAAAAAAATTCGGGCCCCGCTTTTCTATGTGTGCTTAGTACAGGTGACACACTGCTGCTGCTGCTCTGTGCACTCTCTCTCTATTTCCCTTTTCTTCATCTTCTTCTTCTTCTTCTTCTTTCCTCCTCCTCCTCCTCTTCTCTTCCTCCTAAAGTTAACACCCTAAATTCTCTCTCTTTTTCATAATCATAATCTTCTTCTTCTTCTTCTTCTTCTTCTTCTTCTTCTTTCTTCTTCTTCTTCTTCTTCTTCTTCTTCTTCTTCTTCTTCTTCTTCTTTCTTCCTTCTTCTTCTTCTTTCTTCTTCTTCCTCTTCTTCCTTCTTCTTCTTCTTCTTCTTCTTCTTCTTCTTCTTCTTCTTCTTCTTCTTCTTCTTCTTCTTCTTCTTCTTCTTCTTCTTCTTCTTCTTCTTCTTCTTCTTCTTCTTCTTCTTCTTCTCTCTTCGTCTTCTTCCTTTCTTCTTCCTCCTCCTCCTCCTCCTCTTTCTTCTCACCTCCTTAACACCTTTCTCTCTTCTTAATCTTAATCTTGTTTCTTCTTCTTCTTCTCCTCCTCCTCCTCCTCCTCCTGCTTATTCTTCTTCTTTTCTTCTTCTAACTTCTTTCTTCTTCTTCCTTCTTCTTCCCCCCTCCTCAACTGCAGATCTGTAAGTGTAACAGTTTTCAGCAGCTATACATATGCATCTCTCTCTAAATAATGAAGCTTGAAAATACCGTAATTGTTTTTTCAACAGTTTTACTCCAAGTCCAATTTCAGTACCGGTGCCTAAATATATTCTCTTAATTAGTTTCCAATATTGTTTTTGTCTAGAATATTCAGAAATTTTACAACTCCTTTAAAACAGGAAAAGGCACAGGAGAAACACACGTTGCACTTATGAGTTTATTGTATATAGAAACGATGCCAGCTTGTTTCCTGTATTACAGGATTACTAAATTGTTATGAAAATTATATTAAATCAATTATTATGAAACAAATTATTAGGAAACAGACTTCAACCATTGAAAGTTGAAAGAACCGGGACGCATTTCCCAAAATATTGAAATTGAAAATGAAATTTATTTCTCAAAAAACAAATACAATATGAATTTTCTGTTAACAAAAGAGAAATGATTGGCTACATTAACCAGGTTGTTGTAGCTGAGATATATAATACTGAGAAATATAACCAGATTCATTCAATTTGACACTTGGCATTAGATTGATAGATAGAGAGGTAGTAGTCCTTTACCTGATGGCTTACGGTCATCAGCAACGTCAAGAAATAATATCTCTCTATCAACCTATCTATCTAATGCCAAGCGTCAAATTGAACAAATCTGATTATACAAATGAAAAATGAGTAAAATAAAATAACGTGTCTATCAATCAAATTATATTCTAGACTAAAATAATATTGACTTAATAGGTGGACTAATAATAGATGAATTATTATTAAATTATTGATACTGAAAATAATGGAAAGGAACATCAAAACCAAGAGACAGCGCCTACCACTCCGTTGTAACGGTGACCGGCTCTTCTGAATACAAAAATTTATGAGCTTCAAAATCGCTTCCCGGTGGTTCGCAACCCACCTAAAGCTGTAGGTTTATTCATCTCTCATCATCATCTTTCTCATTACCCACGCACAAGCTTAGAGCTTGAGGGCATCATCTTAAGCAGAAAAAAATTCAAATTTGGTCTAAAACTGTTTAAATTGCTAAATTAAACAAATTTGAAAAAAGTTTAAAAAAAATTTATTAAAACTAACTTGCCGGCACAAATATAAAATGATTTAAAAAGTGAATATGTATATAAAAATTGTAATTTTCGTCATATTTTGCCTCATAAAATCCTTGGGAAATAACATTTGTTACAAATAATAAGGACAAAATTGACGCATGTACTTCGAAATAGCGCAGAAAACAACTCTTTTGATCACTTAATATTCATAGAAACCGATCGAAATAGAACTTCAAAAGATTATTTAATTGTTTTACCGTATTCAGAACACAATTTCCGATCACTAATCGTGTTCTAGAATTAAATTAATTGATTTCAACTTCCAATACGAACGTTTGAAGTCATTGCAGGTGTAGGATTTTACCCACCATGAATTTTAAATTTTTATTTTATTATTAGGCTAGGCGTACACCGGTTAGTCAAGACAAGACAAGACGAGATTAGTCACGTTTAGTCACAGTACTTCACATAGTTGCAAACACACCGATATGCATCGGTGTGCGCTCATAAGCAACAATTACTGTGAGCAACTATTATGAATTACTGTGACTAAACGTGACTAATCTTTTCTTGTCTTGACTAACCGGTGTACGCCTAGCCTAAGTAACAGTATCTTATCAAGTAACATTATCTGGGTTACTTGGTACTAGTAAAAACAATAATTATTCTATCTTTTTGAAGAAATAGAACTTTCTTTGGTAAAATAAGCATTACTGTAATAAGTAATTTACAGTTGAATTGAATTGAAGTTTTATTCTTAATAACTATAATAACAATAAAATACATGACAAGAATTAAAAAAATATTAAATCTATTAAAAAAATTGATTTGAGTTATAAGTGATTAATGTGGCCAAATAATAATAATTTCTCTCCATTTTATGCTTTTAAAACATTACTAACAGTAGAGAGACAATTTTTAATGTTAGAAAATTTATTTTTATCTTGTTTCAAGAAATAAGTTTGACAAATGAGTAAATAGATTCATGTTTGCCTAAAATCCTATATCAGAATTGAAAAAATTTGGCAAAAGTATGGCGGTGGCGGGAATAAAAATGTACCAACACACTGTTATGGACCTTTTCACACCAATGACCACACTGTTATTATACAGTCTCTGTATAGCTCAAGCTATTCATTACAAACCTTTTATACTATACTGTATCAGATGTAATAGCATGATTCTTTTAACTTGTCAGAAAACAGCTGATTTAACGTTAGTAAACGAGCGTATATTAATCAGGTGTTTTCTGACAATTTAAAAGGATCCTGCTATATGTCTAGTGGTTGAGATTACCAGACAAGTCAGCTGTTCAAATCCAAATTGTGTAGCAGGATCCAATTAACTTGTCATGAATCAGCTGATCCAGTAATAATTAAACAGTGACTTCGACACAATTATCAAAAGGCTTGAAAGTCTAGAAGACCTTTTTAAAGAAGACCTTTAAAGAATAACTTTAAAAGTCATTTTCAATAATCCCAGATTCATTTTAGGTAAAGTGATCATATGCTCGTCGATCATATGTTTTATGACAAGTTAAATGGATCCTGCTATATTTTATTGGAGGGAAATTGATGAGAAATTTGAAAAGCGCGCCAAATCAGAAGGTCAATGACCCTCGCTCAGCCAATATATGGCGTCTGGATATAATTTCGATGAACTTTACCCAGCTTAATTAATGCGATTGTTTCGATCAATTACATTGTTACCAGAAAAGACAGGTGTTTGGTGTTTTGTCAGTTAATTTCGTTTTTGTTTGAGGTGAGTTTGGTAGAAAAATTAAAAGTTCAATAAACTCAAGATGGCGGTGGTTTCTGGCAAGTGTCATAGTAGGCTAGCCTATCAGGAGGAGCCTGTTTCATGAAATTAATTCAATTTTTTCGATTTATTGCCAAAAAACAAACAATTCACTCATACATACATATATACATGTGCAAAAATAAAAATAAGAGTAGGTAATTCATAATACAGGGAACTGGAGGTCTAAAATTGAATTCTAAAACACACATTTATTGGCTCCGTATCTTACAAAAAATTATTACCTAATTGATTGTAACCACTAAATAATATAAATTGTTTTTTAATTTTTTTCATGAACTTCCATTCTAGGTAGGTAGGTATTCAGTGCGATAATATTGAAAAATTTATTTATTATTTGTAGGATTCATCTCCAAACCTAGTCCTGTAATTTCTAAAAATCCATGTAAGTTTGTAAGAAATATAGCTTGAGCTATGTTGGTTGGGTGGCTAACCCAGTTTGCCGACCTGTCATTTGGTCGAATTGACAGTATGTCTGCTCTGGTGTCCATAACAGTTTAAATATAATTATTATTATCATTCTCGTATCTAATTATATTCTGAATGCAAACGAATCCAAATTATCTAATAATAATTACTTCCAACTATTTTAAATTAATCATGATTTAAACTTTTCAAATTCAATTAAAGTCGTCACGTGAATTGTACCGGTATTAAAATATTTTTATGAATCATGTTTTAGGAAGTATTGCACTATGTACAATCAGATCAGGTTTTAAGGACTCTTTAAAGGATTCATGATTATGATTTTCTGACCTGATCTGTTGAATCAGATCAGGTTTCAAGGACTCTTTTAAGGATTCAGGATTATGATTTTCTAAAATTTTCAAGTCTTCCTTGATTCTGATGTCTTACTGTGAGGACTCTCTCAAGGATTGGAAGCTCTGAATTTTTCAAGTTTTTTTTGGTCTTTTGTCGTAATTTTTATGAAATGAAAGGACTAAATTTCAAGGACTTTAATTTTCAAGTAATTACACTTGTTTTTGTAAATAAATTCATTTACTTCATTTCACTCTTTAAATAATCGATGACTCAGAATTTCCCTCAAGTAAAGCAATTGTAAGAAATTGTTGAACATCTAATATTATTTTAGAATCTATAGCTGGCAACGCCGAGAGAGCATTTGGTTCTGTGTGACTTTCAGAGCACCTGATCTGGCATTAATTAGTATATCAGAGGGGGAGAGGCCCCCAAATCCCAACTTCGCCCTCTAACTCTCTCTCTCTCTCTCACTATCTCTCTGTCTCATCTATTGTAACAGAAAACCTCCTCTCCAAGAGTGTGTAGCCTATAGGTACCTCTCCAAATCAAATACAGGTGTTTAATTAATTTTTTTTCACTTCTTTTATTTTCTAGACAGCACCCACACATTGTTGAAGCTCTGTAGCTTGTTCGTTTGAAATTTTCAGTTGCAAAGTACGAGGTTCATTCGAGAAGTAGACTGCCAAACACGAAAAAAATGTCATCGTTTTCAAAAATTTAATAGTTCTTAGATTAGTGTTTTGGAGTGGGAGCCTCTGATGAAAGTATTCTTAAGCTGTTAAAAAAATCCTTAAAAAGAATCTTAGTTGATGATTCGATGGCAGACTTCAATGTTCTTCAAACTCTGTAGAACCAATGACGTACATAATTTTACTTGTGAAACTTTGTTAGTCAAGACAAGACACATGCTTGCTTATGAGAGCACACCGATGCAATGACTAATCGGTGTGTGTTGCTTCATAAGCATCTATGTGAAGTACTGTGACTAAACGTGACTAATCTCGTCTTGTCTTGTCTTGACTAACCAGTGTACGCCTAGCCTTACTTTGTTTTAATCTTGCTTTAATGACTACTTTATAGGCTACTGTTTGACATATCACCTATCAATTGCGAGTATTCCCTAAAACTGAAGTAATATATGTGATGAAGATGAATAAATTAATAAAAAACTGCCTAGCACGAAATAATATTGAACTTTTTTGAAAATTTACTTCCAAATTA
Source organism: Laodelphax striatellus (assembly GCA_017141395.1). Classification (NCBI taxonomy): domain Eukaryota; kingdom Metazoa; phylum Arthropoda; class Insecta; order Hemiptera; family Delphacidae; genus Laodelphax; species Laodelphax striatellus. Next base: position 1,611,016 of record CM029543.1, on the reverse strand, counting down.
TTGTTAAGGAGCAGATGAAATGGGAATTCGTTCATATCCTTAATATTTTGATTATTTATGTGACTAAATTCATGAATAGAAGAAGTTTTGGGCGAAAAAGTATCAAAATACAGAGTTATCATGAAAGAATGGTGCGAAAATTTAATTTTTATAGAAACCGGTGTTCAAGCCAAACAACCCAAATTAGACAAGAATCATGAACTGATTCACTGATCCACAAAAAGTATCTCACTTGTCGTTTAAAGGCTCACATAATACAACCATTGCATAAACTCCTATATTGTAGTGTATTATCAATACTATAAACCTGTGTATCACGCTTACAGGCTTTTAAAACCCATGTGACACCAAATTTATTGTACTGTATTATAATTTCGTATTATTGTGTGTAATTTTTGTCAATATATAAATTTCTTATTATCTCTGATATCCTCCAAATCAAAAACATACTCCAACTACAACAGCCTTAAATTATTATCAATAATCAGATACATTCAATTTGGCGCTTGGCATTAGATGGATAGATAGATATTATTTCTTGACGTTGCTGATGACCGTAGAGTACGATGACAAAGAAATAATACCTTTCTATCTATCTAATGCCAGCGTCAAATTAAATGATTCTGATTTTATATTAATATCTAAACTTTTCTTGTATTATTCCACTGTATTTTTGTATTTTTCACTGTGTTTCTATTCTCCATAATATTCTCTACATTCCCTCTGTTTATTCTCGACATTATTCTCTGCAATATTCCCTGAATCATTCTCGATTTTATCGGATCTTTCTGTTAGTTTCAATTGTGGGGGAACTCACAGCAACAAGAAGTCTCTCGCTCAATATTAGCACAGGTGTACAGTATTGAATGCAGCCTGTTGAACTTAATCATGTGACTGATGACGTCACGATTGAACAAATAAAAACGGTTTGATTGAGAGGGAGAGAGAGAGAGAGTGAGGGATAGGGATAGTCAACGACATTCAACAGGTGTTCAATGTTTGATTGCAACTTTAACAATAATTATTAATCAACAATCAGCCTGAACGAAATAAAATTTACAACAATTTTGATACCAATTTTCTGAACCCAAACTGGTGGTTTTTTGTCAAAAAATTGAATGAATTTTGACTGGATTAATAGAGATAGTTTTGTTGATACTGATGTAGTTTTTTGAATTCACTAAATTTGTTTTACAATAATTTGTGTTCATATAGCTTATTTTAATAGTAATGGAAACAGATTGTCTTTAAGATGAAATTTATTAAGTGTTAGGCTAGGCGTACACCGGTTAGTCAAGACAAGACGAGATTAGTCACAGTAATTCACATTGTTGCTTATGAAGCAGCACACACCAATGCAATGATTAATCGTTGTTTGTTGCTTCATAAGCAAGAAAGTGAAGTACTGTGACTAAACGTGACTAATCTCGTCTTGTCTTGTCTTGACTAACCGGTGTACGCCTAGCCTTAGGTGTAAAGTTGTAGTTTTAAAAGTAGTTTGTCGTGGGTATTGTTAAAGAATAAATTCAATTTCAATTTTATTGATCAAGATAGAGAGACAATCGTATATCTAGTGAATATTTATAGGCGTACACCAGTTAGTCAAGACAAGACGAGATTAGTCAGTAATTACATAGTTGTATAGCGCATAACACCGATGCAATGACTAATTGTTCACCTTACATTGCATCTATGTGAAGTAAACCGTGACTAATCTCGTCTTGTCTTGTCTTGACTAACCGGTGTACGCCTAGCCTCAGCTAATATTGCCTAAATAAACTTCAAAAGTACACGCACAACCAAACCCAGAATTATATTAACTTGAATACAATCAATTCAATAATTTACAACCATTTTACTGTATCTATGAAAATGATCTATAAACAGTTGAAAATTTGGTCAGTTTTGAATATTTTGTTAATCAACATCAAAAGTAGACCTTTTTAGGAATAAATTGACTCCTGTCATTAACAATAAATTTATTCCGATTCTATTTGCTGAGAATTAGATACATTAATTTCTCTTCTTATCTTCAAATTTTGTTGCATCTATTGTCATTGTTACACATTGATGAAAATCACCAGGATATTCGGTTTATGAGAATAATATTGATAAATTTACAGCGGGAATATAATCAAAAATTATTTTCATGTACCATTTCTCTCAAAACAAACGATCTTCATCAAAATACTTGTCATTTCATAGTTTACCCTCAATAGAAACACCAGAAACTTCCATTCCTTGGGTTTACTGTGCAAAGTCATAATGAATTCACATCAATTATAAGTGAAACAATTCATTTTCACTCGGTTTATCCCAATATTTCATAAATTTTAATATTAGCTCTACACACTCGAATTCCTTTATTATTGTTTGTTATATTTATATTCAACAGCATTCAAATTTCGTAACTCGCGGGTACTCTACTCCATGCAGTTTCAACAACTTATGAAATAATGGTATCACGGATTAAAATTAAAAGATATAAAAATCAAATTTATATAAAATAAAATAAATTTAAATTTAATTATCATTCTATAGATTTGTTTGATTTATTATTTATTCTCGACTTTCGTAAACAATTTGTTAGTCGAGTTAGGTTGGCTACCCTGCGGCTGCAATTTAGTTCGTTGCTCAGTTGTTGTACGGGGGTTGCGAGGATGTGTTGTATGTTTCCGTTTTGTATGTTTCAAACAGATTGAATTTAATTAACGTCTATTGAGTAACAATGTTTTTATGTCATCGTTTTTGTGTTTGACAATCGTGTAGTTTGATGACAATTTGTGTTGGCTGGACGCCATGTTGTTTGATGAGAGGAAATCGTCATCCAGTCAAAAGCATTTGCAGGTGGTTCGAAGTACAATGGCGGTCCTAACCTAAAGTTTTGTTGTTTGTTTTTTTAATTTTTCTGTGACGACGATCGTTTGGTAAAAAAATGACGAGACATTGTGGTTTTGTGTTGGTTTTAACGAAGAAATTATGAAAGTCACAGTGTGTTTTGGTTCCGTACGGGTCGTGGTTCCTTGTGGAGATGGAGATTTACTCATTAAGGACCTTACAAGGCAGGCGATACATCGCTACAAGAAGGCAGTTGGGAAGGTGAGTCAATTTTTACAATGAATTTTGTGGAACACGCTGTTTGTCATCCGTTTTCAGCGTTGAAATAACATTGGTTAGGCGATGATCTCGGTTTTTAGAATACAAGGACAGCGAAATTCCTGTCTTAAATGCAAACTTCAAAGATGTCATGACAAAATCAACTGACTAATTGAACTAAATAGAACAGAGCTCGGATTGTAGAGTACAATGACATTGAAATTCGCGTTAGAAGTCATGAATTCAACTGACAGATGAAACTTCAAAGTAATCTAAATAGATAACTGCTGTAGGTAAGTTAGGTTAGAATCAGAAGATGTAAACTTTGAACTAAGATGTCATGGAATCAACTAACAAATTTAACTAAATAGAACAGAGCTCGGATTGTAGAGTATAGTAACATTGAAATTCGCATAAAAAAGTCATGAATTTAACCAACAGATGAAGCTTCAACGTAAACTGGATAGAACACTGCGTTAGGTAAGTTAGGTTCAATCAAATCAAATAAGTTTTATTCTGCACACCAAAAATGAAATAGGTTAGAATCAGAAGATGTAAAATTTGAACAGAGATGTCATAGAATCAACCTACCCTAAAAGATTAAACTTCAAGGAACCTAAATAGGAAAACAACTTTACGTAAGTGAGGTTAGAATAGAAAAATGTAAACAGAGATGGCATGCCATCAACTGATAAAGTAAACACCGCTTTTGATAAGTTAGGTTAGAATCTATAGCAGAATTCTTTTAACTTGTCAGAAAACAGCTGATTAAACGTCAGTAAACGAGCGTACATCAATCAGCTGTTTTCTGACAATTTAAAAGAATCCTGCTATATGTTTATGGCTACAGATACTGTATAATAACGTCCTGTCAAATCGTTTGTTTGCTTTGAAGTGAAACGCAAGTCGTTATGTTGATCTAGTCATATGACTCGAGATGATCTGTTGTTGGACTCATAAACCCAACTTTAAGGCTAGGCGTACACTGGTTGGGCAAGACAAGACGAGATTAGTCACAGTATTAATAGTTGCCGCGAAGCAAACACACCGATCAGTCATTGCATCGGTGTGCGCTGCTCACAAGCAACCATGTGAATTATTGTGACCAATCCGTCTTTTTTCGACCGGCGCCCACTGTAGTCTTCTATATTGCCTTAGTCAAGACAGACAGATTGTCATTTAGTGTAATTCACATTTGCTTTGCGAAGCAGCACACCGATGCAATGACCATATATATATATATATATATATTCGTAGGGCAGTTCTTTTAGAGGATCAAAATAAATGATCACGCACCGACGCACGATTCATCGGTGTGTGCTGCTTCATAAGCAACTATGTGAATTACTGTGACTAATCTTGTCTTGTCTTGACTAACCGGTGTACGCCTAGCCTTATGTTTTTGAAATCGGGTTGTAGTGAAATCAATAATGTGGTGTTCTTCTACAGTGACATTTATTTAATTTGACGCTTGGCATTTGTTAGATAGTTAGATATCATTTCTTGACGTTGCTGATGACCGTAGAGTAAGATAGCACAGAAATAATATCTCTCTATCTATCTATCTAATGCCAAGCGTCAAATTAAATGAATATCACTGTACAAGAGACCGTAGAAATTTATGTCTAATAATACAATTTTACTACTTATCGTTTACTACTTAAAAAATCGTCAACAAGTGGGTGACTTCCCTAAATGTGGAGGAGCAGGAAGGTATTTTAATGTCACCTTACTCCAAATGATGACTATATTTGGGACTTATTTGTATACAAAATAAGTCACAAATTAAATTAAAATTAAATACAAAATTAATGGGTGAGTGTGATGTACAGAGGTGTTTGTTTTGAGTGTGTATCTGTGTGTTTGGGTATAAATGAGTTTTTCCACCTTTAACAGTTATAAAGCTCTTTCATTTATTCATCTTCAACTGATGGTTCGACTTGGAAACCATCAGGTATAGCCTATATATACATCAATCTCACCGTGCTTCACACTTTTTTCTTTTCTTCAAGCTATCTTTTTTTTTTCTTCTTTTTTAAGTCTCTCTCAAGAAAGTTTTAAAATAAAGTTTTTAAAAAAGTTTTTAAGAAATAAAATAAAGTTTTTATTTTAGGCAATTTTTATTTAAGTTTTTATTTATGTTTTTATTTAAGTTTTATTAAGTTTTTTATTTAGACATTTTACTCAATATCCTCTTCTCGGCTGTGTGCCCATAAGAGTCCAATTTATTGTATTTGTCAAATGTATCACGTTTTTGTTATTTTTTTGGAGAATAAAGAATTTCAATTTCAATTTCAATTTCAATAATACAATTAAATTGTTTCCCTTCTGCAAAAGAACCCAGCAATTTCCAAACTACATATCAAATAATGATGAATTTTAACAAACATAAATTTCAACAAATTAATTTGAAATCTTCATAAATAAGTTAGAATCTGTACACAGATGTGTTTGCGGTATCTGATAATCTAACATGCGTTTCAAAAATTTCGTACTTTAAATTCCCAGCTTTACCCTATACACTCCAAACATAAATTTGAACGAATTAAATATAAATCTTTATAAATAAGTTAGAATCTGTACTCAGATGTGTGTGCGGTATCTGATAAGCCAACATGCGTTTCAAAAATTTCGTACTTTAAATTCCCAGCTTTACCCTGTACACACCTGTTGAATTTGCATCTCTTGTGCCAAATCGCCAAGGTCGAATTGTACATCCTTTATTGCTAAGTTCTGTTCCTTTTTAGCCGTCGTTTTTCGGTTTTGTTTAGACTACACCACGTCCTTGACTAGACACGGCTTCTTTCCTCATTAGAGATGAGCAATGTCGTTGTACTCTGTTTAGTCTGCGCTATTCTAATTGCTGCAGAGACTGTACAATAACAGTGTGGCCATTTGATGTCACACTTTTGATTGGTTTAGCTCAGATAAACCTACCATACTTTTGCCAATTCCCATAAGGTTTGCATTGGAATAATACGCAAATCATATGTTACGATACACTTCTTACCCACAATTTGACTTTGCCAGTGTTAGGCTAGGCGTACACCGGTTAGTCAAGACAAGACAAGACGATTAGTCGTTTAGTCACAGTACGTTTGCTTATACAGCACACACCGATGCAATGACCAATCGGTGCGTGTGCTTCATGGCTACAGGGTGAATTACTGTGACTAAACGTGTCTCTGACTAACCTGTGTACGCCTAGCTTTAGTTTTCATTATTTCAAGCTTTTAAAGCAATACCAAGAGAGACAATTTTCAATGTTAGAAGAGTTATTTTCGATGTTGTTTCTCTCAAAATAAGTTTGATAAAATAGGTTAATGTTTGCCTGTAATCACATATCAGAAGTTTCACAAAAGTATGGCGGTGGCAAAAATATGTTCCAATACAATGTTATTGACCCATTCATACCAATGTCCACATTGTTATTGTACAGTCTCTGCAAGCTAGGCGTACACCGGTTAGTCAAGACAAGAGATGAGATTAGTGACGTTTAGTCACAGCATTTCACAGTTGCTTGCGAAGCAACACACACCGATTAGTCATTGCAGCGAGGTGTGCTGCTTCATAAGCAACCATGTGAATTACTGTGACTAAACGTGACTAATCTCGTCTTGTCTTGTCTTGACTAACCGGTGTACGCCTAGCCTAATGCAAGCCAACACAGGGATCGAGTAGGCTACACCTCCAGACGCTAAAGTACTAAATTCTGGACAGTTGTTGTTATGTTATCACTGAAGTATATATTTATATATATCGTATGGTCCATTTATTTGTCAGCCAATATAAACACAGATTGGAGCACCAAGTACTCAAGTCAATAGAATCACTGAAGTTATTGAAGTTCACTTTTATGGTTAGTACAGAACTGGTGTGGTCAACCTTGGCTAGGTAACTTACAACTCTATTTCTGTCTTTGTCTATCACTCAGTATTTTATATGTGAGGAAAGGAGAGAAATATGGAGGAGAGAAAGGTATTCTTAGTGAATGGATGGTATGTAAGACGAAGAGAGAGAGAGAGAGGATAAAGAGAGCTGGATTTATTTTTGACGAGTGTACCTCAAAGAGAGAGAGAGTGAGAGGTGTGATTTTCGTAAATATAAATGCATTTAATAGGAGACAGTTTAGAGAGCTGGATTTATTTTTGACGATAGTATCTCAAGAGAGAGAGAGATGTGATTTTAGTAATATATCGTATTTATAAGAGGAGGACAGATTAGAGAGAGAGAGAGAAAGAGAGAGATTTAGTGGGACCAAGGCCGGTCACCAGCATTAAATATTGTAAAATGTTACTTTTAGCAGGACTTTAAATTGTCAGAAAACAGCTGATTGGTGTACCGTTTACCAACGTTAAATCAGCTGGTTTCAGGGACAAGTTAAAAATACTGTATATTTTTACTGTGGATATAGGCTAGTTTGAGGCAAGTGCTCAATAGGAATAATTATTGTTTAGAGTTGAGATTACCGTTGCAGACATGTTTACAACTATAAGTCGCAATATCAAGTTAAGGCGATTTAGTCACGTTTAGTCACTGTAATGCACAGTGATGAGCAGCACACCGATGCAATGACCAATCGGTGTGTGTTGCTTCATAAGCAACTATATCTGTGCCAGACTTTTCTTGTCTTGTCTTGTCTTGTGGGTACGCCTGTCCTTACTGTTTGCTTAGCTCTCTTTGGATTTTCGTTTCTCAATTTATTATTTATTCACAGCAGTAGTTCATTCAACAAATTTATTGATTTACTTGATGTGAAGCAATATGTTTTAGGGCTTTTTCTAACATTATAAATTGTTACAGTAGTTCTTTTTGCTAAGGAAAAACGCCCACATAAGCTCTAAATTTGAGGTTGGGTAATGGAAGGATGATGATGATGATGATGAGAGATGAATGGCTAGCTTTAGGTGGGGAACCACCGGGAAGCGACCTTGAAGTAATTATTGTATTCAGAGGAGCCGGTCACCGTCACAACGGTAGTGGTAGTATGCTGTCTCTTATTCAATCTCATCGCCTTTGCCACTGGGACCAACTGCTTCCCAGTCGATTCAATAATTTATTGATTGTTTTAGTAGTAACTTTCTCCCACTCACTTTACCATCTCTCTCTACTGAACTTCATTGGAGAGTTCACAAGATAGTTAGTACTGCCTAGGAACTCTACCACTAACTCTACTAATGAAAACCAGGCTTTAGTTTTTCTAACTTTATAAATTGTTTCAGTAGAGTATCTTTTTGTGAAGCAAGCTGTTTTCGGGGCCAACTCCATTTGAAACAATCTTGAATCTGTTTTCCTAGAATTTTCGCCCCTTTTGCGTTTCTTTTACTCCCCCATATTTGTAGTTGTCTCAAGTTGGTTTCCGTCTGTTTTTTTGAAATAATGTTTCTTTCTGGAAGTCCGTTGGAGACCCCCTCCCCCACCCCAAAAAGGGATACATGGTTCGTTGCACACATGTTATGTGTGGTGGTGGTTTGTAGGATGTTGGAGGAGGAGGAGGAGATGGGAGAGGATGAGGGGTAGGAAAGAAAGAAGAAGAAGGAGTAGGAAAAGAGAAAAAAGACCAGAAACCACCTGCTGGTAAATGTTGGTCAGTGTGTGTGTGCTTCCGTTTCGAAAATCGTCCCCTTGCATTCTGACTCTCTCTTTCTCTGTCTTATACTCTTTTTACACTCTCTACGTCTCACCCTTCACCATCAACAACCACCTGTTCACTTACTTTTACTCATTCAACGTCCACATTCTTGTTTTTTCTTCTTCTTCTTCTTCTTCTTCTTTCTTCTCCTCCTCCTCCTTCTCCTTCTTCTCTTCTTCCTCCTCTTCTTCTTTTTTCTCCTCCTCTTCTCTTCTTCTCCTTCTTCTCCTCCTCCTCTTCTCCTCCTCCTCTCCTCCTCCTCTCCTCCTCCTCTTCTTTTCTTCTCTTCTTCTCTTCTTCTCCTCCTCTTCTTCTTTCTCTTCTCTTCTCTTCTTCTTCTCTCTTCTTCTCCTTTTCTTTTCTCTTCTTGTTCTTCCTCCCTCTTCTTCTTCTTCTTCTTCTTCTTCTTCTTCTTTTCCATCTTCTTCTTCTTCTTCTTTTTTTCTTCTCCTCTTCTTCATCTTCTCTTTCTTCTTTTCTTTCTTCTCTTCTTTCTTCTTCTTCTTCTTCTTCTTCTTCTTCTTCTTCTTCTTCTCTCCTCCTCCTCTCTTCTCTCTCTCTTTCTTCTCTTCTCTTCCTCCTCCTCCTCTTCTTTTTTCTCTCCTCCTCCTCTCCTCCTCCTCCTCCTCTTCTTCTTCTCTTCTTCTCTTCTTCCTCCTCCTCTTCTTCCTTCTCTTCTCCTTCTCTTCTTCTTCCTCATCTTCTTCTCCTTTTTCTTCTCTTCTTTTCTTCCTCCACCTCTTCGTCTTCTTCCTTTTCTTCTTCTCCTCCTCCTTCTCGTATTCTTCTCCTCTTCTTCTCTTCTCCTCCTCTTCCACCTCTTCTTCTTCTCCTCCTCTCTTTCTTCATTTCTTCTTTTTCCTTCTCCTCCTTTTTCTTCTTCTTATCCCACGTTCCTTTCTTCTTTCTCGTAATGTATTCTCCCACCATCTCTTGGATATTTTGTGGTTAACAAGTAGTGTGGATTACCGCGCTGTTGAGGAATCAAAGAAAAAAGTAAAACTTGAAAAAGTCGGGTTGTTCTATACCTCTACCGGAAGTCTCTCGTCTCCTCCTCCTTCTCCTTCTTCCTCTTTTGTTTCCTCTCTTCTTTTTCCTTTCTTTCCCACGCTAGCATAGTGTTAATCATTATTAAAATTGAAAACATAAATTTGGGCATACCCTCACCTCAATATTTGTACTATTCATTTGAATCTATCATTATAGTTCGAATAAAACTATAGTCCGTGCAAACCTTAGTTTGCAGTAAGCGTTTAAATGGCCAATGTTATTTGTTATGGGATAGTGGTTCAAGAACGATTTTTGTAAAGAATAGAAGTCCGATGTCCGAACAGCTGACCATTTTATTCAATGGTGCTAATATTGAATCAAATTATCAGCTGTTCGAACATCGGACTTTCTGACAAAAACGTTTCTAGTGAGTGGTTCTTGAGCACCAGGCCAAGGGACAACTAGTTTTATTCGAACTATAATTGAAAAAGTTTCACCGAGTCTCTTTCTCTTTCCAAAATATTGGACTTTGTTTAATTGATTGTGATAAAAATCGATAAATATCATTTTTAATACTGTACCACTACAATATATTTAGTTGACACAAATCATCGTCAGAATGAAAGCTATAAGTTCAATTGATTTTTGAGTTTTTATGTTGTTAAACGGGTTATCAACTAGTACAGTTCACGATTTTATTGAAGCGTAAAACGTTTCGAATCATTAAAAGCCAGTCATGATGAATCATGGCATAGTAGTTCATTCAATCTGGAATCATTAATCGCGAGCCCAAGGTCACCCACCATCTAGCTTGTCAAGTTTTTCTCATTGGAATTTCGTTTTTCCTACGATTTAATTCCATCCACTTTTTCTGCACTGCTATTTAATTTCATTTAGAATAAACTCTCATTATTTTTATAATTTTTTCAACGAAATTTTAGAATCATTTCCCAATAAAATGCTTCTGAGAGAACACTATTCTGACAGGTGCAATGCTACGTGTTGTGTAGGAAGTTTTAGAGACTGATAAGTGGAGCGCTCTAGTGGCGAGTTGTCGAACTACGTGGTGCGGTACTGCAAGAAACAGTACGGTTGGAAGAAGGACTTCGGTCATCTAGTAAATGACTCGTATTTTTGTTGATTTTATGGGTTATTGATCATTTTTGTTGGTTCTATTGATGTTTTATTGTAAATTGGATATTTTTACAATCTCGAATATATTATTCTTGTGATTTTGTTGTATTTTTTGGCAAATTATCCTTTTTTTGTGAATAGCCTTTGTAATTACTACTGTTTTTGTGATATTGATTCGACAGCAGTTATCAAGTCTTAAAATAGTTTTTCACTAGTTTATGTATCATTATTACAGTAATATTCATTTAAGTTGGCGGATGGCGTTAGGTAGATAAAAGAACAAGGTGACAAGTTAAAAGAATCCTGCTATACGTACTTCGACAACTCGCCACTAGAGCGCTTCATTTGTCAGTCCGCTTTCATGTACCGATATGAGAGCCGTGTTTCTCAGCTGGCCCATTAGCTCAGTTGGTTAGAGCGTCGTGCTAATAACGCGAAGGTCGTGGGTTCGATCCCCCCATGGGCCAAGATTTTTTGACAATTTCAATAGCTTCCACACTTGCTAAATGTCTATAGTTTATCAAATTTTATTCAAATTCTTTCAAAATTAATACGTTTTACGGTAGGAAATCGTTATTTCTGAATCCAAAATAATTTCTCTGGCCAATCACTGTTCTATTAATAAATATTATACAGTAATATTTAATGTCATATTTTTAAACAATACGACGAATCACTGTTTTCAAGATGCATGAAAAGCATAGAACGATTATATTATTCTCAGTTTTTTGTCTACTTCAGTGGTGCTGTTTTATAAATTTTTATTAGAATTTCTATTGCGCTTTTACAAGAGATGATCTCCATTAATTTTTGATTTTGATAATTTATTTAATTTCATCACTTAAATGAATTGATTGGAGAAGGGAAGAAGAAGAAGGTGAAGGAGGAGGTGGAGTGGGTGAAAGAGAAGAAGAAGAAGATGATGATGATGATGATGATGATGGTGATGGGGAGGAAGAAAAGATATAAATTTGTCTCTTGAGCAGATAAAATACAAAAAATCTTGAATTTCAGCATTTTCAATCCAATGCATTTGAAGATACTGATAAGAAATTGAAATAAAACACTTGAATAATGCTAGTAGAGTTGAAGAATGCAGTGAAACAAAAACTTCGAGCCGTTTCTCCACTGTTATCTATAATTGTTTGTTTGTTTTCAACTGATTAGTTAATTGTAAATTGATGTAGTTTATGTTGATTTTTCCAAGTGTTGTCTGATTGTAGAAAAACATTGCCAGATTTAAATCCCAATAATTATCTCATCTATAGTAAACAATTTTGTTTTGGATGTTTGGACATCTGGATGTACAGTGATATTAATTTAATTTGACGCTTGGCATTAGATAGATAGAGAGATATTATTTATTTGCCATCGTACTCTATGGTCATCAGCAACGTCAAGAAATGATGTCTTTCTATCCATCTATCTAATGGCAAGCGTCAAATTAAACGAATGTCACTGTATTAAATTTCGTAGAGAATCCGTACTTTCAATAATTTCTTCTATGGTTTGACTGATAAGTAGTTCATTAACACTTTTATAGCTTCACTTTTATGACCTTTTATAGCCCCTTGAATGACGTTCTGAATAATCAGGTTTAGATTAACTGTATAATATAGGATGTCTTCTCTCTCTGTCTCTCACGCTAGAATTGTCTTAGGCTAGGCGTACACCGGTTAGTCAAGACAATAAAAGACATGATTAGTCACGTTCAGTCACTGTAATTCACATAGTTGCTTATGAAGCAACACACACCGATTAGTCATTGCATCGGTGTGTGCTGCTTCATAAGCAACTATGTGAATTACTGTGACTAAACGTGACTAATGTCGTCTTGTCTTGACTAACCGGTGTACGCCTAGCCTCAGACCTCATGTACGGCAACCACCTGAGAAAATCAAATCTTTGTTATCATTTCGCTTCCCATCTTTAGGTTGAATAATTCATTAGTTAAATGCCCGGTTTCTCAGTTGTTCAACAAGCTAACGAATCAATATTTTATTTTTGCGTTTGAAAAACATGTTTATTGTTTCACTACTGCTATTGGATCCATAAACTGTTTATTGAACGACTGAGAAACCGGGAATATGTCGTATAAATAGGTATATGTACTGTACATTTTACCATTACAATCTAGAAGTTAAAAAAAAGAAAAGTAGAAGCTTAAAAAAATATGTTTCTAATTTGCATGAAGTGATGTATAGCGGGATTCTTTTAAATTGTCAGAAAACAGCTGATTGATGTACGCTCGTTTACTAACGTTAAATCAGCTGTTTTCTGACAAGTTGAAAGAATCCTGCTATAGATAGTAAATAGGCTACAATCTAAATTGAAATCTCTGTCTCTCTCTCTAAATCTCTCTCTCCAACACTACATCTCCCCAACTAACTCTCTCTATTCTGTTCTGTGTCTCTTACTCTCTTTAAATCTCATTCTCTAATTCTCTCCTCTCAATCTCTCTCTCTCTCTAATCTCTGTTATCAACACAGCCAGCAGCCAGTTTGTGAACTCTCACCACACCAGGCGACACTAGCGCCGTGTCCATCAGCTGTTTTGTGCGGCCAATTGCGGTACTAGAAACTTGTTGGTGGAATTTCATTTCCTTCTTTTCCTCTCTTCAGTCAGTCAGTCAGTGATATGCGCCGCGGCGCTCTCTCGCAGTTGAAAGTTTCTCTCTTTACTCTGAAAAAATTACATTTTATTCAGTTCTTTCTACGTGTCTAGTAGTTTTATCTGGTCGCAATTTTTTTTACGAGAATGTGAATCGTTTGTAGTAAACAAAGTGGATGTTTTCCTCTAAAATATATTAGAAAGTGTTTGTTAGTGAACTATTTCAAGCTGTTGTTTTTCTCGAGAATGTAAATAGTTTTGTGTGTTTGAAATTCAGAAATCAGTGGTATTCTCTTCAAAATTCAATGGTTTATAGTGTTTGAAGTTATGAAATGTGATGTTCCACCTCTAAAATTTATTAGAAAGCAGAATGTAAATAGTTTAGTGTGTTTGAAGTTGGGAAATCAGTAGTATTTACCTCTAAAATTCAATGGTTTATAGTGTTTGAAGTTTGATATTTTTCCTCTAAAATTTATTTGGTTTAGTGTGTGGGTACCTTATCCGATCAGGTGATGAATTCGAGGTTATTTCATTGAATGGAACAGGTTGTTTATCGTGTACGAGTACTTTGAGTGAAGAATAATTGGAAGGAATTCAAAATTTCAAATAAATTTGGGAATAAAATTACAGGAATTCACCATTCATTAATAGCCTACAAATAGTATTAGTCATTCAATAATATAGTGTGATTTTACTGATCGCCAAGCGCCAAATTAAATGAATCACACTATACTTAATATCGAATGAGTTTTTGTCAATAGTAATTACAGTGATAATTATTTAATTTGACGCTTGTCATTAGATTGATAAAGTATTATTTCTTTGCCATCGTACTCTACGGTCATCAGCAACGCCAAGAAATGATAGCTCTCTACAGGGTGTTTCAGAACTCCCTACCAATACTCTAGGGCATTGTTCCTGGTCAAAAACCATATCTAAATATCATATTTAAATTGTCCAAAAGTCCTTAGTCACTCACACAGCTGCCATTTTGTTTTTTTCACTTATTATTTTTTATCTCAATAATGGTGAAACATATGGAATTGAAACTTTGCACCAACATTTATGACAACTAGACAAAGCTACAAAAAAATCACGACAATTTTTCAAATCCATAAAACAAAATGGCGGCCATTTAAAATTTTGTTTCTTGAATAACTCGAAAACCGTTGATATTACGAAAATTTTAGAAGAATAACTTTTTTTAGTAAATTTAACTACAAATCGATTAAAACCTTATTTGTTAAGATTGGACCAATATTGACTGAGATATGGCAGCTTTAGTGACAAAATGGCGGCCATTTAAAATTTTGTTTCTTGAATAACTCGAAAACCGTTGATAATACGAAAATTTTACAGGAATAACTTTTTTTAGTAAATTTAATTACAAATCGATTAAAACCTTATTTGTCAAGATTGGACCAATATTGACTGAGATATGGCAGCTTTAGTGACAAAATGGCGGCCATTTAAAATTTTGTTTCTTGAATAACTCGAAAACCGTTGATAATACGAAAATTTTACAGGAATAACATTACTTTTCTTAGTAAATTTATTTACAAATCTATTAAAACCTTATTTGTTTCAAGATTAATATTAAATTTACTAATGACTTTGATTATTTAAAATTTAGATTGGACCATAATTTTTTTGCGGATAAAGTGAGTTACAAAAATGCAAATTGCGCCATGTCACTAAAGCTGCCATATCTCAGTCAATATTGGTCCAATCTTAATAAGGTTTTAATCATTTTAATTAAATTTACTAAAGACAGTAAAAGTATTACCGGTGTGCGAGCGCCATTTTGTCACTAAAGCTGCCATATCTCAGTCAATATTGGTCCAATCTTAACATAAGGTTTTAATCGATTTGTAATTAAATTTACTAAAAAGTTATTCTTGTAAAATTTTCGTATTACCAACGGTTTTCGAGTTATTCAGAAACAAAATTTTGAATGCCGCCATTTTGTCACTAAAGCTGCCATATCTCAGTCAATATTGGTCCAATCCTAACAAATAAGGTTTTAATCGATTTGTAATTAAATTTACTAAAAAAAGTTATTCTTGTAAAATTTTCGTATTATCAACGGTTTTCGAGTTATTCAAGAAACAAAATTTTGAATGGCCGCCATTTTGTCACTAAAGCTGCCATATCTCAGTCAATATTGGTCCAATCTTAACAAATAAGGTTTTAATCGATTTGTAATTAAATTTACTAAAAAAAGTTATTCTTCTAAAATTTTCGTATTATCAACGGTTTTCGAGTTATTCGAGAAACAAAATTTTAAATGGCCGCCATTTTGTTTTATGGATTTGAAAAATTGTTATAATGTCTCCATACTTTTGCCAATTCCCATAAGATTTGCATTGAAATGATACGTAAATCACATTTTATGTAAAGTGGTTCATTTCTTACCTTCAATTTGCCTTTGCCAGTGTTAGTTTTCAACATTTTATGCTTTTAAAACAATACCAAGAGTAGAGAGACTATTTTTAATATTAGAAGAGTTATTTTCAATGTTGTTTCTCTTGAAATAAGTTTGACAAATGAGTGAATGGGTTCATGTTTGCCTGTAATTCCATATCAAAATTTAAAAATTTGGCAAAAGTATGGTGGTGGCGGGAATAAAAAATGTTCCAACACACTGTTATGGGACCTTTCACACCAATGACTGTTATTATACAGTTTCTGTTTCTGTATACTTACCCATTAATAATATTAAATATTATTTTGTAAACAGTAGACCTCCCACATTTACGAGACCATGTTACTAATTACTGAATGAGTAATTGTCAATATTACTCATATAGTAGTACTCATCATAAAGTATAGATAGTAGTACACTCATCATAATAATTATGGTTGTATATTATTTTTGAAGCAGTGGCCCCCACATTTACGTGGCACGCTGTATAGCCGTTTCCATTAGTAGGCTATATATTTATACTAATTTAGCAGAGAATGTACCTTCTATTATAAAATGTTTACGCTAGAGTTGTGTCTCGTTCTCACTCTCACTCTCTCGCACACGTTGATTTTGCCATCTTCTGTCTCTGTCTCACTCTGGCGGCGAGAAGTGAAAGTTCTGTGAACGGTATTTCTTCTTCTTCTTCCTGCTACTACTGTACTTTTCTTCTTCTTCTTCTTCTTCTTCTTCTTCTTCTTCTTCTTCTTCTTCTTCTTCTTCTTCTTCTTCTTCTCCTCCTTCATCTTCATCTTCTTCAAGACACTGTAGTAGAGTACAGTACTGTATTTGAGAGTTGAAATTGGTAGATATCGGTATAATATTCTAAAGAATTCTAAATTTTCCGGACATCAAGTCATTTCTGTATTCTGTGAAATATCTATTTCAAATGTTGAATTGCAATATAAATTAAATTTACATCTACAGTGTGTTTCTTAAATAGACCAACAAACTTAGTGACCGGTTTTTCTGACATTGAAATTAAGACAAAATTTCCAGTAAACATGGGTCCTATTCAATTAATAACGTTAGAAATTCGTAAAAAATTAACATAAAATACGTATAGCCAAATTAATCTAATTTGACGCTTGGAATTAGATAGATAGATAGAGAGATATTATTTATTGATGTTGTTGATGACCGTAGAGTACGATTGCAGAGAAATAATATCTCTCGTAAAGCCAAGGGTCAAATTGAATGAATCAGATTATAACACGAAAAGTGTATCTTAGGCTAGGCGTACACCGGTTAGTCAAGACAAGACAAGACGAGATTAGTCACGTTTAGTCACAGTATTCACATAGTTGCTTATGAAGCAACACACACCGATTAGTCATTGCATCGGTGTGTGCTGCTTCATAAGCAACTATGTGAATTACTGTGACTAAACGTGACTAATCTCGTCTTGTCTTGACTAACCGGTGTACGCCTAGCCTTAAACATCTTAAACTGAGTAGCAGAAAAAGTACATGAGGAAAATATAATGTCCTTCAACAATATTTCATTGTCCTTGTTGCTAAATAATATTGTAAGAGGAGTACAACAAGTATGGGTAGTAGGAAAATTAGTAGAATAAAATTGAGAAATTCTTTGAAAATCGAGATAGAATACGTTACTGTAGAAGTGTAGTACCTTAAACATGGACTGGCTGGGAGTCGTATAAGAAAATAAAATGTCCTTCAACAGTATTCTATTGTCCTTGTTGCTTAAGAATACTATAAGATGAGCAGAAGAAGATGATTATGTCGATGAAGAAGAAAAAGAAGGAGGAGGAGGTGAAGAGGAAGGAGAAGAAGGAGGTGGAGGATTAGGTAAAGTGAGGAAGAGAAAAAAGAATGATGAGAATCCAAAGTCCTTGATGAGGTTCGCACGGCCACTGAATGAATGAATGGGAGGAAACATGTCAACACGAAATAGAAGAGGAAGAAGACGAAGAGGAGGAGGAAGAGTACTAGTATTAGAAGAAAGAAGAAGAAAAGATGAAGGAGTAGTAGTAGTAGTAGTAGTAGTAGTAGTAGAAGAAGTAGAGATAAGAAAATAGTAGATAAAGTATAGATAGTTGAAATTTGTTGTATTCAGAAAATAATCAGACATTAGTACAATAATAATCAGTAACGCAATCTGAAATTATGGTTGTAGACTTCAGCAGTATTCGCTGTGTGCACGTAGGCGGTAGGGATAATAAAATCGACACCTGCGCTCACTTGAAATTTTTTTGAACGATAGCGGGTATTTTAACTTGAGAAAGGATATGGAATAAGCATTTACAATGCATTTGAAGTTGAGTATTATCGTATTCCTAATTGTATAAATACCGTTCACAATAGTGATTGCGTCTTCTATTCCTTCCATAATTCCAAACGTAAATTGATTCATCAAAGAAATCGGATCTCAGTTTTGAATTAATCGAGTGAAAAATCCAGTTCAAAAGCATATGATTGATTTGAAGTCTAGTACATAGTTTTGAGGCTAACGTTTGTCGATGCTACGGTGGCCACCCGTTTTAGTCTAGGACTTACTAAATCCCGAGCTCATGAACTAGTTTCTTCTAACAGACATCTTTAGCGTGTCACTCTGTAAGTTGTTGCTTTGAAAAGCAGAGACAGCTTATCAGACGCGAGTTAATTGTTTTTTAAAAGACTTGTGAGGAAAATGTGGCCCCGAAAGACCTTCAACTGGTGATAACACAGAGAACAGCTGACAGCAGCTGATAACAGAACAACGAAAACAACAAACTCGCTGAGTGCAAATGAAAAAGATTGAGAAGGGAAAGGAAGAGAAGAAGGAGGAGAAGAATAAGAGGAGGAGGGGGGAAAAGAAGGAGTTGTTGAGGTAGAAGATGACGACGAAGAAGAGGTAGAAGATGAGGAAGAAGAAGAGGTAGAAAGGAGAAGAAGAAGAATGAGAAGATTAAGAACACTTGTCCTGGGCAAGACATAAAACTGCATCCTACAATCATGGTCACCTCAGAAGGAGGTGAATGGAGATTGGGAAGAGATTTGGGAAATGAGAGAAAATGAAGAAAAAGGTGGTGGAGGAGGAGGAGGATGAAGAAGAATAAAAAGTTTATTATGAGAAGGGACAGAGAGGATGATCGATTAGAAGAAGAAGAAGAAACAGATGATCAATAAGAGAGAAAGAAGAAGAAGAAGAAGCAGAAGAAGGAGAAGAAGAAGAAGATGGAGAAGAAAAAGAGATTTAGATTTTAGATTTTAGATTTATTACTTTATTCATCTAGATAACATATATGACGGCTTAAATTCTAGATTATATTAACAAATATACAATATTGATTATTTATTCGTCAAATTTGCATTAGAAGGAAGAAGGAGGAGGATGAGTAGAAGAAGAAGAAGAAACTATACTGATTTAAGAGGTGTTAGAAGTAAGAGAGAGAGAAGAAGAAGGTGGAGAGAAGAAGAAGAGGAAGAAGAAGAAGAAGAAGAAGAAGAAGTGAAGAAGGTGGAGAAGAAGAAGAAGAAGAAGAAAGAAGAAGAAGAAGAAGAAGAAGAAAGAAGGTGGAGGAGGAGAAGAAGAAGATGAAGAAGAAGAAGAAGAAGAAGAAAAAAGAAGAAGAAGATGGAGGAGAAGAAGAAGATGGAGAAGAGGAGAAGAAGAAGAAAAAGAAGGTGGAGGAGGAGGAGAAGAAGAAGAAGGTGGAAGGAGAAGAAGAAGGTGGAGAAGAGAAGAGAAGGTGGAGAAGAAGAAGATGAGAAGCAGAGAAGATGAAGAAGGTGGAGGAGAAGAAGAAGTAGTAGAAGAAGACAAAGATAATAAGAAGTGAGAGAAAGAAAGATGAAGAAGAAGGTGGAGGAGGAGGAGAAGAAGAGGTGGAGGAAGAAGAAGAAGGAAGAAGGTGAAGAAGAAGATTGGAAGGGAGGAGAGAGGAGGAGAAGAGAAGAAGAAGAAGAAGAAGAAGAAGAAGAAGAAGAAGAAGAAGATGGAGATACAGAAGAAAGCGTAGCACAGGAGCTAGCTTAGAACACACAACATGCAATGCACATTAGAATGTAATGTTAGTGTGGAGAAAATATGTTGATAATTAATTTGCTGTATTAGCCTAACTAGCTATCCTATCCTGTAGATGTTTTTCCAACTCAGTTGACAGGGGGCCTATTAGAGCATGTATTCTAGATTAAGTTCAGTGGAGAGTTCTCCTGTTGCTCAACTAACAACCTCTAGTTAATTAGTTCAATAAATCCATTAACTGCTGGTTGGTTACCCATAAATATATCTGATAGTTTATTGGTCTGATAGTTATTGGGAGTGCGTAGTAAACTGAGTCACAGAGTGTGTGTGTGAGAGGGACATAGCTTTCTAGAAACGTACAGATTTGCAGGTCGTTCATTAAGGGCGGTTTAGTGCTATGCCCTATGGATATTGTTTACTAGCACAGATGAAGGGAGAGAAAAGAACTAGGAGGCGAAAAAGATGAAGAAAGAGCAGGAAAATGAGCAGGTGGAGGAGGAGGAAAAGAAGCAGAAGAAAGAGGAGAAGAAGAAGTAGGAGGAGGAGGAGGAGGAGGAGGAGAAGGAGAAGAAAAAGAAGAAGTAGATGAAGGAGAAGAAGCAGAAGGAAGAGAAGAAGAAAGAGGCGAAGCAGAGGTAGGAGGAGGAGAAGAAGCAGAAGTAGGAGAAGAAGAAGAAGCAGAAGTAGGAGGAGGAGGAGAAGAAGAAAAGACGAAGAGAAGAAGCAGAAGTAGGAGGAGGAAAAGAAGAGAAGAAGAAGAAGAAGAAGAAAAAATACGAAGAAGAAGTAGGAGGAGGAGGAGAAGAAGAAGAAGAAAAAGACGAAGAGAAGAAGCAGAAGAAGAAAGAGGAGAAGCAGAAGTAGGAGGAGGAGGAGGAGAAGAAGAAAAAAGACGAAGAGAAGAAGCAGAAGTAGGAGGAGGAGAAGAAGAAAAAAAAAGGAGAGAAGAAGCAGAAGGAGGAGAAGAAGAACAAAAAAGAGGAAGAGAAGAAGCAGAAGTAGGAGGAGGAGGAGGTGAAGAAGAAAGAGGAGGAGAAAAAGCAGAAGTAGGAGGAGATGAACATGAACGAGAAGCATTAAAAAGATGAAAGACGAGAAGGAGGAGGAGGAGAAGTAAAAGAAGCAGAAGTGAGAGAAGAAATTGGCGATTGGTCTGGTTGACGAGTATGAGACTAACTAAGAAAAAAAGTAGAAAGTCCTCTCTATCTTGGCTAGTTGTGAAAGGTGGTCTTCACCTGGGTAGAATAAGGAAGGCTAAGGTCGCTCTTATTGCCTTCTTCAGTCTCCATGTAACGTTTTCGTCTTCAATTTGGTCTAGAAAACGTAGTTGTACTAGTGCAATAATAGAGAGAAGACAGGATGTAACGAAAAAGAAGGAAAAAAAAGAAGGAAGGATTTATTCTTTTGTTGTTGTATTGTTAAATTAGTATCAAAATTGGGAGAAGTTCCAGGGAGAAGTATAATGGAATTAAAAATTCTTATGACTGTAAAGTTCATCAAATTTAATTTAAAAAAACAACCTTGAAATGTACAGACCTCTGATGGTATTGGTTAAGGCGCATACTGGAAGAATAAGACAAGATAATTAGTCACCTTTAGTCGCAGTAATTATCACGTTATGAAGCACACACTGATGCAATGACTAATCGGTGTGTGTTGCTTCATAAGCAACTATATGTGAAGTACTGTGACTAAACGTGACTAATCTCGTCTTGTCTTGTCTTGACTAACCGGTGTACGCCTAGCCTTACACAGTATGACTGTTATAACAAGAAAACCATGATATATGTAGGTATATTCTATTTCATTTAATTTGGATGAATAATAACTTTTTCATTTTAACTGTTTTGTTCTGTAGTGATTATTTTTTCAAATATGTTTTTTCACATATTATATACAGTAATTATTTGAAGAAAATTCAACAGAACTTCACCCATTGCCATAGAAATGTTGAATGAAAGTCATTCGCCATCCGCCAAATTGAAAAATATTAGTATACAGCTGACGTGTAAGGTTCTTGCACACTAGACATTTGCTGTTATAACTAGCAAACAATGATATGTAGGTATATGTCTATTGTGACTTGTAACAAGTTTGATCGTGTACATTAGTCTTGATAATAGTAGATTGAAATAAATTAGAACATGAGAATTTATAGATGATAAAGGCTTGAAAGAGAAATGATGATTTCTTGAAAAACTTATTTTTCAAATATTTGTTGTATCTACCAACAGTGCTATACGGCTTGTAAACATGGACCACTGATAACAAACGTTTTGCATTAGTTGTGTGTGTGTTTGTGAACAATGCGTGAAGTGTGCGCTGGCGGCAGATGATGTTAGAGGTGAATGGGAGGGGCACTGTTGCCCCCAATTAGTGGTGTTTTGGGGCACTTTTGCCCCAAATTAGGAGGGGGAAGGGAGCGTCACAAATGTTGGGGGGCAAGCTGTTGTTTGGCTGGCGACGTCACAAGTACGATGTGCAGAAATTGCAGCGCGCCAATCAGCTGCAGCTGCCAACCAATAATGCCAGCTCAGCAAAAACAAGCAAACCAGCGGTGAGTGTTGATTGTAGAGGTGGTTAGTTTGGTAATTGCTCAGTTTTTTTTATAATAAAATGAATGTGTACATTGTGTGTTGTCTGTTGGCAAGTAAACATCTGACTAATTTGGTTGATTTAGCTTGAAAAAACTTGAATGATACAGAGCTTTAAAATGGTCGTTTTTCAGCGTTTCTTATGTTGCGTTGCACCAACCGGGATCATCTATTTCTTCAATCAGCTGAGGTCATTTAAATGATATTGTACTGATCCTGGATCGAAATTGATCTTGTTTTGTGCAACCCAACATTAGTGTTTTCAAGAATGATATGTTATTGAAAACCTTGAAATTGGATACATCTTCGAGAAATAAGGTCACATAAAAAAAAAATTACACTAAGGCTAGGCGTACACCGGTTAGTCAAGACAAGACGACATTAGTCACAGTAATTCACATAGCTGCTTATGAAGCAGCACACACCGATGCAATGACTAATCGGTGTGTGTTGCTTCATAAGCAACTATGTGAATTACTGTGACTAATCTCGTCTTGTCTTGTCTTGACTAACCGGTGTACGCCTAGCCTTATTATGTGCCTGCTTTCTGTAGTTATATTGACTTTTAATTAACAATTAGTTACAATATTCTCTCTGTTGCTGTATCTGCCCTACCCTTTCTTAAATTGAATAATTATTTGTGTGAGTTTACTCTTCTGTTGTTGTATTAACTGAACAAATTCTCTCCATTTCTGTATGTGTCCTTTCTATATTGTCATATCGAGTAATTTTTGTTTGTGTCCTATTTTGTCGTTGTACCAACTTGTCGCCTCGCGTTTCTGTCCCAGCTAGACGGAATGGACAGCATATAAAACAATTCAATAACTGTATTGTATTTTGTATTGATTAATTTGTGTCCTATTTTGTCGTTGTCTCACCTTGTCGCCGTTCTGTTTGTGTCGCAGTTGGACGGAGTGGACGCCGCCATAGTGGTGCACAGCATTCACTCGTCGGACGGCGGCATTTTGGACCCGGACGATCGGCTGCAAGATGTCGCAGACGACAGGGAACAGCTGGTGGCCGTTTTTGACGGTGGAGGGGGAGGCGGACATTTGGCCCCGCCCCCGGCCACGCCCTCTCAGCCGCCGCCATTGGTGCATCATGCCGGCGACGGTGCGTCCAACAGTTCAAGGGGCACGCCCAGCCCCGATATGTTGCAGCATCGCTACGGGGATCGGTGTCAGGTGCGTGTGGTTAGGTTAGGTTAGAGATAGATTTAGTTTAGGTTAGAATCAATGTAAATACTGTAGATTATACAGGTGTTTCAGAACTCCCTACCAATACTCTGGGGCAGTGGTTGCCAAACTGTCAATCGCGAGCTACCGGTAGCTCACGGAAACAAAATATTGTGCCGCTTACTTGGCATACTAACTACTAGAATTGATATATTTTTATCATACAAAAACGCTCATTGAATGTAAAAATACTCCTGTGAAGAGTATGTTTAGTTACGTTGGTATGCTTAGTTACAGATGGAGCTCTTGCAATGGTAGGTGTGGAGAAGGGTTTTGTTTCCTTCTGTCGTAGAGACAGTGACATACCAAAATTTGTGTCTCACTATTGCATAATACTCCAGCAGTCATTGTGTGGAAAGTTCTTAAGTATGAACAAAAATCGTCTACAATTTGCCTTTCTCACAGATATATAACTGAGAAGTTGAATGATTTGATTTTGCAGCTTCAAGGAAAAGATAAGGACATTGGATGAGGAATGATTTTAGATGTACAGTATCGTCATTTTCCGAATTATTAATTAGTGATTATACTTGCCTAGTCTAAAGGAGACCGATGATTAGCAGAATCCTCTGAATAATCAAGAATATCTTGCAGTTTTTTCATACTTGAGACAACATTTTGATCAACAATTTCAAGATTTTAGAAGCTTATTGATTGTGGAACAACATTCCTTGGTAGCTCACTAGACGATTTATAAATGCTATGCTAGCTCACAGGCTCAAAAGTTTGGCGACCACTGCTCTAGGGCATTGTTCCTGGGTGAAAACCATATCTAAATATCATATTTAAATTGTCCAGGAGTCCTTAGTTACTCACACAGCTGCCATTTTGTTTTTTTTCACCTATTATTTTTTATCTCAATAATGGTGAAACATATGGAATTGAAACTTTGCACCAACATTTATGACAACTAGACAAAGCTACAAAAAAATTACAACAATTTTTCAAATCCATAAGACAAAATGGCGGCCATTTAAAATGTTGTTTCTTGAATAACTCGGAAACCGTTGATATTAAAATTTTTTTACAAAATAACTTTTTTTTAGTAAATGTAATTACAAATCGATTGAAACCTTATTTGTTAAGATTGGACCAATATTGACCGAATTATGGCAGCTTTAGTGATAGGTGACCGCTGGAGGTAACTTGCACACTTTTTTACTGTCTTTAAAATTCACACAAAATAATCTAAAATCGCTTGAAAATAACATGCAAAGCAGGCGGAGACTGTTGCATTGTTGTAGCAGACTTTATTCGCAAGCCAAGGATGCACAGCAACCAGCCTCCAGCGCTCACCTATCACTAAAGCTGCCATATCTCAGTCAATATTGATCCAATCTTAACAAATAAGGTTTTAATCGATTTGTAATCAAATTTACTAAAAAAAGTTATTCTTCTAAAATTTTCGTAATATCAACGGTTTTCGAGTTATTCAAGAAATAAAATTTTAAATGGCCGCCATTTTGTCACTAAAGCTGCCATATCTCAGTCAATATTGGTCCAATCTTAACAAATAAGGTTTTAATCGATTTGTAATCAAATTTACTAAAAAAAGTTATTCTTCTAAAATTTTCGTAATATCAACGGTTTTCGAGTTATTCAAGAAACAAAATTTTAAATGGCCGCCATTTTGTTTTATGGATTTGAAAAATTGTCATGATTTTTTGTAGCTTTGTCTAGTTGTCATAAATGTTGGTGCAAAGTTTCAATTCCATATGTTTCACCATTATTGAGATAAAAAATAATGAGTGAAAAAAACAAAATGGCAGCTGTGTGAGTGACTAAGGACTTGTGGACAACTTAAATATGATATTTAGATATGGTTTTTGACCAGGAACAATGCCCTAGAGTATTGGTAGGGAGTTCTGAAACACCCTGTATATTAAGTAGTCTGCCTCTTCCATTATAAGATTGTTTGATCTATTGTTTTATTGGTCGTTTGATATATTGATTGATTGATTTCAGACTGGAGACGAGACTGAGGTGGTTGGTAAAACGGCGGCCATTGAGGTGACCGAGTGCGATTTGTTGGACCACGGCGGGGGTAGTTTGCAAGTGCGAAGGGGTAGCGAGCCAGCCCTTAACCATCTACAGGACAACGGTAAGAATTCAGTTCACTAAAAATTAAATAACTATCTATCTATCTATCTAGCGTATGGCTTTGGTTGGTGGGGAGACCCGAAGGTAGTTCCACCTTGCCGTTTATAACCTAATTCCATTAGGTTGAAGTTCTATTTCACTTTGCAAAATGTTCACTAATTTTTAAAAAGGTTCTTTTTGATATATGAAATTCTAAAAGTTTATAAAACAGTAACACATCACAAAAACACAAAATGTCCAGGAAAATATTGAATTTTGAAATATGAAATAACTAAAAAAAACCACAAGAAAAGAAGGCTGACAGCTGGTACTGTACTGTGTACATTTGAAAGCAATTCCTTTTCGGAGCATCCTGTATTGTTAGACTGTTAGGCAGGAAATTGATAGATTGATAGTCGAGTCATTGCGTTTCAACTTCCCAATGATAATCTTGATCATAATCATCATGAAGCAATTAATATACGGAGTTGTTGTGCGACTAGAATACAAATTGGCTGATTGCCAACTGTGGAAAGCTAGAAGAAAATTCCAATGGAAAATTTTCTGACAATTTAAAAGAATCCTGCTATACATGTGAATGCGGATGTGATATGATTTGGGGAATGTGAGTGAATGTTCTCCTTTTTTACTGCTATGCGAATGCACGGGTAGGAATATTTTTTGTAGTTTTTTCTGCAAAGATAAGGCAATCTATTTGGTTGTAGTTATTCAATTATTACTGGCTGCAGAGTCATTATAGAATTGAACGGCAATAATAAAGCATTGACTTATCTTTGACCCTGGCGCTGTCAGTGATTTCGAATGACTCACATGGCATACACACGTAATACTATTTACTACTACTTTATCTTAATCTTCCTTTTTTTAGTTTCTTTTCCTCCTCCAACTTCTTATCCTACTCCTCTTCTTTTTCTTCTATTCTTTTTCTTCCTTTTTTCTTCTTCTTTTATTCTTTGTCCTCCTTCTCCTCTTCTTCTTCGTCTTCTTCTCTTTTTCTTCCCTTTGTCCTCCTCCTCCTCCTCCTACTACCTCTCTTCCTTCTCTTTTCTTCTTCTTCTTGTCCTCCTCTTTTTCTTCTTTCTTCTTCTTTTTCTTCTTCGTCCTCCTCTTCCTCCTCTTCTTCTTCTTCTTCTCCTCCCTTTTATTCTTTCTTCTTCTTTTCTTCTTCGTCCTCCTCTTCCTCTTCTTCTTCTTCTTCTTCTTCTTCTTCTTCTTCTTCTTCTCCTCTTTTCTTCAATTTGTCCTCCTCCTTCTCCTCCTCTTCCTCGTCATGTTCTTCTTGTTCTTATTCTCCTTCTTCTTCTCTTTTTCTTTAATTTGTCGTCTTCCTCTTCCTCTCCTTCTTCTCCTCTTTTTTTCTCTTTGTCATCCTCCTCCTCCTCCTCGTCCTCTTTTTATTCTTCTTTTTCTTCTTTTTGTCCCCCTCCTCCTCTTGTTTCTTTTTCTTCCTATTCTTTCCTAAATTCTACTAAAATTAAAGCCGATATGTTTTTCAATTTACATGAACAATGTGGCTAACATAATCTTTTAATATTTGCCTCCAGTATTCTTCATCTTCTACTGAAGCGCTAAACTGTCAACACAATACAGTATTACCGTAATTTTTTAGCAGTGAAAATTTGTTCTGTTCACTTATGTACACACAACAATAGATTGAGTGGAGGTCAAGTGCCCAGAGAGAGAGAGAGAGAGAGTGTGATTGCGTTTGTCAGGAGAGTGATTGAGAGATTTGTTTAATTTGTGTGAGAGAGAGCAAAAAAGAGAAGGATTGTTAACATTCATAGGTATTAGAATTATGAAGAGTTGAGAGTTGAAGAGTGTCAGAGAGAGAGTGAGATGGAGAGCGAGTGAGAGAGAGACTGATGAAACGTGTTCTGTCCATTGAATATGTTGTTTTCAAACGTACGTCCGGTATGATTAGGCTTGGTTTCTAGTTTGTTTTTTTTTTCTATTTTTATTTTCGATGCACACCTAATCAGCTGTGCAATTACTTTCAAGGTCGAAGTATCAGACCACATTTTTTATTGAAGAGTACTACAACAGAGATTGTATATAGCAGGATTATTTTAACTTGTCAGAAAACAGCTGATTTAACATTAGTAAACGAGCGTACATCAATCAGCTGTTTTCTGACAATTTAAAATAATCCTGCTATAGTATCAGTGTTGTCATTAGATGTCACACTTTTGATTGGTTAGCTCCGACAAATCCAACATACTTTTGCCAATTCCCATAAGATTTGCATTGCAATGATACGCAAATCATTATATGTTATGTTGAGTGATTTACTTCTTACCTACAATTTGCCTTTGCCAAAGTTAGGCTAGGCGTACACCGGTTAGTCAAGACAAGACGAAATTAGTCACGTTTAGTCACAGTACTTCACATAGTTGCTTATGAACCAACACACACCGATTAGTCATTGCATCAGTATGTGCTGCTTCATAAGCATCTATGTAGATTACTGTGACTAAAAGTGACTAATCTTGTCTTGACTAACCGGTGTACGCCTAGCCTTAGTTTTCAACATTTTATGCTTCTAACACAATACCAAGAGTAGAGAGACTACTTTTAATGGTAGGAAAGTTATTTTTGATGTTGTTTCTCTTGAAATAAGTTTGACAAATGAGTGAATGGGTTCATGTTTGCCTGTAATCCCATATCAAATTCAAAAATTTGGCAAAAGTATGGCGGTGGCGGGAATAAAAAATGTTCCAACACACTGTTATGGACATATTCACACAAATGACCACACTGTTATTATACAGTCTCTGTATATTCAAGTACAGTGTTATTCATTTAATTTGACGCTTGGCATTAGATAGATAGGTAGAGGGATATCATTTCCCGACGTTGATGATGACCGTAGAGTACGATGGCAAAGAAATAGTATCTCGCTATCTATCTAATGCCAAGCGTCAAATTGAATGAATATAACCAGGGGCGTCATTTGGGGAGGGCAGGGGGGGGCATTTGCCCCCCCCTGATTCCTGGGTTACAGAAAATATTCTGTACTAGCTAATGTACAAATAAGCATTTAATGCGGTAAAATGTTAAAAACTTAGCGACAGAGTAAAAATCTTTGTATTCTTGTAATTAAAAAAAATAATAATTTATCACACTATGTAACTACTATTAACACTCTTCAAACATTACCAGAATATTACTATGATTCTGCCTGTTGTCAATAATAATTTATTGTCGTTTTGCATTAATTTTCTGCGTATATTTAAGGAAATTTTACTCATAATTTTGTTTTAATTCAAAGTGCATTTGACATTTAAAAAAAGCTTAAACCCCTCTTTTTGGTTTCAAAAGTGCTCAATTTTCCGGGGGAGGACCCCCGGACCCCCCTCTTTGGTGGAGGGTATTCAATACCACCCCCCCCCGGTCTTTGCCCCCTCCAAGGTTTTGGTGAAATGACGCCACTGAATATAACTGTAATTTGAGACAGCAAATTTAAATGTTGTTGCATACAGGTTGTTTTGTGTTATGTATACAACTAACAATAATAACGCAAGTCAGTTATAGGAATATTTATTTAATTTGGCGGATGGCGAATAACTTTCATTTAACATTTCTATGGTAACGAGTGATGTTCTGTTGTTTTCTTTTTCAAATATGTTTTTTACATGTTATACATGTTATACATGTATACAGTATTTAAGTGAAAAATTCAAAGAAAATTACATCATTGTGTAGGTGGATAACGTTGGTAATAATTTTTTTGTTGTGTTTTATGTTGGCAGCAGTGACGAACGGCGGCAGGGCGGGAAATTCAAATTCGAATGCAAAAAGATGGTCGGCAGCGCCTGTTATTACGGAATCCTCCAAATATAGTAATTTACACAAGGTAATTAATGATATTTATTACACTAATTTATTTATTATTTAAATAGAAAATGCTGAATCGTAGAATATTCGAATTCCTCCTCAGGCTTGGACACAGCAGATAGAAAGAAACGGCTTGGAACGAAACAAAACTAAACGTTGACCATTAAACGAATGAAACAAGACATTCTACAAGTATTGAGAAGTAGCTCACAAACATCAGCGCGCTCAAGTGAGAGACAGAGGAACAACCTGGGGGAATTGAAGATAGGTTATCATTGAATCAAATGTAAAAATGCCTGTTTTCAAACCCATCGTATTTGATAAATATTCAGCCAAAATATTCCAGTAACTTATAAAATCAAAGCTACGATGTTCAAGAATACTTTAGTTGTCACTTTCTGTGAAAAGAAACAAAGATAATTTTAATATGATCCTCTTTCCAAAAGAGAGTGAGATATGTAGTGATATAAATATAATATTGAACGTAAATAGATGAAATATGGAAAATATAAGATGTAAATATAATGTTGTAATTGAATTAAATATTTTTTGTGTGAAATAGTTTATGTCTCTGAATTAATAATGTTTATCATACATACGATACCGATGGTTACACATAGCGGGAAGCTCAAACTTCAAAAATCCCAACCTAGCAAGATGAATCTAGCAACAAGATGACGAAAATTCTGATAAAAGTACTCTAATCCAATTAATTAATTCATTAAAACACCTTGAAACCACTAAATAATAGATAGCAATAAAGTATTGATGATACCTTAATGATTTAATTGAATTCTATCCCAAAATCGTGTTGTGATCTCACAATGGTTAAAATCCCCCAGGTTGTTCACTCTCTCTCACTAGAGCGCGCTGATCAGGTCTATGAGCTACTCCTCAATACTAGATTTGCAGGTTCTATTTGTATAATGAAAGAAAATTCAAAATTCTATTTTATTTCTATTTCATTTCATTATCTCTTCTTTCCTTTCTCGTTTGTAAGACAACCATTCATTAGCCTAAGGCAAGGCGTTTGTGAAACAGTTAGGCTAGGCGTACACTGGTAAGTCAAGACAAGACAAGATTAGTCTTGTTTAGTCACAGTAATTCACATAGTTGCTTATGAAGCAACACACCCCGATTAGTCATTGCATCGGTGTGTGCTGCTTCATAAGCAACTGTGTGAATTACAACTGTTACTAAACGTGGATAATGTCGTCTTGTCTTGTCTTGACTAACCGGTGTACGCCTAGCCTTTATTCAGTATAAGGCTAGGCGTACACCGGTTTGTCAAGACAAGACGAGATTAGTCTCGTTTAGTCACAGTAATTCACATACTTGCTTATGAAGCAACACACACCGATTAGTCATTGCATCGGTGTGTGCTGCTTCATAAGCAACTGAGTGAAGTACTGTGACTAAACGTGACTAATCTCGTCTTGTCTTGTCTTGACTAACCGGTGTACGCCTAGGCTTATACTGAATTAAAAGTCTTGCAAAACCTTATGACAGCCACTGTAACCGTTATATTGGGTCAATTTAGATGCGGTTTGCGCCAAAACAAAGGTTAATAGTATACTAGATTTGCAGGTTCTATTTGTATTTTGAAAGAAAATTCTATTTTATCTATCTATCTATCTAGCGTATGGCTTTGGTTGGTGGGGAGACCCGAAGGTAGTTCCACCTCGCCGTTTATAACCTAATTCCATTAGGTTGAAGTTCTATTTTACTTTGCAATATGTTCACAAATTTTGAAAAAGGTTCTTTTTGATATACGAAATTCTAAAAGTTTATGTACCAGTAACACATCACAAAAACACGAAATGTTCAGGAAAATATTGAATTTTGAACTAATATTCAAACTCAACTAAAATAACAAACTTTTATAATATTTTTGTTTATTCAACTTATTCTATTTCATTATCTTTTCTCTTTTCTTTGTAGGATGACTACGGCCTAAGCAACGGACACAGCACGGACAAGTGGCGGGAAATGGATGTAGAAGAGGAAGAGGAAGATGAGGAGGAGGAGGAGGAGTTGATGATGAACGGCGGAAGAGTGGGGAGTAGGAGGAGGAATGGGTGGAGGGGCGGCGGAGGCCTAGGGGCTCCCTTTGCCCGCGACGGCAGTAATCGGCTGTCAATGCAGTTTCTGGGCGAATCGCCAACGTAAGTTGTGGACAACATTTTGAAAATTATTTTAAGTATAAATTGTTCAACTTTTTGAAAACTTTCTGTGTAACGAAAAATATCGTATACAGGTGTGAACTCCCTACCAATACTCTAGGGCATTGTTCCTGGGTAAAAACCTTATCTAAGGGCCGGTTTCTCCAACGACAGTTTAGTTTAAACTTAGGTTTTACCACTCACTAGAAATTTTTTTGGTCAGAAAGTTCGATGTCCGAACAGCTGACCATTTGATTCAATGATGCTAACATTAGGCCGTATGAATAAAAACTGAGCATATGCTTATAAGCACGAGCATGAAGCATAAGGTTTTGCTTCTGAGCATTAGGTAGAAGCATAAGCATTTGCTCATTTTTTTATGAATAATCTTTACCTTATACTCTTACCTCATGCTTCTGAAATCTGGAGCAAATGCTTACCTATTTCAAAGATTTTTCATCAGCTGATTCATCTTGCTCAATATTTTAGAAGTATAGCAGGATCCATTTAACTTGACATAAATCAGCGGTTTCGGTAATAATTAAACAGTGATTTCGACACAATAATCAAAAGGCTTAAAAGTCTTAAAGACCTTTGAAGTCTTTAAAAGACCTTTTTAAAGAAGACCTTTCAAAGAATAACTTTTTAAAAGACCTTTTCAATAATCTGCGAGATTCAGCATTTGTAGGTTAAGTATTGTACTGGTGGCCGAGTAAAACATATGTTTTCTGACAAGTTAAAAGGATCCTGCTATACTAACGAGTGTTTCAAAAAAGACGCACTTCAAGATTTGAAGAGAGAATAATTTCTGTTTTGGGAATATGTTTCCTCAAAATATAATGTATTAGCTCACGGTACTCTTTATTAACGTATTGTACATCACCTACTCATGTATCAGTGCTTTCCCAGTATCCATTTGTATCTGTATAGTGTCTATGTGTATGTTAGGCTATGGTTTTCCCAAAAACTGAACGTGTGTTTAGTATTGAGAGTTATTAACCATTATTATTGATCTTGTGAACTAAAGAAAGACAAGTTCCAGTACGAATCTCTGAATTCTAAACTATCCTGAGTTTAACTGGAACTCCTTCTCCTCAAGTTCGTAAGATTTATATGTGTAATAACTTGGAGTAATAGAAAAACGTTCATAATTTGGAATAAAAACTTTAGCCGAACATGACCTGTCCTACAGAAATGAATACTGAGGAAGCACTGGTA
This sequence comes from Laodelphax striatellus, assembly GCA_017141395.1. Classification (NCBI taxonomy): domain Eukaryota; kingdom Metazoa; phylum Arthropoda; class Insecta; order Hemiptera; family Delphacidae; genus Laodelphax; species Laodelphax striatellus. The sequence goes on along the minus strand of CM029543.1, from coordinate 1,577,978 downwards.
AATGTAAGCGATGTACATAAAGAATACAGTAGTGCTAATACATTTCAGTTTGAGGGAAAAATATTCCCTATGCAGTGAATATTCTTCCTCAAACTTTGAAGTGCAATCTTTTTGAAACACTCTGTATTATCTACCGGCATGTTATAGTGTTAATATTACAGAGATGTCAAAACAGCTGCCTTTTCAAAATAAAGTAATTTCCAGCGACCACATAATACAAATAGACGTAGCATTCCTATTACTTCAACATTACGGGCGATGAAGCCAATTCTGGCGCCTATACCTAAGTAAGATGGGAGGCGGGTTACATGAGTGGGAGAGAGACAAGATTATGCCAGCTGTTTCTCTGTCTCTCTCCCACTCAAGTAAACCGCCGCCATCTTACTTAGGTCTAGGCGCCAGAATTGGCTTCAATACTGAGCCTGAGTGCTCCGTCTATTTGTATTATGTGGTCGCTGGTAATTTCAAACCTGTGTCGTAATGAGGATATTATGTACAGGTTGAATATAATAAGACCTATCAGATCCGTATAGTTATGATACATTTTGAACATTATGACACGGTTTCTAGACCAATCAGAATCCAGCATCAATATTAGTTCCGTATGGTACTGAAACTAAAATTAGCTGCTTTACTCTAACCGCTATTTGCTATGACAAGTGTAGCTGTTCTTACATGGGGACATGCTGATTTTCATCAAGGTTGTTTGGAAATAAATACAAAGTTTATTTATTTGTAAATAAAGACAAGGTTAATATTTTTTGTAATATTTTTGACAGTAGTCTGAGATGGGGACATGCTGCTTTGAATCAAAGTTGTTTGGAAATAAAGACAAGAGGTTAATATTTTTTGTATTTTTTTTTTTTTTGACAGCGGTCTGAGATGGGCGGACGCAGCCGATAAGGCGTCCAAGGCGGGCCATTCGCTGTCGTTGCCTAGGGAGGCCAGAACTAGGAAGGAGCCCCTTGGACAAGCTAACACCACCGCCACCTCTCACAACGACCACTATGCTGAACGGTAAGCAAATCTATGCTCGTTTATAGCAGGATTCTTTTAACTTGTCAGAAAACACCTGATTCAACGTTAGTAAACGAGCGTACATCAATCAGCTGTTTTCTGACAATTTAAAAGAATCCTGCTATCGATTAATCTACAGAGAGTGTGTATAGTAACAGTGTGGCCATTTGTGTGAAGCACTCCATAAGAATGTGTGGAGATGATTTTTTTCCCGCCGCCATATTTTTGAATTTTGATATGGGATTACAGGCAATTACATTCACTCATTTGTCAAACTTATTTTAAGAGAAATAACATCAAAACTAACTTTTCTACTATTAAAAATAGTCTCTCTACTCTTGGTATATTGAGATATTTTGATAAACATTCAGCAGTTATTCTAAAAATATAGAAGTGATAACATGAAAAGTTTCGAGTAGTGTATCATTTTCCCAGACGTGAGATTTAAATGAGGATAATATTTAAAAATGTGATATACTAAATTTGTAAGAAAAATAAAATGTGAAATATTGTGATCAAAGTATTAAAAAGAAAATTACACTGAAAGACAAGATGAGATTATTCACGTTTAGTCACTGTAATTCTCATAGCTGCTTATGAAGCAGCACACACCGATGCAATGACAAATCGGTGTGTGTTGCTTCATAAGCAACTATGTGAATTACTGTGACTAAACGTGAATAATCTCATCTTGTCTTGACTAACCGGTGTACGCCTAGCTTTAGTTTATTTCTTGTACTCAAACAATAATGGTTCATAACAGTTATTGATAATTTGTAATATTATTATACATAGATAAAATGGTATATGCATTGTTTGTAAACCTGTTTGAACCGGTTTCCTATGGTATATGCATTGTTTGTAAACCTGTTTGAACCGGTTTCCTATGGTATATGCATTGTTTGTAAACCTGTTTGAACCGGTTTCCTATGGTATATGCATTGTTTGTAAACCTGTTTGAACCGGTTTCCTATGGTATATGCATTGTTTGTAAACCTGTTTGAACCGGTTTCCTATGGTATATGCATTGTTTGTAAACCTGTTTGAACCGGTTTCGTTTGCCTAGGACGGAGTTGATCTGCCTGTCAACGGAGAGCGGCGCACTGGGCATCCACGTGGTGCCCGACGGGGGGCCGGGGGGCGGGCTGGTGGTGCAGGCGGTGGAGGAGGGGGGCCGGGTGGACCGCGATGGCCGGCTGGTGAGGGGCGATCGCATACTGGCCATCAATGGACGCTCGCTCATTGGTCAGCCCTTTCATGTGTGAGTACCGATTATTTATCGCTCATTGGATAGCGGCTCCATGTATTTATTGTTCATAGGTGACCGCTGGAGGTTAGTTGCTCTCCTTTTTACCTGTCTTTGAAATTCACACAAAATAATTCTTCTTCTTCTTCTTCTTCTTCTTCTTCTTCTTCTTCTTCTTCTTCTTCTTCTTCTTCTTCTTCTTCTTCTTCTTCTTCTTCTTCTTCTTCTTCTTCTTCTTCTTCTTCTTCTTCTTCTTCTTCTTCTTCTTCTTCTTCTTCTTCTTCTTCTTCTTCTTCTTCTTCTTCTTCTTCTTCTTCTTCTTCTTCTTCTTCTTCTTCTTCTTCTTCTTCTTCTTCTTCTTCTTCTTCTTCTTCTTCTTCTTCTTCTTCTTCTTCTTCTTCTTCTTCTTCTTCTTCTTCTTCTTCTTCTTCTTCTTCTTCTTCTTCTTCTTCTTCTTCTTCTTCTTCTTCTTCTTCTTCTTCTTCTTCTTCTTCTTCTTCTTCTTCTTCTTCTTCTTCTTCTTCTTCTTCTTCTTCTTCTTCTTCTTCTTCTTCTTCTTCTTCTTCTTCTTCTTCTTCTTCTTCTTCTTCTTCTTCTTCTTCTTCTTCTTCTTCTTCCTCCTGTCTTTTCACACAAAATAATCTAAAATCGCTTACAAATAACATGCAAAGCAGACGGAGACTGTTTTTTTTCATCGTATGGCTTTTTATCGGTGGGGAGACCCTTAAGCCTGGTTTTCATTAGTAGAGTTAGTGGTAGAGTTCCCTGGGCGAGTACTAACTATCTTGTGAACTCTCCCAATGAAAACGTTCATAGTAGAGTGATGGTAGAGTACTTGTTTTTAGTAGAGTAGAGTGGGATAGCACTCTACCACTTGCCTTCCCCCACCACCGCTTCTCACTCTACTCTACCACCACTATCCTAATGAAAACTAGTACGGTAGAGTCGAGTAGAGACAATTTAAGATTAGATCTGTTCACTAGACAACACACTTTACCTACTATTTTCAATTGTAGTGGAAACAGCTACTCGACCAAGTAAGTAGAGTAGAGTTAGTACGGTAGAGTTAGTATGCTAGTTACTCTACCACTAACTCTACTAATGAAAACCAGGCTTTAAGGTTAGGTTCTACCTCGCCTTTTTTTTGTATCGGAGACTGTTGCATTGTTGTGGCAGACTTTAGACGCATGCCCAGGATTCACAGCAACTAAACTCCAACGGTCATTTATCAATAAAGCTGCCATACCTCAATATTAGTCCAATCTTGAAAAATAAGTAAATAATAAGATTTGTAATTGAATTGAGTAAAAAAAAATATTCTTGTAATATTTTTGTAATATCAACGGTTTTCTAGTTATTTAAGAAACAGAATCTCAAATGACGCCATTTCGTTTTATGAATTTGAAAGATTATCATAATTATTTTGTAGCTTTGTCTAGTTGTCATAAATGTTTGTTCAAAGTTTAAATTTCATATGTTTAACTTTTATTTAGAAGAGAATAATAAGTGAAGTAATAAAAAAGGCAGCTGTGTGAGTAACTAAGGACTTCTGGACAATTTAAATATGATATTTAGATATATTTCTTACCCAGGATCAATGCCCTAGAATATTGGTAGGGAGTTTTGAAACACTCTGTATATTATGTCTTCTCTAGCTTGAAATATGTTGTGCTCTGTAACGAAGCCATAATAAATTTGAAAAATCTGCGTTTCCTTCTCTATTTGTAATTAAGTTGCAATCAAATATCTATTAAATTTTTATTAATTTTTACCTTTTTCAATTTTTGTTACCTGTTAATTTGTTTCATGCCTTACAGTGTGCAGGACATATTCCGCGAGTCGCTACGTTCGTCCGAACTGCGCCTGCGTGTTGTAAAGCAGGCTGGTGGTGGAGGGGGTAAGAAGCCTCCCCCTCCCCCCGTCTACCCCAAGCCACCGCCACCCAATGCCAGAGGAGGAGGAGTAGGAGGAGGGGGAGGAAACAATAAGGAGAACCAGAGTGTGGAGAATGGAATGGCGAAAGAAAAGTCGAAAGGAGTAAAGGAGAACAGTCAACAGGTATAGCAGGATTCTTTTAACTTGTCAGAAAACAGCTGACTTAAAGTTAGTAAACGAGCGTACATCAATCAGGTGTTTTCTGACAATTTAAAAGGATCCTACTATAGTTTGCTATTGTTTTTTTGTTATTTATTTATATTTATACACAAACAATATAGTACAGAATGTATTATTTTCCTACAGTAAGCTAGAAAAGTGGTTATTTCTAAACGGATTGCAGTGCACAAAATACTACTTTATCCACGACTATGTTAGGCTAGGCGTACACCGGTTAGTCAAGACAAGACAAGACGACATTAGTCACGTTTAGTGACAATAATTCACATAGCTGCTTATGGAGCAAAACACATCGATTAGTCCTAATTAGACACCAAATTGATTGTACAGGGTGGCGCATAAAGAACGGATGTTTTTCAAAGTGTTATAAGAAAGTTCATTTGAATTATCTTCCTAACACCAAAATACTATGTAAATAACCCAATTTGAGAATTTGTATGAAAATCTCCAAAACACTTGAGTATATTTCAGAAATTACATGGGAAAGATTTCGCCCTTAATGCGTTAATGCTCATTAAAAGCCTCAAATTGGTTCTTAACTTTTGATACAGCAGCAATTCATTCATGTATTGCAGTATTCAAATCTTCAATGTAACGATATTTACGATAGTAAACATGAATTTCAAGTAAAGAAGAATCGTATGCCAGTAAGCTCGACTTGAAACTTTCTGCTGTAGCTGCGTTGAACGACGATTGCAGATTCATTCTATTGGAAATATTGTTCAACAGCAAACACGCGATGTTGCAAGGTCAATTGCGCTATTGATACTAAAACTGGATACTTTAATCTACAAAATGGTGTCGCTCTGCGGTAACAGACAGCTCCAGTCCACTGATACTATCCCACTCAAATCCATCCGTTCTTTTTGCGCCACCCAGTATTATAATTTCTGTACTGTGTACTTTTGTCAGTGAAATTCCTGATTTTTCTACTTTTCCAGCCGCGCAAAATGCCAGTGGTGGGCATGGTGGGCGCACTGCAGACGGGCAACACTCGGCGCATGGGGCGCAAAATCGAGGTGCACCTGGCGAAGGGGGCGCACGGACTGGGATTCAGCATCACCACAAGGGACAATCCGGCCGGCGGCAACTGTCCCATCTACATTAAGAACATACTGCCCAAGGTCAGCTGGCTACTACTGCTACTCCTCCCTGCTTACATATTTATTCATTCATTCACAGGTTGTTGCAAAAAAAACGGATGGATTTGAGTAGGATAGTATCAGTGGACTAGAGCTGTCTGTGACCGCAGAGCGACACCATTTGTAGAAGCAAGATGGGTTGTAGTGAGCGAAAGACAGATGCAATGATGAAAATCCCAACTATATTTTATAGAGGGGATTTTTCATCAATTGCATCTGGCAACGCTGGTTCGGGCTCCGCTGCGGCACTTTGTCGCAGTAACGAAAACCCACCTTTAAAGTATCCAGTTTTAGTATCAATGGCGCAATTGACCTTGCAAAATCGCGTATTTGCTGTAGAACAATATTTCCAATAGAATAATCGGCAATCGTCGTTCAACGGAGCTTCAGCAGAAAGTTTCAAGTCGAGCTTATTGGCTTCAGATTCTTCTTTACTTGAAATTCAAGTTTACTATCGTCAATATCGTTACATTGAAGATTTGAATACTGTAATACATGAATGAATTGCTGCTGTATCAAAAGTTAAGGACCAATTTGAGGCTTTTAAAGGGCGCCATCTTTCGTATGTAATTTTTAAAATATACTCAAGAGTGTTTTGGAGTTTTTCATACAAATTCTCAAATTGAGTTATTTACTAAGTATTTTGTAGGAAGATAAATGTATGATTCAAATAAACATTCTTATAACACTTTGAAAAACATCCGTTCTTTATGCGCCACTCTGTATTTATTTATTCATTCATTTATTTATTCAATTAATCTATTAATTGACAATACACACACCATGGGTGGGGAAAAAACAACAGGCATTCACCCAAAACTGTTTCAATCCCTAATGGCTGGGTTTCACGATTCTTGTAGACGTTCAGGTTAGTGGAGGCAGGTTACAAGAAGCAGGTAAATTGAACCGTGAGGACACTCACGTGAACACGTTACTGGTTTATCAAGGTTACCTGCCTCCCTGCTGGCTTATCCAGTCGACCTGCCCGAGGAGAAGACTACTTGAACAGGTCGGTCTTCCCAACCAATCAAAATGCTTGTCACTGGACGTGTTGAGGTTATGTCCTAATTGGGTTTGCTTCCGTTTGTTTGTTCATTCTGTTTCACTCTACTGTTCGAATGATATAAATATCGCGTGTTAATATCAATATCAACGGAATATCATCATGCGAAATAATATCTTCTGTCATTTTGACACTGTTCTGTGTCAGTACTGGCAACATTATTTTTTGTCGTGTGAACAGAGCAGAGGCAGGCTGCCAGGCAGGTAACCTGCCTCCAGTAACCTGAACGTCTACTAGAATCGTGAAACCCAGCCTTAATTTTAACTTAATTGCTCAGAGGTTATGTTCATGTACATTTTCATTATTAATTCTTAACTCCATTTGTGTGACTAAGGTTTCAAGATGATAATTATATAATTTTATTAGTACTTTGGCGAATCCTAAGGCTAGGCGTACACCGGTTAGTCAAGACAAGACAAGACGAGATTAGTCACGTTTAGTCACAGTAATTGTCACAGTCACAGTAATTGACATAGTTACTTTTGGAGCAGCACACACCGATGCAATGACTAATCAGTGAATGTTGCTTCATAAGCAACTATGTGAAGTACTGTGACTAATCTCATCTTGTCTTGTCTTGACTAACCGGTGTACGCCTAGCCTTAGATGTTATAGAATGGTAGGGATAGAGTGCTAGGGATGAAGAGTATAAGGCTAGGCGTACACCGGTTAGTCAAGACAAGACAGATTTAGTCGTTTGGTCATTGCTTCACAGTTGCTTATGAAGCAGCACACACTGATGCAATGACTAATCTATGTGTGTTGAATCATAAGCAACTATGTGAAGTACTGTGACTAAACGTGACTAATCTCATTTTGTCTTGTCTTGACTAACCGGTGTACGCCTAGCCTTAGGCGTACACCGGTAGGTATCCTTAGGTAGGGATAGAGTGCTAGGGATGAAGGCTAGGCGTACACCGGTTAGTCAAGACAAGACGAGATTAGTCACGTTTAGTAACAATAATTCACATAGTTGCTTATGAAGCAGCACACACCGATGCAATGACTAATCAGTGTGTGTGTTGCTTCATAAGCAACTATGTGAAGTACTGTGACTAAACGTAACTAATCTCGTCTTGTCTTGTCTTGACTAACCGGTGTACGCCTAGCCTTAGATGTTATAGAATGATAGGGATAGAGTGCTAGGGATGAAGAGTATAAGGCTAGGCGTACACCGGTCAGTCAAGACGAGATTAGTCACGTTTATTCACCGCAATTCACATAGTTGCTTATGAAGCAGCACACACCGATGGGAAGTCGAATCGTTGTGTGTTGCTTTATAAGCAACTATGTGAAGTACTGTGACTAAACGTGACTAATCTCGTCTTGACTAACCGGTGTACGCCTAGCCTTAGATGTTATAGAATGGTAGGGATAGAGTGCTAGGGATGAAGAGTATAAGGCTAGGCGTACACCGGTTAGTCAAGACAAGACAAGACGAGATTAGTCACAGTACTTCACATAGTTGCTTATGAAGCAGCACACACCGATGCAATGACTAATCAGTGTGTGTTGCTTCATAGGCATCTATGTTAATAACTGTGACTAAACGTGACTAATCTCGTATTGTCTTGTCTTGTCTTGACTAACCGGTGTACGCCTAGCCTAAGCCCCAGTCGAACCTGCATTTTTGAAAGGACTGTAAGAAGTAAACGGATGAATATTCCAAAATTGTCTTGTTACTATCTTAGGCTAGGCGTACACCGGTTAGTCAAGACAAGACAAGACGAGATTAGTCACAGTACTTCACATAGTTGCTTATGAAGCAACACACACCGATTAGTCATTGCATCAGTGTGTGCTGCTTCATAAGCAACTATGTGAAGTACTGTGACTAATCTCTTCTTGTCTTGTCTTGACTAACCAGTGTACGCCTAGCCTTAGTGTCTTATAAAAATATAGATAACGAATTGACGAGAAACAATAAGCATCTAAAAGTAATAAAGAGTGGTCACTGGATGTTATATGTCTGTTTTTATCTATCGTTGAATGGTTTTTGCTGACTGGACATTTTTGTGTGATGCCGTGTAGGGTGCAGCCGTAGAGGACGGCCGTTTACGGCCCGGCGATCGGCTGCTGGCCGTGGACGGATGCGAGCTGACGGGCAAGACGCAGGCTGAAGCCGTTGCCCTGCTAAGACAGGTGCCGGCCAACCATACCTGCCTCATCACTGTGTCAAGGCATGAGGCTAACGAAAAGGAGACCGCTGCTAATAGTATGGTGAGTTACAAGCTAATAACATCTATAATCATAAAATACAGAGTGATTCAAAAAGAATACCACAATTTTAAAACTTTGTATTCAATGAAAGAAATACCGGGTTATCATAAAAGAATGGTGCGGTTTCAAGAGAATTGGTGCGCTTTTCTGACAAACATTTGACGCGGATCAGTTCATGATTCCTGTCAAATTTAGGTTGTTTGGCTTGAACGCTGGTTTCTATAAAAATTCAAACTTCGCACCATTCTTTTATGATAACCCTGTATGATAGAACCTTCTGTTATACATCATCTCAAAGTGTAATTAAAGAAGTTTTTTTTCACTCACAGAGATGTTCAATATGACCCCTCCACACACTCGAGCAATATCAATCCAAAACCTCCCTCAAACTCTTTCCACTCTCACTGTAGCATTTCAGGCGTAACAGTTTGATAATCTGCTGTTATTTCTTGTTTCAAATCATCAATATCCATCCACCATTGATGATTTGAAACAAGAAATAACAGCAGCCATCCAAACTGTTACGCCTGATATGCTGCAGATAGTGTGGAACAAGTTTGAGGGATGTTTTGGATTGATATTGCTCGAGTGTCTGGAGGGCTCATTATGGAACATCTCTGAACTTGTTTGTGAGTGAAAAAACCTCTTTAAATACTCTTTGTAAAGAAGTATAACAGAAGGTTCTATGATGTTTCTTTCTTAACTTACAAATTTTTAAAGTTGTGGTATTCTTTTTGAATCACTCTGTATTTCATCTAAACTAAAATGAATATATTGAAAGAAATCATTATTACTTTGTTGCGTTTGGCTTTTGAAAGCCGTATTATGTACATGATCAAATGTTGATTCCATCCAAGGTAGATAGAATGCAAGGTAGTGTTGATGAGGATGATATAGCAGGATTAATTTAACTTGTCAGAAAACAGCTGTTTCGGCAATAAGTAAACAGTGATTTTGACACAATAATCCAATGGCTTAAAAGTCATAAAAGACCTTTTTAAAGAAGACCTTTCAAAGAATACCTTTTTAAAAGACCTTTTCAATAATCTGCGAGATTCAGCATTTGTAGGTTAAGTATTGTGATACTGGTGGCCGAAACATATGTTTTCTGACAAGTTGCTATATAAACGTTGCTGATGACTGTAGAGTACACCTGTACAATGGCAAAGAAATAATATCTCTCTTTCTATCTATCTGTCTAATGCCAAGCGTCAAATTAAATTAATCGCAGTGTACCTTGGTTTCTATTCTTATTTCATAATTTTTTTCTTTTTCGTTTGCAGGAAGTTGGTTCAAGTCCCTCCAAGCAGCCAAGGCAGACTGATACAAAGTCCAACAACTCTGCGAATCAGGTTGGTAGTTCGGAACCCACCTGAAATAGTAGTTATTCCACCTGATTGTATAAATTTGATCACAGTTATGCTATTGTACAGTGTTGAGTAATTATAGAAATATTCATTTAATTTGGCGGATGGCGAATAACTTTAATTTAACATTTCTATCGGGTATCGGGTAATGTTGTGATAAAATTTTTTCACATAAATACTGTGTATAACTTATTTAAAGTATAACTGTATAACTAAATATATAAAACATATTTAAGTAAACATAATCCAAAGGTTCCAAGATCGAATACAGTTGCCGGAACGGATTTTGACAGAAACGGCCACTCCCGTCTTTCGGAGGAGACGAAAAGCCGTCGGTCCCGACTGCCTAAAAACAGTCGTCATCTCTCATCATCACCCCTCTCATTACCCACGCACAAGCCTAGAGCTCATGTGGGCATCACCCTCAAAAAAAAAAAAATTTAAAAAAAAATCAACAAAACATCACCCCTGTGCCATGGAAATGTTCAATTAAATTTATTCGCCATCCGCCAAATTGAATTAACATCACTATATTCACTTTGGTTCAGTTGTTCTAATAGTTTATATTTATTTCTAGTTTAGTTATCGTAATTTGTTGTCTCTGTTTTGCAGGATTCGAATAGCAGTGGTTCTTCAGGGACGACTGGTCATAGTAAACGCGCCTTGGCCAATAATGACAGCAGAAATAGCAGCAGCCATTCGTCCAATCAGGTGAGACTTCTTCTTCTTTTCTTCTTCTTCCCGCTCTTCTTCTTCTTCTTCTTCATCCTCATCGTCATCATCCATCATCATCATCTCTATTCATGATTACAACTCAAGAAGTAACAGAAAATAGAGAATTCAGGCCCATGGAACTGCATTCCATGTAACAAACTCGGCAATGTAACTTTCGGCAAAAATGACCGATGTTATGAATTCGGCGAATAGTTCGCTTGGGTTTCGGTTCCGTGATTGTAAGCCCTTCACCTCAGGCCCTTCTCCTACAGCTGGATTTTGCAGCTCTTGTTTGAGAGCCATTCTGTACCACTTTCATCAATGATCGAGAAATTATTCAAAACAAATTATTGAGATATCTACAGGGTGTTTCAGAACTCCCTACCAATATTCTAGGGCATTGTTCCTGGGTAAAAACCATATCTAAATATCATATTCAAATTGTCCAGAAGTCCTTAGTTACTCACACAGCTGTCATTTTGTTTTTTTCACCTATTATTTTCTATCTTAATTATGGTGAGACATATGGAATTGAAACTTTGCACCAACATTCATGACAACTAGACAAAACTACGAAAAAATTATGACAATTTTTCAAATCTATAAAACAAAATGGCAGCCATTTAAAATTTTGTTTCTTGAAGAACTTGGAAATCGTTAATATTAAAAAAATTTTACAAGAATAACTTTTTTTAGTAAATTTAATATTACAAATCGATTGAAACCTTATTTGTTAAGATTGGACCAATATTGACTGAAATATGGCAGCTTTAGTGATAGGTGACCGCTGGAGGTTACTTGCACCCTTTTTTACTGGCTTTAGAATTCACACAAAATAATCTAAAATCGCTTAAAAATAACATGCAAAGCAGACGAAGACTGTTGCATTGTTGTAGCAGACTTTAGCCGCAAGCCCAGGATGCACTGCAACCAGCCTCCAGCGGTCACCTTGTAGTGTGGCCTTAGCCTAATGGACTGTAAGTCTGTGAACTCACAAAGTATGTTAATTAGTGAATAATAATGATAAATTATGATGATTTGACATTATGTTGTCACTTTTCTGCTGTTTTTATCATCACATATTTCTCGGTATTTGCAGGACGACGAGCGGCTAAACGATTCGCAGCACCAGCTGTGGAAGCAACGGGAAATAGTGACGCTCTACATACCGGTGCACGACACAGAAAAAGCCGGCCTCGGAGTCAGCGTTAAGGGCAAGACGAGCGGAGGGGGGGGCGGCGGCTCGCCCGCCTCCGACCTGGGAATATTCATTAAGAACGTGTTGCACGGTGGTGCTGCCTCCAGGTGACGTTCATTAATTACTTTATTCATTTATTTATTAGCTGAACTTGTTATGCTGCCTCACATTTGAAATGCATTATAGCAGGATTCTTTTAAATTGTCAGAATGGAAAACTTTAAATTGTCATGTGTGGAAAACAGATGATATTGTACGAGCATGACGAAAAATTTAGCAGGATACTTTTAAATTGTCAGAAAACAGCTGATTGATGTACGCTCGTTTACGAGCATGACGAAAAATTTAGCAGGATTCTTTTAACTTGTCAGAAAACAGCTGATTGATGTACGCTCGTTTACTAACGTTAAATCGGCTGTTTTCTGACAAGTTAAAAGAATCCTGCTGAATGAATATTCCCAATTCATTAAGAACGTGTTGCACGGAGGCGCTGCCTCCAGGTGACGTTCATTAATTCATTTATTTATTTATTTATTAGCTGAACTTGTTATGCTGCCTCACATTTGAAATGCATTATAGCAGGATTCTTTTAGGATTCTGATTTTGTGGCAGAGATGAGAATGCTGAGATGGATGCTTGGGAAGACAAAAAGGGACAGGATCAGAAATGAAAGGATAAGAGAGATGGCTGGGGTGGTGGAGTGTTCAAAGAAGGTTGCAGTGGTATGGTCATGTTGTGAGGAGGGAAGAGGAAAGCGAGTGAGTAGAATGCTGGTGGAGGGGTGTAGACCAGTGGGGAGACCAAGGAGGAGATGGAGAGACTGTGTTGCAGGGGACATGAGGGAAAAGAAGCTGACAGATGAAGAAGCCGGGGAGAGAATGGTGTGGAGGAGCAAGATACGGAATAGCGACCCCGAATAGGGAAAAGCTAAAGGAAAAGAAGAATAAGATAGCAGGATTCTTTTAAATTGTCAGAAAACAGCTGATTGATGTACGCTCGTTTACTAACGTTAAATCAGCTGTTTTCTGACAAGTGAAAAGAATCCTGCTATATTTTTGGTCATACTAAAACATCATCTGTTTTCCACACATGAAATCAAGTTGGTGAACCGAATTCATAACAGCTGATTCTTATCACAGTCTAGTATTGCAGGATCATTTTAACTTGTCAGAAAAAATATGTTTCAAGGAGCAATATCACAATACTTAACCTACAAATGCTGAATCTCGCAGATTATTGAAAAGGTATTTTTAAAAGTTATTCTTTGAAAGGTCTTTTAAAGACTTTGAAGGTCTTTAAGACTTTCAAGCTTTTTGATTATTGTGTCGAAATGACTGTTTAATTATTACTGGATCACCTGATTTCTGACAAGTTAAAAGGATCCTGCTATAGCTGAACTTGTTATGCCTCGCATTTAAAATGCATTATTATTCGACATACTCGTACAACATCATCTGTTTTGCACACACATGAAATCAATTTGGTGAACAACTGTGAACGGAATTCATAATTGCTGATTTTCAGTACAGTCTAGTACAGTAAGGGTAGGCGTACACCGGTTAGTCAAGACAAGACAAGACGAGATTAGTCACGTTTAGTCACAGTAATTCAGATAGTTGCTTATGAAGCAGCACACACCGATGCAATGACTAATCGGTGTGTGTTGCTTCATAGGTAACTGTATGAAGTACTGTGACTAAACGTGACTAATCTCGTCTTGTCTTGTCTTGACTAACCGGTGTACGCCTAGCCTAACGCTCAAGCTAGGGGCGCTATATGATAGTGAGTCTATTTGATATAGAATATGATTGAATATTGCAATTTATGCTATTGAAGACATAATATTTGAAAGAAAAGTTGATATTTTTTTAATCAAAGTTTTTCTAATTTTAGATAAGTGATTTGATTTATTTGCTTTTTAATTATTTCCAATTTATTTTTGTGTGTTCAGGGACGGTCGCCTAAGAACCAACGATCAACTACTTAGCGTTAACGGAATCCAACTATCTGGATTGTCAAATCAGGTAATTTTCTCAAATTTATTTCATTCGTCATTTTATTTTCTCAAATAATTTCGTCTTTTCAAGTCACCTCCTTGTTTCTTCTTCTTTAATAAGTGCTGGTTTTGAAGAGTTTTATTTGAATGTTTCTGTTGTTGAATTGCTAGGCGGCAATGGAATCTATGTATGGTAATAATTCAATCATCGATAAACTTTATTTGTACAGGGTGGCGCATATAGAACGGATGTTTTTCAAAATGTTATAAGATAGTTTATTTGAATCATACATTTATCTTCCTAACACCAAATTACTAAGTAAATAACCCAATTTGAGAATTTGTATGAAAAACTCCAAAACACTTGAGTATATTTAACAAATTACATAGGAAAGATGGCGCCCTTAATGCGTTAATGCTCATTAAAAGCCTCAAATTGGTCCTTAACTTTTGATACAGCAGAAATTCATTCATATATTGCAGTATTCAAACCTTCAATGTAACGATATTTACGACAGTAAACTTGAATTCCACGTAAAGAAGAATCTCATGCCAATAAGCTCGACTTGAAACTTTCTGCTGAAGCTCCGTTGAACGGCGATTGCAGTTTCATTCTACTGGAAATATTGTTCAACAGCAAATACGCGATTTTGCAAGGTCAATTGCGCCATTGATACTAAAACTGGATACTTTAACCTACAAAATGGTGTCGCTTTGCGGTCACAGACAGCTCTAGTCCACTGATACTATCCTACTCAAATCCATCCGTTCTTTTTGCGCCACCCAGTTGAATTCAATACAATATCATTGAGTGCTTTATATGGTCTTGATTGAATCATCAATAAACTTTATTTTTAGTTTCTTTTTAGAATTCAATACAATATCATTGAGTGTTTTATATGGTCTTGATTCAATCATCGATAAACTTTATTTTTAGTTTATTTGCATAATTCAATACAATATCATTGAGTGTTTTATATGTTCTTGATTCAATCATCGATAAACTTTATTTGAGCATATAATCACAATGTAACCTAGTGCTGAATCGCAGATTACTGGAAGGTCTTTAAAAGGTTATTCTTTGAAAGGTCTTCTTTAAAATATCTTTTAAAAAAGAGAATGTAAGGTCTTAAAGACTTCAAAGCCTTTTTGATTATTACATCCCGAAATCACTGTTTAATTATAACTTTGGATCAGCTGATTTACTTGACCAAGTTAATTGGAACCTGCTACCAATCAATAGTCATAATATTGTGGCTTAGTAAATTTTGGAATAGTTCGTTTCGAATGAACATGTAATTTATTAGAGAATGTTATTTTGATTGATTTTGCCTAGTTATTTAACTAAAATAGATTCTGGTAACACTACTATTTCACTTGGATTTTTAAATGCAAATTAGTTCAAGTTTGTCGTCGATCCCACTATGTTGCTGTCCTCATTCATCGCTTGATTAAATTTAATAGACGTACGACAACCAGAGGCAGTTATCAGATAACGACATTATCAGATATTAGTTATTAATAGATAACAACCAGGCATTAGTGTTTCATTTTGTTTCTAGTAATGTTTTTGTTTTGCTAGGCGGCAATGGAGACCCTACGAAGGGCAATGCTGCGGACAGAGGGCCCTGTCGAGGGCACCATTGTGTTGACAGTGGCCAGGCGGATACAGGGTGCCACGCATGCAAAGGAGCAGCCGACAACGCCTAGGCGAGGCTCCGTCTCATCGCTGCTAACTGACTCGTCAGGTGAGAGAGAGAGAGAGAGTGAGCGAGAGATTCATTAGATTGTTAACTTTATTCATGTAGATAACAAATATAAGAGAATAGAATTCTAGAATTATTCACTTTTATTCATGTAGATTAAATCAGTCATGTCCTGGTCTTTCTTAAATTCTAGGCTTTCGCATTTAAAAATAGTAATTACATAGTATCGGATCTTCACTGAACAAAACATGAGAAATACCCTTGTACAGTATGTCAGTTGTCTATTTTTGGTTTGAACCTTGTTTTATGTCTTTTAGTTTGTTCAGATTTTCAGTTTGCTTTTCAGATCATCCAGGGTTATAGATTCTAGATTAAAATGAAAATATATAGGTAAAGTTTAATTTAGATTGTTGAAGTCCACTTGAGTTCTAGCTTATAACTTATGTCATGGTAGATATAAAGCTGAAATGAAATAATTGAAACTAAACCACTGCAAACAATTGTGAGTTCCATCTAGATGAAAAGGCGAAGTTTGGACATATTAGATGTCCATTCTGGAGAAGGCCGATGCAAAGGACATCCTTTCCCATCAACACTTCGATTCAACATCAAGAGAGACGATTTTGATTTATCACTTTATTCATGTAGATTACAATGTCAGCTTGAATTCTAGTCTATGTAGTTTAGCAATGAACTTTGTCAAGAATAAATGTACTATATTTAGAGTCGTCAATAGACCTTTTCAATTTTTTGACAATGCTTATTCATCTAGAAGGTAATCAAATAATATGAATAAGAGCTTTAATTCTACATAATTTCCACATACAGCTATTTTATTTATCAAATATATGGTTAGGTCTCCAAAGCATAATGATGGTTTGAAGTTTTGGAAACTTAAAGCAAATTTACAGTAATAATCCATTCAATTAACAGAGCAGAAGAGAATTATGGAACCTCTCTATTATTATACCTATAAATTGTAATGAATAATATAAAGCGGTGAAAGATATGGATCTGATGATTTAATACGCTAACAGGTAAAATTATCGTTCCATCCAGATGAAATCTAAGTGGAGTTTGAAATTACATAATGTATGTCCATTCTGGAAAAGGAGATGCTAAAGAAATCCTTTTCATCAACAATTGACCATTG
Source organism: Laodelphax striatellus (assembly GCA_017141395.1). NCBI lineage: Eukaryota > Metazoa > Arthropoda > Insecta > Hemiptera > Delphacidae > Laodelphax > Laodelphax striatellus. The sequence continues at coordinate 1,561,042 of CM029543.1, read as the reverse complement.
TATAGAGAGAGAGAGAGAGAGATTTAGATTTAGATTTATTACTTATTCATGTAGATAATAAAATACATCGAGAGAGAGTGAGAGAGAGAGAGAGAGAATGTCCAAAGCCAACATTATTGAATATTTCCAATATCAGAATCTTTTCCATGCTGCTGACTAAAATATTTTCAATTTGAGCTTTCTGGAAAAATATTTTTTCTGGAAATTTGTATCATTACAAAAATGTAGATATTTTCATTTTGAAGAAAATGGTGCCTGATTTTGTAAAATCCAATGATAGGTAAATTACTGAGGTGTAGAGATTTCTCGGTCTCCAGTCTTCCACTTACTGAATTAGGCTAGGCGTACACCGGTTAGTCAAGACAAGACGAGATTAGTCACGTTTAGTCACAGTAATTCACATAGTTGCTTATGAAGCAACACACACCGATTAGTCATTGCATCAGTGTGTGCTGCTTCATAAGCAACTATGTGAAGTACTGTGACTAAACGTGACTTATCTTGTCTTGACTAACCGGTGTACGCCTAGCCTTATTTCGCGTGAATTTGCTTGAAATCACTGTATCTCAATTATTAATATAGAAATGATTTAATTATCGGTAGACCAGCTCTCTTACTATACAATGTTTACAATTAATTGTCGTTATGATTACAAAATTGTTTCACTGTAATTAATTCACCAACCCACTTAGTAAAATCACCCACTCTAGTACATGGATGACATCCATAGTTGAGTGGGTTAATTTCCATGAATTTTCTTGATGTTATAATTATGTTTTTTTTCCACATTTTTTGTAGTCAATATTTCTTATTGTATTCCTAGTTTTTAGTTTTGAAGAAGGAAATAAATTTATTATTTATTTTTTTATTTTAATTAATTTGTATTGCAGCCAACACAGAAACGTTTGGAGGTGCGATGCCGGCGGGGGGGAGTGGGGGTGGGGGCGGCGATCTACAGAATAACTCCGGTAATAGCGAGGCATCGGATAGTACGGTCATCTGTTTGCCATCGGCTATAGCCAACTCGAACACTAGCAACGGTACACAGCGGTCGAATAATGGTTAGTAACTGTGTTTTATTGCAATTTTTGGAAATAAATCATTCTTCTTTTCTTCTCCTCCTGATTTTTCTTCTTCTTTTCTTCTTCTTCTCCCTCCCCTCTTCTTCTTCTTTCTCCTCCTCCCTCCTCCTCCTCCCTTCTTCTTCTTTTTCCTCATCATCATCATCATCATCTTCTTCTCCTTCTGTCTTCTTTCTTCTTCGTTCTTTATCAACATCTTTTCTTCTTCTTCTTCGTCTTCTTCTTCTTCTTCTTCATCTTCTTCTTCTTCTTCTTCTTCTCCCTTCGTCTTCTTTGCTTCTCCTCCTCCTTCTTCTTCATCATCATCATCATCATATTCTTCTTCTTCTTCTCCTTCGTCTTCTTTTTCTTCTCGTTCTTTATCAACATCTTTTTCTTCTTCTTCTTCTTCTTCTTCTTCTTCTTCTTCTTCTTCTTCTTCTTCTTCTTCTTCTTCTTCTTCATCTTCTTTTGTTCTTCTCCTCGTTCTTCATCATCATCTTCTTCTCCTTCGTCTTCTTTTTCTTCTTGTTCTTTATAAACATCTTTTTCTTCTTCTTCTTCTTCTTCTTCGTCTCCTTTTCTTCTTCTCCTCCTCCTTCATCATCTTCTCCTCCTCCTCCTTCTTCATCATCATATTCTTCTTCTTCTCCATCTTCTCCTCCTTCTTCTTCTTCTTCTTCTTCTTCTTCTCCATCTTCTCCTTCTTCTTCTTCTTCTTCTTCTTCTTCTTCTTCTTCTTCTTCTTCTTCTCCATCTTCTTCCTTCTTCTTCTCTTTCTCCTCCTCATGAAATTTTTAGAAATTTATCGAAAAATTGTCCTTATGAGTCATACAGGTGGATACTCAAGACTTTTTTAGTATTATCAAGTTGCTTTCAAATCCAGTCCCAAATTTGATAAGACTTTCTAAGATTTTAGATAGAAGTCATAATAATTAATTGAACGAAATTCCTAATTAATGCATTACAATACTCTGTACAATATATTTAAAGCAATTGAATAGTTTCAATATCTCATTTCCTTCCAACTTTTAGTAAGTCAAAGTATTGTCAACTTTTAAGTATTGTCAAATTGCTTTGATGAAGTTCTTTCAACTTCTTATATTTTATGGGTTGATCAATTTCAACCAATTAAAATTGGATGATACTAATTAAAATTGGATGATACCAATTAAAATAGGATGTTAGTGATGTAAAAGTGAGACTTGTTACGGTTTTTTAGCAATAAATTATATTGAATTTTTGTACAACTGACCTACAATCTTTAGGAAATCAAGTCTGAGATTCTTGTTTTTCAATAATTCTGTTTGTCTCCTAACGGTCTTTTGTTCACTCTTATCTGGAGCACAATGTCGAACGATGTTTGATTGCATTTCAATAGTTTCGCCATGAATTGTTGTGATATTTTCAGTGATTTTGTGTATTTTAAGCAATTATTTTGTTTTGTTTTCTTAGACGGAGTACTGATGCGCAACGCAGTCCTTGAAAGGCTAACTGGCCAAACGTCTCTTCCACCTGGCATGGGTGGTTTACACAATGACAGTTACTATCGGGTAAGCAAGCTCAAACTTGTAACGTAAATGTTTGCAGTAAATAAGACAGTTTAAAATATTAAACTAGACTAACCAACTGTACTCCGTATAGTTCAGTACTAGGGTAAGCACGTAGTTCCTCCTGACGCCGAGAGGTAGCGCTGAGTGTCATTTATCAATTCATTTATTGACTTGCCTTCAAATGTCGATCATTAGGCTAGGCGTACACCGGTGAGTCAAGACAAGACAAGACGAGATTAGTCACATTTAGTCACAGTACTTCACATAGTTGCTTATGAAGCAACACACCAATTAGTCATTGCATCGGTGTGTGCTACTAATTTATGCAGAGGATAGTTTAGAGACGTTTTTGACCAGTTCACAGTCATTACAACACTAGAAATAGAGAAATGATGAGTACTTTATACCTATTCGTTGTACGTACTCTAGTCACAGATAAGATAGTAATACTTACTAGATAGATAAGATAATATAGATAAGATAGATAGATAAGATAGTAATACTTACTAAGATAGTAATAGATTACTAGCTTATCTGTGCTCTAGTACACAAAAAAAGTTTCTATTCTTCTCCATAAAATTGTTTTATTCACTCCCTGAAGACTTCAGAATTCTAAATAATTGTGTTTTTAAACATCTTCTTGAAGACGTTCCTTAGCAGAAAAACCCCTATACAAGCTTGAAGAATGTTATGTGTTGTAAGCTTGTATTTAGTGAAAATTCTTGTAGGCTCATGATGAGATACTATCATAATATAGTACTAATAGAGAAATTAATATTGATATGACATAATATTTTTCCCCCTAACTATTTTATGATCTACTTTTGATTTACTTTACTTTGTACTTTGATTTGATTTAGAACCTATGTATTTGTAACAATTCAAACCTCCCCGCTCAGAATAGTCAAATTATGTAGGAAAAGCGGAGTCATCACTCTGACCACCGAGTTGGACTCTTGAACGGGTGGGGTGATGACTACCGACAGAACGTCAGAACGCATGGAACGGGCAGTGCGGACGGAAGTGAGAGAGAGTAATATAGTGGTGTTGTAGTAATGAGGAATTAGATGAAGTTTTCAAAGTCAATGTGGTCAATTTATTTGTGTCTTTTAAATCAATAACTAACAGGGCCCAGACCCTCTAAACCTGGTGGTGGCAGCGACGCTACACCGCCGCTGCTAAAGCTCGCCACGACTGCTATATATTACTATATTTGCTTAATCCAATGTGGTTTGACTTGTATATCTTGACAATTTGTATTGTATCTGAAGATCTCATATGTTTTTGCAATAAAGTATCTATTCTATTTTATTCATTTTAGGATAACCAATTGTTACTTTTTCTCTCACGTGAGCGCTAGTATCTTGTTCTCTCTTCGCCTCAATCTTGTTCTCAATCAATTCTCTTGAATCGGTTTTTTTAAATTCAATATCGTCCGATATCGTTATTGAATCGAGGTATCGATATTTATATCGGTATCGTCATTGAAATTATAAATCTGTTGGAAATTTTCGAGAAATATTCATTATTTTTCTTTGTATTTCAGGCGACGCATCAAACAACACTGCTCAGTTTGGGCTCGAATCAAGAGTCGTCGGGTGGAAAACTAACAAGTCCCACTGTGAATCAGCCGGCCAGGGAAACTGTCATAATAGAAGATGACTCGTCTTTCATGCCCAGGTAGGTGAAACACCTGTTCACACTCATGTTGGTTTAATTAAGTATTGTTTTTTAATTTGGCGTTGGCGAATAACTGTTATTTATCTCATTTATGTTGTTTCAATTTAGTAATGGTTTTATTTAGTATTGTTTTTATTTAGGGGTTTGCGAATGACTGTTATTCACCAGTTTCCATGGTAACGGATGATGTTATTCATTCAATCAATCAAATCATTTATTTATCCTTGAAACAAAATACAACAAACTTGAAGAGTACAATGAAAAATAATAGAATTAATAATACAATAGATATAACATAAAATAGTATTAATGCTAACAAAGTTCATCAAAGCGTAACATACAGAGAGTGTGTAGTAACAGTGTGGGCATTTGTGTGAAGCACTCCATAACAGTATGTGGAGATCATTATTTTTCCAGCCGCCGCCATGCTTTTACTAAATTTTTCAATTTTGATACGGGATTACAGGCAAACATGAACCTATTCACTCAATTTTCAAACTTATTTCAAGAGAAACAACATCAAAACTAACTTTTCTACCATTGAAAATAGTCTCTCTAATCTTGGTATTGCTTTAAAAACTTGAAATGATGAAAACTAATACTGGCAAAGGCAAAATGTAGGTTAGAAGTGAATCACTTATCATAGCATATGATTTGCTTCTCATTCCAATGCAAGTCTTCTGGGAATTGGCAAAAGTATGGCGGATTCAATTCAATTTATTTATTGCCAAAAAACAAACAATTCACTCATACATATACATACATGTGCAAAAATAAAAATAAGATGAACATAATATTATACATGTATACATATTTAAGAAGAAAAACATAACTAATATGTTTGTCAGAGCTAACGAATCAAAAGTTTGACATGTAACTATACACCTGTATAGTTACACCCTCTACATGAATTACTATTCTATACTATAGCAGGATCCTTTTAACTTGTCAGAAATCAGCTGTTTTGGTAATAATTAAACATTGATTTCGACACAATAATCAAAAGGCTTAAAAGTCTTAAAGACCTTTAAAGTCTTTAAAAGACCTTTTTAAAGAATACCTTTCAAAGAATAACTTTTTAAAAGACCTTTTCAATAATCTGCGAGATTCAGCATTTGTAGGTTAAGTATTGTGATATTGCTTGTCGATCATATGTTTTCTGACAAGTTAAATTACTATATATGAAATATAATTATATTGAGTACTGATTGTTATACAGTGGAAATCTAATTCCCTCTTTTTTCTTTGCAGTGGCAGTGGGGCGGACACAAGTCTAGGTGTACTCGGCAACAACAGGGGGGGCGGTGGTTCGGATGCCACCTATGCCAGTCAGCTGTCGCTGCTGGAGGGGGCGGGAGCCGCGTTCAGTAGGGACGCGTTCGGTCGACAGAGCATGTCGGAGAAACGGCACGCCACCCTGGATGCGAAGAACACCGACACCTATCGACGCACGAAACGCGCCAGGGAGCTCAGACAAGGTGGGTGCCTACCTGTTTCGCCGACCTGGCGTTTGGTCGAAATGGTCGTTTGTCGACCGATAGTGTGTTCCTGCAGTTTGTTTGATCGATTGTCACCCGGTTCTTCAGTCGCTATCAATTTTTGAAGATACAGTGACACTCATTTAATTTGACGCTTGGCATTACATTGATAGATAGATAAAGAGATATCATTTATTGACGTTGCTGATGACCGTAGAGTACTATGGCAAAAAAGTAAAATCTCTCTATCTATCTAATGCCAAGCGTTAAATTAAATGAATATCACTCTATCAATTATTTTTTTAAATGAGTTTGCCAGACTAATTACGGCAGTTCAATGCAACCCAGTTCTTTGGGACAAAACTATTGATAAATTGAAAACTAATCAAGCTTGGAGAGATGTTTGCGAAGACGTTTCTGGCGGAGAATTGAATGAGGCGAGGAAATTGGAATTTGGTGACTTTTTAAAAATTAATTTTGTTTAATATCAGACTAAGTACAGAACAAAATTAATATTCTATAAAGAATAAACATGGTAATAACTTGATCCCTCTCCATTAATGATCAAAAAAATTACCTGGAGTGGTCCGTAGCCGAGGGCGATAAGCGCTTGTCTGATAATCCAAAGCTTCCAAGATCGAATACCTTTAATTTTTGAAGGTTTCAACTCAAAATTGATTTACATTGACATTTATTTAATTTGACGCTTGGCATTAGATAGATATAATTTCTTGACTTTGCCGATGACTGTAGAGTACTATGGCAAAAAGTAAGATCTCTCTATCTATCTAATGCCAAGCGTTAAATTAAATGAATATCACTCTATCAATTATTTTTTTAAATGAGTTTGCCAGACTAATTACGGCAGTTCAATGCAACCCAGTTCTTTGGGACAAAACTATTGATAAATGTAAAAATAAATTGAAAACTAATCAAGCTTTGAGAGAAGTTTGCGAAGACCTTTTTGGCGGAGAATTGAATGAGACAAGGAAAGTGGAATTGGGTAACTTTTTAAAAATTAATTTTGTTTAATATCAGATTAAGTACAGAACAAAATTAATATTCTATGAAGAATAAACATGGCAACAACTTGATCCCTTTCCATTAATGATCAATAAAATTACCTATAATAAAATATTAACTAATAACTATTCAAGAAACGACTGAAGCTTGTGTTTAGGTTGGGAAGAAAATACAAAACCTTATAAGAACCGAATGAGAACCTTGTATGTGTGAAGTCTCATTCGTTTTCGGCGCCGAGCCGAACCTAATGGAACCGAATACGTGTGAAACTAGCCTTAAGGCACATAAATAGTTCAATAATTGTTGAGGGTTTGTCAATATAATGTAATCTAAACATGTTTTTTGTGTCCTTATGTTGTTCAGCTGAAGGCGGTGACGTGGATAGAAGTCAGCTGGGTCCTTCGCTCGGAATGAAAAAGTCTTCCAGTCTCGAGTCACTGCAAACTATGGTGCAAGAGGTAATCAATCATATTATTATCCTTTATTCCTCCTCACAATGTTTTATGTGTTTCTATTTCTGTTGTAGAACTTTTTATGTAGTGAAGGTGATGTGGTGTATATATTATCCATATTGAATAGATCAAATCTAATCAAAATCAAAATACTTTTATTTACTCAAATGAACACAATTTTTACAGAATACAGAAACAAATCATGTGCATTCCTCATTAGGCTGAGACTGCTTGGAGGAATGGTTCGTCTTAGCCCCTGCGCCCACTTCGCAACTGCTATCTGATTTCAGTTAGCAACCCAATGTTGCCAAATGACATTTGGCTGTTTTGCTCTGGGGTAATCTAACCTATCAGCGAAAGTCATCTGGCAACGCTGAGCTTTTGACTGAAATCATATAGCAGTTGCTTAGTGGGCGCAGGGGCTTATAGTAACTAAATTAAACCTGAAAAAAGGAAAAGACACTAAATCTCAGAAATAAGTTACAATTCGAAATAAACCACTGTTGGCATCACATATTTAAACTTGAACATAAATTTGCATTCTAATTACCTACAATTTAGAAGATAATAGAAGATAATAATTCACCTCAATGAAACTAGATGTGTTCTCAGTCTCTTAGCAAATAAACAATAAGAGGATTGCCTGGAAATATCAAAAGGCAAACCATTGAATAATCTGGGACCTAATAAAGGGGTATTCACGGGGATCAAAGTTGATACATAGCCTAATTATCGCCTTTGAAGAACATTTTTTGTCTGTGACATTTGCAAAAAGAAGTAATAGAATAGAATAGAATATGTTTTTATTTCACCAGAAACAATAATTACAAAATACATTTCCAGCAATAAAATACAATTGTATAGAAATTTACAAGAATTTCATATAACCTTAGCCTACTTAAAGTAAAAAATTAAAACTAAAGATGATAACCCATTTATTATGAGTAATGAGATTAATACCGGGCCTTCTTCAAAAATGCTGACTGCTAACGGGAATTGAGATCACAGCTAGCTTACTTGACAAAAGATGAATGTGTTGCTTACAGTATAAGCATAAATACTTTTTACAATAAGTATAAATATTCAGTTGTATTGACCCATCAAGATCAACTTGAAGCATATGCCACGGTTATACTTCTATCCATGCTCTTACCATATTCACCATTAATATGGTAAAATTGGTCCAATTTATTACTTTATTTGGTGAAATTAATTTCTCGATAAATTCAAACCAGTATTTTTCCTTCCTTATATATTATTCAGTTTTAGCATAGCATTAGGCTATACAATATTTTAAAGGCCTAATCCAGAAAAAAATTGATTTGATACACACAGTAGAGAAGAATTCAATGCAGCTTTGTTCTGTGGAGCTCCGTTGCGAAGCACGGGTGGTGGCTGCTAGTGAATAATAAAGTTGATGATAAATACTGGGTGGCGCAAAAAGAACGTATGGATTTGAGTAGGATAGTATCAGTGGACTAGAGCTGTCTGTGACCGCAGAGCGACACCATTTTGTAGGTTAAAGTATCCATTTTTTATTCAGTATCAGTTCAGACGTTGAACGAAAGAGTTGAATTTTACGGAGCTCTGTTATCTTTCGATTATCGCATTGTAGCCTGCAGTGTTTTCTGTTACCGAAGTTGAATATAACCTAGCTTTTCGTGTGCTTTTTTCTTGATATATTGACTTTTGGGTTTCACTTGGAACTGAGATTTATAATAATAAGTGTGAAATGCAATGTTGAAGTGTGTCTGTTGCCATACATCGGTCGATTCGGTAAACCTTATAAAGTGTGCATCCTGCAACAATTCATACTATTTTAAATGTGTGGGAATTTCTGAAACTAATTTTAAAAAACTGTCGAAAGTGAACATTACGAAGTGGAAGTGTTCAGATTGTAAAGAAAATAAACTATCATCAGCTAACCAATCAAGCAAAATGAATTTAACGCAGGAATGCAAGAATGAACTGTTAAGTCAAATAAAATCGATGATCTCTACGGAAATTGCTGTACTTAAAGATGAGTTAAAAACAACTAACGAGAATGTGTCCTGCTTGCGTCAATCGGTGGAAATGTTCTCAGCCAAAATAGACGACTATAAACTGATTATAGATAAGTTCAAAACGGATCACAGTGTTATGAAAAGTGAGAATGAAAGACTGTCCAGAAAGGTCAACGAAATGGAGCTGCAGATCATTGAACTGCAACAGTATAGTAGGAGCAACAATTTGGAGATACATGGTGTGCCACAAACGCCAAATGAAGATATTTATGCTGTAATCGAAGACTTATCCAAAGCCTTGAAATTAAAGAACGACGTATCCAAAATTGATATAGCCCACAGAATCCCTACTAAGAATAAAAAAGCTATACCACCAATACTGATTAGGTTCAATAATAGAAGCACTAAGTTCAACTGGTTTTCCCAATTCAAGAAAATTCAAAGAGAATTGAAGCAAATGGAACCACCAGGTCAACTGAGAGCTACCGCAATCAATAGGAACCTACCAGATGTGCCGATATTCATAAATGATAATCTGTCAATGTACTACCGAGGACTTCTCAATGATGCTAAATCTTTTGCAAAGGAAAATGGGTATAAATTCACCTGGGTTATGGAGGGAAAAATATATATGCGCAAAGAAGAGGATACAAGACGAATTCGACTGGCAAGCCATGCTGATCTGGACAGACTCAGGTGTGTGAATAGTCCGATTTCACCAGCAGCGAATTGTGACGGAGATTAGCAATACCGGTAGTACTGTCGCTATAAGTTTTTTATCTGTGTTTTCGCCAGTGTGACTGATTTTTCATTTTATGATAGCAATAGAGGAAATTTATAATTTACTTAACAAGGATGTGAAAATAACAAATGAAATCATAGATTACATTGATTACTTACCGTCACCGGAAAATTCAGTGAACTTTGTTAATATTTTCCATATGAACATAAGAAGTGTAGGAAAGAATTTTGATGAACTCGTTGCTTTTTTGAATAATCTGAAATTTAATTTCGATGTGATTGTCTTGACCGAGACCTGGATTTGTGAAGACTTTTCGCTTGAATATAAGATCCAGGGTTACAGGACAGTAAATAAATGTTCTCAAATTAATAAATGTGATGGCATTTGTATATTTATTAAGGAGGACATACTCTTTGAGATTCAGTCGATAGATATACGAGATGCTAACTCGTTGAGTTTAGTTGTTGAGATAGGAAATATCAAGATAATGATTATTGCGGTTTATCGCTCTCCGAGTGGTAATCTCCCTGCCTTCTTAGATAGTCTCGATAACAGTCTTCAACTATTAGAAGATAATAACAGTGCTGTTTTTGTCGGAGATTTGAATATTGATCTGAACGCTAATACCAAGGTAACTAATGAGTACATTCATATTTTAAATAGATATGGGTTTGAATCTTTTATTAATGGTTTTACTAGAGTAACAGAAACTACGCAAACTTGTATTGATCATTTTTTTCTCAAAAGTAATAGTAATATGACTGGAAAATCTGAAAGAGTAATATCCACTGTTAAACAGTGGTTGGATCACAATACTTTAAGTATGAATACCACAAAAACTAAATATATTGCTTTTTCCCCTAATATAGTTGGGCAACCACCTGAAGCTATGAAACTAAAGATTCATTCAAACTGTGATTTTGAAAACTGGAAGGAATGTGCATGCCCTCAACTAAAAAATGAGAGATCTGTTAAGTACCTTGGTATTGTAGTTGACTGTAACCTTAGATGGGAGCCTCATGTGGAATTTATTTGTAAAAAACTGAAGTTTATATCTTACATATTTTATAAAGTACGTAAAATATTGAATATGAAAGAATTAAAAATCCTGTACTACGCTTATGTTCAGTCTGTACTTCAATATGGGTTGGTGGTATGGGGTGGCACGTATGATTTCTTCATGGATAGGATTTTTGTTGTTCAAAAAATGATCATTAAAACTATTTTAAACAAGCCAAGAACCCATCCCAGTAGGGAAACTTTTGATCATTTCAGGGTTATGACTATACGCCAATTATATATAAAGAAACTACTCCGATACATCTGGTATAACAGAGATAGGTTTACGGTGAGAAATAATAGTAATTTATATAACTTTAGATCCGATGCTCATAATACTTACAACATTAACCATTCTAACCTAACAATAGTACGCAGACAATTAGGCTACCTCAGTTCTAAATTAATAAACCTGATACCCAGCACATTAAATGGTTTTCTCTTTGAGGGTAGATTTAGGATAGGGAAACAATTAAATAATTGGATTTCTGAAAATTTCTTCTTCGAAATTAGCTATTTATTATGATTATTCTTTTCCTCCCTTATGTTATGATTTTTCTTTATTTCTGAAATTGTAGTTTTTATTATGAATTGTGTTTTGATTATTGATTGTAATAGAATTTAGAACTGTTACTCTCACCTAGCGGTCAGGATTTTTCCTATGCTGGGTGATGCCAGGATATTTTTATTTTATTGTGAATACTTGTACTTGTATTTATTTTTTGGCAAATAAATTGAATTGAATTGAATTGAATCCAGTTTTAGTATCAATGGCGCAATTGACCTTGCAAAATCGCGTATTTGCTGAAGAACAATATTTCCAATAGAATGAATCTGCAATCGTCGTTCAACGGAGCTTCAACAGAAAGTTTCAAGTCTTGCTTATTGGCATAAGATTCTTCTTTACTTGAAATTCAAGTTTACTATCGTGAATATCGTTAGATTGAAGATTTGAATACTGCAATACACGAATGAATTGCTGCTGTATCAAAAGTTAAGGACCAATTTGAGGCTTTTAATGAGCATTAACGCATTAAGGGCGAAATCTTTCCTATGTAATTTCTGAAATATACTCAAGTGTTGTGGAGTTTTTCATATAAATTCTCAAATTTGGTTATTTACTTAGTATTTTGGTGTTGGGAAGATAAATGTATGATTCAAATAAACTTTCTTATAACACTTTGAAAACCATCCGTTCTTTATGCGCCACTCTGTACAAATTTCTTTTCAATGTCAAGTAAAGTATTCTCATGCTCTCTGGTTTCTTCGTGTTGCAGATGCAAATGTACGAAGACCTAGACCGCCTAGGGGCGCCCGTCAACCACGCCGCCTCTCCCAGCGGCGGGCCGGCGCCGATCCGCGTGATCCGAGGCCGCGGCTGCAACGAGAGCTTTCGCGCCGCCGTCGATCGCAGCTACGAGGGGGGCGGCGCCCAGGCAGCCCTGGCGGTGGGGGGCGCCGCCATGGAACCGCTGGCTGAAGACGAGTCGGGGCTCGGAGGTCACCTAAACCGGCGACAGACTTCGCTGGACAGCAAGCTGAAGGCGAAGAAGCGCCAGAGTCTGTTGCGGGGCCTGGGATCGATGTTTAGGTAGGTTGGTTTTAGTTTCGAGAATAATTTATTGTGCGTTGGTGAACTAGGAATAGTCTACTTAGGTAGACTGGTTTTATTGTGCTTTGGTGAACTAGGAATAGTTTAGAACTTTGAAAGTAGAAAACAAAAATTGAACTCACTTTATTAATCATCTAGCTTATTAGTTACACCTCAAATTCAAATTTTTTATTACATGATAGAACAAAGTTATGTAATACAGGGTTATCATAAAAGAATGGTGTGAAGATTGAATTTTTATAGAAACCAGCGTTCAAGCCAAACAACCTAAAATAGACAGGAATCATAAACTGATCCGTGTCAAATGTTTGTCAGAAAATCGCACCAATTCTCTTGAAACCGCACCATTCTTTTATGATAACCCGGTATAGTTTTACTGAATAAGAAGACTTGATGTTGTCAAAACCACATATTTAATAAAACAACGAGATACTGCAGTTCCGGTTATTACACCATTATCAATCTCAGTGAGTTTACCGAGATTGATAATGGTGTAACAACCAAAACTGCAGTATCTCGTTGTTTTATTAAATATGTGGTTTTGAAAACATCAAGTCTTCTTATTCAGTATGGATAACTACCACAACACACCTTCACTACTACACAGAAAGTTAACATAGTTTTCACAAATTCGCATAAAAAACAAATTAGCACACTGTTCACTACAGTTCATGAATATTTTGAATTTTATTCAAAATAAATAGAGTCCAATTCGCGTGGTGCTTGAAATAGACAGGCAAAAAGGCACTAAAAACGACAAAAATAGACACTTGAAATTATTCCTGATACAGTCGTATGAAAAATAATACAAGAAAAATGAAAACTAAGGCCGTTCGCCCACGGAGCAACTGCTATCTGATTTCAGTCAGCAACCCAGTGTTGCCAGATGACATTGGCTGATTCCATCAATAGAGGATATTAAAAAATTGAGAATGATACTCAAGGAATATTTGGTATCATTGTGTCTGTACTCCCTACAAGAGTTTACACATCTGAATGAAGTTTTTTGACTGCTCTGTATTATTGTCTATGTTTTGTTCATTTTATATGAATATTGACACTTTTCTCAATGTGTCTGTACATGATTATGAATAAAGATGTTTTCAATTCAACTGTTGCAAATCTGAAGCACACTATTGTATTTGAATTGGAGCTAGACTTTTTAATAGAAGGGTTACCTTCAAATAATAATAATTGTATTTATATATTATTTTATCGTATGGCTTTCATTGGTGGGGAGACCCTTACGGGTAGGTTCCACCTCGCCTCATTGCACAATTTCTTGTGTCTTTTTTGTGTCGGTCACCCATCCGAGAGCGGTCTTGAATGTTTGTTAATTAACCACATGATTACTCAGCAACCGCTCTCACCGAGTGACCACTGATATTGAATATTAGCTTCATTCGTTTGACAAATTTAATTACGTTAATTCTTGGATTGAAATGAACATTATTCATACGTTTTTAGGGTTTTCTTAGCCTATATAGCACACTCGTGCTTACCTTTCTTGACTGTTTGTGTATCAATGATTCACTGTTTGCGTATCAATTATTGACTGTTTGCGTATCAATGATTCACTGTTTGCGTATCAATTATTGACTGTTTGCGTATCAATGATTCACTGTTTGCGTATCAATTATTCCCTGTTTGCGTATCAATTATTCCCTGTTTGCGTATCAATTATTGCCTGTTTGCGTATCAATTATTGCCTGTTTGCGTATCAATTATTGACTGTTTGCGTATCAATTATTCCCTGTTTGCGTATCATTTTATTGACTGTTTGCGTATCAATTGCAGGTTTGGCAAACACCGTAAATCGGCCGAAGACGGCGATGATGCTGCTGCTGCTGCTGATGAAGAAGAAGGAGTTGGAAGAGGAGAAGAAGGAGGAGGAGTAAGAGGAGGAGGAGAAGGGGAAGAAGGAGAGTACGATGAACATCAGCAACAGGTGATACAAGAACAGCTGAGAAGGCTAATGGTGGCTGCCACGAGTTCACAACCGGTAAGTATAGCAGGATTCTTTTAAATTGTCATAAAACAGCTGATTGATGTACGCTTGTTTACTGATGTTAAATCAGCTGTTTTCTGACAAGTTAAAATAATCCTGCTGATTGATGTACGCTTGTTTACTAACGTTAAATCAGCTGTTTTCTGACAAGTTAAAATAATCCTGCTATACAGAGAGTGTATAATAACAGTGTGGACATTGCATGTCACACTTTTGATTGGTTAGCTCCGACAAATCCACCATACTTTTGCCAATTCCCATAAGATTTGCATTGGAATGAAAAGCAAACCATATAAATGTTATGTTGAGTGATACATTTCCAGCCTACAATTTGCTTTTGTCAGTGTTCATTTCCATCATTTTAAGCTTTCAACACGAATCTGATTACTACAGAGAGTGTATAGTAACAGTGTGAACATTGCATGTCACACTTTTGATTGGTTAGCTCCGACAAATCCACCATACTTTTGCCAATTCCCATAAGATTTGCATTGGAATGAAAAGCAAATCATATAATGTTATGTTGAGTGATACATTTCCAGCCTACAATTTGCTTTTGTCAGTGTTCATTTCCATCATTTAAAGCTTTCAACACGAATCTGATTACTACAGAGAGTGTATAGTAACAGTGTGAACATTGCATGTCACACTTTTGATTGGTTAGCTCGGACAAATCCACCATACTTTTGCCAATTCCCATAAGATTTGCATTGGAATGAAACGCAAATCATATATTATGTTGAGTGATACATTTCCAGCCTACAATTTGCCTTTTCCAGTGTTAGTTTTCATCTTTTAAAGCTTTCAACACGAATCTGATAACTACAGAGAGTGTATGTTAACAGTGTGAACATTGCATGTCACACTTTTGATTGTCAGCTCCGACAAATCCACCATACTTTCGCCAATTCCCATAAGATTTGCATTGGAATGAAAAGCAAATCATACAAGTTATGTTGAGTGATACATTTCCAGCCTACAATTTGCCTTTGACAGAGTTAATTTCCATCATTTTAAGCTTTCAACACGAATCTGATTACTACAGAGTGTATAGTACAGTGTCGACATTGCATGTCACACTTTTGATTGGTTAGCTCCGACAAATCCACCATACTTTTGCCAATTCCCATAAGATTTGCATTGGAATGAAAAGCAAATCATATATGTTATGTTGAGTGATACATTTCCAGCCTACAATTTGCTTTTGTCAGTGTTCATTTCCATCATTTTAAGCTTTCAACACGAATCTGATTACTACAGAGAGTGTATAGTAACAGTGTGGACATTGCATGTCACACTTTTGATTGGTTAGCTCCGACAAATCCACCATACTTTTGCCAATTCCCATAAGATTTGCATTGAAATGATACACAAATCATAATATTATGTTGAGTGATACATTTCCAGCCTACAATTTGCTTTTGTCAGTGTTCATTTCCATCATATTAAGCTTTTAACACGAATCTGATTACTACAGAGAGTGTATAGTAACAGTGTGAACATTGCATGTCACACTTTTGATTGGTTAGCACGGACAAATCCACCATACTTTTGCCAATTCCCATAAGATTTGCATTGGAATGAAAAGCAAATCATATATGTTATGTTGAGTGATTCACTTCTCACCTACATTTTGCCAGTGTTAGTTTTCATCTTTTTAAGCTTTCAACACAATACCAAGAGTAGAGAGACAATTTTTAATGTTGGAAATGAACATCTCTCAGATTTGCTTGATATTTGGGCTATGGATAGAGCATGGCCTAACAAGTGTACACACATAATATGAGACTTTTCTCTACTATACAAGCAGAGATATTTAGCTGAGAAGAGTACACCTCTCTCTGCTCTCAAGGGAAAGCTGAGAGAGGAAAATTCAAGAGAAACAAAATCGAAAATAAATTTTTTTGGCTAAAAAACGCATGAAAAACATCATGATTATTCATCATTTATTGCAAAAAATGAAAAATTCTCAAAATCGCTCAAAATAACGTATAAGATAGTACTTGAAGAGCTATGCAAGCTAAGAGATAAGGAACTATGTAAAGTACTGTGACTAAACGTGACTAATCTCGTCTTGTCTTGTCTTGACTAACCGGTGTACGCCTAGCCTAAGAGTGCTGTCTTCGTCTCCTCGCTTCAGTCTTCAGAGACACAGAGCTCAGCATTAAGTATTGTTTTCTTACTGAGTTCTGTTGATTTATTTTTTGTTGTTATTTTTTTTTGCAGAGCCGTGAAGCCGGCGTTGACATAGGAGGCAGCAGTCGACCACCAATGATGACGTCATCGTCAAGCGGCGCCCTACCCGACAGCACAGGCCGCTCTATGATGACGTCATCGTCAGGCGGCGGTGCACCACCCACCGACAGTAAAGGCCGAACTATGATGACGTCATCGTCAGGCGGCGCCCTACCCGACAGCACAGGCCGCTCTATGATGACGTCATCGTCAGGCGGCACACTGTTTCCGGGTAGTGACGTCACTGGTCCTCCGGGTAATGACGTCACGCGCACCGAACGCATACAACAGTTGCGCGCGCACCATCAGCTACGTCATCAGGAGCGGCGCGGACATTATCCGCTCGATGATACAGAGGAACGATACGAAATGGCACTTAGACAGGTACGATTAAGGCTAGTCAAGACAAGACAAGATTAGTCACGTTTAGTCACAATAATTCAAATAGTTGCTTATGAAGCAGCCCACACCGATGCAATGACTAATCAGTGTGTGTTGCTTCATAAGCAATTATGTGAAGTACTGTGACTAATCTCGTCTTGTCTTGTCTTGACTAACCGGTGTACGCCTAGCCAAAGTTTCAATTCAATTTGATTTGATCTTCAAAATCGGGTTTATTGGTCTTGATTTGTTCAATTATTGCTCTTAACCAATGAATACAGAATTACTATGAGAAGCAAAACGTTTTGTTTAAAATTCGCGACGTTTTGAAGTAATCTCGAAAGGCTACTTCAGCCAGAGGCCAACAGGATGCGCTAGCGTCAACGGTATGGACCTTAGACCATGTATAGAATAGACACGGCCTATGCTATAAATGTTGAAGCAAACATGAATTGGCTGATTAGGGGCAAATCATTACAGTCGAATCTATACGAGCGTTCTTGGGGCAAGACCACTAGTCAAAACTGTAAGAGCGTTCTTTGCTTTCGTATTATAGGCTACACTAACAGTACTATATCATGCACTACTGTATAGTATATAAACCATGCGACGGCCCTGGAATTGTAGTCGTGCATTAAAGTATCTCAACAGCTGATATAATCTTGTCTCTCTCGCACAGTTCACTCGCTCTCACTCTCTCTTAGGGCCGCTTTCCCCAACGCGGCTTAGTTAATAACAGCTGACGCTCAATTTTTTTTCTATAATTTTTCTTTTCTCCGAATGAGGCTTAAGCTAGAGTATAGGATAAGCAGCGTTGGGGAAAGCGGCCCTTAGGGGCAAGAACAGTAGAGATGTTTGCTTCAAAGACTTCTTATGTGAAGATAGGGAAGACCGTGTCTATTCTATACATGGTCTAAGGTTTACATACATTAATATATTCTAGACTGCCTCTATTGTGTGTGTGTCGGCGAGAGAGAATTTCCCTAAAAATGGAAATTTCCCTCAAAGTGGAGACACTGCCTGGTGCATCGAGAATTAAAAATTTCCGTACTTGCGGCAGCCCTCAAAAACTTCAGGTACAGAAACGTCAATTGTTTCTTTCAAATTGTATTTTAAGTGACATTATGAATGAATGAAATGAACAGTATTGTGGTATGTACGTAATATAATGAAAGTATAGTAAGTGATTATAGTATTGTGGTCTCATAAATGACATTAAAGCCTGGTTTTCATTAGTAGAGTTAGTGGTACAGTAACTAGCATACTAACTCTACTCTACTTACTTGATACTTGAAAACAAGTACTCTACCATCACTCTACTCTACTGTGAACGTTTTCATTGGGAGAGTTCACAAGATAGTTAGTACTCGCCCAGGGAACTCTACTACTAACTCTACTAATGAAAACCAGCCTTCTTTGAGTAGTTGTGAACGTGATATTGTGGTAGTTATCCATAATAAATGAAAAGACAAGATGTTGTCAAACCACTGATTTATTATTAAATCGAGATACCGGTTTCGGTAAACTGTCTGGTTTCGAGATACGGTCTGGCAAACTCAGTTTACCAGAGATTGATAATGGTGTAACAACCGAAACCGGTATCTCGATTTTATAATAAATCAGTGGTTTGACAACATCTTGTCTTTTCATTTAAAACCAGCCTTTATTCACATAATTCTCGAAAATTTGATTGACTGGGATTACCGAAATCGTTGCTAATTGGGTTTTAGAGTGTATGAAAAAAATGAGAATAAGGCCTAACAGTGTTGCCGTATTTTGCAGCGTCTGGAGCACACCGCCGCCGAGCTGGACTCGGCCATTCACAGGCCGGGCAGCCGGGTGGCCATCACCGATCCGGCGCGCTTCACTCACTACGTCAACTATCAACAGATACAGCACCATCTCAAGTGAGTAGTAACGCATTGTTGCATCCAACAAGTGTCTGTCTACTTTTTGAACGCGCCTTGTAAAATGTCTTTCTACTTATCGAATGCGATACTTTACGAACGCACCTTGTATTGTTATAGTATGTTGCATCCTAAATGAGACTATTATGAGTAGGCTCTCGAACGCACCTTGTATTGTTGCATCCAACAAGTGTCTGTCTACTTTATGAACGCGCCTTGTAAAATGTCTTTCTACTTATCGAATGCACCTTGTATTGTTGCATCCAACAAGTATCTGTCTACTTTATGAACGCACCTTGTAAAATGTCTTTCTACTTATCGAATGCACATTGTATTGTCTCTCTACTTTACGAACGCACCTTGTATTGTTGCATCCAACAAGTGTCTGTCTACTTTTTGAACGCACCTTGTAAAATGTCTTTCTAATTTTCGAATGCACATTGTATTGTTGCATCCAATATGTGTCTGTCTACTTTTTGAACGCACCTTGTAAAATGTCTTTCTAATTTTCGAATGCACATTGTATTGTCTCTCTACTTTACGAACGCACCTTGTATTGTTGCATCCAACAAGTGTCTGTCTTTTTTTGAACGCACCTTGTAAAATGTCTTTCTACTTATCGAACACACCTTGTATTGTTGCATCCAATATGTGTCTGTCTACTTTTTGAACGCGCCTTGTAAAATGTCTTTCTAATTTTTGAATGCACCTTGTATTGTTGCATCCAACAAGAGTGTCTGTCTACTTTTTGAACGCACCTTGTAAAATGTCTTTCTAATTTTCAAATGCACATTGTATTGTTGCATCCAATAAGTGTCTACTTTATGAACGCACCTTGTATTGTATGGAATGTCTCTATACTTTATGAATAAGAATAATGTATCTATAATATCTATACGGCACCATCTCAAGTGAGTAGGCTCTCCAACGCACCTTGTATTGTTGCATCCAACAAGTGTGTCTACTTTTTGAACGCACCTTGTAAAATGTCTTTCTAGTATTTTCGAATGCACATTGTATTGTCTCTCTACTTTACGAACGCATCTTGTATTGTTGCATCCAATACGCGTCTGTCTACTTTTTGAACGCACCTTGTAAAATGTCTTTCTACTTA
Organism: Laodelphax striatellus; assembly: GCA_017141395.1. Classification (NCBI taxonomy): domain Eukaryota; kingdom Metazoa; phylum Arthropoda; class Insecta; order Hemiptera; family Delphacidae; genus Laodelphax; species Laodelphax striatellus. Next base: position 1,540,734 of record CM029543.1, on the reverse strand, counting down.
TCGAATGCACTTTGTATTGTCTCTCTACTTTACGAACGCATCTTGTATTGTTATAGTATGTTGCATCCTAAATGAGACTATTTCACAAGTGCACTAGTCCTAGTCCTAGCGTCTAGACCGGGCTCTTGTCTACATTCTGAATGGACCTTGTAATATCTTTCTACTTTATGAACGCAGCTTGTATTGTATGGAAAGTTTCTATACTTTATGAATAAGAATTATGTATAGCAGGATCCTTTTAACTTGTCAGAAATCAGCTGATCGGGTAATAATCAAACAGTGATTTCGAGACAATAATCAAAAGGCTAAAAAGTCTTAAAGACCTTTAAAGTCTTTAAAAGACCTTTTTAAAGAAGACCTTTCAAAGAATAACTTTTTAAAAGACATTTCCAATAATCTGCGAGATTCAGCATTTGTAGGTTAAGTATTGTGATATTGCTTGTCGATCATATGTTTTATGACAAGTTAAATGGATCCTGCTATATGTTGCATCCTAATGGCTGGTTTTCACGATTCCAGTAGACGTTCAGGTTACTGGAGACAGGTGGATCATATGATCGTCTACTCTATAGCCTACAAACAAGTAGTTCAATACACACCAGTCAGTGTGCATTGGACTACTTGTTTGTATAGAGTTGACATATTTGGTTCTTTACAAATATGTTTTAAAAAAATTAAATGATGCAATCAATTGAAAACAAAATAGTTGACCATTATCCAATTATTTTAGTTTATTGCGACTTGAATCGCTTTGAAACAGATTTGATGAGCTTGAGAGCTATTTTAGGCTAGGCGTACACCGGTTAGTCAAGACAAGACGAGATTAGTCACAGTAATCCACATAGTTGCTTATGAAGCAGCACACACCGATGCAATGACTAATCGGTGTGTGTTGCTTCATAAGCAACTATGTAAAGTACTGTGACTAATCTCGTCTTGTCTTGTCTTGACTAACCGGTGTACGCCTAGCCTTACTGGACAATTTGATCGTGGACTTGATGCCTGTAATATTTATATCTAAGCATGTTTTCTTTCTACATCTATCTCTCTCTGTCTATCTCATGCATGACTTCTATCTTCCGTCTCTCTTTTTTCTGGTTACTGCCTGCCTGTTGGGTGTATGGGGTGTCTAGCATGCCGAACAGTTATGCTCAACAACAGAACCAGCAGCAGCATAATTATGCTCAAGAGCAGCAGCATAATTATGTGGAAGTTAGGAGCAACCAGCCTCCTCCCCATCATTCTTCAATGCTATCGGTTCGAATCATCAATGATGACGACGAGAGGTGAGATCATGTTTCAGTGTGATCATAAAAGTTTATGATTCATGATTCATGCTCGGTTGCTCAGTTGTTTATTGAACGAGTGAGAAAACTAGGCGTAAGGCTAGACGTACACCGGTTACTCAAGACAAGACGAGATTAGTCTCGTTTATTCACAGTACTTTACGTAGTTGCTTATGAAGCAACACACACCGATTAGTCATTGCATCGGTGTGTGCTGCTTCATAAGCAACTATGTGAATCACTGTGACTAATCTTGTCTTGTCTTGTCTTGACTAACCGGTGTACGCCTAGCCTTAGTACTGCTTTAAAAACTCAAAATTATGAAAACTACAGTGATATTCATTTAATTTGACGCTTGGCAATAGATAGATATTTTTCATTGTACTCTACGGTCATCAGCGACGTCAAGAAATGATACCTCTCTATCTATTTATCTATCTAATGCCAAGCGTCAAATTAAATGAATGTCACTGGCTAAGGCAAATTGTAGGTAGGAAGTGAATCACTCAACATAACATAGTTATTTGCGTTTTATTACAAAGCAATTATTATAGGAATTGGCAAAAGTATGGTGGATTTGTCCGAGCTAACCAATCAAAAGTGTGACATCAAATGGCCACACTGTTATTATACAGTCTCTGTAGCTTAGATCATTGAGCTAAATATCTATAGTCCGATTCACGTCAAGAAGTCAGCATTGTTTATATGAGGAGCATTGATGCCAAGTTTCATTGAGAGAGAAAGAGAAAACTGCACCAAACGTGTTTGTTGGGACTGTGTGCGACAACAATGTACAGTGCGAATAGGATAGAGACATCAGCAACTGCCTTGTGCTGAACAAGGATAGCAAACTCCCATCTAAGCAATGCTGACTTCTTGACGTGAATCGCACTATAACTGGAAACACCACTGATTGAGCGAGATTCATTTAATTGCTTTAAAACGCAATAAAACGTATAAAACGCTTGCATTAAATAGATAGATAGATACTAGATAGATGGATATTATTTCTTGACGTTGCTGATGACCGTAGAGTACGATGGCAAAGAAATAATGGGCCGTATGAATAAAGTTGAGCATTTGCTTATACTTCTAAAATATTGAGCATATGCTTCATTTTCTATGAATAAAAGCGAGCAAAACCTTATGCTCATGCTCATCCAAAAATTAGTTTGAGCATTTGCTCAAAAATAGAGGTTATGTTCAAAATTGTATGAATAAACTATGTTATTGAAATGAGCTGTAAAATTCTAAATGATCTGGAATTCTAACCTTTTACTATAATAACAAAGTAAGATGAATCAGCTGATGAAAAATCTTTAAAATAGATAAGCATTTGCTCCAGATTTCAGAAGAATGAGGTTAGAGTATAAGGTAAATATTATTCATATAAAAATGAGCAAATGCTTATGGTTCTACCTAATGCTCAGAAGCAAAACCTTATGCTTCATGCTCGTGCTTATGAGCATATGCTCAGTTTTTATTCATACGGCCCATTATTTCTTGACGTTCCTGATGACCGTCGAGTACAATAGGAAAGAAATAATATCTCTCTATCTGTCTATTTATTCAATGCCAAGCGTGAAATTAAATGAATGTGATTATAAATTCACGTCAATATCACAATTTTCCAGTAAATTTTGTACGATTTATTCCAATTCTCAATCTGAATGTGATTATAAATTCACGTCAATATCACAATTTTCCAGTAAATTTTGTACGATTTATTCCAATTCTCAATCTGAATGTGATTATAAATTCACGTCAATATCACAATTTTCCAGTAAATTTTGTACGATTTATTCCAATTCTCAATCTGAATGTGATTATAAATTCACGTCAATATCACAATTTTCCAGTAAATTTTGTACGATTTATTCCAATTCTCAATCTGAATGTGATTATAAATTCACGTCAATATCACAATTTTCCAGTAAACTTTGTACGATTTATTCCATTTCTCAATCTTTATCTATTCTCTTCAATCTACTTGTTCAAGTTTTCTAATTCAATTTTTTTTTTTTTTTTAATTCCGCAGTCGTCGCCAACAGCACTATCACTCGCAGCGACGCGACACGACAACGGGTCGCGGCGACCACACTGGCGGCAGCGGCAACGCGACTGCAACCGGCGGCAACCCGCCGCGACCGGTGTCCAACTTCTACGAGTACGAGAGCGTTGAATCGCACCTGTTGAGTAGCGGTGGCGGTGGCAGCAACTCGTTGCCGCGGCGACCGACAGGTGTCGCTAGTGTGGCGGCATCTGCGACATCTAGCGCCGCTTTTCGCAACTACCAGCGACCGACGACGCACGATGCCAACTATGCCGGTAAATACAGTACAGGCTAAATAGAGTATGTTGACTGGATTTTTTTTTTGCTGCAGTTTGGATGGAGAGAAGTTTTTTTTGACCGACGCACGATGCCAACTATGCGGGTAAATACAGTACAGGCTAAATAGAGTATTTTGACTGGATATTTTTTTCATGCAGGTTGGATGGAGAGAAGTTTTTCTGTAATCAGCTATAAGGCTAGGCGTACACCGGTTAGTCAAGACAAGACAAGACGAGATTAGTCACGTTTAGTCACAGTAATTCACATAGCTGCTTATGAAGCAGCACACACCGATGCAATGACTAATCGGTGTGTGTTGTTTAATAAGCATCTATGTAAATTACTGTGACTAAACGTGACTAATCTCGTCTTGTCTTGTCTTGACTAACCGGTGTACGCCTAGCCTAAGTCTAAACAATTTCCTTTTCATTTATCTCAATTTTGTTTCACATTTTTTGTTGCTTTTCCCTAAAAAATAACAACCGCTTGCTGGATTTTCAATGAGTTGCTTCATGATGTGTGTCAAATATTGTAGTCTAAACCATTTATTTTTGTTTTGCACTTTTTTGTTGCATTTTTCTTATAAACAATAACTAACTCCTGAATCTATTGAAAGCTGCTTCACTTTCTAGTAGTCAAATGTTGTAGTCTAAACCATCCTCATCCATTTATATTCATTTTGTACATTTTTGTTGCTGATTACTAATGAATAATAAGCACTTCCTGTATTTTCAATGATCTTTAGGCCAAATGTTATTGTATAAGTCTAAACCATTTCTTTTTCATTTATTTTCATTTTATTTGTTTCACGTTTTTGTTGCTTTTCCCCAATAAATAACAACCATTTGCCGTATTTTCATGCTGTTGTCAAATATTGTGGTCTAAACCATTTATTTTTGTTTTGAACTTTTTTGCTGCATTTTCCTTATAAATAATAACTAACTCCTGAAACTTTTAGAAGCTGCTTCACTTTCTAGGCCAACTGTTGTAGTCTAAACCATTTTTCATTTTGTTTATTTCGATTTTGTTCATTTTTTACTTTTTTCTTGTGTTTTTTGTCTAAAACAAAAGCTAATTTTTGTGTATTTTTGTGTCAGCTGTTCCCGGCCTGACAGCTGCAGCTGCTCATCATTTAAGGCATCAGCAGCAGCGCAATCATCAGCATCAACAGCAGCAAATCTCAAACAACAACAATAAAATGCTAAATAACAACAATCTAAACACAAATAATTATAGTAATAATAATAACAACGTTAGGAAATCTCACGGTCCTTTTGTTAGTCACGTGACTATCAAAGAGTATCAACCGAAAGTGTAGGTTGGAAAGTGCCATTAATTCTAAAAAAAATTTTGAAATTTGAAGAGTCTAGGAGCGTGTTTTATAGTGATTTAGACCTCCTCTAATACAGGAATTGCTAAGGCTAGGCGTACACCGGTTAGTCAAGACAAGACGAGAATAGTCACAGTAATTCACATAGTTGCTTATGAAGCAGCACACACTGATGCAATGTCTAATCGGTGTGTGTTGCTTCATAAGCAACTATGTGACGAAACGACTAATCTCGTCTCTTCTTGTCTTGACTAACCGGTGTACGCCTAGCCTAAGTCAAGACAAGACAAGATTAGTCACGTTTAGTCACAGTAATTCACATAGTTGCTTATAAAGCAGCACACACTGATGCAATGACTAATCGGTGTGTGTTGCTTCATAAGCAACTATGTGAAGTACTGTGACTAAACGTGACTAATCTCGTCTTGTCTTGTCTTGACTAACCGGTGTACGCCTAGCCTAAGTCAAGACAAGATTAGTCACGTTTAGTCACAGTACTTCACATAGTTGCTTATGAAGCAGCACACACTGATGCAATGACTAATCGGTGTGTGTTGCTTCATAAGCAACTATGTGAAGTACTGTGACTAATCTCGTCTTGTCTTGTCTTGACTAACCGGTTCAAGCCTAGCGTAAGACAACTACACACTGTAGTGTGAGAGAAGAGTTTGGGAGCGTGTTTTATTGTGATTTAGACGTCCTGTAATACAGGAGTTGCTAAGACAACTACACACTGTAGTGAGAGAAGAGTTTAAAAGCGTGTTTTTTGTGAATTAGTAGTCCTGTAGTACAGGAGTTGCTAAGACAACTACACACTGTAGTGTGAGAGAAGAGTTCAGAAGCGTGTTTTATAGTGAATTAGCAGTCCTGTAATACAGGAGTTACTGGTTTTAAGACGGCTAAACGCTATAGACGTGCATGATTTATTTACGAATAAAATATTATTGACGTCATACGAATATACAAGACTCCCTTCCCTTACGAAGTTGAAAAATTTTTGAAAAATTCTCTACAGAATATTTTGTTCAATTCCCCCTCTCCCCCCACTTCATCACACTTTGATTATTAGAGTTGGTGAGTGGCCGTTGGGTGGCTACCCAGTTTGCCGACCTGTCATTTGGTCGAAATGACCAGCTGGTGTCTACCACAGCTGTTTTAAGTTGAAATAAATTAGAATTTTACAACAAAAATAATCTGTTGTTGAATTTAATGCAACAAAATAACATTTGAGGTATAGCGGGATTCTTTTAACTTGTCAGAAAACAGCTGATTGATGTACGCTCGTTTACTAACGTTTTAAATCTAGCAGGATTCTTTTAACTTGTCAGAAAACAGCTGATTTAACGTTAGTAAACAAGCGTACATCAATCAGCTGTTTTCTGACAATTTAAAAGAATCCTGCTTTAGAACATTTGCTATTCCATCCAACGGCCATAGCTCAAGCTACAGAAACTGTATAGTAATATTATTATACAGTCTCTGTTAGCTCAAGCTATTTCATACCAACTGTAATCCTATCGTCTTGTTGTAAATAAGCTGTCAAATATAACTAGAAAGAGCTATGATCAAAACACATCGACTTTTGAAATAATTGACTAATTTATCATTATTTCAATCAGTTTTCCAATCTGTACTTATCTGTTTTATCATCGTTATAAAAATATTTATTTTTTCAAACATGAATGTTGCGGTGTAGGCCACCCTTCTCAACAAATTCCCGCTTTCTCAGTTGTTCAATAAACTATTAGATCCATAATTTTTTTTTGCATTTGAAAACACATGTTTATTGATTTAACACTGCTATTGGATCCATAAACTGTTTATTGAACGACTGAGAAACCGGGCATAACCCCGGTCGCACACCGGAGCAATAAGCAACTAGCAACACATGGATCATATGATCGTCTACTCTATACAAACAAATAGTCCAATGCACACTGAAACAGCTGCTTTAGGTGTGCATTGGACTATTTGTTTGTATAGAGTAGACGATCATATGATCCATGTGTTGCTAGTTGCTTATTGCTGCGGTGTGCGAGCCGCCTAAGGCTAGGCGTACACCGGTTAGTCAAGACAAGACAAGATTAGTCACGTTTAGTCACAGTAATTCACATAGTCGCTTTAAAGCAGCACACACAGATGCAATGACTAATCGGTGTGTGCTGCTTCATAAGCAGCTATGGTAATTACTGTGACTAAACGTGACTAATCTCGTCTTGTCTTGTCTTGACTAACCGGTGTACGCCTAGCCTACGAGTTGAAAGTGTGTGTAGCTTCCACTTTAGTATTTTTAGATCGGGTTTTTACAATCATTCTATCGTGGAATTTATTTTATTTTTCTAATTTTTGTCAGTATTGAAACTTCTGAAATTATTTTTATTAATCTTGAACGATTTGTCAAGTACATTGACAAGAATTATTTAAGAATACTCCTATTTATCGAATGAACCTCGTGCCTCAAACTATCAATTAATTATTTATAAATATTACATAATTATTAATTATTTAATAATTATTAAATATTAGCCTCTAATCATAGATGTTTCCCATATTACACGATGAGATTTGTATTTTAGAAAAGTTTATCAATGTGAATGAATTTGAATTGAAAAAAAATGTTTCAATTTTTTTGAAGCATATAATGATGATCACTGATATTAGTATGATTTTTTATGATATTATGATAGGAATGAATATTTCACGACAGTGCCAAAATATTATGAGATTATTATGCGTGTATGTGTATGAATGTGTGTTTAATATTTAAACTTATTTTTTTAGTTTATTTGTATTTTAATTTTAGATATTATGAACAAAGGTCCATTTTACCAGCTAATTAAATTATTAGTATTTTAATATTTTAATTTTGTGTGTGAATGTGTGTTTGAGATTATTTTAATTTTTGTTTAATTATGTGAGATTGTTTGGTAGTTTAATGATAGAAATATGAAGTTACTACAGTATTAACTATTGAACATTCCTAGAGCAACATTCCAGTTAGTTTTAAAAATCCAAGGACCAATTGCACGAAAGCCAATTAGATTTAACCGGCTTAAGATGACGTCATCAGCTTGACAGAGAATTTATCTAGACAGTTACACAATATTCTACATAATCATAGTTTAAGTAATAATCAATAAATAAGATTTCTCAAGTTTATTCTATTACTCTTAACGTCGTTTTTAATTGGAGATTAAACTCAACAGATCTTTGTGCAACTGTGACTTAGCATTGGCTGCGTTATATGACGCCATTCTACGGTGGTTAAATTTGATTGGATTCTTCAGTAACTGGCCGTATTTGTTTTACTTAATAACAATAATAAACTATTTACGTGAAATTTAAATGTTCTGTAGTCTATTAGAGAGAGAAAGAGAGAGAGGGAGAGAGAGTAAAAAGTATTAGAAAAAACATTTATTTAATGAAATTTGTAGGAACTTTAAAATGAATTACTGTACTTATCAAAAGAATATAACCATAAAATAAATATTATCTTGGAAAAATTTGTCAAGATCCCCGTATTAGTTGATCTAACCTAAGTTTATATAGGGTGAATAAATAAATGAATACTTATCAATTATTTAATTTAGCATATCAGAGTTGCCTATAGATAGTACTTATCAATGATACCTGAATTAATTTTTATCTTAAATTCGATTTTTATCTAAAGTTTTTTATCTTGAATCCAAGATTGCCTTCGAATCAACTTATTGCCTTGAAAAAATGCCTTAAATTTATCAAAATAAATATTGTAAAGAGTAGAGATATTATTCTATGATTAGTTTAGCTATTTTCAAATTGTTTGTAAAATAGTTTAATGTAAAAATTTGTAAAACATTGTATAAAAAATATACCGATCCATTTTTAATTTTTTTCTTTTCTTTTGTTTTATTTTTATTTTGTCCACCTTGTTATTAGTCACAGTGTTACTTGTTTTTATTTCATTTTTATATCTTCTATATCATCTATTTATTTATTCATTTTTTGTTTTTAAAATTACAGTTATTCCCAATTCAATCCATCTTACAATAAAAATAGAATCAACAATAACCTTTTTCAATGATATTAACTTTTTTGGAAGAGTCTGAAACCAATATTGCCTAATAATAATTATTGTTGAATTTTGTCCAAAACATAATTGAAATTATATTAAAAACATTTATGAATTATCTCTGTAATTGTCTAGTGATATACCTTACCATTTAATCATTATTTTAGAAAAAAATATGAATATAGTGCAGTATTGCCAAAGTTCATCTGAGGTTCATATGATGAAATAATGAGACATAGAAGACCAGAAAAATGTCCATATACAAAAGAACTTATTGAAATACAAGTCGTAACTCTGTGTTTAAGATACAGGCGTAATATATTTTATGGACCTAGGAACGTTTTTAGAATAGAATATATACCGTAGGTACCCATTATTAACTCCTTACAAGTCTTTAAGGGCTCCAAATCCCTGTTTATTGTGAGAAAAGGGTACTTTAATATCTTTCAAGTCGGGAGAATTCAATTATAAAAGATTTATGCAGATTTGTAGATATTTTGAGCATTTATAAAGAATTAACTACAACCATTGATTTTAGATTTTTCATCTAAAATCAATGCTACAACTAATATCAACAATATGGTGCATCAAGTTCTAAAATATATTGAGGTCCACTCCAAAGTACTCCTTCTAATTGAAATCTAGTATTTATTGATATCCGAGTATCAGCAAACACACAAAATAACCACTAATTTATAAAGAATTACCAATTTTCCAACTCTCTGTTAAGGTAAAACAACAATAGCATTGTTGAAAAACATTGTTAGTGAAAATTTGAATAGCGCGCTTTGGCTCCCTAACACAGGCTCAACAACATAACAGCTCAGAGGACTAGTCAGTCATCAGATGTTTTTGCTCCCGAACCATCGAGCCTCGTTGTTTGTTTATCAATTATTACTGATTAAATTCAGAAAATAGTGTTCGAATACGTTATTTAATATTATTTTCCATGTAAATTGATTGATTTTGATACATTATATACATAATTTTCTTGAATAAAGTTGTAGTCACGCCACTGCCTTCTAGAAGTCGCTCACTCTTCGGCTCTCTGTAATCCAGTAGTCATTGCTTCACTTTTCTCAGTTTTGTGTTCAAGTTCAGAGTGACTGCATCGTTGTGCCTTGTAATTGTCTAGTTTTAGTATTTATCACAAATATTTCCGCCCAAATTGTCAAATATGAATAGTTTCTGTGCATTTCTTCATCACGTTAGTGTCTAGTGTGCGTTAATATTGTTCGCGTTAACCATGAAATGTTGTGCCTTAGCTGCTGTTGCTGCGCTCAACCTGTTGAATCCTGCTCAAAAGTTGGAACAAAGTGGTGTTGTGTTTAATCGGTAGTTTTCGCAAGTTTCTGTCAATTTAACATTGTCAGTTCGATAGTTTCTTATCCGACTGACGATGGGAGGTTCGCAAAGTTGTAAAAATGTCGATCCGCCACCAGTCGATTTGCCCAGGGCGAATACAATTCGTTGCAGTATTCGTTCTAAACTTCCAATGCCTGAACAAACCGAACTGGAAAGGCGATTTACCAAAGTTCTGGTAAGTTTTTAAACTGTATTCCACATTTCCAATCATTATTCCCAGCAAAAATGTCGATTCGGAATCGAGATTTGTCGCAGAATTCAACATCTGCAGTACAAACATAACCAATAAAAACGGGTATTACGAAATCGCTTCCCAACTAGGCAACTGATGTAACAGCGAATTCTATTTGTCAATCAATTACCGTTCAAGTTATACAATGGTCCCATTTACTAGCTGTTTACAGTAAATAACTCTTAATTCGTTCCTTATAAAGTAGCGATTACACTGGTACGAAAATACTTGATTGAACATACTGGAATTTGAAAGAAAAGGACAGATAGGCCTATTGTTAAACCACTATTTTATTTAGATTTAAAATTTACACTGGATTTTATTCTGTGTTCCTAATTCCAAATGTCTATAGATTTCCAATCTGTATTGAACTTGCAGAATTTCAATGAAAGATTCCATTGTATAATAGGTCAACTTATCATGAATAATAGGAATTTTTATTAGCAATTAAACAAATACAGAAATGCAATTGGATTTTGTCAATTAAGGCTAGGCGTACACCGGTTAGTCAAGACAAGACAAGACGAGATTAGTCACGTTTAGTCACAGTAATTCACATACTTGCTTATGAAGCATCACACACCGATTAGTCATTGCATCGGTGTGTGCTGCTTCATAAGCAAGTATGTGAATTACTGTGACTAAACGTGACTAATCTTGTCTTGTCTTGACTAACCGGTGTGCGCCTAGCCTTGAACAAATACAGCAATGCAACAGGCTTTGTCTAACAATAGGCTACAGTAATACAATTGCTAATATGAAAAATGAGTTAGTGAATCAAAATTGATCCAGTTGATAGAATAATAATAATATTTTACCAGAATATAGGCCTAGGAAGCTGCTTGAAGAGATATTTCATTTAAGATCTTTAATTGAGAAGTATTTTTAACAGGAAAAAGGTGATCACACACTAGACAATATCACTAACACTATAGGCTACTGTTATAGTACTGTAGTATTTTTTTTTAATTTGGCGGTTGGCGAATAATTATTCAATAAACAGCTGATTTTATGCTCAGCTCTGTCAGGATAGTCTGCGAGTAGTCTGTGTATTGGCCCAGCCACAGAAATAAAGAGAGGTATAGCAGGATTCTTTTAACTTGTCAGAAAACAGCTGATTTAACCTTAGTAAACGAGCGTACATCAATCAGCTATTTATGACAATTTAAAAGAATCCTGCTATAAAGTTCTTTACTTCACTGTGGCCCAGCTTATTATACCTTGGTAGTTGTCTAATCAAGGTGGCATTGGACGAGGCGACGAATTATCAAGAAGGCTGTGAGAGTTTATTAAATGAGTTCAAACCAATCTTTCTACTACTAATTGCTCAATTGATAGCCAAGGCTGATACTGTATCTTGAATTCCTAACAGCTATTAGTGAGAATTAGTAGGTGTCGAATAAAATTAGATGACTTTTGACTGTTTTTAAAGATACTATTTTGTATAGTTGGGAGGGAATACAGTCAAAGTGTCAATTAATTTCTTGTATACAATTTGAAAAATAGTTTTTCCCATGTAACAAATACATTTCACTCCAAGTTAAATATAAAAAATTAGTTTCTAAAGTGTAACAAATACATTTCACTCTAAATAAACAGCCCGTATCATAAAGTTTTGAAGTATTGTATTATTTTTGAAATGATTCATTTGTTACTGCTATAACATTTATAAACATTGATACGTATAAAGTAGTTCCTAAATCCTAAAGCAGTTTAAATCAAAGTATAACCCCGGTCGTACACCGGAGCAATAAGCAATAGGCAACTAGCAACATATGGATCATATGATTGTCTACTCTATACAAACCAATAGTTAAATGCACACTGAAACAGCTGCTTTAGGTGTGCATTGGACTATTTGTTTCTATAGAGTAGACGATCATATGATTCAAATGTTGCTAATTGCCTATTGCTTATTGCTCCGGTGTACGAGCTGCCTAAATGCTTTTAAAAAAACATTGCCATTTTTATTTATTTATTCTTTTATTTATTATTATTGACCATTATATTCTGGAGCAGTGGCGAAGAGCTCTTGAAACAAATGGGCTGCGCATTAGCAGGACCAAAACAGAATATATGATGTGCAATTTCGACCCAGACACACTTGGTATGACAAATCCAGATATCAAACTAGACGGCATCATACTACCAAGAGTGAGCAAATTCAAATACCTAGGGTCGGTCATTTCAGACGATGGCACAATAACAGCAGATATAACACACAGAACAGCATCTGCATGGAACAGATGGCGCGAGCTAACAGGTGTCCTTTGTGATCCAAGAATGCCCATTAAAACAAAAGGCAGAGTCTACAAAACATGCATACGACCGGTTTTACTTTATGGAGGCGAAACATGGGCTTCGATGAAAACACATGAGCAAAAGCTTCATACTACGGAAATGCGCATGCTACGGTGGTCGGGAGGAGTTACTCTCAAGGATAAAATCCGTAACGAATATGTACGTGGCAGTTTCAAGGTAGCGCCTATTGCTGACAAACTTAAAGAGTCTAGGCTGAGATGGTATGGTCATGTTATGCGAGGACCCGACGATCATGTGGTGAAAAACTGCCTCTCCATGGATACACAAACAAGAAAAAAAGGTAGACCAAAAACTACCTGGATGACGAAAGTCCAGAAGGACATGAAAGATTTGGGCCTTTCTACAAGCAATGTCTATCATCGGAAAGAATGGCGCCTCAAGATTGGAAAAGCCGACCCCGCATAACGGGAAGTGGCGAGGAGAAAGAAGAAGAAGATTATTATTGACCATTATCAGTCTGATATACTACTGGTGGCTAGCACAGTTCTAAGGTCACGTTCCTATAATATTAATCTACCAAACACAATTCTTTTCTGAATACAATCATCTCCGTTATCAGCTGATAAAATCATTTACGAATGATAACACACGAATTGAAATATTGTCATGCACTTTGTATTGTTGTTTAATCAGCTGATCGAGTTGGTCGTACAAATGACAGGTCGACAAATTGGTATGTCACCCAACAGCCATTGCTCAAGCTACAACAAAAATATGTATACACAAATATACACCATCCAAATAAATAAATGGTTTATCTGACGCTATAACTATAGCTATATACCGGGTGATTCAAAAAGAATACCACAACTTTAAAAATTTGTATGTTATGAAAGAAACATTATAGAACCTTCTGTTATACATCTTTACAAAGAGTATTTAAAGAAGTTTTTTTCACTCACAAACAAGTTCAGAGATGTTCCATATGACCCCTCCAGACACTCGAGCTCGAGGTTTTGGATATCAATCCAAAACCTCCCTCAAACTTGTTCCACACTATCTGTAGCATGTCAGGGGTAACAGTTTGGATGGCTGCTGTTATTTCTTGTTTCAAATCATCAATGGTGGATGGATATTGATGATTTGAAACAAGAAATAACATCAGATTATCAAACTGTTACGCCTGATATGCTACAGTGAGAGTGGAAAGAGTTTGAGGGAGGTTTTGGGTTGATATTGCTCGAGTGTCTGGAGGGGTCATATTGAACATCTCTGAACTTCTTTGTGAGTGAAAAAAAACTTCTTTAATTACTCTTTGAAATGATGTATAATTGAAGGTTCTATTATATTTCTTTCATTAAATACAAAGTTTTAAAGTTGTGGTATTCTTTTTGAATCACTCTGTATTTCAATGCTACTACTCACTATCTTTGAAGCTATCTTTGAAGAACTCTATAAGGTCATATCGGTGAAGGAAGTGGATGCGTTTCTACCTGTTAGTATATAGCTATATTCATAGTTATTATAACGCTTCTAGCTGTTATTATATAGCTATATTCATAGTTATTATAACGCTTCTAGCTACAGTTATATAGCACGGTGTTAGTCATAGTTACTGAAACAATGATTTTATCACTAAGGTGTTTGGTTGGATGAAAAAGAACCGAAATCTTTCTCAAGGTTATAACTGCAGAAGACATTGTTCAAGACTACCTTGCTAGACTACGTTGAATCAACATCAGTAACATAATAGTAATTATAATCATAATCAAAACAGGTGAAGGTCATACTTTGAGGTAACTGTGCGGTCTATTTGAAACTACAGAGAGTGTACAATCACAGTGTGGCCATTGATGCGATAGGGTCCATAACAGTGGTTTGAAACATTTTTGTTTCCCCATTACTGCCATTCATAGTTTTGCCAATATTTTTCACCGAAAGCAGTGAGTTTTGATACGAATTTTTGTATGGAATTCATTTTCTTTGTATAGAAATCACATAGAATTTATTGAAAGTAATTTAGTCAAGAACAAACTGTATCAATGCTAATAGTTTTCTTTATTAAGGAATTTAAAAAAATTTCGAATTTAGAGCTGGGTTGTCGTCACAGAAAAAGAACAATGGAGAAGTGAGAAGAGGAATAAGAAGAGGAGACAGAGAGAGAGAGAGAGTAAGAGGGTTGTATGTATGCTTGGCATCAACCCGGATACGAAAACGTATAAAAAGAAAGGAAGCTGGCAAAAAAGGAAGCAATAAATAATAAAACACACTCAAGGAGACCCCCACATGAGTCATACACAACTTGTACGACAGCCGAAAATACAGACGAAAAGGAGGAAGCAGAAGAAGGAGTGAAGCATGAGAAGAAGGAAGCTAATGTAGGAGGAAGACGAGGAGGAGAAGTAGGAGAGGGATGAGGGGAGAAAGCGGAGCGGGGGAAGGATGGAGGAAGAGGAGGAGAATAAGAGTAGGAAATGGAAGAGGAAGAAGAGAAAGAGGAAGAGGAGGAGAAGGACAGAGAAGGAGGAGGGGTAGGAGTAGTAGAAGAAGAAATAGGAGAAGAAGAAGGAGATGAAGAAGGAGGAGGAGGAGCAGTAAGGGGAGGAGGAGAAAGAGATGAACAAGAAGAAGGAGGAGTAAGAGGTGGTGGAGAAGGAAGAGGAGGAGGAGGTGTGGTAGGAGGAGGAGGAGGAAGAGAAGAAGAAGAAGGGTTGAGGAGGAGGAGGAGAAGGACAGACGAGGAAGAAGAGGAGAAGAAGGAGAAGAATGCGGAGGAGGTGAAGGAGAAGGAAGAAGAGGAGAAGGAGGAGATGAAGAAGAAGCAGGAGGAGCAGTAAGGGGTGGAGGAGGAGGTGGAGAAGCAGGAGAAGGAGTAAGAGGAGAAGAAGGAGGGAGGAGAAGAATCAGTAAGGGGTGTAGGACAAGGAAATGGGGAGGAGGAAGAGAAGGAGGTAGGGGAGGAGGAAAAGGAGGATGGGAGGTAGAGGAGGAGGAGGAGGATAAGAAGGAGAAGGACTGAGGAGGTGGTAGAGGAGAAGGAGGAGGATGAGAGGAGAGGGTAGAGGAGCAGGATAAGAAGAAGGAGATGCAAGAGGAGGAAGAATACGAGAAAAAGGAAAAGAAGGAAGAGATGAGAGTGTGGAGGAGGACAAGGAGAAGAAGGAGGAGAAAGTGTAGGAGAAATAGGTAAAGTAGGAAAAAAGAAGACAGCGTAGAAAAAGAAGCAGGAGAATTAGAAGAAGAGAAATTAGTAGAGACGGAAGGAAATAGGAGAAAGGAGACTAATAACAAGTAGAATGAAGACAGAAGAAAGAAAATAGTTGAGATGGGTGAAGAAAGATATGAAGAAGAAGAAGAAGAAGAAGAGTGACGCAGAAACAGAAAAAGCTTGTAAAAGGAAAAAAAGCAGCTTTAGGAAGTGTATGGTTAGAATGATGACGTCACTACACTGCTAACAAATAATCACACAAAAATAGACCAAATGTGGAGTTCTACCGCATCTCACACTTCTCAGAACAAAACCAAGTACTTATGCGACTAGTTTACAATGTTATTCCTGGAATTTCAGTTGCTGGAACTCTTATTTATTTTTAAAAAAATGATACCAGTGACATTAGAGAATTACTATAATAGATGTGAGTAGGGACACGATGTTCAGGCATTTATGATGTAATCAGATTCATTTAATTCGACGCTTGGCATTAATAGATAGATAGAAAGATAGAGAGATAATCTTTGCCATCTTACTCTACGGTCATCACCCCATCAGCAACGCGAAGAAATAATATATCTCTATCTATATATCTCTGCCAAGCAAAATTAAACGAATCTGATTTTACTTGAAATAGGCATGCAAAAAGCTAGTAAAAAACACAAAAATAGGCATTTTAAAATCGAAAAACGTAAAATGTATTCCAGTTTCCAGACACAATTTTGTGAAAAAATAGCACAAGAAAATTGAAAAACTTATATTCTTCTGGTTGCACATAATTTCTGTGTTTCATGATTTTTTTATTGAATTTTGCCTTCTTTCTAAAATAATATTTTTCAGTATGAAGAAACACCTTTCTACAACAATTGAAGCACACTATTGTATTTGAACTCAAGCTAGATTTAATGGAAGTGTTATTTTCAAATAATATATTGAATACTTGCTTTATTCTTGCAATACGTTAGTTAAAAATAATAATTATGTTAATTCATGGACTGAAATAATCATAATTTATTCATTTATATTATTTTTGTACTCTTCATACGTTTAATACTTTAATAATTTTTTTAATATTTCAATTTAAGAAGAGGTTAAAATATATATAGAATAAAAATAGGATAAAAACTATGAAATATGATGAAGTTGGCTGTTGATATTGAAATGGGCACAAACACCCAAAAAAGGCAGAATAGGCAATATTAAGGCATTTGCCTAACATCCTGTCTCTAGATGTGCGAGCATTCATTTACAAAAATTGTCCATAGATTCTCAAGACTAAATCCACTAACAAGGCCTAACACCAAAAACAGCTGTTAGCCAGCTTTGGAAACAAAATAAAAACTGAGTTAATTTTAACACTCGCGCTCAGCCTACGTTCTTCTCAAATAGGCAACAATTAACAGTAGTTATCTACTGCTGTTTTATTATCGGTTAGAGATTGATTCATTGGACAAAAATAGAAATGAACGAAAATAATATTACATTGCCTGTATAGTTTTATACACCGAGATAAATAATAATTAGTATTGGTAGTTGGCAATAGGAATATTGTTATCAATCATTCATTCATTAAACAAAAATAGAAATGAATGAAACGAATCCCTGTGTCCACACGTGGTCGATTTTGTAAGCGACTCAAGCATGCTGCATATGATTGGCCGCATGCTAGATAGTATGCATGTTAGATATAGCGCGATCCAATTAACTTGTCATGAATCAGCTGATTTGGTAATAATTAAACAGTGATTTCGACACAATAATCAAAAGGCTTAAAAACCTTTAGGGCCGGTTCATGAGCTCGGGATTTAGCCAAGTCCTAGACTAAAACGGGTGGCCACCGTAGCATCGACAAACGTTTGTCGATGCTACGATAGCCACCCGTTTTAGTCTAGGACTACTCCAGTAAATCCCGAGCTCATGAACCGGCCCTTAAAGTCTTTAGAATACCTTTTTAAAGAATACCTTTCAAATAATAAATTTTTGAAAGACATTTTCAATAATCTGCGAGATTCAGCATTTGTAGATCTAAGTATTTGTAGATTAAGTATTGTGATCATATGCTCGTCGATCATATGTTTTATGACAAGTTAAACGGATCCTGCTGTATGCATGTTAGTTACAGATTGTGAGGTGTGGCTTGAGCTACAGAGAGTGTATAGTAACAGTGTGGCCATTTGTGTGAAGCACTCCATAACAGTATGTGGAGATTGATTTTTTTCACGCCGACGCCATACTTTTGCCAAATTTTTTAATTTAGATTTGGGATTACAGGCAAACGTGAACCCATTCACTCATTTGTCAAACTTATTTTAAGAGATACAACATCAAAAATAACCTTTCTAACATTAAAAATAATCTCTCTAATCTTGGTATTGCTTTAAAAGTGATGAAAACTAATACTGACCAACCTAACAAAACAGTTATAGAAGGTACTTTCTTTAGAGTAGGGTACCGTAAAGGCATTACCGTACTTTCATTATTATTTGTGAAGCTGTGACATATGATACTGTATTGTATTGTTTACTCCAATTACCCAACCTATTCATTGTAGTAGCATCCTTTTCTCTTTTCTTCTTCTTCTTCTTCATCTAATACTATAGAAGAAGAAGAAGAAGAAGAAGAAGAAGAAGAAGAAGAAGAAGAAGAAGAAGTAGAAGAATAAGAATAAGAACAATATAGAGAAGAAGAAACAGAAGATTGGAGTTGATAAGGACAGTAGAAGTAGATGTTGATAATGATGATGAAAAGTAGAAACAAAAGAAAGTACGGAAGAAGAGGAAGAAGGAAAACAAGAAGGAGATAGGAGATGAAGGAATTAGCTGAAGAAGAAGAAAGATAAGGAGTAAGGAGCTGAGTACAGGACACACAGCTGAGTACTATGAATGTTTTTAGAATAGGGGCTCTTTATCAGTGGAGCGTGCAGTGTTGCCATATTGAACAAGACCGCAGACTCCCTTCTCCCTTCTCGCAAGCATAGTGTGCAACATAAACAACATAACTCTATTATAGGCTATGCTATCACTCGTATAGTACCACTGATATAGTAGTATGATATAGCATAGATATAGTAGTATGCGCTCCCATATACGGTCAAGCTAGATAAAGCTTTGCATATGTGTAATTCAATCAGAAATACAGGATAATATTATTTTATTTTACTTTTATTTGTGCTTTTATATTTTACTTGAACATGAGTTTTTGTATTATTGCAAGATGTATGTGTATTTTTATTTCTGATGAATAAATCATTATTATTTTTTAGTATCACCGAGACTTGAGCTGTGTTGGCGATTGAGGCGTTCAAAAATATTATCGCTTTTCTATTTTGTATTCTCTTTGTTTTCACTTTGTTTCTGTTGTCTTCTGGGTGCCAGAGTCTGAGAGTAGGCTATAGAAGAAGAATATAAGAAGAAGAAGAGGAAGAAGAAGAAGAGTAGGAGGAAAACGAGAGAAAAAAAACAAAACAAATCGAACCAGTGCTTCGTGTTTTACAGTTCATTATCTAGCATTGATCGCCTATCCTTTGCCTGCCTATTCTTGCTTCGATTTCTGTCAATTTTCTGATTATCTTGATGCATGCCAGCGAATAATAATCATTCTGTTTCTCGTGCTAGCTCACTCACTAGTATTGTTGATTTGCCCTGCATTGTTTTCCGGATTCTGTCTTGCTTTTTGGCACAAATATTGTCGCTCAACAGAGTCGGACTGAAGGCTATAGAAGAATATAAGAAGAGGAAGA
The DNA here is from genome assembly GCA_017141395.1 of Laodelphax striatellus. Taxonomy (NCBI): domain Eukaryota; kingdom Metazoa; phylum Arthropoda; class Insecta; order Hemiptera; family Delphacidae; genus Laodelphax; species Laodelphax striatellus. The sequence continues at coordinate 1,520,926 of CM029543.1, read as the reverse complement.
AGTAGAAGAAGAAGAAACAGGAGACGAGGATAAGGAAGAATAAGAAGAAGAAACAGCGGATGAGGAGAAGGAGGAGAAAGAAGATAAAGAAGAAAAGGACACAGGGGATGAGGAGGAGGAAGAAGAATCAGGAGATGAGGATGAAGAAGAAGAAGAAGAAGAAGTAACAGGGGATGAGGAGGAGGAGGAAGAAGATAGAGAAAAAGAATAAGAATGTGATATAATACTGTATTTTTTTGGCCATCACTATTAGTTTTTTATCATAGATTATCATGTGCAATAGTTTCCGGATTTCTTTTTGTTTTACCTTGAATTTTATCGTTTTTCCAGTTGACTGTATAGCAGGATCCTTTTTACTTGTCAGAAAACATATGTTTAGAAGAGCAATATCACAATACTTAACCTAAAGATGCTGAATCTCGCAGATTATTGAAAAGGTCTTTTAAAAAGTTATTCTTTGAAAGGTCTTCTTTAAAAAGGTCTTTTAAAGACTTTAAAGGTCTTTAAGACTTTCAAGCCTTTTGATTATTGTGTCGAAATCACTGTTTTATTATTACTGGATCAGCTGATTTATGACAAGTTAATTGGATCCTGCTATATGTGCATTCGTTTTGCCTGAAGCTGCTCTGTGTTGTTTCTCGAAGTAAATACTGTAGTAGAGTTAGAAAAGAGTTAAACTATAGTTAGAGATAAAGTTTAACTTATGTTGGGTTGCACCAAGCAAGATCAATTTTTATTGTAATTCTTTTTGTATTTCTGTTTCAATTCTTATTGTATTCAGTTTATTGTAATTCTTCTAATATTTGTTTGTGTGTTTATAGGCTTCCATGGATCTTCCACCGGACAAGGCGAAACTGCTGAAACAGTATGACGATGAAAAGAAATGGGGACTCATTTGTGATCAGGTAAAACTCAACTCTTAATTATTATTAAACTCTTCTTAGGATATTGAACTTTGATAGATTGTTGTTTGAATGTTTTATTTTTAATACTGCTGATAAAGGTCATAACCTTCTACCTTCTATACTGCTTCTTATAGTGAAGGTTTTATACCTTCTTATACCTTGCCCTATACCCTTACCCTAACCCTTATACCTATTTTATACCTTTTTTCATATCTTCCATTAGAATAGAAAGTACAGAGCGTGCCATCCAAATTGGCGTATAGGGGAGGCTGTGCGAGAGAGATGGATAATCTCTCCCACCACGCTTCCCCTCCAGCCGCTAAGGCTAGTACAGTCGGTGAAGCAAATAACATCATAGTACTGCTAGGTAACCGAAGCGAATATGAATTTTTTATAAAGCTGAGTTTGCCAGCTGAATGAACTTTTGAAATTTACTGTACCGCGAGTCAGCAGGCACTGTAGTGGGAGAAAGCGATCAACGCGCATGCTCCAGTGAGACGCCAATTTGGATGGCACGCTCTGTAGTGTTCACAAGTATAGCAGGATTCTTTCAACTTGTCAGAAAACAGCTGATTTAACGTTAGTAAACGAGCGTACATCAATCAGTTGTTTTCTGACAATTTAAAAGAATCCTGCTATATCTCAGTCTATTCAAAGTTGTGAACATACAGAGAAAGTTACATTACAGAGAATGTATAGTAATAGTGTGGACATTGCGTGTCACACTTTTGATTGGTTAGATCCTACAAATCCACCATACTTTTGCCAATTCCCATAAGATTTGCATTGAAATGATACAAAAATCATATTATGTTACTTTGAGTGATTCACTTCTTACCTACAATTAGCCTTCGCCTGTCTTAGTTATCAACATTTTATGCTTTTAAAACAATATTGAAAGTAGAGAGACAATTTTTAATAGTAGAAGAGTTATTTTCGATGTTGTTTCTCTCAAAATAAGTTTGGAAATTGAGTGAATGGGTTCATGTTTGCCTGTAATCCCATATCAGAATTTAAAAATTTGGCAAAAGTATGGCGATGGCGGGAATAAGTAATGTTCCAACACAATGTTATGGACCCATTCACACCAATGACCACACTGTTATTATACAGTCTCTGTAGTTAGTAGTGTTGCAATACTATTGTATGACGTCACGTCCTTTTAATTAATGGATTTCCCCCCTCCCTCCCTCCACTTGTTGGTTATCTCTGTTGGGGAAAAAAAGAAAAATAAGAAAGAGAAGGAAATAACGGTTAAAGGTCACGTTTTTTGAATTACAAATTGAGTCATCCATCGTCAATCGGTAATCTCTCTCTCTCTCTCTCTAGCGCCGCGTACTTTATGGCGATATTGGATCCCTGGGTCACTTGTGGGAACTCGCTTATTAAACCACTTATCGAAGTTTAAAGGAGAGAATATTGAACAAAAAAATATGAGGAATCAGATGCTCTTCCCCTCTCTCGCGAATTTTGCGTTTGAAATTTCAATATTTTTTGGCCGTATGGGGATATAACGGTCGTCAAGAGAGAAATTTATGGGGATATGAGAGAAGGAATTATGAGGATATAAGAGAATGGATTTATGGGGATATGAGAGAAGGAATTATGGAGATATGAGAGAGGAATTATGGGGATATAAGAGAAGGGAATTATGGGGATATGAGAGAAGGGAATTATGGGGATATGAGAGAAGGGAATTATGGGGATATGAGAGAAGGGAATTATGGGGATATGAGAGAAGGAATTATGGGGATATGAGAGAAGGGAATTATGGGGATATTAGAGAAGGAAATAAGAGGTTATAAAAGAAGAAATTATGAGGATATTAGGGGCAATTTAAGGGGATATGAGAAATAAATTATGGGGATATGAGAGAAGGATATTTTACCCTAACATATTTGAATTTTTGTTACTTTTCCAGTGTCTGTAGCAACTGGAGAGAGGAGTTTCAGAGAATTGAAGCTCATAAAAACCTATTTGAGGAATGCTATGCAACAGAAAATACTCAAAACTGATTATCATCTCAATTGAACACGAAAGGGTTTCAATGATTTCTTTGATAGCATAATTCAGAAATTTGCGGCAAAAAGGCAAGAAAGTTTAGATTAGATTATTCTTTATTTGTAAATAATATACTTGAAATCAACACTAACTAATCATAGATATTGTGTACCACAAACTGAAAATTATAAGAAAGTTGAGACCTTGAATGAGGTGTAAAAATATTAGAGGATAGTGATTATGATTTATTAAAAATTGACGAAATTATAATTTATAATTATAATTATTGATTAAAAATTATTAGACTGTGGATGAATTATTAAAATGACAAAAATTATGTTTACAATTGACAGGATTAATTTACAGTGGTAAAGGTTACGAATTTTATTGGGAGGAATTATTAGATGTGGCAGTCCAACTGATATGAATGCATGAATTATTGCATAGAATCGTATATTACATAGCTTTTTTGGATTTTTGTTTCTCTAATAATAATATTATGATGTTTATTACTAAGATTTTATTTTATTCAAGCTATTTGTTTTATGATCAATGAAACAGGACAAGGGATATTTTGAAATCAGATAATTTTTCACTCTATCTTACCTAATTTTCAATATTTATTTTGTATGTAAATATTTAATTTTGTAAAATGTTCTTTTTTTGGCAAATATTAATATTGATGTACAGTTTATAGGGAATTATAGCTGTTTATAGTTTATAGTTTATATAATATATATGTACTGGGAAGTATGCTCATAGGATACGTAAATCTACGAAGTCAACCTACCTGAGATTAATAATGATAGATATCGTTTGGAATTGGGCTCCCCTTCTGCTAGGAAACTGGCTTCTTTTGTAGGCTTCTATGATCTGGCTCTCTGTAACTCAGTTCTTAATTGTAATGATCGTATTCTGGGCCTAGTATTTTCTAATGTTGATATCAGGGTTGAGCAAAGTGACTGTTACCTGGTTCGCGAGGAAGCTCATTATCCTTCTCTTGTTGTCACAGTACAGATAAGGTTCACTGATAATTCTCAGTTGAATTGCATTGAACTGTTTGACTTTAGGAGGGCTGACTATCTCCTGCTTTATTATCAGTTGAGAGCCTATCGCTGGGGGCTTATGGATAATTAAGTAAAGTAAATGAGGCTGTGGATTTATTTTATACCTTCATTTATGAGTGCTTTGACAATTGTATTCCAAAGAGGATGGTCAGGCCTGGGGGTACTAAGTATCAACCTTGGTTCAATGCTGAAATAATTCGGCTGTTGAAGAGGATGGACAGATGCGCTATGAAGCAGCACTTCTCTCTATATCACAATGAGCAATTCAAAAGGTTGCGAAGTTAGGTTGAACAATTTATTGCTCATGAATATCATAATTATTTAGATAGGGTTGAGACTAATATTAAGAGCGATGCTAAGAGCTTCTGGGGATTTGTCAATGCAAGAAGAGCTAACAGTTCTACACAGGAGGGTATGCATTGAGGTGATCAGATCTTGGACTTCATGATTTGCCTAATGGTTTTGCTCAGTATTTTTCTTCAGTATTTTCTGATGAGTCGCAGTTGGATGTTGACAATGAGGTGAACCTAGACAGTAGACTGAATGTACCTTCTCTCTCAATCAGTTTTGTTGATTTGAGAGCCATAATTGCAGCAATAGGTGATTTGAGACTTTGTACTGGTTGTGGACCAGATAATATTTCTTCATGTAAGGGTTGTGCTGAAATTTTGGGTCTCCCTTGAAGATCATTTTTGATCTGTCCTTGAGATCCTCGGTATTCCCCTCCAGATGGAAAATTGGCAGGGTTACTCCTATATTCAAATCTGGTAGGAGAAATGACATATCCAACCTCCGCCCAATATGGGACTAACTCAATTGTCACCTTTTAGTAGTAGTAATATTCGACCTTTTGTATCGTAATTATTTTATAATTGTGTTATTCTCCATCAGTTAACTCTAGCCTTCCACCTCCGGGATAGGGTTATCATACGTCAGGATTCTGATGCTACGTTAGATAAATATTTAACAACTATATTTGAAAAAACTATGATCGATACAACCAAAATACTCCATGCAGATTTTTCAAACAAGTGTAAAATCTATTGAAATCTTGTGGAATCTTTAATGAGACTTAATAAGTCTTCAAAAGTATTATCAAATTGCATTGAATTCTTCAAAATTAGAGATAAAAGATAAGTAATGTTTTTTAAATATTGTACAAGATTTGAGGCTTATAAAAATAAAACTTACCTGTTTTCTTACCATCCAGTTTCAATTCAACTAGATAGCTGTAGGCTACCATATTTGTTTTGTAAAATACAAATTGTTTACTCGCGCTTTGCGGCGCTCGCAGGTGATTACACCCTCCGCACCCCGTTGGGTCCGTACAATGGTTAGAAAATGGTAAATTTGAAAATGTTGCATAAGCCTATGAGTTAGTGCTGTTTGTGCTGTAGTGCTCTTAAAAATAATTGAATAGCTGTTGAGCTTTGCTCCTACAGGCTTAACAACAGGTATCACATGGAAGACTTGGAAGCTGTGATTATTGTTTGAAAATTTTCAATTTGTCTATAAATTATTTAAATTGGAAGAAAATTTAATGAGATATGTGGCATAATGAGAATAATGAGAATGATTTGTGGCATTTGTTTGTATTCAAAATCGGATGAACCTACTATCAAGTTGGATAGTTGAGAGTACAGCAATGGCTAGCATTATTAGGCCGCCGGTTTCTCCAACGTCGATTGAACCAATTTTAGTTTGAACTTGGGGTTTTACCACTCACTAAAAACGTTTTTGTCAGAAAGTTCGATGTCCGAACAGCTGACCATTTGAGGCTAATATTAATCATAGGATAGTTGTATGGTGTATGATTATATATTCTTTAGATAAATAATTATTTATTTTCCAATAAAACCTATAACTATTACAACTATATTTGGTGTATCCAACATTAAAGAGTGTGACGCTTGCTTTTACTAGCTGCGCCCTGTTCCAACTAGTGAGTCACAGTGATCACAAGTTCGCTTCTGCTCGCCCATTTTAAGATTTTACCATGTTTTACAGGCTTTTGATCATTGAATTTTCCTAATTTCAAGCCTTTTTGAACATTGTTTCCTCTAGTGACTTAGGGGTGCTATATAATATACCGTACCCAGAAAACAGTTCTTGGCTTTCTTTGCATCTTCATAACGAGTAAATCACTGCTCACCTCATCCCTTCAGAAAAAGTCGAAATTTGCATCAAACAATAAAGTTTATTTTACACTGTGCCCTAGACTTTCATGAAAAATAGATTTTTCAACCCTAACTCTTTTTCGCGTGATTTTAAAGAATTAAATCAAACAGTGTTCAACACAGTTTTTGGAGCCGTATCCGATGCAAAATTCATTTTCTGAAAATATCAATATTTTGATTTACCCCTATCAAACCCCCTCTAGATTCCGCCATTTTGAACCGAGAAACGTGATTTTTTCATAATCTAATTCAAATGTAGTTAAATTTCACCTGAGAGTGATAAAGTACAAAAAAAAATTTTAATCAATAATTTATATAGAAGAGGCCTTTTTCCAATATGGCGGCTCAAATTTTCATCCGAAAAACGTTTCCCACATAAGATCTCAATCAGCTTTCGAAGCTCTATACAATGGAAAAAGAATTTTCCAAAAATTCGAATATTTAAAAAGTCGAGAATTTTCACCCTAGACGCACATACCCTAATCACCCGAAAAAGTTCAAGTTTCAAAAACGTCATCTACTCACTTTCTTTACCATCTCCTGTCGAGAAAACAGAAATTTTCCTATAGACTCAGATTCTCAAAAATAAACGACTATATCGCGCACCAGAGTGTATCTGTACAAAATAGAGAAGAGTTCAAAAACGAAAAATCTCCTTGAAAAACTGAATCGATTGGCATTTGAAATTTTTCAAATATCGCAAAGAATAGAAAGTTCATTTTTTACCTTCCCCCCCTGTACCTGAAAATCGCCCAAAAATAAAAAAAACAACAATGCAAACCTGTAAAGAATCCCTTCCTCTTCAATTTTAAGCAATAAAATAAAATTTAATATTTCACAAAAAATAAGGGGGGTTTTTCGCGGTTTAAAAAAAAGGGGGAGTCTTTTTCGAAACGTCAGATTTTTCCTGACGGTTTCAGCCAAAATCGAATCAATCCCACGAAACCCCATTATCAAAATCTTCAATATCGGTCTCTAGGTCTTCAAAGTTATAAAGCATATTAGACAGACACGGGCACTGGACCTGGACGCTAGGAGTTATGAGATTGTCAACTTGGCAACAGCGCCTCACTGTTCGCAGTCTCACAAGTGACCATTGACACACAATTATTCTCTCTGGAATTCAAATGAGCCAATCACAGCTCATCTCTCCATATGGACCATTTTCTTCTCTCTTTTTGAAGAGATAAAACTGCTTTCAGCGCAGCCCTGGCGGTTTATACCCCAACTTGGCAAATCGTCTGAAAAACACTTATGAGGATATTTTTCGATTTCGATAAAAATGAGTTTATTATACTTCCAGAAGCAAATATTAACGATTCCAGCTATAAAACGCCATGTCCATATGAGGACATCCCCATAGGGACATATAGCCCCACAAGTGCTTCTGAGGCGAGTGCATATCCCCATATGACACGGGGCGCTAGACCTCTCTAACACACTCTCTCCTCCTCTGAAACTCTTATTTACTTTCTCTTTCTGCTCTTTCTCCTCTATCTGTCTTTTTTAACTCTTATTTCCTGCACCTCTACTTCTCAATTTGAATTGAAATTAAATGTATCGGTCTTTCATCCTTTCTCTTGATATTTCTATTTCTGTCTTACTCTCTGTTTTGTCTCTTCTTGTCTCTCTTTCTCTCTCTCCCTGTGCCAATATTAATCTACTATTGTAATCGAAAGTTTAATGAATGAAATTGTAGTCTATTTCAAATACTGTAATAGTAACTGTACTAACTTTGGTTACTGAGATTCAAACAGAGGAAATTATGTTTTTTTCATTAACTCTTCTATTCAGCTTCCTCTTCTTATTTTTCGGCTTCTTCTTCGTCTCCACCTCCTCCTCCTTCTTCTTCTTTTTTTCTCCTCTTCCTTCTCCTTCTTCTCTTTCTTCTTCTTCTCCTCCTCCCCCTCGTCCTTCTTTTTCTTCTTCTTCTCCCACTCTTGCATCTCATCATCCATCTCATGCTTGCTCCTTCTCTTCTTCTCCTCATTATTCTTCTTATTGTCTGTAAAAATTCATCCAATTTCCTCTTAATTTCATGGCTCACTCCGTAATTAATACAGAATCAATTGCCATTGTTTTACGCTGCCATTTCTCATTCTAAAGCTTCCCAATTTATTGTTGTTTAGCGTAGAAAATTTGATTGTTCTTCATGGATAATGGAAAATATTGTTCTTGTTTACGATCATCGTGGCGAATAATGAACAATAAAATTATTGTTTTTGATTAGTCAAGCATGCATCATCCTTTCAAGTCTATCAGAATAACTAAAGCCGTGTATATGTATAAATTTTATTAATTTTGACTTAGGCTAGGCGTACACCGGTTAGTCAAGACAAGACAAGACGAGATTAGTCACGTTTAGTCACAGTACTTCACATAGTTGCTCATGAAGCAACACACACACCGGTTAGTCATTGCATCAGTGTGTGCTGCTTCATTAGCAACTATGTGAATTACTGTGACTAAACGTGACCAAACTCGTCTTGTCTTGTCTTGACTAACCGGTGTACGCCTAGCCTTATAGTACGCTTAGTAATTAGCGACACGGAATTCATATCAATTATAAATTGATATTTACGTACTTTAGCCTATGCTTTCCCATGTTAAATGTACAGAATTTTTCGCAAACAATCCGCCAGAGCGCAACACCATAGATGCTCACAGCGAATATAGGAATATTTAATTTCTACTTATATTCTCGTAGTTAGTATCATCAAAGAGGATAAGAGTCTTAGTACACCGTCAAGACAAGATAAGATTAGTCCAGCACATAGTTGAAGCAACATACATAGTCATTGCATCGGTGTGCCGCTCACAAGCAACTATGTGAATTACTGTGACTAAACGTGACTAATCTTGTCTTGTCTTGTATTGACTAACCGGTGTACGCCTAGCCTTATAATACGTTTAGTAATTAGCGACAGGGAATTCTTATCAATTATAAATTGATTTTTACGTACTTTAGCCTATGCTTTCCCATGTTAGATGTACAGAATTTTTAGCAAAATATCCGCCAGAGCGCAACACCGTAGATGCTCACAGCGAATATAGGAATCTATAATTTCTACTTATATTCTCGTAGTTAGTATCATCAAAGAGGATAAGAAACTCTTAGGCTAGGCGTACACCGGTTAGTCAAGACAAGACAAGACAAGATTAGTCACGTTTAGTCACAGTACTTCACAAAGTTGCTTATGAAGCAACACACACCGGTTAGTCATTGCATCAGTGTGTTCTGCTTCATAAGCAACTATGTCAAGTACTGTGACTAAACGTGACTAATCTTGTCTTGTCTTGTCTTGACTAACCGATGTACGCCTAGCCTTATAATACGTTTAGTAATTAGCGACAGGGAATTCTCATCAATTATAAATTGATTTTTACCTACTTTAGCCTATGCATTCCCAAGTTTAATGTACAGAACTTTTCGCAAAAAATCCGCCAGAGCGCAACACCGTAGTTTACTCACAGCGAATATAGGAATCTTTAATTTCTACTTATAGTCTCGTAGTTAGTATCATCAAAGAGGATAAGAAACCATTAGCCCCTGCGCCCACTAAGCAACTGCTATCCGATTTCAGTCAGCAACCCAGCGTTGCCAGATGGACTTTGGCTAATAGGTTAGATTACCCGAAAAACAGCCAAATGTCATCTGGCAACATTGTGTTGCTGACTGAAATCAGATAGCAGTTGCGAAGTGGGCGCAGGGGCTTATAGTTTCTAATCGTCTTTGGTATCATTTTTCGCATGTGTTACTTTTCAGTCCTTACTTCTAGTCTGTTATTTTATATTTTTGTGATAATTATTTCGAATATTCGATTTCTGTTTTCAGGAACTAGTGCAGGCTAAAGACCCACCTTCACACTACCTTAATAAACTACGCACATATTTGGATCCTAAAGCCTCGAGGAGTTACAGGGTGAGTCGAAGACAAATTTATTATCTTGGTGGCATTTATTATCAATCTAAAATTCAAATCGATGAAGAATTCATCAATGAATAGCACGATCCATTTAACTTGTCAGAAATCAGTTGTTTCGGTAATAATTAAACAGTGACTTCGATATAATCAGCGAGCAAAGACCTTTAAAGTCTTTAAAGACATTTCAAAGAATTTAAAGACCTTTCATAATTGCGTGATTCAGCACAGATCATAAGTCGATCATATGTTATGACAAGTTATAGTAGGATCCAATTCAACTTGTCATAAAACATGTGATCGACGAGCATATGATCACAATACTTGACCTACAAATGCTGAATCGTGATTATTGAAAAGGTCTTTTAAAAAGTTATTCTTTGAAAGGTCTTTTAAAGACTTTAAAGGTCTTTAAGACTTTCAAGCCTTTTGATTATTGTGTTGAAATCACTGTTTAATTATTACTGGATCAGCTGACTTATGACAAGTTAATTGGCTCCTGCTATAAATGGATCCTGCTATATCACTCAACATAACATATGATTTGAATTTGTTTTCAATGCAAATCTTATGGGAATTGGCAAAAGTATGGCTGAATTCGACCGAGCTAACCAATCAAAAGTGTGACATCGAATGGCCACACTGTTACTATACACTCTCTGTAGTACAGACAGGAGAAAGAGCTGAGCATAAAATCATGTAAACATTCAGACATTTCTAAATAACAATTTAATAGCATTTATGAACAGAAGGATGTTGCATTTAGTAGGTGTTAAGAGGGGAGAGATCCCCCTTTTCAGAACCATCAGTAGAATTATTATGTTCCCCTCTTTTTGTTGTCAGTTCAATTCATCATCTTCTCCCACTTCCTATACTTCCTCCTCCTCCTCCTCCTACTCTTCCTCTTCTTCCTCCTCCACCACCTCCTCCTCTCTCCTCCTTCCCTCCTCCTCCTCCTCCTCCTCCTCCTCCTTCTTCTTCTTCCTCTTCCTCTTCCCCATCCTACTTTTCAATCTGCTTCTTTTTCTAGCTTTCTCTGCTCCTTCTCCTCCTCTTCCTTCTCCTTCTTCTGCCGTTTCTTCTTCTTTTTCTCCTCATCTTTCTACTCCTCCTCCTCCTCCTCATCCTTCTCTTTCTCCTCCTTTCTCCACCTCTTGTACTTCCCCTTCCTAATAATGCTTTTTCTTTTTGTTATCCTTCACAACCACTTTCATCTTCTCTCATTCTATTATTGTCCGTCACGTTACTTCCGTCACATTCTTCTCTTCCTCCTCCTCCTCCTCCTCCTTCTTCTTCTTTTTCTTTTCTCCTCCTTTTCCTCCCTCCTCCTTCTCCTGCTTAACCACCATGTTCTGTTATCTCATTCTATCATTACGATCTTTCCTCACATTCTTTAACTCTTCTTTACCTTCTCCTCCTTTCTGCTTCGTCTTCTCCTGTTTCTTTTCATCATTCTCTCCTATTTCTTCCTCCTCCTTCTCCTCTCCTCCTCTTCTTAATCCTTCTCCTTCTTATTCTCTTCCTCCTCCTCCAACACCTCCTTCACCTACTTCTCCTTCTCCGCCTCTACCTACTCCTTATTCTTCTTCTCCTCTTTCTTCCACTTACATCTTCCCTCTTTCTTTATCGATCCTATCAATTCTCTTTTTATTAATTTATTCATTTGTTTTATGTTTCAGAAGCGAAAAATAGTGGGCGATGCCACCTCGACTCAGGTTCTGCGTGACCTTGAAATCTCACTGCGCACCAATCACATTGAGTGAGTAGGCTCTTTACTTTTCGAATCACCTTCGTAAATGCTTTTCACTTTTCGAATTTCCCTCTTGAATGCTGTCTACTTTTCGAATTACCTCCGTAAATGCTCTCAACTTTATGAATAACTTTTGTCTATATTTAATGTATCATTTGAGAACAATTGATGATCCTCTCTAATGCTACTTTATCATTGATTCAGATTAAAAAAAAAACCTGTCTCCCCACTAATCTTGAAAAAAATAACTCCTAAACTCAAGGCTATGATGTTTTCTGGTGCAACCACACGATGCATTTTTCATGCATTTTATGGCATCATTATTAAATATATTCCCATTCAATTGTATTGCAAATATTAATATCATTCGCATGAAAAAAGCATCGTGTGGTTGCGCTTTTAGATCACTCCAGTAGTCATAAATTAGTCACTTGAAAACATTTATAGAATTATACTAATGTAATTTTTGAGAAATATAGCCTACACACAACATTGCCGAATTTAACATGTAAAAAATAGGGATGATCGAACTCTTGATCTTCAATATTGTCACAGGATCAGTTAGATCAGAACTTTGAATAGACGGAGATGCGCGTGAACACTACTAATTATAGCAGGAATAATTTAACTTGTCGGAAAACAGCTGTTTCGACGAACATTATCACAATTCTTAACCTACAAATGCTGAATCTCGCAGATTATTTAAAAGGTCTTCTTTGAAAGGTCTCCTTTAAAAAGGTCTTTTAAAGACTTTAAGTGCCGGTTCATGAGCTCGGAATTTAGACAAGTCCTGGACTAAAACGGGTGGCTACCGTAGCATCGACAAACGTTTGTCTCGACTGCTTAGTGGGTTAGCAGCAGAGAGCCCTTAGTACATAGTGTTGAGACTAACGTTTGTGATGGCCACCCGTTTTAGTCTAGGACTTACCTAAATCCCGAGCTCATGAACCAGCCCTAAGACTTTTAAGCCTTGGGATTATTGTGTCAAAGCCGCGTAAAATCACTGTTTACTGATTGCCGAAACAGCTGTTCTCCGACAAGTTGAATTAATCCTGCTATACCTACTAATTCTATTCTAATTGCCTTTACTTGGTCTGCATGCAGTGAAGTAACGATCAAATTATATTCTAAAACTTTTGATCTCCAGTGAAGTAACACAGATCAGCTGAATGAAGCTTGCTACTGCGCATCATCCTCATCAACACTACCTTATATTCTAATTACTTTACTGCCATTCATGTCCAGTGTGTGGGCGCCTTATGCTTGCAATGTAATCGCGACCTGCCTAACACACTTTTTTAGTGCGCTCTGACTCAGATATTCGTCACGATATACTCTTGCTAATCGATAAATTCAAATGAGTAGACCACTCCCATGGAATTTTGCATGCAACTAACTCTTTGACACAAATTATTGAGGACAAAGCTGTAAATTATGTGTGTGTATGTGAGAGAGAGTGAGTGAAATATGGATTGAGGTTTAAAGTGATTCAGATGTTTAGAGAGAGGTTTCAAAGTTGGAGTGAGACGTTGACGAGAAGAAGTATGAGAAGAAGAAGAAGAAGAAGAAGAAGAAGATGATGAAGAAGAAGAAGAAGAAGAAGAAGAAGAAGAAGAAGAAGAGGAAGAACAAGATGTAGGAGAAGAAGTGGGAGAGAGGAAGAAGAAGAAGAAGAATAAGAAGAAGAAGAAGAAGAAGAAGTGGGAGAAGAAGAAGAAGGAGGAGAAGGAAGAACAAGGAGGAGAAGAAGAGAAGAAGAAGAAGAAGAAGAAGAAGAAGTAGGAGGAAAGAAGAAGAAGAAGTAGGAGAAGAAAAGGAGAAAAGAAGAGGAGGAGGAGGAAACAAGATGTAGGAGAAGAAGGAGAAGAAGAAGAAGAGGAGAAGAAGTGGAGAAGAAGAAGAAGAAGAAGTGAGAAGAAAATAAGAAGAAGAAGTAGGAGAACAAGAAGAAGAAGAGGAAGAGGAGGAGGAAGACGAAGAAGAAGAAGAAGAAGAAGAAGAGGAAGAAGAAGAAGAAGAAGAGGAGGAAGAAGACGAAGAAGAGGAAGAGGGTGAGGTGGTGAGGAGGGGAAGAAGAAGGAAGAGGAAAGGAAGAATGAAGAGGAGGAGAAGTAGAAGAAGAATTAAACCGATAAATCATTCCTATGAATTAATATTGTTTACTTTCGCTGCAAATTTGGCAATGCACCAGTTAATTGTCCAACCTACTCACCAATACTACAGAGAGTGTATTCGCTGTGAGCATCTACGGTGTTGCGCTCTGGCGGATAATCGTATGAATCTTTCCGAGAAGATTAACATGGGAAAGGATAGGCTTATGTACGTAAAAATTAGTTTATAATTGAAATAGAATTCCCTGTCGCTATTTTTCCTACTTATCGATTGTGGAATTATAATTATTTAGAATGATAAAATGAACATATCGCATGTTCTTAAACATTATTATAATCTTCAATTCAAATTTTAAAATCAGTTTTGAAGGTTATGTTTCAAACAGACTGAGCAGACGAAGTAGCTTATCCACAGCTGAGTTCATTCCCATTGGTTATTATTTTGAAATGAATTATGGGCGCGAGACTTCAAATCAATCATATGCTTTTGAACTGGATTTTTCACTCGATTAATTCAAAACTGAGATCCGATTTCTTTGTTGAATCACTTTACGTTTGGAAATATGGAAGGAATAGAAGCCGCAATTACTATAATTGTGTACGGTATTTATACAATTAGGAATACGAAAATACTTTAAATGCATTGTAAATGCTTATTCCCTATCCTTTCTCATGTTAAACTACCCGGTTTCGTTCACTAAATTTCCGCGTGAGCGCAGGTGTCGATTTTATTATCCCCACCACCTACGTGCACACAGCGAATACACTCTCTGTAGTTCCGGTGAACAGACTATAGTGTTTTACCGATTTATTTTGTATTTTTTGGCAATAAACATTGATTTGAACACTCGTGTTTTGTGTGCGTTTGCAGATGGGTGCGTGAATTTCTGAATGAAGAGAACCAGGGCCTCAACTCACTGGTGAACTATCTCAGCTTCCGACTGCAGATGATGCACTACGAGCAGAGGTCCACTGAATCCACCTCAGCCTCTGAGGAACGCATCGCCAACCTCATATCACGTGAGTGCCTCATCTCAATCGAATCAAAATTAACCATTTTGAAATACGGGGTTATCATAAAAGAATGGTGCGAAGATTGACTTTTTATAGAAACCAGTGTTCAAGCCAAACAACCTAAATTTGACAGGAATCATGAACTGATTCGCGTCAAATTGTTGTCAGAAAATCGCACCAATTCTTTTGAAACCGCACCATTCTTTTATGATAACCCGGTATTTACATAGTCAGGCTAGGCGTACACCGGTTAGTCAAGACAAGACAAGACGACATTAGTCACGTTTAGTCACAGTAATTCACATGGCTGCTTATGAAGCAGCACACACCGATGCAATGACTAATCGGTGAAGTACTGTGACTAAACGTGACCAATCTCGTCTTGTCTTGTCTTGACTAACCGGTGTACGCCTAGCCTAACATGGTCGTAGATAAAGGTCTTTACAAAATTGGCCCCAGGGAGCTGACAAACATAACCTCTCTTCTAAGGGAGAGGAAGTAAGAGAAATCAGGGGAGTAGGCTATTGGCCATTATTATTGGACGTAATTTTGGGTGTATGGAGTACCCTCCACCAAAGAGGGGGGTCCGGGGGTCTTACCCCTGGAAAATTGAGCACTTTTGAAACCAAAAAGAGGGTTTTAAGCTCATTTTAAATGTCAAATGCACTTTGAATTATAACAAAATTATGAGTAAAATTTCCTTAAAAATACGCAGTAAATTAATGATAAACGACAATTATTATTGACAACAGACAGAATCATAGTAATATTCTGGTAAGTTGGTCATCTTCTTAGATAAAAACGATAAACGTGATCAATACGTTCAGAAGTTCGTACTAAAAATAATACATTGGCTCTGCTGTTATTATTCAGATCTATATGTGTACACTAATAAGTACTATTGAATATTACGTGTTTGAAGAGTGTTCATAGTAGTTAAATAGTGTAATAAATTAATTTTTTTTTAATTACAAGAATACAAAGATTTTTACTCTGCCGCTAAGTTTTTAACATTTGACCGGATAAAATTCTTATTTGTACATTAGCTAGTACAGAATATTTTCTGTAACCCAGGAATCAGGGGGGGGGGGGCGAATGCGCCCCCCCTGCCCCTCCCAAATGACGCCCCTGGATTTGAGAAAAAAGGATTTGATAAGATTCAATTCTGAAATGTTGGTATAGCAGGATTATTTTAACCTGTCAGAAAACAGCTGATTTAACATCAGTAAACGAGCGTACATCAATCAGCTGTTTTCTGACAATTTAAAATAATCCTGCTATACGTAACCAACGGCCATAGCTCAAGCTATTCCACAAGAACGTTCATATTCATGAAATAATTTGTAGGTTTGTATTAAGTTCATTGAACTCTTATGCTATTAGCAAATTTATTGCATAATTTTGAGTTGTAAAAATATCTTCGGGGCATCAATTTTCGTGAAACCAGAGTCCCCTGCACACTTTCCAAAAAATTTGCATCGAAATTTGTTCTGCGAAACATGTTTATCATGAATAAATTAATAAATAAATAATATTAATGGGCTCCGAATAACCAATCATTAACAAGTAGGTAATCATTGAAGGTATAGGCTGCCAAGAGCCGGTTAATTACACCAATTTCAACACGTCTTTTAAATATCCATTACGAGAGAAGGTGAAGAAGTAGTTGAAGAAATAGAAGAAGTAGACGGAGGTGGAGAAGAAGAAGAATAAAGAAAAGAAACAGTTGATGTGGAGAAGGAGGAAGGATATGAAGGAGGAGAGGGATAAAAATAGACGTAAAAGGAGGAGGAGGAGAAGAAGAAGAGAAGATGAAAAATAAAGAGAAGAAACAGTTGATGAGGGGTAGGAGGATGAAGGAAGGAGATTAAGGAGGAGAGAGATAAAAATAGACGTAAAAGGAGGAGTAGAAGAAGAAGAAGAAGAAGAAGAGGAGAAGAAGAAGAAGAAGAAACAGCAGACTAGGAGCAGATGAAGAAGAAGAAGGTAGGAGGAAAAAGAAGAAGAAGAAGAAGAAGAAAAGAAATAAAAACAGACGTAAGAAGAGGAGAAAAAGAAAAGAAGACTAGGAGAAAGGAGAGGGGAAGAAGCAACGTAAGAGAGAAAGAAGAAGAAAAAGAAAAAGCAGAATAGGAGGATGCAAATGAAGAAGAAGGCAGAGGAGATGGAAGAAGCTGCAAGAGGAAAGAGATAGAAACAGACTTGAGAAGAGGAGACAAAGAAAAGAATGGGATGAAGACGATAAAGGAGAGAGAGAAAACCGACATAAGAGGAGAAGAAGAAGAAAACTGTGATGAAACTGATGAAAATAAGAAAGTTGAAAACAGACTTGAAGAATAAATAGAAACAGAAGACTTGACGGAAAAAAATGAAGAAGAAGAAGACAGAGAAAAACTGACGTAAGTGGAGGAGAAAAGAAACAGAAACAGAAAAATAGGAGGAAGCAGGTGAAGAAGAAGAAGAAAAAGAGGAAGAGACGAAAGAAGAAGAAGAAGTAAGAGGAGCTGGAAGAAAATGAAGGAGGTAAAACCAGACTAGGAAAAGAATAATGATAAATGTAAGAGGAGGAGGTGAAGAAGAAGAAATACGAACAGGAGATGAGGAGGTGATGGGAGGTTGGTAAAAGAAGAATGAGATGTGAATAACAAGGAAGAGAGTGTTCAGAGGAGAGGAGAAGAATGACAATAGAAGAACTAACGGAAGAAGAAGAAAGAACAAGAAGAAGAATCAAGTTACTGTAGTCAAGTGAATAAAGTAGTCAAGTTACTGTTGACTTTTAATACTGTATTTCACTTGCTCTTATACATAGAGCATTGATACCGTGGCTGATGTTTTTTTTTTCTCTAAAAACTAAACATCCGCTTGTAATATTATTCAAACAGCCCTATGCAACTAGAAGACACCAAATTACCATTCAAAGACCAGACGACACTAATTGAAAAATAACTTAATTATTCGTCATGCTGTGCACTCTCTACAAACGCCGCCGCCGCCATATTGAATTGCGTTGTATTATTACAAAACCAGATGCCTTAGCACACTAGACAGTAAGAGAGATTCTAGTAATTGGAAAAAAGAAACTTACTGTACACGTTCAACAAGCTGGGTTTACACCAAAGTCAGTGACAGAACTGTCAATGCAGGGGCGTCATTGGAATGCATTGCCCCTGATTCCTGGGTTACAGAAAATATTCTGTACTAGCTAATGTACAAATGAGCATTTTACCCAGCTTAAAGCCGTATGTAACTTACATGATAGAATTTTTTGTCAATAACTTTGAACTAGTAGATGGAATTTTATGGTTGATTTGAAGATTAATTTGATAATAAACATCATGTAGGTAGAAAGATAAAGTGGAGATTCAGTTACCTATGTATTTTATATGTAGACAAGCGAATCTGCAATTCCGAGAACTCAGATATTTTTTCAACCCTGAACAGTTTATTTAAAATACAACCCAATCCATAAGAATAGCGCTAGAATATGGTTTTCAATATGGCGGACATCAGTCTACTCGAATTTTAGCTATTTGAATCTCCTCCCCTATTCTTCGTAAGTCCATTGTAGGCAAACATAATAATAGATTAATAAAGTCAGTCGCTGACATCATACTTATGTGTTAAAGTCATTATTATTATTATCGTGAATTTCATAATTTCGGAAAAAATTGTCATTCTGAAATAGAGGTGATATACGAGAAGAAGCAGAAGAAAAAGGGAAGGAGCCAAGAAGGAGAAGAGGAAATGTACCCAAGCAAGAAGAAGAAAAGGAGGAGAAGAAGAAGAAGAAGTAGTTGGAAAAAGAAGAAGTCAATACGAAAGAGAGCTATGCAAAAAAAATTAAAAGTACAACAACCAACACACGTCATACTAATAATAATAGAATGCACACACATGACTGTAATGTACTTAGAACTGTTTACCATATGGCACTCAGTAAAAGTAATTCTTGAGAAAGAAACTAACAGAAGAATTAATATCAGACGAAGAAGAAGATAAAGATGCAGAAGTAGGAGGTAAGAAGGAGTAGTAGGAGACGAAGAAAAAGAAGAAGAAGAAGAAGTTAAGAACCGGATCTTGTAGTCATTTCTTTGCGTGAGTCATTCATTCTGATTTGCATATATCTATATAGTACAATACATGCCTTTACGGTCTACCCTTTTACTGTATATATATTATATACATTTATACTGTAGATACAACATGTATATATAGTATCGAACAGCTGATCTGAACACAGTTTGCCTTGAAAGTATGTACTGAATATAGATATATACTAAGTAACGATTGAATATAGATATAGTATACCGTAAAGTATAAAGGTATACTGGAATATAGTTATGACTTCATAATATTATGCTAAGCAAGCTTCGCCTACACTTTTGGAATAAATTTGTTGGGATCTGTTTTGTCAAACTTGTGGAGATAAGTCGTTAAAAAACTAGAAATTCAGTGAATTTTCTACTGTTTCTTCTTCCTTTTTAATTTTCTTCTTACTCTAATTCTTGTTCTTCTTTTGATTTTACTTATTTCTCTGTCTTTTCTGTATTCTTATTTCTATATAAAATTCCAGCAATATATAATATAATACAATATTATAATATATATATAGTAATATATCAATAATATAATAATAATATATTAGACTATAATTATAGTTCTGTATCATACATCTATCATGAAACATATGATAATATGTTCTCTCTACGAGAACATATGATCATAGATCAACTTTTATAATATTTGGTCCATTACACTGTGATATTTTTTATCATAGAAATTTCATAATAGATAAAAGACATAAATAAATAATAATAAATGAATAATTTATTCCTCTGCAGAAAAAATTACAAACTCAAGCTTAAAATTAGAGCAATACAAAATGAAATGGTAAAATGAGAAAAAAATGAATTCGAGTACTGTATTACAATTACAAAAACAAAATAATAGTTTAGCTCTATTCTAAAACAACCTTGCTAAAAAATCAAAAAACTACATAGAATTATTATAGTCCAATACCGGCCTTACCTATCTTTCCATTAAACAAGGTATGGTAATATTAATTTAATTTGGCGAATAACTTTCATTCAACATTTCTATGGTAACGGGTGATGTTCTGTTGAATTTTCTTTCACATAAATACTGCATAAAACATCTAAGAAACATATTTAAAAAAGTAATCAACAGAAAATCACTCGTTACCATGGAAACGTTAAATGAAAGTCAGTTTCCATCCACCAATTTAAAAAAAATCTACTAAACCTATGTTTCCATTAAACAAGTTAACAATTTATATAGCACGATCCTTTCAACTTGTCAGAAATTAGCTGTTCCACTAATAATTAAACAGTGATTTCGACACAATAATCAAAAGGCTTGAAAGTCTTAAAGACCTTTAAAGTCTTTAAAAGACCTTTTTAAAGAAGACCTTTCAAAGAATAACTTTTTAAAAGACCTTTTCAATAATCTGCGAGATTCAGCATTTGTAGGTCAAGTATTGTGATCATATGCTCGTCGATCATATGTTTTATGACAAGTGAAATGGTTCCTGCTATACTAAACCTATGTTTCCATTAAACAAGTTAACAATTCATATTTGTATTAATTCTGCATTACATAACTGAACAATAATTATTATAAAATAATATTTTTTTTATTTTTTTCTCTCGAAACAGCTGACTCGCCTCTGCCTCACCACCATCAGCTGTTGAACTCGAGCGCGGCCTCGGCGAATGGCGGCGGCGTGAAGTTGGCAGCAGTGGTGGCAGCCGGGGCCGGAGTGGGCGAAGTTGGCAGCACTGGCCAGCAGCTTCTCATGGCCACCGACAGTCCGGCGGCGGTCATGAGGCGCCACCACCGTCATGCCACCAAACTCAAAATGGGAGACACCCGGGACGACATACACGTTTGCATTATGTGCTTGCGCGCTATTATGAACAACAAGGTAAGGGGCTAGGCGTACACCGGTTAGTCAAGACAAGACAGGACTAGATTAGTCACGTTTAGTCACAATAAACTCATGGGACACATCTTGAGGCATGAAAACCTTATTAAGATAATAGCTGAAGGATTGATAGAGGGAAGAAACCGCCGAGGACGACCAAGGATGTCATACCTGCAGCAAATGATGAATGACGTTGGCTGCAGTACCTACCACGAAATGAAGAGGAAAGCAGAAAGAAGAGAAGAATGGCGCACTGCTGCAAGCCAACCTCAGGGTTGAATACCATAAGAGAGAGAGAGTCACAGTACTTCACATAGTTGCTTATGAAGCAACACACACCGATTAGTCATTGCATCGGTGTGTGCTGCTTCATAAGCAGCTATGTGAATTATTGTGACTAAACGTGACTAATGTCGGATTGTCTTGTCTTAGAATATTTTGAAAATAACATAGTTGTGAAATATGTTACCGAGCTTTGGTCAAAGTGGTGAGGGGGGGGGAACTATGTTCCCATCTACAGAGAGTTTATAGTAAAAGTGTTGCCATTTGTGTGAAGCACTCTATAAGGCTAGGCGTACACCGGTTAGTCAAGACAAGACAAGACGAGATTGGTCACGTTTAGTCACAGTACTTTACATAGTTGCTTATGAAGCAGCACATAACGATGCAATGACTAATCGGTGTGTGTTGCTTCATAAGCTATGTGACATCAGCTATGTGAATTATTGTCACTAAACGTGACTGATGTCGTCTTGTCTTGTCTTGACTAACCGTTGAGTCTCTCACAGAAAATTCTCAGGTAAGTTCAAGGCTAGGCGTACACCGGTTAGTCAATACAAGAAGGGACGACATTGGTCACGTTTAGTAACAGTACTTCACATAGTTGCTTATGAAGCAGCACACACCGATGCAATGACTAATCGATGTGTGTTGCTTCATAAGCAACTTTGTGAAGTACTGTAACTAAACGTGACTAATCTCGTCTTGTCTTGTCTTGACTAACCGGTGTACGCCTAGCCTAAGGGTGCAACCAGAAGTTGAATAGAATATTTTTAAAATAACATAGTTGTGAAATTTGTTAATAAATATGTTACCGAGCTTTGGTCAAAGTGGGGAGGGGTGGGGGAAACTCTGTTTCCATCTACAGAGAGTGTATAGTAGTAACAGTGTGGCCATACCACAGACAACATAGTATAGTTAGTCTAACTTATTTCAAGAGAAACAACACGAAAAATAACTTTTCTAACATTAAAAATAGTCTCTATACTCTTGGTATTGCTTTAAAAGCTTAAAATGATGAAAAATAACACTGGAAAAGACAAAATGTAGGTTAGAAATGAATCACTATGGGAATTGGCAAACGTATGGCGGTTTTGTCGGAGCTAACCAATCAGAAGTTTGACATGCAATGTCCACACTGAGACTTAATACTCTCTGTACACTAGAATATTGTCCTAGATCTATCATAATGTATTTTTCACTCGAAAAACATAGATATTACATGTTGGTTTTACGATGGTGCCGAAACATATTTGTATGAATAAATATGTGATATTAGACAATATTATAGTAAATTTCATTATTAATTTATTACATTAAATTCATTATGTTTTCTTTTCAGTATGGTTTCAACATGGTTCTCCAGCACACGGAAGCAATCAACTGTATAGCAATGAGTCTCACGCACAAAAGTCTGAGGTAAGTTTAAGGCTAGGCGTACACCGGTTAGTCAAGACAAGACGAGATTAGTCACGTTTAGTCACAGTACTTCACATAGGTGCTTATGAAGCAACACACACCGATTAGTCATTGCATCAGCGTGTGCTGCTTCATAAGCAACTATGTGAATTACTGTTACTAATCTCGTCTTGTCTTGTCTTGACTAACCGGTGTACGCCTAGCCTTAAAACTAGATCGTCAAGCTTGAATTTATCAAAAGTGCGTTTAAGGAATATTTGAACGATCTTAAGTTATAGTTTGACTCACTTTGCCCGGTTTCTAGGACACTCATTAGTTTAATGTCACATTATTGGTTATTATCAAAATTATCACTGTTACTATACACTCTCTGTAGTTTAATGTGGCATTAAACTAATGACTGTCCTAGAAACCGGGCAGTAGACTAGAAAACACGGTAGGAGTCTAAAAAACGGATAGAAAAAGCGTTAGGCTAGGCGTACACCGGTTAGTCAAGACAAGACGATGAGTCACGTTAGTCACACACAGTTGCTTGAAGGCAGCACACACCGATGCAATGACTAATCGGTGTGGTTCGCTACAACATGTACTGTGACTAAACGTGACTAATCTCGTCTTGTCTTGTCTTGACTAACTGTAATAAGTCAAGACAAGACAAGATTAGTCACGTTTAGTCACAGTAATTCACATAGTTGCTTATGAAGCAGCACACACTGATGCAATTACTAATCGGTGTGTGTTGCTTCATAAGCAATTATGTGTAGTACTGTGACTAATCTCGTCTTGTCTTGTCTTGACTAACCGGTTTAAGCCTAGCGTAAGACAACTACACACTGTAGTGTGAGAGAAGAGTTTAGAAGCGTGTTTTTTAGTGAATTAGTAGTCCTGTAATACAGGAGTTGCTAAGACAACTACACACTAGTGAGAGAAGAGTTTAGAAGCTTGTTTTTTAGTGAATTAGCAGTCCTGTAATACAGGAGTTACTGGCTGCTGAGACAACTACACACTGTAGTGAGAGAAGAGTTTAAAAGCGTGGCTTATAGTGAATTAGCAGTCCTGTAGTACAGGAGTTACTGGTTTTAAGACGGCTAAACGCTATAGACACGATTCATTTGCTTGTTTAGTGTGAGGGGGCCTTGAAGTCAGCTGATTCGTTTCACAGGACCCATGTATAGCAGGATTATTTTAACTATTTTATCTCGTCTTGTCTTGACTAACCGGTGTACGCCTAGCCTTACGAAGTAGCTTTATATTAATTTGTAGGTCTAATTTTGTGTTTCTGATTCGTTTTTTTTTCTAGGACAAAATCGCTAGTACTGGAGTTGTTGGCCGCAATTTGCCTTGTCAAGGGCGGTCACGAGATTATTCTGTGCGCTTTCGACAAATTCAAGGAGACCTGTCATGAGGTGAAACGCTTTCAGACGCTTATGGACTATTTCATCAACTACGACGTCTTCCATGTGGAGTTTATGGTGAGTTGATGGAAAGAAATATTTGAAAAATATGGGTTGTTGTTGATGTTGTAGTTAGCTAGTATTGTTATTACTGATCTGAAAAAACCTCTTTACTTTCTTCTCCTTCTTCTTCGTCGTCTTTTTCTTCTTCTTATTTTTCTTGTGCCTCCATCAACTTGGCCTTTATATTCTACTTTGCTATTTTTTATAGTTACTTCTACTTCTCCACCTTCTTCTTCCTCTTCTCCTTTTCACCCTTCCGCATGTTTTCTTTCCTATTTTCGTTTCTTATTCTCCTCTTCCCTCCTTCGTCTTATTCTTCTCCTCCATCAACTTCTTCTTCCTCCTACTTTCCACTTCTCTTCTTTTTCTTCTTCTCTCCTTAGTTTTCCTCTCTTCCTTCCTCTTATAATTTTCTTCTTATTTCTCTCTCTTCCTAATTTTTTTTCTAGTCTCCTCGTCCTGCTCCCGTTCAATCTTCTCCCTATTTCTTCCTCTTCTTCTTCTATCATCTTCTTTTTTTTCTCCTTCTTCTTCTTATTCTCCTCCTCCCTCCTCCTCTTCTTCTTCTTCTCCTCCTCCTTCTCCTCTCCTCATCTTCTTCTTCTTCTTCTTCTTCTTTCCCTCCTTCTTCTTCCTCTTCTTCTCCCTCCTCTTCCTTTTCTTCTCCCTCTTCTTCCTCCCCTTCTCCCTCCTTCTTCTTCTTCCTCTTATTCTCCCATCTCCTTCTCCCATCATCTTCTCCCGCTTCTTCTCCTTCTCCGTTCTGCTTCTTCTCCTCTTCTTCTTCTTCTTCTTCCCTTCTCCTCCTCCTCTTTTTCTCCCTCCACTTCTTCTTCTTCTCCCATCTCCTTCTTCTTCCTCCTCTTCTTCTTCTTCTTTCCTTCCTCTTCTTTATATTTTAGTCATGCTTTTGAATTTTGTTAACCCAATTTTTGTCACTTATATCATCCTCTGATCATCTGATCTCAGGTGGCGTGCGTGCAATTCGTCAACATAGTAGTAGTCTTCTCCCTCTTCTTCTTCTTCTTCTGCATCTTCACCTTCTCCTCCTTTTTCTTCTTCTTCTCCCATCTTCTTCTTCCATCATCTTCTCCCGCTTCTTCTCCTTCTTCCCTCCCTCTTCTTCTTCTCCTCCTTCTTATTCTTCTCCTTTCTCCTTCCCTCCCTCTTCTTCTTCTTCTTCACCATCATCTTCATCTTTTTCTTCTTCTCCTCTCCTTCTTCTTCTTCTTCTCCTCTTCCTGTTCTTCTTCCTCCTCCTCTTCTTCTTCTTCTTTTCTCCTCCTCCTCCCTCTTCTTCTTCTTCTTCTTCTCCTCCCTCTTCTTCTTTTTTATATTTTTGCCATGCTTTTGAATTTTTTTTAACCCATTTTTAATTTTTGTCACTTGTATCATCCTCTGATTCTTCTCCATCTCTATCTCCTCCTTTCCTTCTTCTTCTTCTTCTTCTTCTTCCTCTTCTTCTTCTTCTTTTTCTAGTCGAGGGGTAAGTGTAAGAGAGGGCCGACTGCGCCCTAACTTCGCCCTCCCAGGTTAAAATAAAGGCAGTCATTCTATTCTGTTCTATTCTTCTTCTTGTTTGTATTTTTGTCATGCCTCTGAATCTTGTCAACCGAATTTTGTTTTATCAGGTGGCGTGCGTGCAGTTCGTGAACATAGTGGTGCACTCTGTCGACGACATGAACTACCGCGTGCACCTGCAGTACGAGTTCACGCAGCTGGGCTTAGACGACTACCTCGACCGGCTGCGCCAGAACACCGAAAGCGAAGAGCTGCGCGTGCAGATACTCGCCTACCTGGACAACGTGTTCGACGTGGCCGCTCTCATGGAGGACAGCGAAACCAAGACGGCTGCCCTCGAGAAGGTCGCCGAGATGGAGGACGAATTGGGACAGGTGGGTTCTAGTTAGTACAGCAATTGGAACAGTAGAGGAATTTCAGAAGGTTACTGAGATGTAGCATGAATTGGGACAGGTGGGCATTGATAATTGGTATAGCAGGATTCAATTCAACTTGTCATAAATCAGCTGATCCATTAATAATTAAAGAGTGATTTCGACACAATAATCATAAGGCTTGAAAGTCTTAAAGACCTTTAAAGTCTTTAAAAGACCTTTTTAAAGAAGACCTTTCAATGAATAACTTTTTAAATGACCTTTTCAATAATGTGCGAGATTCAGCATTTGTAGGTTAAGTATTGTGATCATATGCTCGTCGATCAGCTGATTTATGACAAGTTGAATTGGATTCTGCTATATTTGCTCATTTCATTAGTAGTTAGCGGTAATTGTTACAGTGGAGAAATTTCACAAGGTTACTGAGATGTAGCATGAATATTGGGACAGGTAGGCATTGATAATTGTTATCTATCTCCGTGTTATAACGCAATTATTACAGTTTTATAATTGATAATAATAAATTATTATTATCAAATAAAATTATTAGTTAAATTATAAATTATAATAATAAATTATTATTAGTTCAAATAAAATAGTGTGCTTCAGATATGCAATAGTAACAACAGTTGACTTAGAACTTCATACTGGAAATATTCTTTCAGAAATAAAACCAAATTTAGAGTAAAAAAAAAAACTTCAAGGAAAACATATTAATCATGTGCAACCAGTAGAATATAAGTTTTTCAATTTTCTTGTATTTTTTTTCACATAAATATATAGATTACACTATGCCTTTTTTCGATTTTAAAGTGCCTATTTTTGTGTTTTTTAGTGCCTTTTTGCCTGCCTATTTCAAGTATTATAAATGCCTGAACATCCGGGCTCTAATAATAATAAATAATGATCTACTTTCAAATAAAACTATTACAAATACAAATTAAAAAATATTTACAGTTAATAATACAAAGATTTGTTAGTAAAAAAATCATAAGCAAAAATGTTACAGTACATGTGTTTGTTTGGAAAATAGACCTACTCCACTATGGCAAGCCATGTCCTGGAGTAGGTTTGAGTTGTGAGCAAATAAATGTTAAGTGATAGTTATTAGTAAGTGTTACCCCGGTCGTACACCGGAGCAATAAGCAATAGGCAACTAGCAACATATGGATCATATGATTGTCTACTCTATACAAACCAATAGTTCAATGCACACCGAAACAGCTGCTTTAGGTGTGCATTGCACTATTTGTTTCTATAGAGTAGACGATCATATGATCCAAATGTTAATTGCCTATTATTGCTGTGCAGCTTCTGCTATGATAGAAGTCTTGTGTGTATGATTTCTATGTTATGTGATACTATAAAAAATGGTTTGAAATTATTACTGTTTCTATTCTCTGTCTTCCTTTGCTTATTAACCAATTTTGTACTATTGCTTTGAATTGTTTAAATTGAGTTATATGTTTAATGTTTTCAGGAAGTAGATTATATAATTTTGGGGCTAGATGATTGAAGTGTCTTTGATATAGTGCCTTCCTAGCAACATTAGTGATAAGAAGGTTCCTGTATCTGGTGTTGTGGTTATGGTTTCTGGTTTGGAAGCTGGCTGGATTTCTGTGTATTCTGCAAAGTATTTCCTTGGAGTACAGCTGTCTTGGATCCATCACAACGAATTCGGATACAACGGATACTCCGTTGTATCGGTTTATTCATATTCACAGTAGTTGGTTAACTGCAACTTCTAATAATATCTTCCATCGTCCAACCGGTTCGGCTAACATCGCAATTGAATGCTTCTCTACTGAAGGTTTCTGTTGAGTAGTATAAGCTCGTAATATTGTTGTACTTTTTGGCACTACTCAGACCTGGAAACTTCAACATCGCAAAGCAACTCATCGCTCGGCGACTCAGCGACGCAGCATGTGTTTTCAAATGACGACGCTCAGACTAGGCGATGTCGCCTAGGCGATATCGCCTAGGTGACATCGCCGCGCAACGAAGTTGCTTTTCGATGTGACATGCCGGTCGCTGAGCGATGTGTGGACAGATTCTATGTACAGAAAAGTGAGGTTAGGTGATATTCTAACCACATGAAACTGGAAAAGTAGGATTATTTGCTTTAAAAAGTAGTATTTCATCATTTTTTGGTCACTTTAACTTATCAAAGGAATATCGAAGATGAGTTATAAAATTCTCAAAATATTTACTTTTTGAGAATATTGTGATAGTAGTCGATCGGCAACCAGGAGTAGCGGCTGTGAGTATGACAAGCAACTGCTGCATCGCTGAGTAGCCGAGCAGCCGAGCAATTAGTTGCTTTTCGATGTGAAGTTTCCAGGTGTGAGTAGTGAGTAACTTCTAATAATATCTTCCATCGTCCAACCTTCTTGGCTAACATCGCAATTGAATGCTTCTCTGCTGAAGGTTTCTGTTGAGTAGTATAAGCTCGTAGTATTGTTACTTTTTCTGATTCGATTGTCCACTTGCAGGCGCACGATCGACTGTCTGAGATCGAGAGAGAAAGCCTGGCGCAGATTGCCAACCTGGAGACGGCGCTGGCTCAGGCTAGGCAGGAACGCGACGAACTGGCCGAAGGGAGGCGACAAATCGAAGAAGAAGTCAGTGCATTTGTTTAATTTATTTTTTAAGCTATTAATTTTATTTATCTACCTATTTTATTAATCTGTGTATATTGGCGATGAAAATTTTACATAGTGGTGCTGGAGGCTAGTTGAAGTGCATCCTGGGCTTGCGCCTTAAGTCTGTTACAACCAGCGACCACATAATACAAATAGACGGAGCATTCCTATTACTTCAACATTACGGGTGATGAAGCCAATTTTGTGCGCCTATACCTAAGTAAGATGGCGGCGGTTTACATGAGTGTGAGAGAGACAAGATTATGCCAGCTGTTTTCTGTCTCTCTCTCCACTCATGTCGCCGCCATCTTATTTAGGCGCACAAGAGCTTCAATTGAGACTGAGTGCTCCGTCTATTTGTATTATGTGGTCGCTGGTTACAACAATGCAACAGGTCTCCGTCTGCTATTTTTAAGCGATTTTAGATAATTTCGGTGTGAATTTTAAAGACAGTAAAAAGGTGTGCAACTAAACTCCAGAGGTCACCCATCACTAAAGCTGCCATATCTCAGTCGATTGAAACCTTATTTGTTAAGATTGGACCAATATTGACTGAGATATGGCAGCTGATCTGCTGAGGCTGGTTGCAGTGCATCCTGGGCTTGCGGCTAAAGTCTGCTACAACAATGCAACAGTCTCCGTCTGCTTCGCATATTATTTTTAAGCGATTTTAGTTTATTTCGTGTTAATTTTAAAGACAGCAGAAAAGGGTGCAAGTAACCTCCAGAGGTCACCCATCACTAAAGCTGCCATATCTCAGTCAATATTGGTTCAATCTTATCAAATAAGCTTTCAATCGATTTGTAATTGAATTTACTAAAAAACGTTATTCTTGTAAAATTTTCGTAAAATCAACGGTTTCCGAGTTATTCAAGAAACAAAATCTTAAATGGCCGCCATTTTGTTTTATGGATTTGAAAAATTGTCATAATTTTTTTGTAGCTTTGTCTAGTTTTCATAAATTTTGGTGCAAAGTTTCAATTTCATATGTTTTACCATTATTGAGATAAAAAGTAATAAGTGAAAAAAAAATGGGAGCTGTGTGAGAAACTAAGGACTTGTGGACAATTTTTATATGATATTTAGATATGGTTTTTACCCAGGAACAATGCCCTAGAGTATTGGTAGGGAGTTCTGAAACACTCTGTATAAAATGTAATATTGAGCGTTAATAGTGGAAAAAAGATAATACGAGTATTAGATGTAGATACGATGTAGTAATTTAATTAAATATTATTTGTGTGGAACATTTGATGTCTTTGAAATAATAATAATAATTTTTGCACATGCGATATCAATTGTTGCAAAGAGCGGGAAGTTTAAACTTTGAAAATTTTAACAAAGACTACCAAGAAGATGACGATAAAAATACTTTAATCTGATCAATAAATTCATTGGAACGCTGAATAATAGATAGCAATAAAGTATTGATGATACCTTAATGATTTAATTGAATTTTAACTGAAAATCGTGTTTTGTTCTTATCTTACAATGGTAAAATTCCTTCCAATTGTTGCGTAGTTCTGCCACTCTAAAGCCTGGTTTTCATTAGTAGAGTTAGTAGTCGAGTAACTGGCATACTAACTCTACCGAGCTAACTCTACTCTACATACTTGGTCGAGTAACTGTTTTCAGTACAATTGAGAATAGTCGGTAAAGTGTGTTGTCTAGTGAACAGATCTAACCTAAAAATGACTCTACTAGCTCTACTAGCTCGAGACTGTTTTCATCAGGATAGTGGTGGTAGAGTAGAGAGAGAAGCGGTGGTTGGGGAAGGCAAGCAGTAGAGTACTATCCCACGGTGCTATCCCACTCTACTCTACTAAAAACAAGTACTCTACCATGACTCTACTATGAACGTTTTAATTGGGAGAGTTCACAAGATAGTTAGTACTTGCCCAGGGAACTCTACCACTAACTCTACTAATGAAAACCAGGCTCATCGTCAAGTGAACAAGCTTTTTATTCTGCATCAAATTCAAATTCACTTTATTGCCAAAAAATTGAAATCAATTATTAATATAACAATTGTTATTACTAATATAATTATTGTTATAAATTATAACAATATTATTATCAATCGATTATTATTATGCTTATGGCTTTTATTAGCGGGGAGACCCTTTCGGGTGTTCCGCTTCGCCGAATCATCCAATTTCCGTAATGGGAAGTGTGGAAAAGATATAGGTTATGTAGTCCAACATTGAATTTCACTGAATTTTCACGAATCAGTTCCAAAAATCTTCAAAATTGAATTATTTTGATTTATAGATTATAGATTTAGAGCACTAAAACTTAACTCACAATACCACATTTTAAATACAATATTGAATTTCACGAGAAATTTAGACCCAAAAGATCCCATTTAGATCCTTGCTCTAAAGTTTAATAAACTGAGTCAATATGGCCCGGTTGTATAATAAATGTTACTGAAGCTCCCTTTCAGCATAAACTCAAATCAATCGATAATATATTTACATACGATTTACATGATGATTTGCAACCATTTCCACACTGTGTGTAAATTGTCAATTGTTTTCTGAATTTCTGTTCGTTTTTCACAGGTACAAACGCTGCGGCGAACCGTCAGCGATCAGCGGCAACAGTCGCAGTCGCGGCAGTCAATGCTGGAGGAGACCATTCAGCAGCTCATGTCTAGGACAGGGGGAGTCGCCGCTACCAACACGTTACCAGCCAACGCAAGTGAGTCGATTCATCAATTATTATTCGTCTTATTTGTCACTAAGGCTAGGCGTACACCGGTTAGTCAAGACAAGACGAGATTACACACGTTTAGTCACAGTAATTCACATAGTTGCTTATGAAGCAACACACACCGATTAGTCAATGCATCGGTGCTTCTTCTATATGATTACCGTGACTAAACGTGACTAATCTCGTCTTGTCTCTCTACGCCCAGCCTCATCATGTACGTCTTCTTCCTCCTTCTTCTCCTCTCCTCTTCTTTTTCTTCTCTTTTCTTCTTCTCCCTTCTTCTTTTCCTCTCTTCTTCCTCACCTTCTTCTTCTCCTCTGTTCTTCCTTACCTTCTTCTTCTCTCTTCTCTTCTTTTCCTCTCTTCTTCCTCACCTTCTTCTTCTCCTCTGTTCTTCCTTACCTTCTTCTTCTCTCTTCTCTTCTTTTCCTCTCTTCTTCCTCACCTTCTTCTTCTCCTCTTCTTCTTTTCTCTTCTTCTTCTCTCTCCTTCTCCTCTCTTCTTCTTCGTTTTCTTCTTCTCCTTCTCTCTTCTCCTTCTTTCTTCTCTTTTCCTTCTATTAGTGTTGTTTACATCACAGTTTAATATTTGTAATTGTATTTGACACCAATTCATTTTCACTTTGTGCGTTAGGCAGACATTAATAAATTGATAAACGATTAAATGTTACAGGGGCAAATCTTTTTCAAATTTTAAATATTTCTTTTAAAAAACCCCTACAAAAATGTGCAAACTTGAAAACTTTATTTTCGCTGTAATTATTGCAGTAGTTTTCTAATTAAAAAAGTAAGAAGAACCTCCTGAAGAATTAAATTCTCTTTTCAATGACACTTCAAATGTAATTTTCTGTCCAAAAATAACGGCGCTACAAGTTTCAAAAGATTACATTGATCTTATGGCACCATTATTCCAATATGGCTGACTACTGTCCACTCTTAAGCCTGGTTTTCATTAGTAGAGTTAGTGGTAGAGTTCCCTGGGCAAGTACTAACTATCTTGTGAACTCTCCCAATGAAAACATTCATAGTAGAGTCATGGTAGAGTACTTGTTTTTAGTAGAGTAGAGTGGGATAGCACCGTGGGATAGTACTCTACCACTTGCCTTCCCCCACCACCGCTTCTCACTCTACTCTACCACCACCATCCTAATGAAAACAGTCTCGAGCTAGCAGAGTAGTAGTAAGAGTAGAGACATTTTAAGGTTAGATCTGTTCACTAGACAACACACTTTACCTACTATTCTCAATTATAGTGAAAGCAGTTACTCGACCAAGTAAGTAGAGTTAGTAGGCCAGTTACTCGACCACTAACTCTACTAATGAAAACCAGGCTCTTATGATTTTCCTCATTTCTGACACTATTCTATGCATAATTAAATTATGCAGAGTGCTAGGGATGAAGAGTATAAGTCAGAAAAAGTCGATTTTAAGGGTTTGGCATCAAAATTTAGCTCTTTTCATGTACTTTCATTTGGTCTCAACAGAACAAGTCATTTTAAGCTTTTTTTTTATTTCTATTGGTGTTTGAACTCAACATTACAATTCAAAAGTCACGATCTTGTTAGGTAGTAGCAGTACAAGTCAAGTTATACTGTTAGGAGCAGGGCTGATTGAAAATACTCAAATTCCTTTCTTGCTGGGGAGTCAAAGTATAAGTCGAGTTGTACTGTTGAGTCAGTGGGTGACGGATCCTCCAAAATAGAAGGCATGTCTTGCACTATTAGCACCAACGACCTAACCTATCGATTGAAATTTAAGAATGACTCCTGAAAAATTGCATTTTATGACTTGTACTATTGATCCCTAGCACTCTAGATTTATTATTCTATTGATTGAAATGTTCTAAAATCTGTTCAATCTCAATAACAACTCTATTTATGTTGCATTATTTGTGTTGCAGCCCTAGGCTCCCCCTCCCACCAGTCCACCACCTCTGACGTCACCATCTGCCCTCCACCCCCACCTCCTCCCCCGCCTCCTCCGCCCCCTCCACCGCCGCCGCCGCCGATGGCTCCGCCCCCTCCTTCCCACCAGCCAATGATGACGTCGCTGCCCCCTCCCCCTCCGCCGCCCGCCCCGGGACAAATGGCGGCGCCCGACGGCGCAATGACAATCAAACGAAAAGTGCTGACCAAGCACAAATTGCCCACGCTGAACTGGCTGCCGCTCAAACCCAACCAGGTTAGTGATCTGCTATTTTATACGGTATTTCTCAGTTTCTGATTGATGTTTAAGGGTTGTTAACAATGTGTTTCGATTTGTGAGAATTATTTTTAATTGAATTTATGCAACCAGGTAAAGGTAGGTTTTATTAAAGGTAGGATGAATAGGTTTCATTTGTTCATTATACTTGTCTAGTTTTAAAGATTGAATAATAATTCTTTTGCATTGTTAACTGATTAATGTTTAATCGGTGATGAATAAATTGTCTATTGAGCAATCCTGGGTCCTATTAAAGATTAAATAAACTAGCAGGGTGTAAAAAGATTTACTTTATTGCCAAAAATTGGCTCAAACAATTCTCTCTTATAATATATATGAAAATGAAAATAAAATGTACTAGATGGTACATGTATGCATTATATGAAAAAAACCGAAACCAATATCGCATTCTGGGCTTCACCTGCAAATATTGACATTTTGACCGCTGCTCAGAGTGGCATAACGAAGTCTTCAAAACAATATGGAATTGTTACAAATGGTTTGTTAAACAGCATTCATAAAGAAGAATAGTGAAACAATAATAATATTAATAATAGGTTCTGAGACAATGCTTATTAAAGATTAAAAAGCAGGTTTTGAAGTGAAAAATATCTCATTACCTATATTCGACACTCTTGATATCTTTTGTAGATCAATAGGTTTTTACCATCAGTTTACTACTAGTGTAAATGAGTTGTCTTCTAATTAAAGTTAACGTTGTAGGATGATTAAACAGCAGGTTTTGCACACCTGGAATCGAACATAGATATGATAAACTTTATTAATTTTTTCTTCATTTTTCGTCTACAGGTAAGGGGCACAATTTTCAACGAGCTGGACGATGACAAACTGTTTGCGGTGATTGACTTTGTCGACTTCGAGGAGAAATTCAAGCTGGGCGGGGCGAGGGGGGGCGGAAGCGGGGGTCAGCAGGCGCAAAATGGCGGCGAAGACTACCAGGATGGCGGCCAGCTGGGTTCGTTTCCCAGCAAACGATTCAAGAAGGCCGACAACGTTTCACTGCTGGAGCACACGCGGCTCAGGAACATTGGTGAGCTTTCTACTTCACTCCTTCTTCTTCCTCCTCGTCTTCTTCTTCTTCCTCCTCGTCTTCTTCTTCTTCTTCTCTTCTTCTCAACTCCTCTCTTCTTCTTCTTTCTCTTCATCTTCTTCTTCTTCTCTTCCTCCTCCTCTTCTTCTTTTTTCTCCTCCTCTTCTTCTTCTTCTTCCTCCTCTCTTCTTCCTATCCTCCTTTTATTATTCTTCTTTCTCTTCATCTTATTCCTCCTCCAATAGTTCTTCTTCTTGTTTTCTTCTTATTCTCCTCTCTTCTTTTTCTTTCTCCTCCTCTTCTCTTCCTCTAAATTTTCTCTTCTCCTCCTCTTCCTCCTCCTCCTTCTTTCTCCTCCTCTTTTCTTTCTTCCTCTTCTTCTCCTCCTCTTCTTCTTTCTCTTCTTTCTCCTCCTCCTCTTCTTCTTTTCCTCCTCCTCCTCTTCTTTCTCCTCCTCCTCCTCTTCTTTCCTTTTTCTCCTCCTCTTCTTCTCCTCCTCCTCTTCTTCCTCCTCCTCTCCTCCTCTTCCTCTCCTCCTTCTTCTTTCTTCTTCTTCTTTCTCCTCCTCCTCCTCCTTCTTCTTCTTCTTCTTCCTTCTTCTTCTTTCTCCTCCTCCTCCTCCTTCTTCTTCTTCCTCCTCCTCTTTTCTTCTTCTCCCTTCTTCTCCTCCTCCTTCTTCTTCCTCATCCTTCCCCCCTATCTACTCCTCCTCTTCTGCTTTCTCCTCCTCCTTTCTCTCCTTCTTGTTTCCTCCTCCTCTTCTTCTTCTGTTTTCCATCTCCTCTTCTTCTTGTTTTCCCCTCCTCTTCTTCCTCCTTTCTCCTTCTTCTTCCTCAACATCCTTCCTAGTAGCAATATTTCACCAAACCTTGGGGGAGGCTCACGGATAAAATGCTCATTTGTACATTAGCTATGGCTGGTGAATATTTTCTGTAACCCAGGAATCAGGGTGGGGACCTCCCAAATGACGCCCTGATCAGTAGCGTCATTTCACCAAAACCTTGGGGGGAGGGGTTTGCCGGATAAAATGCTCATTTGTACATTAGCTAGTACAGAATATTTTCTGTAACCCAGGAATCAGGGGCGGGGGACCTCCCTAAATGACGCCCCTGATCCTTCTCCTTCTTCTCCCCCTTCTCCTCATTCTTTTCTCCCCCTTTTCTTCTTTCTATCATTTTTTCTAACTCTTCTGCTCTATGTTTTTACTTTATTGTCTTACTTAATTTGATGTAAAAATATCAATCCTAATTATTTATTCTTCTATGTCTTCTTTCATTTAGTAATTTTAATTAATAGCGAGTCTGTTATATTCATCTTCATCCTTTTGTTGATGCTATTAAAACTGCTGTATCCGACGAACATGTGTACTATGTTTCCCCATTTGTAAACAGCTAATTCATCTGCCAAATCAAAGAAATTATATATTATACTCTATTACTCAATACTACGTAGGCTACTCTATACTCGATTTAATTTTTTTTTCAAATATTTTTCGCAGCGATATCGCGCCGTAAGATAGACATGCCAGTTGAGCGTGTGGTGGCGGCCATCAATGCCCTCGATCTGAAGCAAATATCGCTGGAAAATGTCGAAATCCTACAGAAAATGGTTCCTACCGAAGCCGAGGTAAGTTACTCATTATATCTTGTTTTTAATTCTTGGAAAAAGTTATGAAATATAAGTTAGATTTAGGGCTGTGCTCATAAGGCTAGGCGTACACCGGTTAGTCAAGACAAGACAAGACGA
Source organism: Laodelphax striatellus (assembly GCA_017141395.1). NCBI lineage: Eukaryota > Metazoa > Arthropoda > Insecta > Hemiptera > Delphacidae > Laodelphax > Laodelphax striatellus. The sequence continues at coordinate 1,484,630 of CM029543.1, read as the reverse complement.
GATTAGTCACAGTATTTCACATACTTGCTTATGAAGCAGCACGCAATGACTAATCGGTGTGGTGTTGCTTCATAAGCAGCTATGTGAATCACTGTGACTAAACGTGACTAATCTCATCTTGTCTTGTCTTGACTAACCGGTGTACGCCTAGCCTAAACCTTCCTTTCCTAAGATTTTCTTCCGTGAAATGAAACTTCATAAAATGGCGATCTCACGCCAAACTGCTCAATCAGCACATAGCAAAACTTTGTCGAGTTTTATTCAATTTGTCTGTAGTGTCCAATCACAGGCCGGTATTAGGCTAGGCGTACACCGATTCCTTTCCAAGATTTTCTTCCCGTGAAATGAAACTTCATAAACGGCGATCTCACACAACCGCTCAATCAGCACACAGCAAAAACTTTGTCGAGTTTTATCCAATTTGTCTATAGCAGTCCAAGACATGCACACTGAAGGTCACGAGTTAGTCCACGTTTGGTCACAATGTACTAGTCACATAGTTATGAAGCTTATGAAGCAGCACACATCGATTGTCATTGCATCGGTGTGCTGCTGGCATACAATCTATGTGACTAAACGTAAACTAATCTCGTCTTGTCTATGTCTTGATTAACTGTGTACGCTTAGCTCATATGTTAGACATTGCATGTCACACTTTTGATTGGTTAGCTCAGAGTTTTTTGGAAAGTTCTCTAATGAATACCGCCCAAGTTCTTTTCCCAGCTGTATTCAATATGAATTAACTGCAATTTTCGTTTGTTTATCATAAACTTTGTTGTTTATAATGAACTAGCTGTCCCAAGCGAACTTCGTGTTCCGCCTCTTCCCCCCCTCCCCCCAAATTTCCCCCGTCTTCTCCTCACAAATGTCCCCTCTTCATGCCGGACTCGAACCCCCTTCGGATTCGAACTGGCGAACCTTTGTGTGGTAGGCAAGCTCTCTATCCATCAGTCCAATTAGCTCATCTATTCGAAGACCTATATTTTAGCTTGTTCAACTACACATCGATTTTATAGGAGCATTATTGTTTGGACTGGATCAGAATGGATGTCGTGTTTGATAGGTTAGCGTTAGGTCATTGCTTTACTAATTATTTATTAATAATTATAAAGAGATTTTCTCATATATTAATACATAATATTATGTTTATCAGTGCTGTAACAATTCAAACTCATATATTATGTATACTATACTTTACTATAATATACATAATATATAATATACTATACTATAATAATATATACTATACTATACATAATATTATGTTAACCAGTGCTGTAGCAATTCAAAGTAATCCAAAATCATCTAAATCGGTTCAGCCGTTATCGAGTTATAAGCGAGCGTACAGACACCAACTCTCTTTTATTAATATAGATTGTTTGGACTGGATCAGAATGGATGTCATGTTTGATAGGTTAGGTCATTAATTTACTAATCATTTATTAATTATAAAGGGATTTTCTTATATTTTAATACATATTATGTTAACCAGTGCTGTAACAATTCAAACTAATCCAAAATCATCTAAATCGGTTCAGCCGTTCTCGAGTTATAAGCGAGCGTACAGACACCAACTCTCTTTTATTAATATAGATTGTTTGGACTGGATCAGAATGGATGTCATGTTTGATAGGTCAGGTCATTAATTTACTAATTTTCTATTAATTATAAAAGGATTTTCTTATATTTTAATACATATTATGTTAACCAGTGCTGTAACAATTCAAACTAATCCAAAATCATCTAAATCGGTTCAGCCGTTCTCGAGTTATAAGCGAGCGTACAGACATCAACTCTCTTTTATTAATATAATAGAAGATATTATGGCTTAGGTTCTAAAGCATGACGTTTAGTTTTGAAACTAAAAGCAATTACAATAATCCATTCAATAAACAGAGCAGAAGAGAACAATGGAACCTCACAATTATACTCTACAGCTGTATTAAACAATAATTATTGCTAAAATAACTAAAATGATCGTTCTGTATCCACATGAAACGGCGGAGTATGAACATATGAATGTCCATTCTTGGAGAAGGATATGCAAGGACATCCTTCCCACAAACACTCAACCGTGGGTTGAGAGAGAGAGAGAGATATTAGTGTATATACCGGTAACAAACATTATTGTACATTGTACTTTTCATGTTTTTCTTCTTTTCTTTCTCCTTTGTTTGTACTGTGTATTGTATTGTATTGGTGTTTTTTGGGAAATAAATTTCAATTTTGTTTTGTTGATGAACAATGGCGTACCGCAATACAAACATTATTGCATTGTACTTTTCATGTTATTTCATTTCTTTCTCCTTTGTTTGTACTGTGTATTGTATTGTATTGTGTTTTTTGGGGAAACAAATTTCAATTTAAATTTTGTTTTCTTGATAGACAAAGGCGTACCGCGATTACAAACATTATTGTACATTGCACTTTTCATGTTTTTTTTTCTTTTCTTTCTCCTTTGTTTGTACTGTGTATTGTATTGTATTGGTGTTTTTTGGGGAAATAAATTTCAATTTCAATGTTGTTTTGTTTCTTAGACAAAGGCGTACCGCGAGTACGTGGGTGAGCGAAAGGACGTGTCACAGCTGACCGAAGAGGACCGCTTCCTGCTGCAGCTGACCCGAGTGGAGCGACTGGCCAACAAGCTCACCATCATGAACTACATGGGCAACTTCCAAGACAATGTGCATCTCATAACGCCCGTAAGCATGCGAGAAATTGAAATTCATACTTCATTATTTATAAGAATACGAATAAATATCATCTATGATACGATGATGAGCAGGGAGCTGACAAACATCAAGGTTTGTAGAGACCTAAGGTTGGCCAATCCCCATAAGAGCCCAGCAGTCCAATTTTCCCCGATTAGTCTTGCTATAATGACGTGAAGAAGTGACCCAGTTAACATGTGCCCTATATAGCAGGATCCTTTTAACTTGTCAGAAAACATATGTTTTAACTAGCAATATCACAATACTCAACCTACAAATGCTGAGTCTCGCAGATCATTGAAAAGCTCTTTTAAAAAGTTATTCTTTGGAAGGTCTTCTTTAAAAAGGTATTTAAAGATTCAGCCAGTTCATTGATTTAGAATCCTAAATAAAACATGGCTACCGTAACGACAAACGTTTGTCTGACAGGTTAGTCGGTTAGCAGCATAGAGAGCCCTTAGTGTTACATAGTGTCGAGGCTAACGTTTGTCGATGCTACCGTGGCCAACCTGTTTTAGTCTAGACTTGGCTAAACTTGTGCTCATGAACTGGCTCCCAGCGTCTTCTTAAGACTTTTGATTATTGTGTCAAAATCACTGTTTAATTATTACGGAAACAGCTTTTTTCTGACAAGTTTAATGGATCCTGCTATACTTCATTATGTATAAGAATACGAATAAATATCATCTATGATACGATGATGAGATTGATCTTTTAAATCATTCATGAAATACTTGAAACACTTCATGAATCTCGTTTTTCACTACAATCCCATTTGTGTTTAAATAGTTCTATTTTTATTATGAAATGGTTCTATTTTTATTATTGGCGATAGAACTCCCTAGAGGAAGACGCTAAGTATTTAATGATTCGTGGTGAATGTTATTCATTTTTTTCTTCTTTGCCCAGTATTCATTCATCCTTTGCGAAAACCGCTGCTTCCTTTCTTCACTCCATAATGGTCTGTACGGTTTAGGGCGTAGCTCTGAGAGAATTTCCCACTTATCCACTTTTCTTCTGAATGTCTTCCTATTTTTATTATTATCATCATTGTATTTATTCTTCAACCTGGTCAATTTCAGTTAGTAATCTAATTAATAATGTGCTAATTATACTCGTATTTTATTGTTAAGAATTATTCAAGATAATGTAAAGTGATTAGATGTAGTTATTCTACTTTGTACTGTTCTGTTTAGAAATGTATTCTATTCTATTCTGTAATACAACCGATTTATAAACTATTAGGCTAGGCGTACACCGGTTAGTCAAGACAAGACAAGACAAGTTTATTCACAATAATTCACATTGTTGCTTATGAAGCAGCACACACTGATGGAATAACTAATCGGTGTGTGTTGCTGCCTTTAACTATGTAATGCTACGACTAAACGTGCTTATTCTTGTATCTTGTCTTGACTAACCGGTGTACGCCCTAATAAAATGAAAAGATAAGTTTCAAGGTTTTGGCATCAAAATTTAGCTCTTTTCATGTACTTTCGTTTGGTACTTTGTACTGTTTTGTTTAGAAATTTATTCCATTCTATTCTGAAATACAACCGATTTATAAACTATTATAGTAAATTATAGCAGGATCCTTTTAAATTGTCAGAAAACACCTGATTGATGTACGCTCGTTTACTAACGTTAAATCAGCTGTTTTCTGCCAAGTTGAAAGGATCACTAGATAACAAGACAGAGATAAGTCTGCTTTTTAGTGCGGTAATTCACATGGTTAGCATGAAGCAGCACACATGATGCAATGACTAATCGTTGTTTGTGTTTAGCTACTTAAGCAACAACAAAACTACTGATGACTAATCTTGTCTTCAACTCGCCACAACAAATACGCCTAGCCTAAGTTAGAAAAAGTCGATTTCAAGGTTTCGGCATCAAAATGTAGCTCTTTTCGTTTGGTACTTTGTACTGTTTTGAAATTTATTCTATTTTATTCTGTAATGCAATAGGTTAAAAACTATCACCCAATGAAATTATAGCAGGATCCTTTTGAATTGTCAGAAAACACTAGGTGGATGTACGCTCGTTTACCTAACGATTAAATCAACTGTTTTCTGACAAGTTGACAGGATCCTACTTTATATCTGTGTGTATCATGGTCACAGTACTTCACATAGTTGCTTGTAGGCAGCACACCGGTTGATCATTGCATCAGTGTGCTGCTTCACTGCTAACTATGTGTATTACTGTGACTAAACGTCACTAATATCGTCTTGTCTTGTCTTGACTAACCGGTGTACGCCTAGCCTAAGATTAACACCAACGACCTAACCTACAGATTGAAACTTAAGAATGACTCTCCTGAAAAATGTCATTTTATGACTTGTACTCTTCTTCCCTAGCACCCTAGATAATGTAAAGTGATTAGATGTAATTATTCTACTTTGTACTGTTTTGTTTAGAAATCTATTCTATTCTATTCAATAATACAACCTATTTATAAACTATTAAGCCTGGTTTTCATTAGTAGAGTTAGTGGTAGAGTAACTAGCATACTAACTCTACCGTACTAACACTACTCTACTTGCTTGGTCGAGTGGCTGTTTTCACTGCAATTGAGAATAGTAGGTGAAGTGTGTTGTCTAGTGAACAGATCTAACCTTAAAATGATTCGACTCTACTAGCAGACTCTACACTACTAGCTTGAGACTGTTTTCATTAGAATAGTGGTGGTAGAGTAGAGTGAGAAGCGGTGGTGGGGAAAACCGAAGTGGTAGAAATTACTATCACTCTACTCTGCAAGAAACAAATTACTCTGTCACTCTACTCTGCACCTATGAACGTTTCCATTGGGGAGAGAGTTCACAAGATAGTTGGTGCTCACTTGGGAACTCTACTAACTCTCACCAATGAAAGTGAGCTTATCTACTAATGAGAAGCCAGGCTTAATAATCTAATTAGTTATTTGAAAACCGCTGCTTCCTTTCTTCACTCCATAATGGTGTGTACGGTTTAGGGCGCAGCTCTGAGAGAATTTCCCACTTATCCATTTTTCTTCTGAATATCTTCATATTTTTATTATTATCATCATTGTATTTATTTTTCAACCTGGTCAATTTCAGTTAGTAATCTAATTAATAATGTGCTAATTATATTTTATTGTTAAGAATTATTCAAGACAATGTAAAGTGATTAGATGTAATTATTCTACTTTGTACTGTTCTGTTTAGAAATCTATTCCATTCTATTCTGTAATACAACCGTTCTAAAAACTATTATAGTAAATTATAGCAGGATCCTTTCAAATTGTCAGAAAACACCTGTACGCTCGTTTGCTTGTTCGTCGGCTGTTTTCTGACAAGTTAAGTCCTGCTATATTAATAACTCTAACTTTGTGCTCGTTTACTAACGTTAAATCAGCTGTTTTCTGACAAGTTAAAAGGATCCTGCTATAGTTGTGTGTAACCTTCTGTCCTGCAGCAAGTGCACGCAATCATCTCGGCATCGGGCGCCGTTCGCAGTTCACGTAAACTACGGAGGGTGCTGGAGTTTGTGCTGGCTTTCGGCAACTATCTGAACAGCGGCAAGCGCGGTCCCGCCTACGGCTTTCGGCTGCAGTCGCTCGACACCCTCAGCGACACAAAGGCGGCAGCCGGCAGCGGCGACAGCGACACGCGACAGCGACAGCGACACTCGTTGCTGCACTACATTGCGGCCACCATTCGCGACAAGGGCGCCCGGAGTTTGCTGCATGCACTTCGCCGAACTCATGTACATCGAGAGAGGCCGCCACTGGTACTCATACTCTTCTTTCTTCTTTGTTGTCTTTCCTTCTTCGCTTCCTTCTTCTTCGTGCTCATACTACTGTTCTTTTTCTTCTTCTTCTTCTTCTTCTTTTTCTTCTTCTTCTTCTTTTTCTTCGTGCTCATACTACACTGTCCTTTTTTTCTTATTCTTGTTCTTCCCTTCCTCCTTTATCTTTTCACTGTAATTTCTTCCTCCTCCTCCTCCTCTCTCCTCCTCCTTCTTCACCTTTTCCTAGCCTTCTTAACCTTCATCATCATCATCATCATCATCGTCATCTATTTCTTCTTCTTTTTCTCTTTCTTCCCCTCCTCTCACTCTCCTCCTTCTCCATCTTCTTCTACTTTTTCTTCTCCTTATCAATCTTCTTTCTACTTTTTTTTATTCTTCTTCTTTTCTTTCTTTTCTCTCTTTTTACTTTTCTTCATATTCTTTTTATTTTCTTCCTCTTTTCAATCCTTTCTCTACTTCTACTTTTCTGTTTTTTTCTCTTTTTATTTTTCTTCTCTTTTTTCTCTTATTAATTTTTTTCTTCTTCCTCCTTCATCTTTTTCTGTATTTCTTCCTCCTCCTTTTCCTTCCATCTTCTTCTTCTTCTTCTTCCTTCTTGCTTAACTAACCTTCAATAACTATCAACTTCTTCTTCTTCTTCTTCTTCTTCTTCTTCTTCTTCTTATTCATCATCATCTTTCTCTCCCTTCTTCTTCTCTTTTCTCCTACTCCTCTTATTTTTATTTCTTCTTCTTCTTCTTCTCCATCTCCTTGTTACCCTTCTTCTTCGCCTTCTTCTCTTCTTTCTCTTCTCATTCTTTTTATTCTTTCTCTACTTGGATTCTCCTTCTTTTCTCTTCTTTTTCTCTTCTCCTTCTTCTCCTTTTTCTTTCTCTACTAGTTCTTAGCTTCTTTCTCTTCTTTCTCTTCTCCTTCTTGGACTTTTTATTCTTTCTTAGTTTTTCAGTGTTGGACTTAACCTATAATGTTTTCCTTACTTCGGCATATTAGGAAAAACTTTGGATAGTCAACAGGTGGAACACCCGAAAGGGTCTCTCCGCCAAAAAAAGCCATAAGCTTAATAATAATTTATTCTTTCTCTACTACTACTCCTTCATCTTCTTCTGCTCCTTCTTCTTCTCCTCCTCCTTCCCCATCTACTTCTCCTCCTCCTTCTCCATCTTCTTCTTTTCTTCTTCCTCTACTTCTTCTTCTCCTCCTTCTCCATCTTCTTCTCCTCCTCCTCCTCCATCTTCCTTTTTTATCTCCTCTATCTTCTTCTTCTTCTTCTCCTCCTAATCCTCTCTCTCCTTGTGGTTTCCTCCTTCATCTCCCTCTTTTCTCCCTCTATCTTCTCCTCCTCCTTCTCCTCCTCCTCCTTCTTCATCTCCTCTACCTTCTTCCTCCTCTCGCTAATCGCAGTCTCTCGTTGCAGTGTCGCTGGAGAACGTGGTGCTGGACGTGGGTGAGCTGGAGAAGCTGATGGAGGTGGTGCGCCGCGAAGCCGAGGGGCGCCAGTCGGCCGCATCCACCCTCCTCAAAGACTTCCTGCACAATAGCGAGGACAAGCTCAGGAGGTTGGTCACTCTATAGCAGGAGCCAATTAACTTGTCATAAATCAGCTGATCCAGCAATAATTAAACAGTGATTTCGACACAATAATCAAAAGGCTTGAAAGTCTTAACCTTTGAAGACTTTAAAATACCTTTTTAAAGAAGACCTTTCAAAGAATAACTTTTTAAAATACCTTTTCAATAATCTGCGAGATTCAGCATTTGTAGGTTAAGTATTGTGATCATATGCTCGTTGATCATGTGATTTCTGACAAGTCAAATGGATCCTGCTATACTTAACCTACAAATGCTGAATCTCGCAGATTATTCAAAAGGTCTTTTAAAGACTTTGGATTAATGTTTTCAAGCTACGTAACATCAGCTGTTTACTGATTTAATACATCAATTAGCTGTTTTCTGACAATTTAAAATAATCCTACATACATCACAAGTCTCGGTCCCTGTAGCATATCGCAAACTATAGCAGGATCCTTTCAACTTGTCAAAAATCAGCTGTTTCAAAGAGCAATATCACAATACTTAACCTACAAATGCTGAATCTCGCAGATTATTGAAAGGTATTTTAAAGGAAGTCTTCTTTAGAAAGGACTTTTTAAAGACTTTAAAGGTCTTTCAAGACTTTTAAGCCTTTTGATTATTGTGTCGGCATCACTGTTTAATTATTACTGGATCAGCTGGTTTATGACAAGTTAATTGGCTCCTGCTATATAGCTGGACTAACTTGTCAGAAAACAGCTGTTTCGACAATCAATATCACAAAAATTCAATATTTTCCTGAACATTTCGTGTTTTTGTGATGTGTTACTGTTTTATAAACTTTTAGAATTTCATATATAAAAAAAAACTTTTTCAAAATTAGTGAACATTTCAGCGACCACATAATACAAATAGACCTGGAGCACTCAGAAACAGTATTGTTAAGAAGCCAATTCTGGCGCCTAACACTGAAATCTAAGATGGCGGCGGTTCACGCTGAGTGGGAGAGAGATGAAAAACAGCTGGCATAATCTTGTCTCTCTCCCTCAGCAGACCTACTCCTCTGAAATCTAGGCACTCAGGGTAACTTCATCACCCATCTCACTGTGTTGAAGGTAATAGGAATGCTCCCGCTCCATCTGTTTGTATTACGTGGTGGTCGCTGGAACATTTTGGAACACAGTGGAACTTCAACCTAATGGAATTAGGTTATAAACGGCGAGGTGGAACTACCTTCGGGTCTCCCCACCAACCAAAGCCATACGCTAGATAGATAGATAGATCACAATACTTAACCTACAAATGCTGAATCTCGCAGATTATTGAAAAGGTCTTTCAAAAAGGTATTCTTTGAAAGGTCTTCTTTAAAAAGGTCTTTTAAAGACTTTAAAGGTCTTTAAGACTTTCAAGTCTTTTGATTATTGTGTCGAAGTCACTGTTTAATTATTACCAAAACAGCTGATTTATGACAAGTTAATTGGATCGTGCTATACTTAACCTACAAATGCTGAATCTCGCAGATTATTGAAAAGGTCTTTTGAAAAGGTATTGTTTGAAAGGTCTTCTTTAAAAAGGTATTTTAAGCCTGGTTTTCATTAGTAGAGTTAGTGGTAGGGTACTAACTCTACTAACTCTCTACTTGGTACTTAAAAACAAGTACTCTACCATCACTCTACTCTACTATGAACGTTTTCATTGGGAGAGTTCACAAGATAGTTAGTACTCGCCCAGGGAACTCTACCACTAACTCTACTAATGAAAACCAGGCTTTAGACTTTTAAGCCTTTGGATTATTGTGTCAAAGCTGCGTAAAATCACTGTTTACTGATTGCCGAAACAGCTGTTTTCTGACAAGTTAAATTAATCCTGCTATACATCACCTACATTTAAAATTTTGTTTCTTGAATAACTCGGAAACCGTTGATATTACGAAAATTTTACAATAATAACTTTTTTTAGTAACTTTAATTACAAATCGACTTATTTGTTGAGATTGGACCAATATTGACTGAGATATGGCAGCTTTAGTGATAGGTGACCACTTATAGGGGACAATTATTTAAATATGATATTTAGAGATGGTTTTTACCCAGGAACAATGCCCTAGAATATTGGTAGGGAGTTCTGAAACAACCTGTATAAATTACCAGCTCGTCTCTGCAACTGGCCGTTTGTATTTTATATAAAACGATTATAGCAGGATTATTTCAACTTGTCAGAAAACAGCTGATTTAACGTCAGTAAACGAGCGTACATCAATCAGCTGTTTTCTGACAATTTAAAATAATCCTGCTATACATAGCGCTAGCATCACAAGTCTCGGTCCTTCAAATTCAAAATTTGAATTTTGGTTTCTATGATACTGAGAACACATCTAGTTTCATTGAGGTGAATTAGTATCTTCTATTATCTGACAGTTATTCAGTATCTCCTATATAGTTTTTAGTAACATCTAAATTATAAGTAATTAGAATACAAATTTATGTTGTAGTTTAAATGTGATGCCAACAGTGATTTATTTCTAGATTTTAATCCTTTCCTTTTTCAGGTTTAATTTAGTTTCTTGACTCAAAGGCTCAGCCTAATGAGGAATGCACTTGATTTTTCTTGTATTTTGTAAAAATTGTGTATATTAATTGAGTGAATAAAGTATTTTGATTTGATTTGATTTGGTTTTTGTTTGCAGGTTGCGCCAGGACTGTCGCCAGGCGCAGGACTCGTTCAAGGAATGCGCGCAGTTCTTCGGAGAAGAGTCGTCTCGATCCACCGATGCTAACGCGTTTTTCGCGCTACTCGTGCGATTCGTCAGAGCTTTCAAGGTTGGTTTCTTTGACTGGTCAAGTGTGGCCATTGGTGTAACCCCGGTCGTACACCGAAGCAATAAGCAATAGGCAACTAGCAACATATGGATCATATGATTGTCTACTCTACACAAACAATAGTTCAATGCACACTGAAACAGCTGCACAGGTGTGCATTGGACTATTGTTCTATATAGAGGATCATATGATTCAAATATTGCTGATATTCCTTTGCTACTCGAGTTGCATTTAACAGATGAGTTTGTCAAGCATAGAAGCTTGGTTTCTAGTCAGTGGACTAATCAATTAATTCAAATAAAACGTAATTAAATAGCTTTCAAGGTCAGTTTCTTTGACTGTTCAAGTGTGGTCATTGGTGTGAGAGGTTGCATTTAACAGATGAGTTGTCAAGCATAGAAGCTTGGTTTCTAGTCAATGGACTAATCAATTAATTCAAATAAAACGAAACTAGCATGCTCGACCGGCTATTTCTCCAGTTCGCCAGGGACTTTCTTTCTCTGGTCAAATAGTAGAAGATCTGGATTGTGTTGAGTTCTTGGGTGTGCTGCTTCATAGAAATTTAAAATTTGTAGTGCACACTGAGAGATTAAGTAGAAAGTTGAACTCTGCCTGCTTTTCGCTTTCGAGTGCTTAGTAGAGTGATAAGTTCCAAGTCTCTGCACTTGAGTGACTACAATGGCTATTTTTTCCATTCCTAAAATATAATGTTCTTAATAATGCAATGAAAATTGATAATGTGAAATACAATTCCTAAAATATAATTTTATTGTCTGGGGAAACTCATCGACAGCTGAGAAGGTATTCAAAGTCCAAAAGAGAGCTATTAGTTATTTTGTATAAGCTCAAGTAATACATGATAATATTGTAGAATATTTTTTGAACATAAAGATAAAAAATAAAACTATTTATATTTTTTGGATCACTTATTGTGTCCTCACAACCTTATATTGAATTGAAATTACAAATACATAAAAATACAGTAAAAATGCTAATGAAAGTAAATTATTTTACTGATTGTAATATATTGTAATTATTTGAAATTCTTGTAATTATTTTTTAATGATTGTAAATTATTATTTTTTAACGAATCTATTCTATTCACACTGCGGTACTGAATAACACAAAGTACATTTCATTATTCTAGTTTCGTTTTTATTTTTTTTCTAATAGTCAAGAAGACTCATCCCTCATAAGAAGTTTGCTTGAAGAGGGATGTACCAATTGAAATTTGAAATTTTATTATACCGGGTTATCATAAAAGAATGGTGCGGTTTCAAGAGAATTGGGGCGATTTTCTGACAAACATTTGACGCGGATCAGTTCATGATTCCTGTCTAATTTATGTTGTTTGGCTTGAACGCTGGTTTCTATAAAAATTCAATCTTCGCACCATTCTTTTATGATAACCCTATATTATTCAAGTTATTTTTATTTTGTTCTTATAAAATGCATTTATTTTGTCTATATTGACTTTATATTAGTAAAATAAAATTTATTTTTTCTAATTCTCTATTTTTCTCCACTCTAGTTGGCGGATGCAGAAAACGAGCAGCGCAGGCGTCTGGAGCAGACAGCCGAACGGTTGGCAAAGGAGGGCGGAGGCGGGGGCGGGGGCGGCGAGGGGGGCGGTGGAGGCGGCAGTGAAGTGGCGAAACGCAATCGGCTGAATCAGCAGAAACGGCAGCAGGAAGCCGTCATCAACGAGCTCAAGGTCAAGGCTAGGCAGGTGAGCAAGGGGACACATGATTTCTGTTTTCTTATCACCCACAGAGTGGAGAGTTAGGCTAGGCGTACACCGGTTAGTCAATTTATTATTTGGTCTGACTTCACATAGTTGAACAACACCGATCGGTCATTGGCTTTGTCTGTTCATAAGCAGCTGTGTGAACCACTGTGACTGAACGTCAATATCGTCGTCTTGTCTATGTCCAGTGTACGCCTAACAGATGTATAGAATGGTAGGATGAGTGCAGATGAAGGTATAAGGATAGGCGTACATTAGTCAAGACAAGACAAGATGAATTAGTCGTTTTTGTCACACGCCGTTGCTTGACACACCGATTAGTCATATCGGCATGCTCAAACTAATTGTTTCACGTGACTTTGTCTGACAACCGGTACGTCTAGCCTGAGTGTCATAGACTGGAAGAGATAGACACTGAGTTTGATTTTACCTCTCTTTCACATGTTGAATTTACAAATTTTATTATTATATATATTTTTTTCAACTATCTGCTTTTTATCAAAATTTTGGAGAACAACGAGCCCAATCTTTCCTTTCCAACATCTGAATTTTCTTTTCTAACACAAATTGAGCTGAGCATTGTTTCTCCTCTCAATATATTTTACGATCTGTACTCGCTATTTCTTCTTCTTCTCCTTCCTCTTCTCCTTCATCTTCATCATTTTCTTCTTCTTTCGTCTTCTTCAGTCTCTTCTTCTTCTTCAACTTCTTCTTCTTCTTCTCCTTCTCCTCTCCTTCTTCTTCTTTCTCTCATCCTTCTTCTCCTTCATCTTTCTTCTTCTTCTTCTCCTTCTCCTCCCTCCTCCTCCTCCTCCTCCCCTCTTCTTCTTTCTTCTTCTTCTTCCTCTGCTCCTCATCCTCTTCTTCTTTTTCTTCTCCTTCATCTTCATCTTTTCTTCTTCTTCTTTTCTTCTCTTCACTTCTTCTTCTTCTTCTTCTTCTTCTTCTTCTCCTTCTCCTTCTTCTTCTTTCGTCTCATCCTTCTGCTTCTCCTCCATCTTTGTCATCACCATCTTCTTCTTCTTCTTCTCCTTCTCCCCTCCTCCTCCTCCTCCTCTCTTCTTCTTTGTACCATCCTTCTTCTTCTCCTTCCTCTTCTCCATCATCTTCTTCTTCTTTTCTTCTCCTTCATCTTCATCCTTCTTCTTCTTCTTCTTCTTCTTCTTCTCCTCCCTCCTCCTCCTCCTTCCTCTTCTCTTTCTCTTCTTCTTCTCTCCTCTTTTCTTCTTCTCCTCCTCCTCCTCCTCCTCCTCCTCCAACATCATCATCTTCTTCTTCTTTCGTCTTCTTCTTCTTCTACTTCTCCTTCCTCTTCTTCTTAATCATCATCATCATCATCTTCTTATTCTTCTTTCTTCTTCTTCTTCTTATCCATCTTCTTCTTCCTTCTTTCTTCTTCTTCTTTCCTTCTTCTACTCCTTCATCTTCTCTCTTCTTCTTTCTCTTCTCCTTCTTCTTCTTCTTCTTCTTCTTCTTCTTCTTCTTCTTCTTCTTCCTCCTCCTCCTTCCTCTTATTCTTTCTTTCATCCTTATTCTTCTCCTCCTCTTCTCCTTATCCTCTTCTTCTTATTATTTTTCCGTCTTCTTCTCCGCCTCCTCCTTCTTTTTCATCACCATCTCCTTCTTCTTATCCTCCTTGTCCTTCCTCCTCCTCGTCTTTCTCTTCCTTCTTCTTTGTCTTCCTCCTTATCCTTCTTATTTCTTCTTCTTTTTCTCCTTCCTCTTCTCCGTCTTCTAATTCTTGTTCTCTTTCTTCTCCATCTTCTTCTTCTCCTCCTCTTCCTCCTTATCCTTCTTCTTTGTCTTCCTCCTTATCCTTCTTCTCTCTTCTCCTCCTTCTCCTTCTTCTTCTCCTCCTCCTTCTTCTTTCCTCTTCTCCTCCTCCTTTGTCTTCTACTTCTTCTTCCACTTGAATACTATGTATTCCTGTGTACACTTGACTGATTAAATTCGCCTTTCTCCTTGTTTGTGTACTTGATTGCTTAAATTCGCCTTTCTCCTTTTTTCTGCCCCTTTGTCAGGTGCAAGAGAAGAAGCTGCTGCACCAGGACGAGGTGTACAATCCTTCTTCTCTCTTCTCCTTCCTCTCCTCCTCCTCCTTCTTCTTTCTCCCTCTTCTCCTCCTCCTTCTTCTTCTATACTATGTATTTCTGTGTACACTTGACTGATTCGCCTTTCTTCTTTTTTGTCAGGTGCAAGAGAAGAAGCTGCTGCACCAGGACGTGTACAATCCTTCTCTTCTCTTCCTCTCCTCCTCCTTTCTTCTTTCTTCCTCTCTCCTCCTCCTTTGTCTTCTACTATGTATTTCTGTGTACACTTGATTGCTTAAATTCGCCTTTCTCCTTTTTGTTTGTTGTGCCTGCTGCATCTCTCTTCTCCTTCCTCTTCTCCTCCTCCTTCTTCTTTCTCTCCTCCCTCCTCTTTGTCTTCTTTCTTCCTTCTATCCATTTCTGTGTACACTCGACTGATTGAATTCGCCTTTCTCCTTGTTTGTTTGTGTCAGGTGCAAGAGAAGAAACTGCTGCACCAGGACGAGTGTTCTTCTTTCTTCCTCTTCTCCTCCTCCTTTGTCTTCTACTTCTTGTTCTATACTCTGTATTGCTGTGTACACTTGATTCATTAAATTCGCCTTTTCTCCTTCTTCTTCTTCTCCTCCCACTTCTATCTTCTTTTTCCTTCTTCTTCTTCTTCTCCTTCCTCTTCTCTTCATCACTTCTTCTTCTCTTCTCCTCTTCTCCTTCTTCACAACCTCTTCTCCTTCTTCTTTCGTCATCTTCTTTTCCTTCTTCTCCTCCTCCTCCTCTTCCTTCCTCTTCTTCTTCATCTTCTCCTCCTCCTATCTCTTCTTCTCCTCCTTGTCTTCCTTCTTCTTCTTCTCCTTCTCCTCCTTCTTTCTTCTTCTTCTTCTTCTTCTTCTTCTCCTTCTCCTCTCCTCCTGTCTTTCTCTTCCTTCTTCTCTTCTTCCTATATCCTTCATCTTTCTTCTTCTTTTCCTCTTCTCCTTCTTCTTTGTCTTCTAATTCTTGTTTCTCTTCCTTCTTCATCTTCTTCTTCTCCTTCTCTTCCTCTTCCTCCTTATCTCTTCTTCTTCTCTCTTTTCCTCTTTTCCTCCTCCTTCTCTCTTCTTCTCCTTCTCTTCTCCTCCCACTTGTCTTACTTCTTCTTCTATTCTTCTTCCTTCTTCTTTCTTCTTCTTCTTTCATCAATACTATGTATTTCTTATACATATTCAAGAAGTATTCTGTGTACACTTGATTGATTAAATTCGCCTTTCTCCTTGTTTGTCCCCTTGCGTCAGGTGCAAGAGAAGAAGCTGCTGCACCAGGACGAAGTGTACAACGGAGCGCTGGAAGACATTCTGCTGGGCCTGAAAAGCGAGCCGTATCGGCGCGCGGACGCCGTCCGACGCAGTCAACGACGACGAATCGACAGCAACCGACTCAGTCGCACTTACGACGAAATCGAACTATGAGAACACGACACACCTGGTCAGTTATTACTAATTCAAAGACTGTAGAATCAATTATTTTTATTTGTTAGGCCCTACTCAGACCTGGAAACTTCAACATCGAAAAGCAACTCATCGCTTGGCGACTAAGCGACGCAGCATGTGTTTTCAAATGACGACGCTCAGACTAGGCGATGTCGCGATGATCGCTGCGCAACTGAGTTGCTCTTCGATCTGACATGCTGGTCGCGGAGCGATGTGTGGACAGATTCTATGTACAGAAAAGTGAGGTTAGGTGATATTCTAACCATCAAACTGGAAAAGTAGGATTATTTGCTTTAAAAGTAGTATTTCATCATTTTTTCACTTCAACATATAAATATCGAAGATAAGTTATAAAATTCTCAAAATATCTACTTATTGAGAATATTGTGATAGTAGTCGAACAGCAACTCTGGCAACTTGAGTAGCGGCTGTGAGTATGACAAGCAACTGCTGCGTCGCTGAGTTGCCGAGCGATGAGTTGCTTTTCGATGTCAAGTTTCCAGGTGTTTTCTGGTTCAGATCTTTCAACTGCCAATCTTAAGTGAATCATTTATTTATTTATTTAAGATAGAACTGTAATACTAATAACGCCTTTTCCATTACAGATTACCTAAAAAAAGGACCAAGCGTACAACATTGTGCCTGAAAAATATGTTGATTTTTTTTGGAAAATAATCTCACTCGTTATTTATTTATTAGCTTTATTATTATTATACAATATATAATATATATTTTTATAAATATGTACAGTGTGACAGAATCAGATCTATATTTAGGTAAGTGTAAAAATTATATTAATTTATGGTATGTAGATATTTGTATTTTTGAAACGCATATATTGAAAATTGTTTATAACTATAGCAGGATTCTTTTAAACAGCTGATTTAACGTTAGTAAACGAGCGTATATCAATCAGCTGTTTTCTGACTATTTAAAAGAATCCTGCTATATATTACAGTTGAGGTTTTCAGTTTGGGGTGGTATACCACCCACTAGTATCAAGGTTATTCTTTTTCATCTTCCTCTTCATTTTCTTCTTCTTCTTCTCTTCTTTTTCTTTCCTCCTAGTTTCCTGATTTTCTTCTTTTGTCTTCCACAAACATTCGAATTATGAATTATTATTATTGTAAATTTCCAATTTGTTTTAAGAAGTGAGTCAAAAATTTATTGTTCATCAATTATTATTACTCTATTACCATTTATTATAGTTGTACGCGATTTTTTATGCAGAAAAATCTAGAAAAATTACTACCTATTTTGGATAGTGTAAGACTAGACTGTATGATAGAACGATTTTTAGTTATTAAAGTGATAAAACGCTTGAAGAAAGCAATATATACATATATATATTTTACTCTACTACCATTTTTGATAATCTTTATGATGTTTAGGGGAATATTTTGTATGAAAATTAATGGTTTATAACTTTTTCTAGCATAGACAATATTTATTCTTTATATTCAGACTGAATTTCAAATTTAAATTCGAATTTGGGCTTGAAGTTCTTGGTAGGCCTTTATAATATTCATACTTTTCTTGGAGATGAGCTTTAATTTGATTAACACAACTTTTTTTTATATTGAGCAATTTTGTGTAATATTTTGACAGGACTTGCATACATGCATTGTTATTAGGTATTTTCCTATTTAGGTGTACTCCGAAACCTACAATCATCAACATTTTGACGGTATTCAATCCATGTTTATTATTTCACCTGCTTGTTAAGTAGTCTTGATTTCTACTAGCGGCAGTTAGGCTAGGCGTACACCGGTTAGTCAAGACAAGACAAGATTAGTCACGTTTAGTCACAATAATTCACATAGTTGCTTATGAAGCAGCACACACCGATGCAATGACTAATCAGTGTATGTTGCTTCATAAGCAACTATGTAAATTATTGTGACCAAACGTGACTAATCTTGTCTTGTCTTGACTAACCGGTGTACGCCTAGCCTTATACTCGTAGTAATTCAAATTTTTCAATAGCAGATATTCAATTATCGTTTTCTTACGATCAACAATCGACTAGTGGCAAGAAACATCGATAAAAAACTTCGATATTTTTGCTAAAAGCTGGTGAACTTCTTCTGAAATAAAACATGGATGATAAACTATTCTACCACTAAGGTGTACTCCAAATGAAAAGCACTCGATGTTTTGTTTATTGTACAGATTATCAACCTTTTTCGGGTTCAATATTTGACTATTCGATAGTTTTCAAATATCGATGTTCACCACTCTGTATATCGATGTATCGAAACATCGATATATTGAACTGTATGTATCAAAACATACATAAATAACTGTATATTGAATGTATCAGAAGCAGAACATCGATTTATCGAAACATCAATTTATAGAAACATTGATAGGCTATATTGAACATATCGGATTAGGCTAGGTACCGGTGGTCACAAGACAAGACGAGATTGTTACATTTAGTCACAGTCACATAGTTGCTTACAGCAGCACACACCGATGCAATGACTAATCGGTGTGTTCTTCATAAGCAACTATGTAATACTGTGACTAAACATAATCTCGTCTTGTCTTGACAACCTAGCAATATTGGCCATTCCTATTAGTCATGCCTGAAAGTTCTAAACCATTTCATTTTTATATATTTTGTAACACCATGTACATAATGGATATAGCCTATAAGACTGCTTGATAGAGAGTGCATTACATTGTAATATAACTGATATTCAGCAATAAATTTAAATCTATTGTACAAATTTTCGTGGAATACAAAATTATATGTACAATTTTTTGTTTGTAAATCATTCAAGTTTTGATGATAGTAATCTGAAAGAACTATTTTGAATATGATTTATTTAAATTTTGAGTAATAGTACAGCATTACTGTGATTGAAATTGTGAAAAACGATAATGAATTTTCATCAAAACAGAAACTTATTATTTGCTTGTTAAGTATTTTCTGAGAAATTATGCGAAGAATAAATTGTTCGAAGAAAATTATTCTGTGAAATTACCAAGTGCCTTCAATGAACCAACCTTGTTTATAGAAACATTGTTTGTATTTGAAAAGAAATTTTGTTTTAATTGGAATGATTGTTTTTTTTTTAAGAGAATGAGCACCAATTTTATACGCACAGAAAAACGTTCATGTTCTCTTAGCTATACTAGTCTCTCCTAAGAAATACTTTATACAATCTGATGTAAGTTAACGACCAAATTATGAAAAAATGCATTCCTAAATCTTAATATTCCATAGAATGAATTAGAAGTAGTGAACTTGTTTATGCAAATGTTTATTATTAAAAACAAATTCTTCAACTTTTATATTGTTGTTTGATAATTTATTATTTAAACTGTGAACAACCAAACATATGAAGAAGTTGCAGAGCAAATGCATCAAGATACAACATGATTTTTTAGCCAAAAAATGAAAATCTCTCAGATTTGCTTGATATTTGGGCTATGGATAGAGCATGGCCTAACAAGTGTACACACATAATATGAGACTTTTCTCTACTATACAAGCAGAGATATTTAGCTGAGAAGAGTACACCTCTCTCTTCTCTCAAGGGAAAGCTGAGAGAGGAAAATTCCGATTTTCAAATGCTCATATCTCCTGAACGGGAGCGAATTTTTCATTTTGTTGACAGATTCTTGTTCAGCTCTTCAAGTACTATCTTATACGTTATTTTGAGCAATTTTGAGAATTTTTCATTTTTTGCAAAAAATCATGATGTATACATCATGCGTTTTTTTAGCCAAAAAATGAAAATCTCTCAGATTTGCTTGATATTTGGGCTATGGATAGAGCATGGCCTAACAAGTGTACACACATAATATGAGACTTTTCTCTACTATACAAGCAGAGATATTTAGCTGAGAAGAGTACACCTCTCTCTTCTCTCAAGCGAAAGCTTAGATATGAAAATTCCTATTTTCAAATGCTCATATCTCCTTAATGATACCCAAGTTTTTCATTTTGTTGACAGATTCTTGTTCAGCTCTTCAAGTACTATCTTGTACCTTAGTTTGCCCAATTTTGGGGATTTTTCAGCTTTTGCAACAAATCATGATGTATACATCATTCGTTTTTTTAGACAAAAAATGAAAATCTCTCAGATTTGGCTATGGATAGAGCATGGCCTAACAAGTGTACACACATAATATGAGACTTTTCTCTACTATACAAGCAGAGATATTTAGCTAAGAAGAGTACACCTCTCTCTTCTCTCAAAGGAAAGCTGAGAGAGGAAAATTCCGATTTTCAAATGCTCATATCTCCTGAACAGGAGCGAATTTTTTCATTTTGTTGGCAGATTCTTGTTGAGCTATTCAAGTACTATCTTATACGTTATTTTGAGCAATTTTGAGAATTTTTCATTTTGCAAAAATCATGATGTATACATCATGCGTTTTTAGCCAAAAATGAAAATCTCTCAATTTGCTTGATATTTGGGCTATGGATAGGCATGGCCTAACAAGTGTACACACATAATATGAGACTTTTCTCTACTATACAAGAAGAGATATTTAGCTGAGAAGAGTACACCTCTCTCTTCTCTCAAGGGAAAGCTGAGAGAGGAAAATTCCGATTTTCAAATGCTCATATCTCCTGAACGGGAGCGAATTTTCTCATTTTGTTGACAGATTCTTGTTCAGCTCTTCAAGTACTATCTTATACGTTATTTTGAGCAATTTTGAGAATTTTTCATTTTTGCAAAAATCATGATGTATACATCATGCGTTCCTTTACCAACAAAATGAAAATCTCTCAGATTTGCTTGATATTTGGGCTATGGATAGAGCATGCCCTAACAAGTGTACACACATAATATGAGACTTTTCTCTACTATACAAGCAGAGATATTTAGCTGAGAAGGGTACACCTCTCTCTTCTCTCAAGGGAAAGCTGAGAGAGGAAAATTCCGATTTTCAAATGCTCATATCTCCTGAACGGGAGCGAATTTTTTCATTTTGTTGACAGATTCTTGTTCAGCTCTTCAAGTACTATCTTATACGTTATTTTGAGCAATTTTGAGAATTTTTCATTTTTTGCAAAAAATCATGATGTATACATCATGCGTTTTTTTAGCCAAAAAATGAAAATCTCTCAGATTTGCTTGATATTTGGGCTATGGATAGAGCATGGCCTAACAAGTGTACACACATAATATGAGACTTTTCTCTACTATACAAGCAGAGATATTTAGCTGAGAAGAGTACACCTCTCTCTTCTCTCAAGGGAAGCTGAGAGAGGAAAATTCCGATTTTCAAATGCTCATATCTCCTGAACGGGAGCGAATTTTTTCATTTTGTTGACAGATTCTTGTTCAGCTCTTCAAGTACTATCTTATACGTTATTTTGAGCAATTTTGAGAATTTTTCATTTTTTGCAAAAAATCATGATGTATACATCATGCGTTTTTTTAGCCAAAAAATGAAAATCTCTCAGATTTGCTTGATATTTGGGCTATGGATAGAGCATGGCCTAACAAGTGTACACACATAATATGAGACTTTTCTCTACTATACAAGCAGAGATATTTAGCTGAGAAGAGTACACCTCTCTCTTCTCTCAAGGGAAAGCTGAGAGAGGAAAATTCCGATTTTCAAATGCTCATATCTCCTGAAAGGGAGCGAATTTTTTCATTTTGTTGACAGATTCTTGTTCAGCTCTTCAAGTACTATCTTATACGTTATTTTGAGCAATATTGAGAATTTTTCATTTTTGCAAAAATCATGATGTATACATCATGCGTTTTTAACCAAAAATGAAAATCTCTCAGATTTGCTTGATATTTGGGCTATGGATAGAGCATGCCCTAACAAGTGTACACACATAATATGAGACTTTTCTCTACTATACAAGCAGAGATATTTAGCTGAGAAGAGTACACCTCTCTCTTCTCTCAAGGGAAAGCTGAGAGAGGAAAATTCCGATTTTCAAATGCTCATATCTCCTGAACGGGAGCGAATTTTTCCATTTTGTTGACAGATTCTTGTTCAGCTCTTCAAGTACTATCTTATACGTTATTTTGAGCAATTTTGAGAATTTTTCATGTTTTGCAAAAATCATGATGTATACATCATGCGTTTTTAGCCAAAAATGAAAATCTCTCAATTTGCTTGATATTTGGGCTATGGATAGAGCATGGCCTAACAAGTGTACACAGATAATATGAGACTTTTCTTTGCTATACAAGCAGAGATATTTAGCTGAGAGTACACCTCTCTCTTCTCTCAAGGGAAAGCTGAGAGAGGAAAATTCCGATTTTCAAATGCTCATATCTCCTGAACAGGGCGAATTTTTTCATTTTGTTGACAGATTCTTGTTCAGCTCTTCAAGTACTATCTTATACGTTATTTTGAGCAATTTTGAGAATTTTTCATTTTTGCAAAAATCATGATGTATACATCATGCGTTTTTAGCCAAAAATGAAAATCTCTCAGATTTGTGATATTTGGGCTATGGATAGAGCATGGCCTAACAAGTGTACACACATAATATGAGACTTTTCTCTACTATACAAGCAGAGATATTTAGCTGAGAAGAGTATTTACCTCTCTCTTCTCTCAAGGGAAAGCTGAGAGAGGAAAATTCCGATTTTCAAATGCTCATATCTCCTGAACGGGAGCGAATTTTTCAATTTTGTTGACAGATTCTTGTTCAGCTCTTCAAGTAATATCTTATACGTTATTTTGAGCAATTTTGAGAATTTTTCATTTTTGCAAAAATCATGATGTATACATCATGCGTTTTTAGCCGAAAAATGAAAATCTCTCAGATTTGCTTGATATTTGGGCTATGGATAGAGCATGGCCTAACAAGTGTACACACATAATATGAGACTTTTCTCTACTATACAAGCAGAGATATTTAGCTGAGAAGAGTACACCTCTCTCTTCTCTCAAGGGAAAGCTGAGAGAGGAAAATTCCGATTTTCAAATGCTCATATCTCCTGAACGGGCGTGACTTTTTTCATTTTTTTGACAGATTTTTGTTCAGCTCTTCAAGTACTATCTTATACGTTCTTTTGAGCAATTTTGAGAATTTTTCATTGTTTGCACAAAATCATTATGTATACATCATGCGTTTTTAGCCAAAAATGAAAATCTCTCAGATTTGCTTGATATTTGGGCTATGGATAGAGCATGGCCTAACAAGTGTACACACATAATATGAGACTTTTCTCTACTATACAAGCAGAGATATTTAGCTGAGAAGAGTACACCTCTCTCTTCTCTCAAGGGAAAGCTGAGAGAGGAAAATTCCGATTTTCAAATGCGCATAGCTGCTTAACCGGGTCGGATTTTTTCTTCTTGTTGACAGATTCTTGTTCAGCTCTTCAAGTACTATCTTATACGTTATTTTGAGCAATTTTGAGAATTTTCATTTTTGCAAAAATCATGATGTATACATCATGCGTTTTTAGCCAAACATGAAAATCTCTCAGATTTGCTTGATATTTGGGCTATGGATAGAGCATGGCCTAACAAGTGTACACACATAATATGAGACTTTTCTCTACTATACAAGCAGAGATATTTAGCTGAGAAGAGTACACCTCTCTCTTCTCTCAAGGGAAAGCTGAGAGAGGAAAATTCCGATTTTCAAATGCTCATATCTCCTGAACGGGAGCGAATTTTTTCATTTCGTTGACAGATTCTTGTTCAGCTCTTCAAGTACTATCTTAAACGTTATTTTGAGCAATTTTGAGAATTTTTCATTTTGCAAAAATCATGATGTATACATCATGCGTTTTTAAAAATGAAAATCTCTCAGATTTGCTTGATATTTGGGCTATGGATAGAGCATGGCCTAACAAGTGTACACACATAATATGAGACTTTTCTCTACTATACAAGCAGAGATATTTAGCTGAGAAGAGTACACCTCTCTCTTCTCTCAAGGGAAAGCTGAGAGAGGAAAATTCCGATTTTCAAATGCTCATATCTCCTGAACAGGAGCGAATTTTTCCATTTTGTTGACACATTCCTGTTCAGATCTTCAAGTACTATCTTATACGTTATTTTGAGCAATTTTGAGAATTTTTAATTTTTGCAAAAATCATGATGTATACATCATGCGTTTTTAGCCAAAAATGAAAATCTCTCAGATTTGCTTGATATTTGGGCTATGGATAGAGCATGGCCTAACAAGTGTACACACATAATATGAGACTTTTCTCTACTATACAAGCAGAGATATTTAGCTGAGAAGAGTACACCTCTCTCTTCTCTCAAGGGAAAGCTGAGAGAGGAAAATTCCGATTTTCAAATGCTCATATCTCCTGAACGGGAGCGAAGTTTTTCATTTTGTTGACAGATTCTTGTTCAGCTCTTCAAGTACTATCTTATACGTTATTTTGAGCAATTTTGAGAATTTTTCATTTTTTGCAAAAAATCATGATGTATACATCATGCGTTTTTTAGCCAAAAATGAAAATCTCTCAATTTGCTTGATATTTGGGCTATGGACTGAGCATGGCCTAACAAGTGTCCACCACTAATATGAGACTTTTCTCTACTATACAAGCAGAGATATTTAGCTGAGAAGAGTACCCCTGTCTCTTCTCTCAAGGGAAAGCTGAGAGCGGAAAATTCCGATTTTCAAATGCTCATCTCTCCTGAACCGGAGCGACTTTTTAATTCTGTTGCCAGATTCTTGTTCAGCTCTTCAAGTACTATCTTATACGTTATTTTGAGCAATTTTGAGAATTTTTCATTTTTGCAAAAATCATGATGTATACATCATGCGTTTTTAGCCAAAAAATGAAAATCTCTCAATTTGATATTTGGGCTATGGATAGAGCATGGCCTAACAAGTGTACACACATAATATGAGACTTTTCTCTACTATACAAGCAGAGATATTTAGCTGAGAAGTACACCTCTCTCTTCTCTCAAGGGAAAGCTGAGAGGAAAATTCCGATTTTCAAATGCTCATATCTCCTGAACAGGAGCGAATTTTTCATTTTGTTGACAGATTCTTGTTCAGCTCTTCAAGTACTATCTTATACGTTATTTTGATTAATTTTTAGAATTTTTCATTTTTGCAAAAATCATGATGTATACATCATGCGTTTTTAGCCAAAAATGAAAATCTCTCAGATTTGCTTGATATTTGGGCTATGGATAGAGCATGGCCCAACAAGTTCACACACATAATATGAGACTTTTCTCTACTATACAAGCAGAGATATTTAGCTGAGAAGAGTAAACCTCTCTCTTCTCTCAAGGGAAAGCTGAGAGAGGAAAATTACGATTTTCAAATGCTTATATCTCCTGAACGGGAGCGAATTTTTTCATTTGTTGACAGATTCTTGTTCAGCTCTTCAAGTAATATCTTATACGTTATTTTGAGCAATTTTGAGAATTTTTTATTTTTTGCAAAAAATCATGATGTATACATCATGTGTTTTTTCAGCCAAAAAATGAAAAACTCTCAGATTTACTTGATATTTGGGCTATGGATAGAGCATGGCCCAACAAGTTCACACACATAATATGAGACCTTTCTTCACTATACAAGCAGAGATATTTAGCTGAGAAGAGTACACCTCTCTCTTCTCTCAAGGGAAAGCTGAGAGAGGAAAATTCCGATTTTCAAATGCTCATATCTCATGAACGGGAGCGAATTTTTTCATTTTGTTGACATATTCTTGTTCAGCTCTTCAAGTACTATCTTATACGTTATTTTGAGCAATTTTGAGAATTTTCATTTTTGCAAAAATCATGATGTATACATCATGCGTTTTTAGCCAAAAATTGAAAATCTCTCAGATTTGCTTGATATTTGGGCTATGGATAGAGCATGGCCTAACAAGTGTACATGCATAATATGAGACTTTTCCCTACTATACAAGCAGAGATATTCAGCTGAGAAGAGTACACCTCTCTCTTCTCTCAAGGGAAAGCTGAGAGGAAAATTTCGATTTTCAAATGCTCATATCTCCTGAACGAAAGCAAATTTTTTCATTTTGTTGACAGATTCTTGTTCAGCTCTTCAAGTACTATCTTATACGTTATTTTGAGCA
The DNA here is from genome assembly GCA_017141395.1 of Laodelphax striatellus. Classification (NCBI taxonomy): domain Eukaryota; kingdom Metazoa; phylum Arthropoda; class Insecta; order Hemiptera; family Delphacidae; genus Laodelphax; species Laodelphax striatellus. Next base: position 1,458,544 of record CM029543.1, on the reverse strand, counting down.
ATTTTGAGAATTTTCATTTTTGCAAAAATCATGATGTATACATCATGCGTTTTTAGCCAAAAATGAAAATCTCTCAGATGCTTGATATTTGGGCTATGGATAGAGCAAGGCCTACCAAGTGTACACACACAATATGAGACTCTTCGCTACGATACAAGCAGGGATATTTAGCTGTGAAGAGTACACCTCTCTCTTCTCTCAAGGGAAAGCTTACAGAGGAAGATTCCGATTTTCAAAGGCTCATATCTCCTGAACAGGGAGCGAATTTTTCATTTTGTTGACAGATTCTTGTTCAGCTCTTCAAGTACTATCTTATACGTTATTTTGAGCAATTTTGAGAATTTTTCATTTTTGCAAAAATCATGATGTATACATCATGCGTTTTTAGCCAAAAATGAAAATCTCTCAATTTGCTTGATATTTGGGCTATGGATAGAGCATGGCCTAACAAGTGTACACACATAATATGAGACTGCACACTACTATACAACCAGAGAGATTAAGCAGAGAATAGTACACCTCCCTCTTCTCTCAAGGGACAGCTGAGAGAGGAAAATTCCGATTTTCAAATGCTCATATCTCCTGAACAGGAGCGAATTTTTCATTTTGTTGACAGATTCTTGTTCAGCTCTTCAAGTACTATCTTATACGTTATTTTGAGCAATTTTGAGAATTTTCATTTTTGCAAAAATCATGATGTATACATCATGCGTTTTTAGCCAAGAAATGAGAATCTCTGAGATTTGCTTGATATTTGGGCTATGGATAGAGCATGGCCTAACAAGTGTACACACATAATATGAGACTTTTCTCTACTATACAAGCAGAGATATTTAGCTGAGTACACCTCTCTCTTCTCTCAAGGGAAAGCTGAGAGAGGAAAATTCCGATTTTCAAATGCTCATATCTCCTGAACGGGAGCGAATTTTTTCATTTTGTTGACAGATTCTTGTTCAGCTCTTCAAGTACTATCTTATACGTTATTTTGAGCAATTTTGAGAATTTTTCATTTTTTGCAAAAAATCATGATGTATACATCATGCGTTTTTTTAGCCAAAAAATGAAAATCTCTCAGATTTGCTTGATATTTGGGCTATGGATAGAGCATGGCCTAACAAGTGTACACACATAATATGAGACTTTTCTCTACTATACAAGCAGAGATATTTAGCTGAGAAGAGTACACCTCTCTCTTCTCTCAAGGGAAAGCTGAGAGAGGAAAATTCCGATTTTCAAATGCTCATATCTCCTGAACGGGAGCGAATTTTTTCATTTTGTTGACAGATTCTTGTTCAGCTCTTCAAGTACTATCTTATACGTTATTTTGAGCAATTTTGAGAATTTTTCATTTTTTGCAAAAAATCATGATGTATACATCATGCGTTTTTTTAGCCAAAAATTGAAAATCTCTCAGATTTGCTTGATATTTGGGCTATGGATAGAGCATGGCCTAACAAGTGTACACACATAATATGAGACTTTTCTCTACTATACAAGCAGATATATTTAGCTGAGAGTACACCTCTCTCTTCTCTCAAGAGAAACCTGAGAGAGGAAAATTCCGATTTTCAAATGCTCATATCTCCTGAACAGGAGCGAATTTTTCATTTTGTTGACAGATTCTTGTTCAGCTCTTCAAGTACTATCTTATACGTTATTTTGAGCAATTTTGAGAATTTTTCATTTTTGCAAAAATCATGATGTATACATCATGCGTTTTTAGCCAAAATGAAAATCTCTCAATTTGCTTGATATTTGGGCTATGGATAGAGCATAGCCTAACAAGTGTACACACATAATATGAGACTTTTCTCTACTATACAAGCAGAGATATTTAGCTGAGAATATTACACCTCTCTCTTCTCTCAAGGGAAAGCTGAGAGAGGAAAATTCCGATTTTCAAATGCTCATATCTCCTGAACAGGAGCGAATTTTTCCATTTTGATGACAGATTCTTGTTCAGCACTTCAAGTACTATCTTATATGTAATTTTGAGCAATTTTGAGAATTTTTCATTTTTGCAAAAATCATGATGTATACATCATGCGTTTTTAGCCAAAAATGAAAATCTCTCAATTTGCTTGATATTTGGGCTATGGATAGAGCATGGCCTAACAAGTGTACACACATAATATGAGACTTTTCTCTACTATACAAGCAGAGATATTTAGCTGAGAAGGGTACACCACTCTCTTCTCTCAAGGGAAAGCTGAGAGAGGAAAATTCCGATTTTCAAATGCTCATATCTCCTGAACTGGAGCGAATTTTTTCATTTTGTTGACAGATTTTTGTTCAGCTCTTCAAGTACTATCTTATACGTTATTTTGAGCAATTTTGAGAATTTTTCATTTTTGCAAAAATCATGATGTATACATCATGCGTTTTTAACCAAAAATGAAAATCTCTCAGCTTGATATTTGGGCTATGGATAGAGCATGGCCTAACAAGTGTACACACACATAATATGAGACTTTTCTCTACTATACAAGCAGAGATATTTAGCTGAGAAGAGTACACCTCTCTCTTCTCTCAAGGGAAAGCTGAGAGAGGAAAATTCCGATTTTCAAATGCTCATATCTCCTGAACAGGGCGAATTTTTTCATTTTGTTGACAGATTCTTGTTCAGCTCTTCAAGTACTATCTTATACGTTATTTTGAGCAATTTTGAGAATTTTTCATTTTTGCAAAAATCATGATGTATACATCATGCGTTTTAGCAAAAAATGAAAATCTCTCAATTTGATATTTGGGCTATGGATAGAGCATGGCCTAACAAGTGTACACACATATAAAGTGACTTTTCACTTCTAAACAAGCTGAGAGATTAAACTGTGAAAATTACATCTTTCTCTTCTCTCAAGGGAAAGCTGAGAGAGGTAAGTTCAGATTCGCAAATGCTCATATCTCCTGAACAGGGCGAATTTTTTCCTTTCGTTGACAGCTTCTTGTTCAGCTCTTCAAGCACTATCTTATACGCTCTTTCGAGCAATTTTGAGACTTCTTCATTTTTGCAAAAATCATGATGTATACATCATGCGTTTTTAGCCAAAAATGAAAATCTCTCAGATTTGCTTGATATTTGGGCTATGGATAGAGCATGGCCTAACAAGTGTACACACATAATATGAGACTTTTCTCTACTATACAAGCAGAGATATTTAGCTGAGAAGAGTACACCTCTCTCTTCTCTCAAGGGAAAGCTGAGAGAGGAAAATTCCAATTTTCAAATGCTCATATCTCCTGAACAGGGCAATTTTTTCATTTTGTTGACAGATTCTTGTTCAGCTCTTCAAGTACTATCTTATACGTTATTTTGAGCAATTTTGAGAATTTTCATTTTTGCAAAAATCATGATGTATACATCATGCGTTTTTAGCCAAAAATGAAAATCTCTCAATTTGCTTGATATTTGGGCTATGGATAGAGCATGGCCTAACAAGTGTACACACATAATATGAGACTTTTCTCTACTATACAAGCAGAGATATTTAGCTGAGAAGAGAACACCTCTCTCTTCTCTCAAGGGAAAGCTGAGAGAGGAAAATTCCGATTTTCAAATGCTCATATCTCCTGAAAGGGAGCGAATTTTTTCATTTTATTGACAGATTCTTGTTCAGCTCTTCAAGTAATATCTTATACGTTATTTTGAGCAATTTTGAGAATTTCTCATTTTTTGCAAAAATCATGATGTATACATCATGCGTTTTTAGCCAAAAATGAAAATCTCTAATTTGCTTGATATTTGGGCTATGGATAGAGCATGGCCTAACAAGTGTACACACATAATATGAGACTTTTCTCTACTATACAAGCAGAGATATTTAGCTGAGAAGAGTACACCTCTCTCTTCTCTCAAGGGAAAGCTGAGAGAGGAAAATTCCGATTTTCAAATGCTCATATCTCCTGAACAGAAGCGAATTTTTTCATTTTGTTGACAGATTCTTGTTCAGCTCTTCAAGTACTATCTTATACGTTATTTTGAGCAATTTTGAGAATTTTTCATTTTTGCAAAAAATCATGATGTATACATCATGCGTTTTTTAACCAAAAATGAAAATCTCTGATATTTGGCTATGGATAGAGCATGGCCTAACAAGTGTACACACATAATATGAGACTTTTCTCTACTATACAAGCAGAGATATTTAGCTGAGAAAGTACACCTCTCTCTTCTCTCAAGGGAAAGCTGAGAGAGGAAAATTCCGATTTTCAAATGCTCATATCTCCTGAACAGGGCAATTTTTCATTTTGTTGACAGATTCTTGTTCAGCTCTTCAAGTACTATCTTATACGTTATTTTGAGCAATTTTGAGAATTTTTCATTTTTGCAAAAATCATGATGTATACATCATGCGTTTTTTAAAAAATGAAAATCTCTCAGATTTGCTTGATATTTGGGCTATAGATAGAGCATGGCCTAACAAGTGTACACACATAATATGAGACTTTTCTCTTCTATACAAGCAGAGATATTTAGCTGAGAAGAGTACACCTCTCTCTTCTCTCAAGGGAAAGCTCAGAGAGGAAAATTCCGATTGTCAAATGCGCATATCTCCTGAACAGGGCGAATTTTTCATTTTGTTGACAGATTCTTGTTCAGCTCTTCAAGTACTATCTTATACGTTATTTTGAGCAATTTTGAGAATTTTCATTTTTGCAAAAATCATGATGTATACATCATGCGTTTTTAGCCAAAAATGAAAATCTCTCAATTTGTGATATTTGGGCTATGGATAGAGCATGCCCTAACAAGTGTAAACACATAATATGAGACTTTTCTCTACTATACAAGCAGAGATATTTAGCTGAGAAGAGTACACCTCTCTCTTCTCTCAAGGGAAAGCTGAGAGAGGAAAATTCCGATTTTCAAATGCTCATATCTCCTGAACAGGGCGAATTTTTCATTTTGTTGACAGATTCTTGTTCAGCTCTTCAAGTACTATCTTATACGTTATTTTGAGCAATTTTGAGAATTTTTCATTTTTGCAAAAATCATGATGTATACATCATGCGTTTTTAATAAAAATGAAAATCTCTCAGATTTGCTTGATATTTGGGCTATGGATGAGCATGGCCTAACAAGTGTACACACATAATATGAGACTTTTCTCTACTATACAAGCAGAGATATTTAGCTGAGAAGAGTACACCTCTCTCTTCTCTCAAGGGAAAGCTGAGAGAGGAAAATTCCGATTTTCAAATGCTCATATCTCCTGAACGGGAGCAAATTTCTTCATTTTGTTGACAGATTCTTGTTCAGCTCTTCAAGTACTATTTTATACGTTATTTTGAGCAATTTTGAGAATTTTCATTGTTTGCAAAAATCATGATGTATACATCATGCGTTTTTAGCCAAAAATGAAAATCTCTCAATTTGCTTGATATTTGGGCTATGGATAGAGCCTATCCTAACAAATGTACACACATAATATGAGACTTTTCTCTCCTATACAAGCAGAGATATTTAGCTGAGAGAGTACACCTCTCTCTTCTCTCAAGGGAAAGCTGAGAGAGGAAAATTCCGATTTTCAAATGCTCATATCTCCTGAACGGGAGAGAATTTTTCATTTTGTTGACAGATTCTTGTTCAGCTCTTCAAGTACTATCTTATACGTTATTTTGAGCAATTTTGAGAATTTTCATTTTTGCAAAAATCATGATGTATACATCATGCGTTTTTAATAAAAATGAAAATCTCTCAATTTGCTTGATATTTGGGCTATGGATAGAGCATGGCCTAACAAGTGTACACACATAATATGAGACTTTTCTCTACTATACAAGCAGAGATATTTAGCTGAGAAGAGTACACCTCTCTCTTCTCTCAAGGAAAGCTGAGAGAGGAAAATTCCGATTTTCAAATGCTCATATCTCCTGAACAGGAGCGAATTTTTCATTTTGTTGACAGATTCTTGTTCAGCTCTTCAAGTACTATCTTATACGTTATTTTGAGCAATTTTGAGAATTTTTCATTTTTGCAAAAATCATGATGTATACATCATGCGTTTTTAGCCAAAAATGAAAATCTCTCAATTTGCTTGATATTTGGGCTATGGATAGAGCATGGCCTAACAAGTGTACACACATAATATGAGACTTTTCTCTACTATACAAGCAGAGATATTTAGCTGAGAAGAGTACACCTCTCTCTTCTCTCAAGGGAAAGCTGAGAGAGGAAAATTCCGATTTTCAAATGCTCATATCTCCTGAACAGGGCAATTTTTCATTTTGTTGACAGATTCTTGTTCAGCTCTTCAAGTACTATCTTATACGTTATTTTGAGCAATTTTGAGAATTTTTCATTTTTGCAAAAATCATGATGTATACATCATGCGTTTTTTAACCAAAAATGAAAATCTCTCAGATTTGCTTGATATTTGGGCTATGGATGAGCATGGCCTAACAAGTGTACACACATAATATGAGACTTTTCTATCCGATAAAAGCAGAGAAGTGTAGGTGAGAAGAGTACAGCGCTCTCTTCTGTGGTGGGCATGCTGTGAGAGGAAAATTCCAATTTTCAAATGCTCATATCTTCTGAACAGGAGCGAATTTTTCTATTTTGTTGACAGATTATTGTTAAGCTATTCAAGTACTAACTTATGCGTGAGTTTGAGCAATTTTGAGAACTTTTCATTTTTGCAAAAATCATGATGTATACATCATGCGTTTTTAGCCAAAAATGAAAATCTCTCAATTGCTTGATATTTGGGCTATGGATAGAGCATGGCCTAACAAGTGTACACACATAATATGAGACTTTTCTCTACTATACAAGCAGAGATATTTAGCTGAGAAGAGTACACCTCTCTCTTCTCTCAAGGGAAAGCTGAGAGAGGAAAATTCCGATTTTCAAATGCTCATATCTCCTGAACAGGGCGAATTTTTCATTTTGTTGACAGATTCTTGTTCAGCTCTTCAAGTACTATCTTATACGTTATTTTGAGCAATTTTGAGAATTTTCATTTTTGCAAAAATCATGATGTATACATCATGCGTTTTTAGCCAAAAATGAAAATCTCTCAGATTTGCTTGATATTTGGGCTATGGATAGAGCATGGCCTAACAAGTGTACACACATAATATGAGACTTTTCTCTACTATACAAGCAGAGATATTTAGCTGAGAGTACACCTCTCTCTTCTCTCAAGGGAAAGCTGAGAGAGGAAAATTCCGATTTTCAAATGCTCATATCTCCTGAACAGGGCGAATTTTTCATTTTGTTGACAGATTCTTGTTCAGCTCTTCAAGTACTATCTTATACGTTATTTTGAGCAATTTTGAGAATTTTTCATTTTTGCAAAAAATCATGATGTATACATCATGCGTTTTTTAAAAATGAAAATCTCTGATATTTGGGCTATGGATAGAGCATGGCCTAACAAGTGTACACACATAATATGAGACTTTTCTCTACTATACAAGCAGAGATATTTAGCTGAGAAAGTACACCTCTCTCTTCTCTCAAGGGAAAGCTGAGAGAGGAAAATTCCGATTTTCAAATGCTCATATCTCCTGAACAGGGCAATTTTTTCATTTGTTGACAGATTCTTGTTCAGCTCTTCAAGTACTATCTTATACGTTATTTTGAGCAATTTTGAGAATTTTTCATTTTTGCAAAAATCATGATGTATACATCATGCGTTTTTAGCCAAAAATGAAAATCTCTCAATTTGCTTGATATTTGGGCTATGGATAGAGCATGGCCTAACAAGTGTACACACATAATATGAGACTTTTCTCTACTATACAAGCAGAGATATTTAGCTGAGAGTACACCTCTCTCTTCTCTCAAGGGAAAGCTGAGAGGAAAATTCCGATTTTCAATTGATCATATCTCCTAAACAGGAGTGAATTTTTTCATTTTGTTGACAGATTCTTGTTCAGCTTCTCAAGTACTATCTTATCCGTTATTTTGCGAAATTTTGACAATTTTTCATTTTTGCAAAAATCATGATGTATACATCATGCGTTTTTAGCCAAAAATGAAAATCTCTCAGATTTGCTTGATATTTGGGCTATGGATAGAGCATGGCCTAACAAGTGTACACATAATATGAGACTTTTCTCTACTATACAAGCAGAGATATTTAGCTGAGAAAGTACACCTCTCTCTTCTCTCAAGGGAAAGCTGAGAGGAAAATTCCGATTTTCAAATGCTCATATCTCCTGAACAGGAGCGAATTTTTCATTTTGTTGACAGATTCTTGTTCAGCTCTTCAAGTACTATCTTATACGTTATTTTGAGCAATTTTGAGAATTTTTCATTTTTGCAAAAATCATGATGTATACATCATGCGTTTTTAGCCAAAAATGAAAATCTCTCAATTTGCTTGATATTTGGGCTATGGATAGAGCATGGCCTAACAAGTGTACACACATAATATGAGACTTTTCTCTACTATACAAGCAGAGATATTTAGCTGAGAAGTACACCTCTCTCTTCTCTCAAGGGAAAGCTGAGAGAGGAAAATTCCGATTTTCAAATGCTCATATCTCCTGAACGGGGCAGAATTTTTCATTTTGTTGACAGATTCTTGTTCAGCTCTTCAAGTACTATCTTATACGTTATTTTGAGCAATTTTGAGAATTTTTCATTTTTGCAAAAAATCATGATGTATACATCATGCGTTTTTAACCAAAAATGAAAATCTCTCCGACTCGCTTGATATTTGGGCTATGGATAGAGCCTCGCCTAAAAAGTGTCACCACATAATATGCGCCTTTTCTCTACTATCCAGGCAGAGATATTTAGCTGAGAGAGTACACCTCTCTCTTCTCTCAAGGGAAAGCTGAGAGAGGAAAATTCCGATTTTCAAATGCTCATATCTCCTGAACAGGAGCAATTTTTTCATTTTGTTGACAGATTCTTGTTCAGCTCTTCAAGTACTATCTTATACGTTATTTTGAGCAATTTTGAGAATTTTTCATTTTTGCAAAAATCATGATGTATACATCATGCGTTTTTAGCCAAAAATGAAAATCTCTAATTTGCTTGATATTTGGGCTATGGATAGAGCATGGCCTAACAAGTGTACACACATAATATGAGACTTTTCTCTACTATACAAGCAGAGATATTTAGCTGAGAAGAGTACACCTCTCTCTTCTCTCAAGGGAAAGCTGAGAGAGGAAAATTCCGATTTTCAAATGCTCATATCTCCTGAACAGGAGCGAATTTTTTCATTTTGTTGACAGATTCTTGTTCAGCTCTTCAAGTACTATCTTATACGTTATTTTGAGCAATTTTGAGAATTTTTCATTTTTTGCAAAAAATCATGATGTATACATCATGCGTTTTTTTAGCCAAAAAATGAAAATCTCTCAGATTTGCTTGATATTTGGGCTATGGATAGAGCATGGCCTAACAAGTGTACACACATAATATGAGACTTTTCTCTACTATACAAGCAGAGATATTTAGCTGAGAAGAGTACACCTCTCTCTTCTCTCAAGGGAAAGCTGAGAGAGGAAAATTCCGATTTTCAAATGCTCATATCTCCTGAACGGGAGCGAATTTTTCCATTTTGTTGACAGATTCTTGTTCAGCTCTTTAAGTACTATCTTATACGTTATTTTGAGCAATTTTGTGAATTTTCATTTTTGCAAAAATCATGATGTATACATCATGCGTTTTTAGCCAAAAATGAAAATCTCTCAATTTGCTTGATATTTGGGCTATGGATAGAGCATGGCCTAACAAGTGTACACACATAATATGAGACTTTTCTCTACTATACAAGCAGAGATATTTAGCTGAGAAGAGTACACCTCTCTCTTCTCTCAAGGAAAGCTGAGAGGAAAATTCCGATTTTCAAATGCTCATATCTCCTGAACAGGGAGCAATTTTTCATTTTGTTGACAGATTCTTGTTCAGCTCTTCAAGTACTATCTTATACGTTATTTTGAGCAATTTTGAGAATTTTTCATTTTTGCAAAAATCATGATGTATACATCATGCGTTTTTAGCCAAAAATGAAAATCTCTCAATTTTGATATTTGGGCTATGGATAGAGCATGGCCTAACAAGTGTACACACATAATATGAGACTTTTCTCTACTATACAAGCAGAGATATTTAGCTGAGAAGAGTACACCTCTCTCTTCTCTCAAGGGAAAGCTGAGAGAGGAAAATTCCGATTTTCAAATGCTCATATCTCCTGAACAGGGCAATTTTTTCATTTTGTTGACAGATTCTTGTTCAGCTCTTCAAGTACTATCTTATGCGTTCTTTTGAGCAATCTTGAGAATTTTTCATTTTTGCAAAAATCATGATGTATACATCATGCGTTTTTAGCCAAAAATGAAAATCTCTCAATTTGCTTGATATTTGGGCTGTGGATAGAGCATGGCCTAACAAGTGTACACACATAGTGTGAGGTTTTTCTCTACTTTACGAGCATAGATATTTAGCTGAGAGAAGTACACCTCTCTCTTCTCTCAAGAGAGAGCTAAGAGAGGAAAATTCCGATTTTGAAATGCTCATATCTCCTGAACGGGAGCGAATTTTTCATTTTGTTGACAGATTCTTGTTCAGCTCTTCAACTACTATCTTATACGTTATTTTGAGCAATTTTGAGAATTTTTCATTTTTGCAAAAATCATGATGTATACATCATGCGTTTTTAGCCAAAAATGAAAATCTCTCAATTCTTGATATTTGGGCTATGGATAGAGCATGGCCTAACAAGTGTACACACATAATATGAGACTTTTCTCTACTATACAAGCAGAGATATTTAGCTGAGAAAGTACACCTCTCTCTTCTCTCAAGGGAAAGCTGAGAGGAAAATTCCGATTTTCAAATGCTCATATCTCCTGAACAGGGCGAATTTTTCATTTTGTTGACAGATTCTTGTTCAGCTCTTCAAGTACTATCTTATACGTTATTTTGAGCAATTTTGAGAATTTTCATTTTTGCAAAAATCATGATGTATACATCATGCGTTTTTAGCCAAAAATGAAAATCTCTCAATTTTGATATTTGGGCTATGGATAGAGCATGGCCTAACAAGTGTACACACATAATATGAGACTTTTCTCTACTATACAAGCAGAGATATTTAGCTGAGAAAGTACACCTCTCTCTTCTCTCAAGGGAAAGCTGAGAGGAAAATTCCGATTTTCAAATGCTCATATCTCCTGAACAGGAGCGAATTTTTCATTTTGTTGACAGATTCTTGTTCAGCTCTTCAAGTACTATCTTATACGTTATTTTGAGCAATTTTGAGAATTTTTCATTTTTGCAAAAATCATGATGTATACATCATGCGTTTTTAGCCAAAAATGAAAATCTCTCAGATTGTGATATTTGGGCTATGGATAGAGCATGGCCTAACAAGTGTACACACATAATATGAGACTTTTCTCTACTATACAAGCAGAGATATTTAGCTGAAGAGTACACCTCTCTCTTCTCTCAAGGGAAAGCTGAGAGAGGAAAATTCCGATTTTCAAATGCTCATATCTCCTGAACAGGGCGAATTTTTTCATTTTGTTGACAGATTCTTGTTCAGCTCTTCAAGTACTATCTTATACGTTATTTTGAGCAATTTTGAGAATTTTCATTTTTGCAAAAATCATGATGTATACATCATGCGTTTTTAATAAAAATGAAAATCTCTCAGATTTGCTTGATATTTGGGCTATGGATAGAGCATGGCCTAACAAGTGTACACACATAATATGAGACTTTTCTCTACTATACAAGCAGAGATATTTAGCTGAGAGTACACCTCTCTCTTCTCTCAAGGAAAGCTGAGAGAGGAAAATTCCGATTTTCAAATGCTCATATCTCCTGAACAGGGCAATTTTTCATTTGTTGACAGATTCTTGTTCAGCTCTTCAAGTGCTATCTTATACGTTATTTTGAGCAATGTTGAGAATTTTTAATTTTGCAAAAAATCATGATGTATACATCATGCGTTTTTAGCCAAAAATGAAAATCTCTCAGATTTGTGATATTTGGGCTATGGATAGAGCATGGCCTAACAAGTGTACACACATAATATGAGACTTTTCTCTACTATACAAGCAGAGATATTTAGCTGAGAAGAGTACACCTCTCTCTTCTCTCAAGGGAAAGCTGAGAGAGGAAAATTCCGATTTTCAAATGCTCATATCTCCTGAACGGGAGCGAATTTTTTCATTTTGTTGACAGATTCTTGTTCAGCTCTTCAAGTACTATCTTATACGTTATTTTGAGCAATTTTGAGAATTTTTCATTTCTTGCTAAAAATCATGATGTATACATCATGCGTTTTTAACCAAAAAATGAAAATCTCTCAATTGCTTGATATTTGGGCTATGGATAGAGCATGGCCTAACAAGTGTACACACATAATATGAGACTTTTCTCTACTATACAAGCAGAGATATTTAGCTGAGAAGAGTACACCTCTCTCTTCTCTCAAGGGAAAGCTGAGAGAGGAAAATTCCGATTTTCAAATGCTCATATATCCAGAAAGGGCGCGAATTTTTAAATTTTGTTGACAAAATCTTGTTCACCTCTTCAAGTACTATCTTATACGTTATTTTGAGCAATTTTGAGAATTTTTCATTTTTGCAAAAATCATGATGTATACATCATGCGTTTTTAGCCAAAAATGAAAATCTCTCAATTTGCTTGATATTTGGGCTATGGATAGAGCATGGCCTAACAAGTGTACACACATAATATGAGACTTTTCTCTACTATACAAGCAGAGATATTTAGCTGAGAAGAGTACACCTCTCTCTTCTCTCAAGGGAAAGCTGAGAGAGGAAAATTCCGATTTTCAAATGCTCATATCTCCTGAACAGGGCGAATTTTTCATTTTGTTGACAGATTCTTGTTCAGCTCTTCAAGTACTATCTTATACGTTATTTTGAGCAATTTTGAGAATTTTTCATTTTTGCAAAAATCATGATGTATACATCATGCGTTTTTAACCAAAAATGAAAATCTCTCAATTTGCTTGATATTTGGGCTATGGATAGAGCATGGCCTAACAAGTGTACACACATAATATGAGACTTTTCTCTACTATACAAGCAGAGATATTTAGCTGAGAAGAGTACACCTCTCTCTTCTCTCAAGGGAAAGCTGAGAGAGGAAAATTCCGATTTTCAAATGCTCATATCTCCTGAACAGGGCGAATTTTTCATTTTGTTGACAGATTCTTGTTCAGCTCTTCAAGTACTATCTTATACGTTATTTTGAGCAATTTTGAGAATTTTTCATTTTTGCAAAAATCATGATGTATACATCATGCGTTTTTAGCCAAAAATGAAAATCTCTCAATTTGCTTGATATTTGGGCTATGGATAGAGCATGGCCTAACAAGTGTACACACATAATATGAGACTTTTCTCTACTATACAAGCAGAGATATTTAGCTGAGAGAGTACACCTCTCTCTTCTCTCAAGGGAAAGCTGAGAGAGGAAAATTCCGATTTTCAAATGCTCATATCTCCTGAACAGGAGCAGAATTTTTTCATTTTGTTGACAGATTCTTGTTCAGCTCTTCAAGTACTATCTTATACGTTATTTTGAGCAATTTTGAGAATTTTCATTTTTGCAAAAAATCATGATGTATACATCATGCGTTTTTAGCCAAAAATGAAAATCTCTCAATTTGCTTGATATTTGGGCTATGGATAGAGCATGGCCTAACAAGTGTACACACATAATATGAGACTTTGCTCGACTGTACGAGCAGAGATGTTTAGCTGAGAGTACACCTCTCTCTTCTCTCAAGGGAAAGCTGAGAGAGGAAAATTCCGATTTTCAAATGCTCATATCTCCTGAACAGGGAGCGAATTTTTCATTTTGTTGACAGATTCTTGTTCAGCTCTTCAAGTACTATCTTATACGTTATTTTGAGCAATTTTGAGAATTTTTCATTTTTGCAAAAATCATGATGTATACATCATGCGTTTTAGCCAAAAATGAAAATCTCTCAGATTTGTGATATTTGGGCTATGGATGAGCATGGCCTAACAAGTGTACACACATAATATGAGACTTTTCTCTACTATACAAGCAGAGATATTTAGCTGAGAAGTACACCTCTCTCTTCTCTCAAGGGAAAGCTGAGAGGAAAATTCCGATTTTCAAATGCTCATATCTCCTGAACAGGGCGAATTTTTCATTTTGTTGACAGATTCTTGTTCAGCTCTTCAAGTACTATCTTATAAGTTATTTTGATCAATTTTGACAATTTTTAATTTTTGCAAAAATCATGATGTATACATCATGCGTTTTTAGCCAAAAATGAAAATCTCTCATGATATTTGGGCTATGGATAGAGCATGGCCTAACAAGTGTACACACATAATATGAGACTTTTCTCTACTATACAAGCAGAGATATTTAGCTGAGAAGAGTACACCTCTCTCTTCTCTCAAGGGAAAGCTGAGAGAGGAAAATTCTGATTTTCAAATGCTCATATCTCCTGAACAGGAGCGAATTTTTCATTTTGTTGACAGATTCTTGTTCAGCTCTTCAAGTACTATCTTATACGTTATTTTGAGCAATTTTGAGAATTTTTCATTTTTGCAAAAATCATGATGTATACATCATGCGTTTTTAGCCAAAAAATGAAAATCTCTCAATTTGCTTGATATTTGGGCTATGGATAGAGCATGGCCTAACAAGTGTACACACATAATATGCTACTTTTCTCTACTATACAAGCAGAGATATTTAGCTGAGAGTACACCTCTCTCTTCTCTCAAGGGAAAGCTGAGAGAGGAAAATTCCGATTTTCAAATGCTCATATCTCCTGAACAGGGCGAATTTTTCATTTTGTTGACAGATTCTTGTTCAGCTCTTCAAGTACTATCTTATACGTTATTTTGAGCAATTTTGAGAATTTTTCATTTTTGCAAAAATCATGATGTATACATCATGCGTTTTTAACCAAAAATGAAAATCTCTCAGATTTGTGATATTTGGGCTATGGATGAGCATGGCCTAACAAGTGTACACACATAATATGAGACTTTTCTCTACTATACAAGCAGAGATATTTAGCTGAGAAAGTACACCTCTCTCTTCTCTCAAGGGAAAGCTGAGAGAGGAAAATTCCGATTTTCAAATGCTCATATCTCCTGAACAGGGAGCGAATTTTTCATTTTGTTGACAGATTCTTGTTCAGCTCTTCAAGTACTATCTTATACGTTATTTTGAGCAATTTTGAGAATTTTCATTTTTGCAAAAATCATGATGTATACATCATGCGTTTTTAGCCAAAAATGAAAATCTCTCAATTTGCTTGATATTTGGGCTATGGATAGAGCATGGCCTAACAAGTGTACACACATAATATGAGACTTTTCTCTACTATACAAGCAGAGATATTTAGCTGAGAAGAGTACACCTCTCTCTTCTCTCAAGGGAAAGCTGAGAGAGGAAAATTCCGATTTTCAAATGCTCATATCTCCTGAACAGGGCGAATTTTTTCATTTTGTTGACAGATTCTTGTTCAGCTCTTCAAGTACTATCTTATACGTTATTTTGAGCAATTTTGAGAATTTTCATTTTTGCAAAAATCATGATGTATACATCATGCGTTTTTAACCAAAAATGAAAATCTCTCAGATTTGCTTGATATTTGGGCTATGGATGAGCATGGCCTAACAAGTGTACACACATAATATGAGACTTTTCTCTACTATACAAGCAGAGATATTTAGCTGAGAAAGTACACCTCTCTCTTCTCTCAAGGGAAAGCTGAGAGAGGAAAATTCCGATTTTCAAATGCTCATATCTCCTGAACAGGGCGAATTTTTTCATTTTGTTGACAGATTCTTGTTCAGCTCTTCAAGTACTATCTTATACGTTATTTTGAGCAATTTTGAGAATTTTTCATTTTTGCAAAAATCATGATGTATACATCATGCGTTTTTAGCCAAAAATGAAAATCTCTCAATTGTGATATTTGGGCTATGGATGAGCATGGCCTAACAAGTGTACACACATAATATGAGACTTTTCTCTACTATACAAGCAGAGATATTTAGCTGAGAGTACACCTCTCTCTTCTCTCAAGGGAAAGCTGAGAGAGGAAAATTCCGATTTTCAAATGCTCATATCTCCTGAACAGGAGCGAATTTTTCATTTTGTTGACAGATTCTTGTTCAGCTCTTCAAGTACTATCTTATACGTTATTTTGAGCAATTTTGAGAATTTTCATTTTTGCAAAAATCATGATGTATACATCATGCGTTTTTAGCCAAAAATGAAAATCTCTCAATTGCTTGATATTTGGGCTATGGATGAGCATGGCCTAACAAGTGTACACACATAATATGAGACTTTTCTCTACTATACAAGCAGAGATATTTAGCTGAGAAAGTACACCTCTCTCTTCTCTCAAGGGAAAGCTGAGAGAGGAAAATTCCGATTTTCTAATGCTCATATCTCCTGAACAGGGCGAATTTTTCATTTTGTTGACAGAGTTTTGTTCAGCTCTTCAAGTACTATCTTATTTGTTCTTTTGAGCAAGTTTTGGAATTTTTCATTTTTTCAAAAAATTCATGATGTATACATGATGCGTTTTTTTAAAAATGAAAATCTCTCCGTGATATTTGGGCTATGGATAGAGCATGGCCTAACAAGTGTACACACATAATATGAGACTTTTCTCTACTATACAAGCAGAGATATTTAGCTGAGAAGAGTACACCTCTCTCTTCTCTCAAGGGAAAGCTGAGAGAGGAAAATTCCGATTTTCTAATGCTCATATCTCCTGAACAGGGCAATTTTTCATTTTGTTGACAGATTCTTGTTCAGCTCTTCAAGTACTATCTTATACGTTATTTTGAGCAATTTTGAGAATTTTTCATTTTTGCAAAAATCATGATGTATACATCATGCGTTTTTAATAAAAATGAAAATCTCTCAATTTGTGATATTTGGGCTATGGATGAGCATGGCCTAACAAGTGTACACACATAATATGAGACTTTTCTCTACTATACAAGCAGAGATATTTAGCTGAGAAAGTACCTCTCTCTTCTCTCAAGGGAAAGCTGAGAGAGGAAAATTCCGATTTTCAAATGCTCATATCTCCTGAACAGGAGCGAATTTTTCATTTGTTGACAGATTCTTGTTCAGCTCTTCAAGTACTATCTTATACGTTATTTTGAGCAATTTTGAGAATTTTTCATTTTTGCAAAAATCATGATGTATACATCATGCGTTTTTAACCAAAAATGAAAATCTCTCAATTTGCTTGATATTTGGGCTATGGATAGAGCATGGCCTAACAAGTGTACACACATAATATGAGACTTTTCTCTACTATACAAGCAGAGATATTTAGCTGAAGAGTACACCTCTCTCTTCTCTCAAGGGAAAGCTGAGAGAGGAAAATTCCGATTTTCAAATGCTCATATCTCCTGAACAGGAGCAATTTTTCATTTGTTGACAGATTCTTGTTCAGCTCTTCAAGTACTATCTTATACGTTATTTTGAGCAATTTTGAGAATTTTCATTTTTGCAAAAATCATGATGTATACATCATGCGTTTTAACCAAAAATGAAAATCTCTCAATTTGTGATATTTGGGCTATGGATGAGCATGGCCTAACAAGTGTACACACATAATATGAGACTTTTCTCTACTATACAAGCAGAGATATTTAGCTGAGAAAGTACACCTCTCTCTTCTCTCAAGGGAAAGCTGAGAGAGGAAAATTCCGATTTTCAAATGCTCATATCTCCTGAACAGGGCAATTTTTCATTTTGTTGACAGATTCTTGTTCAGCTCTTCAAGTACTATCTTATACGTTATTTTGAGCAATTTTGAGAATTTTTCATTTTTGCAAAAATCATGATGTATACATCATGCGTTTTTAGCCAAAAATGAAAATCTCTCAATCTTGATATTTGGGCTATGGATGAGGCATGGCCTAACAAGTGTACACACATAATATGAGACTTTTCTCTACTATACAAGCAGAGATATTTAGCTGAGAAGTACACCTCTCTCTTCTCTCAAGGAAAGCTGAGAGAGGAAAATTCCGATTTTCAAATGCTCATATCTCCTGAACAGGGCGAATTTTTCATTTTGTTGACAGATTCTTGTTCAGCTCTTCAAGTACTATCTTATACGTTATTATGAGCAATTTTGAGAATTTTTCATTTTTGCAAAAATCATGATGTATACATCATGCGTTTTTAGCCAAAAATGAAAATCTCTCAATTTGCTTGATATTTGGGCTATGGATAGAGCATGGCCTAACAAGTGTACACACATAATATGAGACTTTTCTCTACTATACAAGCAGAGATATTTAGCTGAGAAGAGTACACCTCTCTCTTCTCTCAAGGAAAGCTGAGAGAGGAAAATTCCGATTTTCAAATGCTCATATCTCCTGAACAGGGAGCGAATTTTTCATTTTGTTGACAGATTCTTGTTCAGCTCTTCAAGTACTATCTTATACGTTATTTTGAGCAATTTTGAGAATTTTTCATTTTTGCAAAAATCATGATGTATACATCATGCGTTTTTAGCCAAAAAATGAAAATCTCTCAATTTGCTTGATATTTGGGCTATGGATGAGCATGGCCTAACAAGTGTACACACATAATATGAGACTTTTCTCTACTATACAAGCAGAGATATTTAGCTGAGAAGAGTACTCCTCTCTCTTCTCTCAAGGGAAAGCTGAGAGAGGAAAATTCCGATTTTCAAATGCTCATATCTCCTGAACAGGGCGAATTTTTCATTTTGTTGACAGGTTTTTGTTCAGCTCTTCGAGAACTATCTTATACGTTATTATAAGCAATTTTGAGAATTTCTCATTTTTCGCAAAAAATCATGATGTATATATCATGCGTTTTTTTAGCAAAAAAATGAAAACCTCTCAATTTGATATTTGGGCTATGGATAGAGCATGCCCTAACAAGTGTACACACATAATATGAGACTTTTCTCTACTATACAAGCAGAGATATTTAGCTGAGAAGGGTACACCTCTCTCTTCTCTCAAGGGAAAGCTGAGAGAGGAAAATTCCGATTTTCAAATGCTCATATCTCCTGAACGGGAGCGAATTTTTTCATTTTGTTGACAGATTCTTGTTCAGCTCTTCAAGTACTATCTTATACGTTATTTTGAGCAATTTTGAGAATTTTTCATTTTTTGCAAAAAATCATGATGTATACATCATGCGTGTTTTTATCCAAAAAATGAATATCTCTCACACTTTCTTGATATTTGGCCTATGCATACAGCATGCCCTAACAAGTGTACACATATAATATGAGACTTTTCTCTACTAAACAGGCGGAGACATTTAGCTACTCAAAGCACGATTCACTCTTCTCTCAAGCGTAAGCTGAGTGAAGAAAATTCCGATTTTCAAATGCTCATATCTCCTGAACAGGAGCGAATTTTTTCATTTTGTTGACAGATTCTTGTTCAGCTCTTCAAGTACTATCTTATACGTTATTATGAGCAATTTTGAGAATTTTCATTTTTGCAAAAATCATGATGTATACATCATGCGTTTTTAGCCAAAAATGAAAATCTCTCAATTTGTGATATTTGGGCCATGGATAGAGCATGGCGTAACAAGTGTACACACATAATATGAGACTTTTCTCTACTATACAAGCAGAGATATTTAGCTGAGAAGAGTACACCTCTCTCTTCTCTCAAGGGAAAGCTGAGAGAGGAAAATTCCGATTTTCAAATGCTCATATCTCCTGAACAGGAGCGAATTTTTTCATTTTGTTGACAGATTCTTGTTCAGCTCTTCAAGTACTATCTTATACGTTATTTTGAGCAATTTTGAGAATTTTTCATTTTTGCAAAAATCATGATGTATACATCATGCGTTTTTTTAGCCAAAGAATGAAAGTCTCTCAGATTTGTGATATTTGGGCTATGGATAGAGCATGGCCTAACAAGTGTACACACATAATATGAGACTTTTCTCTACTATACAAGCAGAGATATTTAGCTGAGAAGAGTACACCTCTCTCTTCTCTCAAGGGAAAGCTGAGAGAGGAAAATTCCGATTTTCAAATGCTCATATCTCCTGAACAGGAGCGAATTTTTCATTTTGTTGATAGATTCTTGTTGAGCTCTTCAAGCACTATCTTATACGTTTTTCTTAGCAATGTTGAGAATTTTTCATTATTTGCAAAAATCATGATGTATACATCATGCGTTTTTAATAAAAATGAAAATCTCTCAATTTGCTTGATATTTGGGCTATGGATAGAGCATGGCCTAACAAGTGTACACACATAATATGAGACTTTTCTCTACTATACAAGCAGAGATATTTAGCTGAGAAGAGTACACCTCTCTCTTCTCTCAAGGGAAAGCTGAGAGAGGAAAATTCCGATTTTCAAATGCTCATATCTCCTGAACAGGGAGCAATTTTTCATTTTGTTGACAGATTCTTGTTCAGCTCTTCAAGTACTATCTTATACGTTATTTTGAGCAATTTTGAGAATTTTTCATTTTTGCAAAAATCATGATGTATACATCATGCGTTTTTAGCCAAAAAATGAAAATCTCTCAATTTGCTTGATATTTGGGCTATGGATAGAGCATGGCCTAACAAGTGTACACACATAATATGAGACTTTTCTCTACTATACAAGCAGAGATATTTAGCTGAGAAAGTACACCTCTCTCTTCTCTCAAGGAAAGCTGAGAGAGGAAAATTCCGATTTTCAAATGCTCATATCTCCTGAACAGGGGCAATTTTTCATTTTGTTGACAGATTCTTGTTCAGCTCTTCAAGTACTATCTTATACGTTATTTTGAGCAATTTTGAGAATTTTCATTTTTGCAAAAAATCATGATGTATACATCATGCGTTTTTAACCAAAAATGAAAATCTCTCAATTTGCTTGATATTTGGGCTATGGATAGAGCATGGCCTAACAAGTGTACACACATAATATGAGACTTTTCTCTACTATACAAGCAGAGATATTTAGCTGAGAAGAGTACACCTCTCTCTTCTCTCAAGGGAAAGCTGAGAGAGAAAAATTCCGATTTTCAAATGCTCATATCTCCTGAACAGGGCGAATTTTTCATTTGTTGACAGATTCTTGTTCAGCTCTTCAAGTACTATCTTATACGTTATTTTGAGCAATTTTGAGAATTTTTCATTTTTGCAAAAATCATGATGTATACATCATGCGTTTTTAGCCAAAAATGAAAATCTCTCAATTTGTGATATTTGGGCTATGGATAGAGCATGGCCTAACAAGTGTACACACATAATATGAGACTTTCCTCTACTATACAAGCAGAGATATTTAGCTAAGAAGAGTATACCTCTCTCTTCTCTCAAGGGAAAGCTGAGAGAGGAAAATTCCGATTTTCAAATGCTCATATCTCCTGAACAGGGCAGATTTTTCATTTTGTTGACAGATTCTTGTTCAGCTCTTCAAGTACTATCTTATACGTTATTTTGAGCAATTTTGAGAATTTTTCATTTTTGCAAAAATCATGATGTATACATCATGCGTTTTTAACCAAAAATGAAAATCTCTCAATTTGCTTGATATTTGGGCTATGGATAGAGCATGGCCTAACAAGTGTACACACATAATATGAGACTTTTCTCTACTATACAAGCAGAGATATTTAGCTGAGAAGAGTACACCTCTCTCTTCTCTCAAGGGAAAGCTGAGAGAGGAAAATTCCGATTTTCAAATGCTCATATCTCCTGAACAGGAGCAATTTTTTCATTTTGTTGACAGATTCTTGTTCAGCTCTTCAAGTACTATCTTATACGTTATTTTGAGCAATTTTGAGAATTTTTCATTTTTGCAAAAATCATGATGTATACATCATGCGTTTTTAGCCAAAAATGAAAATCTCTCAATTTGCTTGATATTTGGGCTATGGCTAGAGCATGGCCTAACAAGTGTAGACGCATAATATGAGACTCTTTGCTGCTATACACGCAGAGATAGTCGGCTGAGAAGAGTACATCTCTCTCGTCCCTCAAGGAAAGCTGAGAGAGGAAAATTCCGATTTTCAAATGCTCATATCTCCTGAACAGGGCAGAATTTTTCATTTTGTTGACAGATTCTTGTTCAGCTCTTCAAGTACTATCTTATACGTTATTTTGAGCAATTTTGAGAATTTTCATTTTGCAAAAATCATGATGTATACATCATGCGTTTTTAGCCAAAAATGAAAATCTCTCAATTTGCTTGATATTTGGGCTATGGATGAGCATGGCCTAACAAGTGTACACACATAATATGAGACTTTTCTCTACTATACAAGCAGAGATATTTAGCTGAGAAGGTACACCTCTCTCTTCTCTCAAGGGAAAGCTGAGAGGAAAATTCCGATTTTCAAATGCTCATATCTCCTGAACAGGGCGAATTTTTCATTTTGTTGACAGATTCTTGTTCAGCTCTTCAAGTACTATCTTATACGTTATTTTGAGCAATTTTGAGAATTTTCATTTTTGCAAAAATCATGATGTATACATCATGCGTTTTTAGCCAAAAATGAAAATCTCTCAATTGCTTGATATTTGGGCTATGGATAGAGCATGGCCTAACAAGTGTACACACATAATATGAGACTTTTCTCTACTATACAAGCAGAGATATTTAGCTGAGAAAGTACACCTCTCTCTTCTCTCAAGGGAAAGCTGAGAGAGGAAAATTCCGATTTTCAAATGCTCATATCTCCTGAACGGGGGCGGAGTGTGCATCTTGTTGACAGATTCGTGTTCAGCTCTTCAAGTACTATCTTATACGTTATTTTGAGCAATTTTGAGAATTTTCCATTTTTGCAAAAATCATGATGTATACATCATGCGTTTTTAGCCAAAAATGAAAATCTCTCAGATTGCTTGATATTTGGGCTATGGATAGAGCATGGCCTAACAAGTGTACACACATAATATGAGACTTTTCTCTACTATACAAGCAGAGATATTTAGCTGAGAAGAGTACACCTCTCTCTTCTCTCAAGGGAAAGCTGAGAGAGGAAAATTCCGATTTTCAAATGCTAATATCTCCTGAACAGGGAGCAATTTTTCATTTTGTTGACAGATTCTTGTTCAGCTCTTCAAGTACTATCTTATACGTTATTTTGAGCAATTTTGAGAATTTTTCATTTTTGCAAAAATCATGATGTATACATCATGCGTTTTTTAGCCAAAAATGAAAATCTCTCAATTGCTTGATATTTGGGCTATGGATAGAGCATGGCCTAACAAGTGTACACACATAATATGAGACTTTTCTCTACTATACAAGCAGAGATATTTAGCTGAGAAAGTACACCTCTCTCTTCTCTCAAGGGAAAGCTGAGAGAGGAAAATTCCGATTTTCAAATGCTCATATCTCCTGAACAGGGCGAATTTTTCATTTTGTTGACAGATTCTTGTTCAGCTCTTCAAGTACTATCTTATACGTTATTTTGAGCAATTTTGAGAATTTTTCATTTTTGCAAAAATCATGATGTATACATCATGCGTTTTTAGTAAAAATGAAAATCTCTCAATTTGCTTGATATTTGGGCTATGGATAGAGCATGGCCTAACAAGTGTACACACATAATATGAGACTTTTCTCTACTATACAAGCAGAGATATTTAGCTGAGAAGTACACCTCTCTCTTCTCTCAAGGGAAAGCTGAGAGAGGAAAATTCCGATTTTCAAATGCTCATATCTCCTGAACAGGGCGAATTTTTCATTTTGTTGACAGATTCTTGTTCAGCTCTTCAAGTACTATCTTATACGTTATTTTGAGCAATTTTGAGAATTTTCATTTTGCAAAAATCATGATGTATACATCATGCGTTTTTAACCAAAAATGGAAATCTCTCAGATTTGCTTGATATTTGGGCTATGGATAGAGCATGGCCTAACAAGTGTACACACATAATATGAGACTTTTCTCTACTATACAAGCAGAGATATTTAGCTGAGAAAAGTACACCTCTCTCTTCTCTCAAGGGAAAGCTGAGAGAGGAAAATTCCGATTTTCAAGTGCTCATATCTCCTGAACAGAAGCGAATTTTTCCATTTTGTTGACAGATTCTTGTTCAGCTCTTCAAGTACTATCTTATACGTTATTTTAAGCAATTTTAAGAATTTTTCATTTTTTGCAAAAAATCATGATGTATACATCATGCGTTTTAGCCAAAAATGAAAATCTCTCAATTTGCTTGATATTTGGGCTATGGATAGAGCATGGCCTAACAAGTGTACACACATAATATGAGACTTTTCTCTACTATACAAGCAGAGATATTTAGCTGAGAAGAGTACACCTCTCTCTTCTCTCAAGGAAAGCTGAGAGGAAAATTCCGATTTTCAAATGCTCATATCTCCTGAACAGGAGCAATTTTTTCATTTTGTTGACAGATTCTTGTTCAGCTCTTCAAGTACTATCTTATACGTTATTTTGAGCAATTTTGAGAATTTTTCATTTTTGCAAAAATCATGATGTATACATCATGCGTTTTTAGCCAAAAAATGAAAATCTCTCAATTTGCTTGATATTTGGCTATGGATAGAGCATGGCCTAACAAGTGTACACACATAATATGAGACTTTTCTCTACTATACAAGCAGAGATATTTAGCTGAGAAGAGTACACCTCTCTCTTCTCTCAAGGAAAGCTGAGAGAGGAAAATTCCGATTTTCAAATGCTCATATCTCCTGAACAGGAGCGAATTTTTCATTTTGTTGACAGATTCTTGTTCAGCTCTTCAAGTACTATCTTATACGTTATTTTGAGCAATTTTGAGAATTTTCATTTTTGCAAAAATCATGATGTATACATCATGCGTTTTTAACCAAAAATGAAAATCTCTCAATTGCTTGATATTTGGGCTATGGATAGAGCATGGCCTAACAAGTGTACACACATAATATGAGACTTTTCTCTACTATACAAGCAGAGATATTTAGCTGAGAAAGTACACCTCTCTCTTCTCTCAAGGGAAAGCTGAGAGAGGAAAATTCCGATTTTCAAATGCTCATATCTCCTGAACAGGAGCGAATTTTTCATTTTGTTGACAGATTCTTGTTCAGCTCTTCAAGTACTATCTTATACGTTATTTTGAGCAATTTTGAGAATTTTTCATTTTTGCAAAAATCATGATGTATACATCATGCGTTTTTAACCAAAAATGAAAATCTCTCAATTGCTTGATATTTGGGCTATGGATAGAGCATGGCCTAACAAGTGTACACACATAATATGAGACTTTTCTCTACTATACAAGCAGAGATATTTAGCTGAGAAGTACACCTCTCTCTTCTCTCAAGGGAAAGCTGAGAGGGGAAAATTCCGATTTTCAAATGCTCATATCTCCTGAACAGGAGCGAATGTTTGTCATGTTGGTAACAGATTCTTTTTCAGCTCTTCAAGTACTATCTTATAGGTTATTTTGAGCAATTTTGAGAATTTTCATTTTGCAAAAATCATGATGTATACATCATGCGTTTTTAACCAAAAATGAAAATCTCTCAGATTTGCTTGATATTTGGGCTATGGATAGAGCATGGCCTAACAAGTGTACACAATAATATGAGCCTTTTCTCTACTATACTAGCAGAGATATTCAGCTAAGAAGAGTACACCTCTCTCCTCTCTCAAGGGAAAGCTGAGAGGAAAATTCCGATTTTCAAATGCTCATATCTCCTGAACGGGAGCGAATTTTTTCATTTTGTTGACAGATTCTTGTTCAGCTCTTCAAGTACTATCTTATACGTTATTTTGAGCAATTTTGAGAATTTTTCATTTTTTGCAAAAAATCATCATGCGTTTTTTTAGCCAAAAAATGAAAATCTCTCAGATTTGCTTGATATTTGGGCTATGGATAGAGCATGGCCTAACAAGTGTACACACATAATATGAGACTTTTCTCTACTATACAAGCAGAGATATTTAGCTGAGAAGAGTACACCTCTCTCTTCTCTCAAGGGAAAGCTGAGAGAGGAAAATTCCGATTTTCAAATGCTCATATCTCCTGAACGGGAGCGAATTTTTTCATTTTGTTGACAGATTCTTGTTCAGCTCTTCAAGTACTATCTTATACGTTATTTTGAGCAATTTTGAGAATTTTCCATTTTTTGCAAAAAATCATGATGTATACATCATGCGTTTTTTTAGCCAAAAAATGAAAATCTCTCAGATTTGCTTGATATTTGGGCTATGGATAGAGCATGGCCTAACAAGTGTACACACATAATATGAGACTTTTCTCTACTATACAAGCAGAGATATTTAGCTGAGAAGAGTACACCTCTCTCTTCTCTCAAGGGAAAGCTGAGAGAGGAAAATTCCGATTTTCAAATGCTCATATCTCCTGAACGGGAGCGAATTCTTTCATTTTGTTGACAGATTCTTGTTCAGCTCTTCAAGTACTATCTTATACGTTATTTTGAGCAATTTTGAGAATTTTTCATTTTTTG
The DNA here is from genome assembly GCA_017141395.1 of Laodelphax striatellus. NCBI lineage: Eukaryota > Metazoa > Arthropoda > Insecta > Hemiptera > Delphacidae > Laodelphax > Laodelphax striatellus. The sequence continues at coordinate 1,432,130 of CM029543.1, read as the reverse complement.
CAAAAATCATGATGTATACATCATGCGTTTTTTTAGCCAAAAATGAAAATCTCTCAGATTTGCTTGATATTTGGGCTATGGATAGGGCATGGCCTAACAAGTGTACACACATAATATGAGACTTTTCTCTACTATACAAGCAGAGATATTTAGCTGAGAAGAGTACACCTCTCTCTTCTCTCAAGGGAAAGCTAAGAGAGGAAAATTCCGATTTTCAAATGCTCATATCTCCTGAACAGGGAGCGAATTTTTCATTTTGTTGACAGATTCTTGTTCAGCTCTTCAAGTACTATCTTATACGTTATTTTGAGCAATTTTGAGAATTTTCATTTTGCAAAAATCATGATGTATACATCATGCGTTTTTAACCAAAAATGAAAATCTCTCAATTTGTGATATTTGGGCTATGGATAGAGCATGGCCTAACAAGTGTACACACATAATATGAGACTTTTCTCTACTATACAAGCAGAGATATTTAGCTGAGAAAGTACACCTCTCTCTTCTCTCAAGGGAAAGCTGAGAGAGGAAAATTCCGATTTTCAAATGCTCATATCTCCTGAACAGGAGCAAATTTTTCATTTTGTTGACAGATTCTTGTTCAGCTCTTCAAGTACTATATTTTAGGTTATTTTGCGCAATGTTGAGAATTTTCATTTTTGCAAAAAATCATGATGTATACATCATGCGTTTTTAACCAAAAATGAAAATCTCTCAATTTGCTTGATATTTGGGCTATGGATAGAGCATGCCCTAACAAGTGTACACACATAATATGAGACTTTTCTCTACTATACAAGCAGAGATATTTAGCTGAGAAGAGTACACCTCTCTCTTCTCTCAAGGGAAAGCTGAGAGAGGAAAATTCCGATTTTCAAATGCTCATATCTCCTGAACAGGAGCGAATTTTTCATTTTGTTGACAGATTCTTGTTCAGCTCTTCAAGTACTATCTTATACGTTATTTTGAGCAATTTTGAGAATTTTTCATTTTTGCAAAAATCATGATGTATACATCATGCGTTTTTAATAAAAATGAAAATCTCTCAGATTGCTTGATATTTGGGCTATGGATAGGCATGGCCTAACAAGTGTACACACATAATATGAGACTTTTCTCTACTATACAAGCAGAGATATTTAGCTGAGAAGAGTACACCTCTCTCTTCTCTCAAGGAAAGCTGAGAGAGGAAAATTCCGATTTTCAAATGCTCATATCTCCTGAACAGGAGCAATTTTTCATTTTGTTGACAGATTCTTGTTCAGCTCTTCAAGTACTATCTTATACGTTATTTTGAGCAATTTTGAGAATTTTTCATTTTGCAAAAATCATGATGTATACATCATGCGTTTTTAACCAAAAATGAAAATCTCTCAATTTGCTTGATATTTGGGCTATGGATAGAGCATGGCCTAACAAGTGTACACACATAATATGAGACTTTTCTCTACTATACAAGCAGAGATATTTAGCTGAGAAGAGTACACCTCTCTCTTCTCTTAAGGGAAAAGCTGAGAGAGGAAAATTCCGATTTTCAAATGCTCATATCTCCTGAACAGGAGCGAATTTTTCATTTTGTTGACAGATTCTTGTTCAGCTCTTCAAGAACTATCTGATACGTTATTTTGAGCAATTTTGAGAATTTTTCATTTTTGCAAAAATCATGATGTATACATCATGCGTTTTAGCCAAAAAATGAAAAGCTCACAGATTTGCTTGATATTTGGGCTATGGATAGAGCATGGCCTAACAAGTGTACACACATAATATGAGACTTTTCTCTACTATACAAGCAGAGATATTTAGCTGAGAAGAGTACACCTCTCTCTTCTCTCAAGAGAAAGCTGAGAGAGGAAAATTCCGATTTTCAAATGCTCATATCTCCGGAACAGGGGCGAATTTTTCATTTCATTTTGTTGACAGATTCTTGTTCAGCTCTTCAAGTACTATCTTATACGTTATTTTGAGCAATTTTGAGAATTTTTCATTTTGCAAAAATCATGATGTATACATCATGCGTTTTTAACCAAAAATGAAAATCTCTCAAATTTGCTTGATATTTGGGCTATGGATGAGCATGGCCCAACAAGTGTACACACATAATATGAGACTTTTCTCTACTATACAAGCAGAGATATTTAGCTGAGAAAGTACACCTCTCTCTTCTCTCAAGGAAAGCTGAGAGAGGAAAATTCCGATTTTCAAATGCTCATATCTCCTGAACAGGAGCAATTTTTCATTTTGTTGACAGATTCTTGTTCAGCTCTTCAAGTACTATCTTATACGTTATTTTGAGCAATTTTGAGAATTTTCATTTTTGCAAAAATCATGATGTATACATCATGCGTTTTTAAAAATGAAAATCTCTCAGATTGTGATATTTAGGCTATGGATG